>JAQFVV010000015.1:5174598-6374598 GCA_028023455.1 Epiperipatus broadwayi
TATTATTGTCATTCTCATATTAATATGAATAAAATATGAACTTATTATTTATTTATAAAGATTGATTTTATTTTATATTTTTTTAAGACTACATCACTTATCAAAAGTCAGGATCATACTATAGTACAGGGGTGGCCAAACTTTTAGATATTGGGAGTGACTTTTTTGGTGAAAGTATTCCTGAGAGTGAATCTGTTTTCTTTCAGGGCTTTGAATCGAAAACTAGGGGGAAAAACCTGTTATTTTTGCCAGAACGAAAACTGGAATGGAAAAAATAAGTTTGAAGTTCTGTGGTTTTTTTTAGAATGTATTTATAAATTGGTGTTTTGTTTTTGTTTTAATAAGAACTTTTAGGTATTCACAAATATTGGTGATATTTTTAGAAGATACTTATGAATTGGTGATTTTTTTTTCTATTGATGACATTTTACTATGATTATTATTAAATTATAGCAGCTCCCTCTAATATTTCAATTTGTCTATGTCGCTTTATAAAATATTTATTAAATTACAATTATTAAATTACCAATAATTATTTTCTAGAGCTAGTCCTGAACTTTAAAAAAAAATTCAAAAAAATATGGAGAAAAAGAAAAAAGAAAGTTATTGTTTTAGAATTGTATTTAATTCTTTTCAGCTTCTTCCGATCTGGGTTTATTTTTGAAATCGACAATAACAACAGATATTATTTTAAATTTAACTATTTTTAAATGAGAATAATATTGAATTTTTACTTTTTTAAATTATTTTTTATATTCAAATCAGCTCGGAATTTATCACTACAGTTTTTGCCAATGTTCATGTCAACATCGTGGTCGACATCTTGTCCACTCCTGCTGTAGTGCTTAATTTTATTACTCCATTACTTTGCCCTGAGAATATTGAAACAATATTTATATACTTTTGAATTTTTAATAAACTATTATATTACTAAACATTAAGACAATTAAGTTCTTGGAATAGATTATTTATATTTTATCATCCAAAATATGATTGACTAAATAAAATACCCCTTTGTTTCTGAATTATATTTAGCTAGTATTTGAGTCTCATTAGTACATTTATGAAATTTACTTTCAAAATTAGAAATTTATAACTTAGAATTATTAAACTGAAACTCAACCCATTCGTTATCATTGAAATTTTGTTTTGCCGAGTTCGTGAATTATAATAAATGAGAGTCAACCCCTTTCAACATATATTTACCAATCCTGTATATATATATATATATATGTATAATCAATTAATTATCAGTGCCATGACTCATACATTATATATAAAAATCATGAAACAACCAAGTCTGAAATCATTACTGTGATAATTCAGTAGCCAGAGTCCTAATCATTTACAAGAACTTGCATAGAATGTCCCTCCCTTATATCGATGCCAATCTATTGGTCAAATTAATTATTAAAATCATTAGTATATATATATATATAATAGCTAAATAAATATAAGGAAGATCACATTTTGGCAATTAGAAGAAATTCCAATTTACCAGCCACTTACTTACACGTAAAACGAACTAACCATAAGAACAATTTTAATTAAACATACATTCGGGAAAATGTTGAACAATACAACCAGAGACTGTTAAGGCAAGCTATAGAGATTTTCAAAAGGCCCAATAGCATAAATGAGAAGTGTGAATTGAAGAAAATAAATATTTGGAAAAAGCTATTGAAGGATAAAAAAAAATTTTTTTAATTTTCAACCAATAGAATTTGAGTATGAGGAGGAAATAGTAAAAGAAAAAATAATGACTTTTAAATCTCTCACACAGTCTTATGATTTGAAAAAGAAACTCTGAGGAAAGTACTTGTTATTATACTGATATTCAACTATTTAGCTATTTTATTTTTAAAACAGGCAAAAACTCTCCATATAGTAGTGCCACCTTGTGCTAACCAGAGTAATCAATGGATGCCAGAATCTCTTGAAAATAATAGTATGAAATCATCATTTATGCATGAGATTATTAGAATTTATATGTACATAGTATAATAAACATGACATAGTCTACTATTCTGTCAATCTGACTTTGAATCCTAACTGGGTTAAACTTAAATATTTTTTGGCTTTTAATCCAGTATAGAATTTCTTTCATTTATTGCTTATGTAATTAATGTTTGATAATAATAATAATAATAATAAATCACAATTATTATTCAAAAGTAATGTGAAGATAAAAAGCAACAAAAAATTCTCATCACACAGCAATTGGAAAACCTAAAGATTTAAACATTCTTCTTGGTTTGGTGTTTTCCTGAAGGTTTGTGATGATAGTATTCCAGTTATATTTATGGTTTGGACTATTTTGATCATCTAATATGAGTATTGAATGTCTTTAGAAAATTCCAAATACATTTAACTGTTAGTAATAGCACATCAAACAGGCTAATACATGCACAATGTTTCAAGGGGTATTATTCTCCTTTCTTCTTCATGTTTTGCTGGTCTGACCAGTGACATGGAAATCAAATCTAGACCCTTAGATTCTTGAATATGGATCAGTTGGTTAGACAATACCTTGATATGCTATTACTAACAATTGAATGAATTTGGAATATTTAAACAAAGTTAAATTTTTCTAAAGACATTCAATGCTCATATTAGATGGTGGAAATAATCCAAACAATAAATACAACATTCTTCTTGATTTGTTACATTAAGGACAGCCAGAGAGGTATCTGATCAGCAATATGTTGGCTACCAAAAATGAACTAAGTTTACCCACTTAATATCAAACATAAATATCACTTTATATATATATATATAAAATCAAAATTAAACTGTTAAACAATGGAATTAGAAAAAAATAGCATACCAAAATTTATTACATATAGTAGATATTTCTAAAGAATGAACAGATTCTTTTAGGAATATAATTGGAATAAGACTATCATTTTAATCTTGAAGCATATTATACTATGATCCACCCAAAAATCTGCATTTATATTCTGACTTCCAACTTTAATGAAATATATTAAAGACCATTGTTTTGAGCATGGATATATTCATGTTTCTTTACAGCATTTTTTTCCTACCTAAACAAAGTATAATAATCGATCCGTGTGTGTGTAAAAATTCAATTTTACCAGACTATTTGAATTTGCAGCACCAAACTTTTATTTCCAACAACTTTTATATTCTCAAAGAAGAAGATAAATTACTTTCTTTTAATGGTAATGCTGTAATAATGCTCCAGCAAGGACTAAAAGTTTTATTTTCCTTAACATTTCTAATATTGGTGCACATGCACTAATATGATGAACATTATTAACAATATTAATTTTTAAGCCAGTAAACATCACATGATCACTTGATATCCATTGATTACTCTAGCTTGCTGTGTGTGGCAATACCTATAGTGAGTTTTGCCTGTTTTAATAAGTTATAAGCAAGCATAAGAAATGGTGATCATGTGATGCTTATTGGTTTAAAACCAATCCTGCCTAATAGGATAGTGGTGGCTATGGATATTAAAAAACCAAAGACACCAAAATGTATAGGTATTAAACTGAGTTCAGACCTATATGACTATATAAGCCAATGAGCTTGGATTAAAAATACTAAGATCTTTTAAATTTAAGACTCATAGTTTTGTAGTTAAGTGGAGATAAAAGGTGGCTGCTAGAGGATTGCATTAGATCCTAAGATCTAGGTGCAGTGCTCTCAGATCCAAGACTCCTCACTGACGAAGGCCACAAGCCAGAAACTAGTCTGGGGATATTGGATGAGTAGGCACTAGATGGGGATTTTATGTACAAACCTTCTAGCCTCCATTGATTACTCTAGCTTGTTGTGTGTGGCAAAATGTATAGTGAGTTTTGCCTGTTTTAATATTAGTTTTTCATTGATACAATGAAAAATTCCAAAAATAAAAGATAATAAGACTTTACAGGAAACCTAACAACCATGCATTCTCTTTTCACTGATTGGTCTGCCTTACCAAAATATTTATAGCAATCTACATATTCTATTAAATTTCTTTCCTCTGGAACATAGTGTTCTTAAATCTTGACAGTTCCTTAGCCATCTGTCTGTTATTATGATCTTGAAGATTTTGTATAAAAATCACACATTCCATGAACCTACTTTTTATTATCTGTTGCTTTACCATAACTACTGATAATATTATTTCTATCACTTGCTTTAATGAATAATCCACCAAGCATGATAATCTAACCAGACTCCTGTGAGTCAGACTATTTTTAGGTCACATTATGCTGGGGGATCCCTAAATAGGACTGCATAAACATACAATCTTAGAAATTCCTTATTCAAATCCCATTATTGGTTTCTTTATTCTCAAAGGCTTGAGCTTTTAAAAATAAAAAATAAAAAGGTGAATTGAAGATATTTTGTTGAAAAGAAATGAGATAAAATCGATGGGAATTGAAATATGAATATAAGAAGAGTAAGATAGAAGCTTTTTTTTGTTTGTTTAGTTTTATTTAAATCTTTATGATGAAAATGATAATCTAAGTAAGATATTGGAACTAATGAACCAGATTTCATAAAAATAGGATAGCAGGAGGAAAAAAAGGAGATTAAAAAAAACATTGACAAGAAAGATTTGGTAAATATAGATAAGTGATTGAAGAAACGTGTTCAGCATAAAAAGTTTTAAGAGAAAAGGATTGCTTATTTTAGTAGGACAGGGGTGGGCAAATAGCGGCCTGAGGGCCACATGCGCCCCCTAAGAGTTTTTATGTGGCCCGCCAAGACAATCAGAAAAATCCACCTTTGACTGAAATTTCCTTCCCGTTGCATGACCGAATATTCATCTCGTATTTTCCACTAGGATGGCCACATCAATACACATGCACAGTGTATATACAATGTCAGTGCTTTTCCAGTTGATTTGATTAATTTCAATTTTGTCTTTGCATTAGCTAATATATACATTTCCAACTTTAGTGAAAACATGAACCCTCCGAAAAAATGTAAAATTGGTAATGAATGTCATGTGTTTAATGAAGAATGGACAAACAAATATTTCTTTGGTAATACAGGGAATAAAGCAGTGTGTTTAATGTGTCATGAAAAAAAGGTGCGACCCCCCACTAACCTTCGCTTCCACAAAATGGCCCCTGATGCAGCCCTCTGCCAACCTATGCGGCCCCTGAGCCAAAACAATTGCCCACCCCTGTAGTAGGACGATTTTTAGGGATGACATTTTTTTATACATAGAACAGACTTCTGACTATCATTTCATAGATAATTAAAATATAATGTGCTTCATTATATACTGCTTTGGCGAAAACTATAACCTATTTTTATTTAATTATTGAAATTCAAAAGCTAAATAAAAGAAAAAAGTCAACAATTATGAAACATAAAAACATAACTTAGTAATAAATATTGCATTTACTGATAAAAGGCTTTGTCACTCATAAAACAATCATTAATTTTAAATAAACCAAAATAAAATGCACAATTAATAAGAATAAATAATAATATATTAAAAAGGCGATTACAAAGAAATATAAAAGAGTATAGAAGGGAAAAACAGAAATCATCAACAAAACAAAAGAAAAAGAATAATGATAAATTATCAAACAATATTAAAATAGAAAAAGCTTTACATTTTCTCAAAGTAGTTGATAAAAATTATTATATAAACATTGAAGTCAATTAATTACCACATAAATCTAAATAATTACAGAACCAAATTTATCATTTTACAATTTTAAGATAGAAATTTTATTTTCTTTATTTAAAAAAACGTTATTTGTCTTCTAGCGTGATGAAAACCCTTTTAGGCCCGAGATTCAAGAACTCTTTACAGTTTATGCTGTAACTATAAAATTAAGATGTTAGAGTAAACAAAGTTAAGATTGTGAGGGGAGAGGGGGGGGCAATGGAAAAATATTCCAGACTATAATTAATAATAAACTTTTATGTAATTACTCTACTAGCTATCAGACAACATACATATATAACAATGCACACATATTTTTCGTCTTATATCATTTGTTTTTGAATAATGGATAACTTTTTGTATTTTCCAGACTAATTTAAGATGAAATATATAAAAGGTGTCAGGAGTGAATGTACATACAGAGAAACTTAATATATAAAAAAGTTTTAATTTAAATACATAAAAGTAATTGTAATTGGATTATCAAAATTGCAATACATGTTCTCATTAAAATCATATTGTATATGATTAGTTGAGTATTAGAGTATTAAATTTGGGAATTAATGATACCCAAGTCTCTTCATCCATGTATTCTACATTAAATTCAAAAAAATAAAAATGATTTTTTTCGTCTTTTGGTCACTTTATTATTGCAATATAAAGGCATATTAGAAATGTTTCATTTACGAATACTTCATAAAATTTTTAAAAATACAATGGCAAGATAATAAAACTAATCAATACATAATTCAAGTCACTGGATGTGATATTAACTATTCTTTCTTATTGCATTGCCAAATGTATACCATATAATACTAAATGGTCCATTTACTTTACTACTGTTACACAATGATTTATTTACAACCCTTTTTTACAGTTTACAGTTTCGATTGCCCCAGCAATCTTCAGAACTTTATATCAAAACTGTAAACTGAAAAAAGGGTGCTAGTTGAGGCTAGGAGATATAAAAGTTCTGAAGAAGATTGCTGGGGCAATCGAAACTGTAAACTGTAAAAAAAGGTGGTAAATAAAGCATTGTGTAACATGTAACTATAAATGAATGAACATCACTGCCTATTATCACCAATTGTTCTATAACTCAAGATTCATCACTGAGTACACCTCTCTTCTCAATATAAATAAACCCTTTACTAGCAGCCATCGAAAAAGAAATGACAGATATATATATCCCAGGCTAAAATACCAGTACTAAGTAAGTGTGTTGCTTACATGGATGATGTTGCAATTTTCTTACCATCCAGAAAACAAATTCTAATTGTAATAAACTTGCTAAAACAATACACTGACAAATTCAAACTCATGTTTAATATGGAAAAATCAATTGCATAAAAAATCTACACAGGACACAATATTATAGAACATTTTAAAAAAAAACCCAGCCTTTTTTTAGGATTTCCTTTTTACTTAAATCCCGCTTAAGTGAGAACAAGTATTCAAAACCAACTAAAAGATAAAATAGAACATATAATTAACTCCTAACAAAAGCTTATCTTTCTCTATATGCCAAAGTTTCATTATACAACATGCTAATTATGACTAGAATGACATATTATGTACCAATTGTAAAATTTACAAAGAAAACTTCTCTGGGGTAGAAGGATTTCATCAACCTCAATCAGAAAGCTTCAGTGTCCATTGGCAAGCAATGGTAAGGGCCGACATTCAATAAAAGTATTTGAAATACAGAGAACACTTAATATCATCTCAAAATGTACTGAGATGTTTCCTTACCTGGAAATAGCATTCAAAAGCACAGCTACAAATAGACCACTTATTTACAGGATATTTAAAGACCATTATAGACTTAGTCCTAGAAATACAAAGCCTTGTCTATATTTCCCCAAAGGGTAAATATCAATGTTGGGAAGTATTTTTATTACTCTAAAATTCACGAAAAGTCTATACTTGAACTTACAAACAAACACCTATGTCGCAAATTTAGATATTGGTCACTTGAGCCTAAATTCTTTGATTTTCTGGTTAAGATCAACTTAGAAGTTTTATCTACCAAATTTTTTACAAATATAAAAGATAGATTCAATCAATAGATGATTGCTGTAGTCTTTGTAAAAGAGAGTCTGAAACCCAATCTCACATTTATTTCTCATGTCTCAGCTTTGACCAGATCAGGGCAAAAATACCAGTCATATTTAAGAATAAATATATATGTTTAAGGAATTTGGTAAAGGTCTTTTTTCGAATGTACATGCTAATATCTTTGTTCTCTATGCTATATGGGGCACAAGATGCATATATATATATATATATATTAAAACAATTCAAGAAAGATCACTAATTGCATTTACAAATAAGCTAGAAACAATAAAAAAAAGGGATAGAAAAGTTTCAGATTACAAGGTATATATAGAATCCTGGTCGTCACTCTCTCAATCCTCAAAACTATAGCATGACACACTTGCCTCAATAATATCTGTTTTTTTTTTTATTGATTTGTTGTATCTAGTATCTATGATTTAATTAATTTTGTAAAAAAAAAAAAGAGTAAATAAACAATATTTTCCTGTACAATGAATGAATAAAGGACCTTTGAAACATAGAATAATAGTCTGATAATACTATAAAATTCTGACCCTGAAATCACAATACATCATTATAACTGGAAACTCAATATAGAATGTTTGTGAGCTTTGGGATATATATATATATAATGAAGTGCATTAATATATATAAACATTACAAGCATAAAGCTAAACTAGTCAATATAAAATCAAAACTACCCCAAATCTAAAATTAAACCAGACCAGAATAAAAATAATATTAAAACACAACCTAAGGTTTCACTGCTACAAGCAGACTTCTCAAGTGTAAAGAAATAATAAAAAAAAAAAAAACACACATTATATATACTATTAAAAACTACCCACAAATCCATTCACTTCCCATCCACCCTTAATATTAAAAGAACTCTTAAATAAGTTAATTGCTTCAGAATCATAAATTTTCAATAATAAAGACTCTTTAATTCTTCTTTTGATTTCATTTCTCTCAAAGAAGACAACCTTAGCTTCATCAAAATCAATAGTGTGGCCTGTATCTTTTTCATGGACATACAAAGCAGAACTAAGATATCTATTTTTAACTCTACTTTTATGAACCTTTACTCTTTCATTTAAACTCAAACTACTCTGACCTATGTAAACCTTCTTACAAAATAAACAAGGAATAAAATATACCACACCAGGAATAGTCTTTCTATCAAAAACTTCCTTTGTATTATTCAATAAATTAATAAATAAATAAGAAAATTGCTTGGAAAAGGGGTGTTACATTGAATAATTTATTGAATAATACAAAGGAAGTTTTTGATAGAAAGACTATTCCTGGTGTGGTATATTTTATTCCTTGTTTATTTTGTAAGAAGGTTTACATAGGTCAGAGTAGTTTGAGTTTAAATGAAAGAGTAAAGGTTCATAAAAGTAGAGTTAAAAATAGATATCTTAGTTCTGCTTTGTATGTCCATGAAAAAGATACAGGCCACACTATTGATTTTGATGAAGCTAAGGTTGTCTTCTTTGAGAGAAATGAAATCAAAAGAAGAATTAAAGAGTCTTTATTATTGAAAATTTATGATTCTGAAGCAATTAACTTATTTAAGAGTTCTTTTAATATTAAGGGTGGATGGGAAGTGAATGGATTTGTGGGTAGTTTTTAATAGTATATATAATGTGTTTTTTTTTTTATTATTTCTTTACACTTGACAAGTCTGCTTGTAGCAGTGAAACCTTAGGTTGTGTTTTAATATTATTTTTATTCTGGTCTGGTTTAATTTTAGATTTGGGGTAGTTTTGATTAATATATATATATAAAGTACTGTTTGCTTAAATATATATATTTCTTATGTTACTAAATAAATAGAAAATACTTAGAAAAGAGTTATTTTAATATTCCCAATCAACAATAACTTCTAAAAAACATGAAACTACAAAAAACATAAATCTTAGCAGAATTGTCTGTGAATTTTTTTTTTTTTAAAAAGGAATATATCCTAATAATTATAACTCACATATTTTGTTTCTTTATTGAATTTGGAATTCCAAAAAAAGTATTTGTGTAATTACAAAATGTATCTTAATGATGATGTAATAAAAAAAAATAAAACTCCAATTTTTAAAAAAAGCATATCTAAACTTGAAAGAAATAATTTAAGATTAAGAAAGTTAACAATTAGTAAAAAAATAATAATGCACATTATTAGCTTAGGTTTACAATTTCCAAATTTCTTTTTGGTAGAAAAAACTTAATGATATGCAAAAAAAAAAGGAGTCTAAGATCCAGTGATATATTTTATGTAAAGTTACAAATTACTTTAATAATTCCCAAATAAATTTTAACAATCAACTATTTTTAATATTTGACATCTTAATAGATATTTGAAGAATATGCTCAAGTATTATGACAATGATTTTGTGATTAAAAAGATTAAAATGAGATGATCTATAAATTCTTTGTAAAATCATAAATAAATAAAAAAATATATAATTTTGTGATGCACTATGACTGTTCCTTATTAGAAGTCACGAATCTCTCAGCAACCCTAATTTTTCCCATATCCTGCTTTATCCCATTTCCACAACATAATGTTTGTCAACTCCATGGCCTTCATATTTTAATCCCCCTTATCTTTTCCCAAACCCATCATAAAAACCAATAACCCACTTTCTGTATAATCACTTTGTTTACATTTACTCGTCCATAATTTCATTATTTGTACCCTTTCTGCTTTCAAGCATTTACATTCAATTAACAGATGCATAATATTTTCTATGCCTTCCATACACAACTTGCAGACTAAATCACCCACATTTTTCAATTTACGTGTATATTCCCTTGTTGCTAACGGCCCCTTTTGAGCCTTAAACAGTAAACTATTTTACTTGCTATTATCATAAATTAATTCACATCCAATATTCCATTTACATCTATATTTATATTTATTTAAACTCTTTTTACTCTCCATACTAGTTCTCCATCTCTCCAACTCCCTATTGTTTATTAATGTATCTATTCTTCTATCACATTCCTGACCATTATAACACTCAACAATTTTCCTAATACAAGCATCCCACCTTTTGTATAAGCATACTGAAATAAATTATTTATCAAAATCTTCCGCATACCATACTACCTTTCTCACACATTCTGTTGCTTGCTCTTTACTCATAACACAATTGGTCATTCTCTTATTATCCATAAACTGCAATCTACCAAACATTTTCATTTTGCTTTTTGCATCTCTCATATAAAAACTTGTCCATCCCATTTCTCCTTGAATTGCCTCCTCTGCCATCTGCACATCTGTTTCCAATGCATATTTTCCTACTTCTCTTTGTACTTTTTCTAAGTTATTTAATACCCCTTCTGGTAACACATAATGCATCAATACCATATGTTAACCCTGCTACTGTCACTCCCTTCCATACAATTCTAGCTACATCATGTTTTTTTTTTATCAATTCCTTCCTTTTCTTTGCTTCATTTATCAATTTTTTCTCCCATTCATCCAAACAATTTCTCATTACTTAAGATGATTCCCAAATAATTATATCTATTCACCACACTTACCTTTATATCCCCCAATACAAATTCTGTCTTCTCTTTCCTTAGTATTAATCATCATTACTTTTGATTTTTCCTCACTAAATTTAATCCTCATTTCCAACTTAACATTAAATTGCAAAATGTTTATTTCATATGTCAAATCAAAAAGTCTATCCTAACAATTCTCCTGGAGAAACAATGAAAAAGCAGATAGTATTCACCAGATCTACCAATATCCAGATAGTCAATAGGTTTTTTTTTTATCATTGCTTCAGACTCTAGTAAAAATAGTTGCATATCCATTAACCAACCACTAAATACAATTTATTCAAAACACTTCAAACACTTTTTAGAAAAACTCTTTATTTGTAGATATATATATACACCTATGTTTCGTCTGACCTGCTCTGAAGAAGGCTGCAGGCCAGTCGAAATGTAGGTGTATGTATATGTACAAATAAAGAGTTTTGCTAAAAAGTGTTTGAAGTGGTTTGGATAAATTGTATTTATAGGATATTACGGCAAAATAAAGTGTGTTTTAATAATATTTATAACCAACCACTACTGAATTATTAGCTGATAAGATTATAAATTGACAACCTGAAAAACATCTAGTCTTGATTTAAACTCAAATAATCGCATATTTATGGCCAGCAGATAACTATTTAGATCAAGAAGCCTTTCCAATACTACAACTTTATATATACATATATAAAGTATAACTAGGCAGCATGCTTTTAGATGCAAATAGAATAAAGTAGATGATATTGTAATCGTAATAACTGTTTAATTTTGAAAATTAAATGGGGAAAAAATAATAAACCAGACAGTCATGTTATGAACTCTAATCAAATTTATAAAATATTTTTCAGCAAAAAGTTCCAGCTGAATGCTTTAATTCAAGAAAATAATTTGCACAAGATAAAAAAAAAAAATCAATAAAATTTTAAGTAACAGTATTAAATTTAATGCCAGTTTATAAATGCAAATAATGAACACAGCCACAGGCTTACGTTCTTGATTAATTAACAAATATGTAAGTGTGTGTGTATGTATAAATCCTGAATAACTTTAAAGATTTAGAACAGAGAGATAATTGGACACTTGGAGTGCCACTAAAATTGAAATAATAAAAGTATATTTAAAACAATTTGACTATAATAATGCAAACCATATAAAAACATCATAAAAAATTACAATATTTAAATAGTGACTTCTGAAAAATTTTCATTAATCATTCTTCTGTTAGCAAGGCTATAAAAAACATCCCATATGCTACCTAGTTGCGTGTGTGTCATATATTGCAGATCACTAATTTAGATGATCTCATCCAATTGTTTTCTATAAAAATGCCTGTTAATAGAGTTGTAATGCTAAAATTTTGTTAGCTTAGAATTTTACTTTCAGATAGTTAGCTAGAATAATGACTAATTCGTAATTGGTTGATTAGACATAATATTAGATGGAGGAAAAGGTATCGGTTAATTCTAGGATGGTCAGATATTCACTGGACATTTATTAGAAACAATACTGCTATAATTTGATGCAGCATTGCCATTAATGGGAAGAGATTGCTAATTTCATGAATCACATTTCCTTTTGGTTTATTACATTCATAGTTTTACTACCAGAATGATGCTCAGAAAAGCTGAGAAATAACCATCACTACTATATTGCTCCGGATCCCATTTGTCATATTACAAAACATAAAATGTCATAGTTATATTTCTTTTCTACATAATTTTATGTTTAAACACTTTTACGAAGCCTCTATATCTTTTAGCCTCTATATCTTTTGTAAATTGTTTACATAAGCAAAAGACTAAATAAAATAAAAAGTAAAAAAAAATATTATTCAGAAAATAGTTTTGATCACTATACTAGAATAGTAGCTTAAATCATTCATCAGTAACTCTTACTATGGATACAAACATGTATATAATTGTATTTATATATATTGTAAAAGGAGGGTGCCTTGACAGCAGATTGAGATTGTTGGCTGTTATAGGTATTGGTATCATTTAAATGTGGACTGCTTCCATGTATTTATATTTTGTAATCTTTGGCTTTTCACTAGAAGCTAAATGTTAAGTTGTATATTAACCTAATATTTTTTTAAAAAAAATTTCAGTAGTTTAATTTTTATATTAAATAAACTTTGTAACTGCTTAATAGTTCAAAGTTTTTTATTTTATTTTATTATTATTAAGAAAAAAAATTTACAGTGTCAGGTAGCTACATTTGGAAATTACAATAGTTTCAAATATAAGTTCAAAGTTTTGCAACCAATCTGTATGGCATTGTCGTCATAATATTTAGCGCAGTAGTCTGAGATGTCATCTCATCGTCACATATGATAATCTGTGCCCATGTGTCTACAAAGAGCCACTCTGGCACAATAATTCAATGTTTAGCAATATGATAAGACAATTTATAAGAATTTTTGTAACTTTTATAACTTTAAAAGTAATTTTAGTAGCCTATATATATTTTCAAATCGCATAAGTATTTCTTTCTAACTTTAAATGCTTAGCTTTAGGAATATTAGTAACCTAAAGTGTTCAGTAACTTAATGGTAAAACAATAAGATTAAAACTGTCTTAGTTTAATTAATTTTTTGTTGTTATGACATACAAGAATACAACTTCTCAGAATAACCATAAAGAGATTAAAACAGCCTGCATTTTTGTCAAAATAAAAATTGACACATTAAATTTATAAATTTATTTAAAATATATATTTTTTTTATTTGTACAAATTTTTAAATAGTAAATTGCTCAGTAAAAAAAACTTCATTGATTTTTATTTTGATGAATTTATATTTTACAAATCTAACTGTATACATTATTAGAGGTGTTTCCCATTGCATTTCAATGTTTGTAGCACATTTTATACTCTAAGAGAAACAAAAATATAATTCTATAATTCAAAATACAGAAGTAATAATCACATATAATTAAATCTTTTTTTATGTAAACTTGATATTGTTGTATGTGTTTCATTATCTAAATAATCATTTCTTAATTTGTTTAGTTCAGGAGTCAGCAACCTAGGTCATGCGTGCCATTCAAGAGATTATCAAAGGTACTGTGATTGAACTGAAATAGTAAACAATTACATTTTAATAACACCATATGTGTTTGCACCATCACCTATGTTTTGCATATGCAGCTCATATGCAAATGGAAACCATTACTCAGTTTATTTTAGACTAATTATTTTATGCAATAAATATACACTCAATCTTTGCTATTTCCAAAACACTAAGTAAGATGATTTTTTTTTTCCGGGAGGATTAATTTTGCATGTTTTTTTTGGTCAATTGAACTTTGATATTTTTGTACGCAACTGTCTGCGTGTTTAAAGTAAATTTATATTCAAACAAAATATTATATCGACTAATTTATTTTAAAAACTTCTATTTATAATTATATAATAATACATTTTAAATTTTAGCATGTTTATTTGAAGAAAAATATGTTTATAGTTAGTAATAGTCGGATTAATGCATGAAGGAAGTCCGCAAATACATGAGACTTGTTAAAAATCATTGTTTTTTTTTTTTTAACCTTTTAAATGCCTATTGTGTAATTAAAACAAGTTCCAAATATCCATAGTTTTAAAGAAAAGAAGAATATATAAAAAAACTTCCGATTTCAAGTTGATTTCTTATATCACAAAAATGAGTCTCTTAGAAACAATTTTGATGAATGTTAGAAAAATACTTGTTTTATTTTGTTAGAATTCATTAATCAGGTTTCTAAATTAAACCATTGAAAGTTAAATGTACTTTGCCTATTCTAAATCACTATATCTTATTCAGAAATTTTGTAAACAATACACATTTTTTAAGTGCCAACGGGATGAATTTTCTTTATGCCAAAGAAAATTTTAAGCATGTCTTTCAAATGCAATACAATTTAACAAACCATATTTTTCACATATGACCCTATGTATTTTAAAATATTGAATGATCTCTAATATAAAATCCGGTTATAATGGGCTTCAAAAGTATATAATATATAATTTAGTAGTCTTTAACTGGACCAATTTTGATACTATATATAATAAAATTGATAGAATGAAGTTGGCACATGGAATAACATTGTAATATAGATTTGACACATCATTAAAAGATTGTTGATCCCTGGTTTAGAAAATCAAATTTCTATTTCATTATAAGTTATATTGTTTCAAAAGTGAACAGGAAAAAGGATGAGATTATAAACTTAATTAACCAAGAAACTATTGCTATACCAAAAAATTCTAAAATTTTTAATAGATGGTAGTTTATTTTGGAGAAGTATAATTATTATAAATAGTGGGATTCTATATCAATATAACAACAATCTTATAATAAATAAACATATAGCTATATAAGAATGCTTGACTATTACAGCTTGTTATCTGCAACCTCATTCCTCTTATACAAATGTATTTTTAATTACACACTAATGACTCAATATTTCTAACAAGCGTTGGTGGCCGAGTGGTCAGTACAGCCGCCTTACAAGCAGTTGCCCCGGGTTCGTTTCTCGGCGGATGCTTTGACACATGAAAAAAAAAAAGTTGATAAAAATGCGTTTGCATTTCTTCCTGCAGAGTTTTTTCTAAATACGGACTTTCTTTTGAATATGGGTTCGAATTTAACTATAAAGGTTTTATATTATTGAAGTCTGCTTTTATTGACTTTTCTAAATAATTTATATGATAAAATCAAATTTAACGTTTCAAATGCTATAATTTTATTTTATTTAAATCAAATGTAAAGATAATACAGTATACTGTCGCAAAGACCTTGGTTTCATTTTAATAAATATATTATTTAACTTTGAATCTTAATTTAATTAACTGATAAAAGAACTATTTTTTAATAATATATTTATATTATTTAATTAGGTTTCTTTACATTTAGGAAACATTTCAAAATCTCTTTCCAATACAATGTTTTATTAACTATCTAATATATGCTTCTGCTTGTATGTATATAATCCATACAGCATTTGAAGAAGCAATAAGTAAATATCGAAATAGATATAATAAACACCTCCATACTTCTCCATTCTTTTTGAATTTATATAAATAAAGATAAAATAAAAGGCAAATGATCCCCAAGATGCATTTCGTGCTGAACCAGCACTTATCAGTTGGCCCAGGTCACTATCTCTCATATATATCTCTATTATATGCAAAGTATTTATCTAGAGTAAATTGTTACATTTTCATTTACCACTGTCAAACTCCCTCCACTCACAGCTTTGACGCCATCCATTTCAGATAAATACGCTAATGATTATTACTAATCATTTTCGAAACTAAAGATTATCTCTAGCACAGATATAAACTTTAAACCTCTGTTAAAGATTAACATATCTGATTTTTTAAATTTACATGCACGGAGTTATTCACTTTTCTCTGTCCCGTATGTAATATCTTTATAGATATAATAAACACCTCCATATTGAAACCATTAACTTTTCAAATGCTGTTGATATAAATTTACCGATCTTTTTACCTATCGTACAGCATACCAATGTTTGTTTATGCATACTAACTTGGATCTTAATACAGAACACAAAATAAAACAACTGATACTAATGAGGAGGAATCTCAAACCAAACAAATATAAACAATCTTTTTCAATATCTGTATGTTGTTATTGATATTTACGAAACTCAATGGACGGTATAGCTACTTCCGTTTCAATTGTGTATATATATATATATCATGCAAATAGTTGACTTTCAAAGTAATAATAGAAACATTTCTATCAATTTCCTAGGCAGAATGGTTTCCAGCTTGTGAATATGAATCAGTTGAAATATCGTGATAGTATTTTAATTAGATAGGACAAAGTAGGAGGACTGCAGAGTATAAACTACAATGTCATGCGCTATAGCATTTGCTAAGTTAACAAAATATGAGTCATTGTCAAATTGGTATAGCTATTTCAATTAAACTAATTATATTATTTTTAGGATATTATTATACCTAATTTATTATATGGAGTGGCTAGCTGTATGGAGCTTGAAAGTCAAATACCTTCTAATTACATTAAGTTCAGTATAGACAATATACTAGTATTTAAATATCACAGAAGAAAATTGTAGAGTTTCTGTCATTACAACATAAAGGCTCTTCTTAATAACACTTCAATAATAATTATAAAAATAAATAGCAAGATTATAAAATAAATCTGTTGGTACGAATAATCCACTATCTTAATGGCCCACCTTTGTTGAAAAATGAATGTAACAAGTCTTATTGAAAAAAAGAAAAAAACAATTTTATGCTAAACTTGAGAATTGTTTTCTTGCAATGTGCATATCTCATTTATATTATAAAGATTATCACAAATGCATTTTAAACAAGAGAGACGTTAATTTCTTAGAAAGATAATCCATGGATTTGTTTATATAATCAATACAAAACTCATTTTCAGTCTTTTGTTTTTTTAAATATTTCTCTATTTCTTTTTTTCTAATTATTTTTCTTTCTTTATAAAATTAGAATGGATATGTTCATTTATAAAAGGCTGTGAATAGTGGCAAAATATACAATTCAATGTAAGAATTTGGGGCATTAAACAATGCTATTGGCCAACTTACAGTATAATTAACTTGAGTAAAATATCAAGTGAACAATAATTATGATTTATTTCAGACATTATAAGTGGTTTACGTTAGTATTAATCCTATATATTCTAAGTTATTTATACATCTTTTATAATGATAAAAATGGGTAGTATAAAGAAAACCCATAGGGGTACTTATGTATTAGACCTGCTGTCCGTGTTGTTTTTATTTACTATCATAATGAGTTTATTATTTCTGTGTACAAATTTATACTTTTGTATTATTAAAAATTTGACTTTTTAAAAAGGCATTTGCCTTAGCAATCACTGCCATAGCAAATATGGGCAGTTAGTCTAATATGTAAGTACTCTATAGCCTCGGAAATTACTAAAGTAGGATGTCTTCACTATATATATGCTACAATAATTTTTTTATGGTCTATGTATCAATACATAATTAACTAAATTAATCAGAGATCTTTACTTTCTGATTATAATTGTTACATACTCATTGACTAGCTATCTGAAAAAAATACACATACTCAAGATCTAATTTTTTTTTCAAAATTCACCTAACCTAGACTTGAAACTTAAATCTTGGTCAAGGTAAGCAGACATGTTTCACTTAACCTAGACTTGAAGCTTAAGTCTTGGTCAAGGTAAGCAGATGTGTTATCAAGAAATAAAAAAAAATCAGGACCTTCAAAGAATATGGAAAAATAAAGTTTTTTAAATAGCTCAATGGGCAGTCATAGACTTGAATCTTTTTTTATTCATTATTTTCATTTGCCCCCTGAAGTTAAATACGAATTGTTGTTTATGAATGTCATGAATAGTGATGATGATGATGATGTAACTTCTTATCACCTAATCATATAAGTAGAGAAATTTGAATTTATGATTTTTTAGTCTATGTTCATCCTCCACTCGATACACACGACCACATACAGGCAAAAAAGATTAATGAACCTTAATATATATAGTGCAAAATCAACATTCATTGGGCCATATCATAATCTCCCATATATATATATTAAAAATAATTCAATAAAAATTATTTAATAAGATAATCTGTCCATCAATCACCAATTTAATACACTGTATATGCAGCATAAATGCAAAGAGGATATGCATCTAACTTAAAGCATGATCAATTAAGCTGATATCATTTATTTTTGTATCCAGACTTACAAATATTTTTAATTCTTGAGCACAGATGTAAATCAGGAATGTCTATCTAATGGGTATCTTCATTTAGATTCTTTCCGCATGTTATATGTACCCATGAAGGCCAACACATCAAAAATATAGAACCTAACACTGGACCCTAATCACTAAATAAATACAATCCTGGTAGCTACTTGTCAACTTGATTAACCTCCAAAATAAGATAAATGGATGGATAAAATAGTGAATTGAAATGAGAACCACTCAAATAACTATAACAAAAAATTTACAAAAATATAACAAAATAGAATTGAATGACAACAATAAATAAACAAACTGGATACCTCCTAATAGAGATATAATTCACAATCTGCCTAATGTCCTTCATGAAAACATACTCTAAGGTGATCTTAATACTACATTTAAAAAAATAAACACAATAATTAACTGCTTCAGATAATTTTGAGTAGATCACAAAAATACAATGACCTCAAATTCTTATACACAAATATAGTCTAAAAATAGGAATTGTATACTAAACTGTGTATTTCAATCGTTAATCATTCAGGTTGTATCTTATTTGTGATATATATTATATGTGAGCATTTTTATTTATGAAATTTATCTTACTATTAAGGCAATGTCAATGTTTTATTGAGTCTTTGGTAAATTACATGCTCTTCAATATGCGTTATATACATCAATAAAACTTAATACTTGTATTTGCATCTCGTTTTTTGTATTAATTAATGCCAACAATATTATCAGCATAAAGCAATCCAATATTATTCTACTGCTAATCATTTATCCTAAGCTTATATGTACCAGAAAAGTATATGCATTTGTTTTTGTTTTTTTTTAAACCTTCAATTACCCCTTGCCCCCCCCCTCTTCTTTTTAGAAAACAGTTGACAAATGTAAGTTACTAGAATTTTTTTTTCACTTAATTTAGAATTCAATAAATATTAAACTAAAAATTAACAGACAGTTTTATACCTTTTTTGTATTAAGCTCTTTTATTATCCCTGGCACATTAGTATTTGTGTCCAATGATTTTCTTCATTTTTTCAAGACTCAACATAATCAGTAAATGGCATACCATTATAACCAGTCAATAAGCTGAATTGCATACCTCCAATTCATGCTTTCAATTATGTTTGCTTGCAGTGTTGGTGGGAAAAATATTTGTAAATCAGTTATGGGAGAGAAGTATGTTTAAAACTTCAGATATCCTTCCAGTTCCTCATGAATATATGTTAATGACCCCTTTCTCATTGTTGTTCCTTAGCTTGCCATGCTGTTTGTAACTGCTCCACTAAATTAAGGTAGTATAAATGTTACATTCTAAAGAAATAAATTTGGCTGAAATTCAATTTTTTCTTCTTCTTGTTTCATACTAGAATGAATAGCACATTTCATGTTTTTTGTTCTAAAATCAATGTTGTTATAAATAATAGTAAACACATTATATTTTATTTAATTTAAAGCAACGATAATTGATTACCTGATTTTATTATATATATATAATGCTTTCATTATTTGTAATAGCATTTTCTTTATAAATGAAAGTATAAAATTGCCAGTGTTTTTGTGATTACAATGGCTCATTATTAAGTATATTTCCATTCAACTACCACTTTGAACATTTGTGGCTGATACCAAAATTGTGTCTAATATTTTAAGTTATTGTCTCCATATGCTTGCCTTGAGTTTTGATGAGTTGATCTTATATAAAGAGGAACAGAATAATTTTGTTGAAAAATTGTTTCTATTTTTTATAATTATTTTCTGAAGCTGGCTGTTAGTTTCAGTATATATATATAAAGTTTGGAGCAACATTTTTCCAACTGTCAAGTATAGTCAAATCCAGTCATGACTTTAATATTAATGTCTATCTATAAAGCAGGTGGAAATGATTTTATTTTCCATCTGCTTTGCAGATAGACATTGATAATATAACATGTTGAATAAAATTTGACTAATATAGATGACATTTGAAAAGTCATCATTACAAAACACTGTACTTACTTAACACTGTATGATTATGGTATTACATATTAATAATAAAGCTAACTGTTTACAAGGTTAGTAAGATGAATGTTTAGTAATCTGCATTGTAAATATAAATTATAGCCAAACTGAATAAGTATGTAATTTTTTCCAAAGTTTAGATTTCATAAAAATCAGTTAACATTATTTAAATCTGCTTTCTGTGTAAAGTCATAGATACAGACTTAAACAAATTAATTTTACATCTGCTTGTTTTGCGGTCATGTTATGGAGTTTGTGGCAGGTGGGTAATTGAAGGGTGGTTGAAAATCTGAGTTCAAATCTGCTATACTTACTATCAATATCCGGTAACCATTCTAGCAACTGGCATTACATTGTCTTTAGATGACTTAAAATAGATGTTGAAATTATAAGATGGTGAAATTGAATTTAAGAAAAAAATTAAGTTATCATTCTAAAATATTTCATTTATTAAATACATCTGGGTCTCTTTTTACACAGACTTATTTAACATGATTTTGAAGTTACACGATTCATGTTTCACCGGAAGTCGAACTCAGATAATGCGCTATTACTTTAAATAATAAATTTCGCGCACTTACATTATATTGAAAGTAATAGCACATTATTGGAATTCGACTTTCATCTTAGTAATTTCAATATTTTCAGTGCTTTATAAGAGTAAGATGTTATGCAATAATGAAATTAAAATACAATTTTTAATGGAACAATTAAGAATATAACATAAAGGAGCAGCAATATATTCTACACAATCTTTATAAATGAAAGAAGATATATTGTCATAACCTATACTTGAATGTGTTTTGAGTTCTTTGACAGCTGATATAATATCACTATTGTTGAAACAATCAACAGAAATGCTATCATTAAAACATCCCTTAGACAAATTAAACCCGGACAGTTGAGAATTTCCAAATAATTCAGAAAAGTGAACTGAAAAGTCATCAGCACTTAAAGATGAATTATAATCCATTGGAGACTTTCTTTTGGTAATGCTAGAAGTTTATTATTATTATTATTATTATTATTATTATTATTATTATTATTATTATTATTATTATTATTATTATTATTAATAATAATAATAATAATAATAATAAGAAGAATAATAAGAAGAAGAAGAAGAAGAAGAAGAAGAAGAAGAAGAAGAAGAAGAAGAAGAAGAAGAAGAAGGAGAAGAAGAAGAAGAAGAAGAAGAAGAAGAAGAAGAAGAAGAAGAAGAAGAAGAAGAAGAAAAAAAAGAAGAAGACAATTTAACTTAACAACTCCAAGTACACCTGGGCCTCGTTTTAGATAGGTTCCACAGAAAACCTGCATCACACAAAAATAGACTTAACTTACTTTGAAAAATGGGGGATAGATGCTGTAATTTTCAGAATTCGCATAAATGCAAAGCAACAAGGAAAAATAACTTTAAAATTCGCATTAAAAAAATAAGCAAATAAAGTATGATTAATAAAAAATTTCAAATATTTGAAAAAAATTAATAAAAGACAAACTTTTTTTACTTTTTTTTTATCAACTGCAGTATTTAATTTTACATTTTTCATACATATTTTAATCATTACCCTTCATTTGTAAATTCATAAGAAATCAGATTTGATGTGATGTGATGTATTGTGGCTTCTCCTTAAATGAAGTCAAGAATCTCTCAGCAATTATGCCCAGAGAAACCTGTTAGCCACTTTATTTTTATTCATGATGTGATGTACAACTAGCATCACTTTTGGCCTTGTGCTGTGTTAATGATTTTCTGTTTCTATATTAAAATAATGAGTTTGCTAATCAAAACAAAAAGATTATACATTATCATTAGAAAGATTATTTTCAGTTTATAAAATCTTAGTTTTTTATTTTAAAAATCTAAAAGATTATTTATTTGTTATATATAACAAAATACATTTTAAAAGTTTAAATTTTTTAAATATTTATTGGATATTTTTATATGTAAGTATAAATATATTATTATTATTATTTACTCATTAGTATAAATAGGTTATTTACATAGAAGCTAACATTCTAAATACAGCTTCAGGCCATATTCACGTTAGCTGCTAATTTTGAAATAAAAAAAAAGTATTTCAAGTGAAAATAAGTTATTAATAATTTAAATTGCTTAATAAATATAGTGAAATATGAAAGATATTAAGAAAAAACATGAATTGCATAACCTCAAAATTGCATTAAAATAATCAGGTGTACAATGTCTCCATTTCTTTTTCAAATCAAAACATTTTGATCAAAATCAAGGAAGAATGCAAAAGTTTATTTTTAAATTAGTTTTTAACTATGACTCATATTTATTGATTAGTTATCCCAGAATTATTTTATAATGCAGATACAGTGTTTTAAAAAAACAAAGAGAAAATCGATAGTATATAATACTCAAATTGTTCAGATAGAAAGAACTTACATTGTAAAACATTTCATTTCTTTTTCCATCCTATTCTTGCTGTATGTCTTTAAATAAATTAATATTAATTAAATCAAACGATTCTTATCAAAACAAAAATAAATTAATTATAAATTTTAATTAGTCATTTATGAGACTAGAGATTATCCACTTAATGAATAATATTTCTGTAGTGTTGTTTTTATTACATCCTTCCACAAGAAGAGGATAGAAAGCAGTCCCTATCTTGCATAAGAGTGGTGGAGTAAAAACAAACTTACAGAATTATTATTAATAAAATTAATATTTGGGATTGCTATTATTAAATATATTTTTAATAATGTTAAAAAATTAAAATTATACCTGCTAGGTCTTACTTATAGTTCAACCTTTAAAATATAGTAATAATATATTTTAAACATTTGTGGAAAATGGACTTTAAAGAGATAACTGCAGCCAAAGGCTTTCTCATCAACCATATGCAGGGAGCAAACAATTAACAAAAAGACTTTCCAATAAGTAAAAATCTTCTAACTTTAAGTTAGTTAGATAGATTGATCAATTGACTATTTGAAAAAATAATTGCCTGATTCTAAGTTGAAATAAGTTTCATAATATTTGAATTCAAATACAGGTCATGGGTATAACATGTATAAAAGCTGGTTATTAAACCATGCAACTCTCAAGGCCTGTTTTCTATAAGCAATCTGTAAATTTCTTTCTTAGTTTGCGTTTGAAAACACTACAACCACGGCAATATCAATTAAGAAAAATGTTTGTCAAGCGTTGTTAGCTGAGAGGTCAGCGCAGCTGCCTTGTAAGCAAGCAGTTGGTTGCAGACGGTTGTTGCAGGTTCGCCACCCGGCCGATGCTATGACATATAAAAAAAATGTTTCATTGATATGCATATTGTAACGGTCAGAATCGTCTATCTCGCTAACACACTGCATAATTCAAACCCCAGACACTAAACTGAACATTCTAGGAGGGGTTGCCTTCTAGATATACTAAGTTCGAATCTAAAGTCCAAATTTCACAGCGCCACCTGCGTGATAACGCATCTGATGCTACAACTAGTATAACCTTTTACCGGTGCCTGGTGGTCAGGGAGAAACAAAAGACTCTATACTAAGATAAGTTTGGGTGGCTAATTAATGTCTATGGATTTACAAAAGAAATGCAGAAAATATATATATATAGACCGAGACAGTGATAGGAATCAAATAAAATAAGAGATAAAATTTAGTTTAAAATAATTTCACACAATTTATTTAGATAAATATATATATAACGCCACTGTCTGCTTATATGAGACAGGGACGCGTATTAAAGAATTGTTGGCATTTATATTTCAGTAATGACAAAAAGGTTTTAAAACAGAGTGATATATTCTATTCCTCGGGCTAATAGCATTACGATAATGTGCTTGACGAGATAGGAATATGTGCGAGGTGCTTTGAGTAAATAGACAAGTTTAAGAAAAATATTTGAAATGAAATGTTCTAAAATATTTATTGATTTCGAGAATAGTAACGGACTAAAGCTTACTAAGCAAACGTGGGAATGTGATCAAAGCATTTATTTGAGAATAATAATAGATTTGTATTGGGAGGTCAGTATTGCTGACAGTGAATTTATAAAGTTGGAGGGTGTGACTCGTTTAAGTCACGGATGCTTTGTAAAATAAATATAAAATGAAACAATATTGAAAATCCGGAATAATTACGGAGGGCATCTCGCCGCTAACCCGTAGGAAAGTATTTTGACAAACAGCCGAAACTTAGCGACTGTGTGACGATTGCGTTTAATTCCCAGGGGTGTCATTTGTGAACACCCTCTGCCTGGAAACTTGCAATGAGCGAAAGAACGGACTTTGCCGTGTAAAGAATCCTTGGAAAATAAAAACAAAGCGGTCTCAACAACCAATTCATGTACCAGCAATACGAGACTAGTGTATATAAAACATACTAAATGGGTTTTACTTGTATTAAGAGAAATGCCCAATCAACTTCCCTGAAATTCATTTAAAAGGGTCCGCACATTCTCGACATCAATGATGAACTTTATAATTAAAATAGAACACGGTAATTAAAATAAGAAAATGCATGCTTGCGGGTTTGAAAAGTAAGTATAGATTTATATACGCAATCATGCATTTGGGGACACATTTAATCATTGACTTCGCACATACTCTTATATTAGATTAAAATCAATAACATGTAGATTTTAAACTATGTGATTATGTTACATTAAAGAAAAGAATCGCCCTCGAACGAGTGATTTGCAAGACAATAAAATTGGAAAATTATAAATTTAAAATATGCCTTAATAGCGGCGTCTTATTTTCAATAGAGGGAATAGTTCACTCGGTCAAAGACGATTCTGACACATTATCATAATAAAATAAAAGAAAGCTTTATAAATAGAAAATATTAACCCAAGGATAGAGAGCAAAATGTTAAGCATATTTAAACACACAAAATAAATACACAATGAAGTTGTGAAATATAAGAAAACAATGTTAAATAGCTATAGCAGGTTAGTTAGTGATCACAAGAGCTCTTGGGTTAATTTAGGTTACCTCTGGAGAAGCATTTGCAGGTAGATGTTCGGCAGGTTTTATAATTCAGCAGCAAAATCTGGAATGTTCATATTTTGGCAGCGGCAGCAGCAGTTCCGGGATCCGTGTGATAATTTTTGATGGTATGGAGCAGCGGCTGGCTATTCCGAGGGGACATAGCCATCTTAAACGCCTCTACTCGGACATGTCAAGGTTAGCAAATTATTAGAATTTTAGAACAACTCAGAAACCTTTAGACAACTCAGAATTCTTTAAAAGCTTAGAAACCTTTAAGAGCTTAGAATAGCTTAGAATGGAGAACAAAAGAAAAACATCCTTTTTATAGTAAAATTTAACAATAGATTTGTCCTGGGGCGTACAAAATTATTGGACTTATCTGCTGTAATTAAATCTATCCGAATGTCTAAAGGAATTCAACATTAATTAATTTCTTTTGTTAACTTCCCCGTCGACATTCGAATTACAAACTAGATTTAATTAAAATTACTGCTACTAATTAAAGAAAACTTAAGTGGACAGCTGCTGTTTTTAGATAAACTTATATAATTAAACTATTGTCCCTCATTTATTTTAACAGAAATATTTGGGATGATTTTTATTAAATAAAACGAAAATTATTTTATTTTAAATTGTAATATTTGAATCTATCTACTAAACGAATATTTACTAAATGAATTTTATTTTAAATCAAAATATATTACGACGGTAATATATTTGTAAATAGATCCAAACAAAATAACTAACAATTTATAATTTTGATATGTTTTAAAATGGATATCATAGTGTGTGCGCAATTACGACTTATATAACTTACTTTTTAATAAATGTAAATTATGTGAACAAATACATAATTCATAATATTTTATTTTATTTGGGAATAAGTTATATATATAATACGAGCATTGTGCTCGTGGTTTAAAATTAGGCGGGATTTTCGGTATATAAGTGTATTACAGACACACTACGATAGATTGGGGTTCAAACTAAGGTATGAGGGTAGGAAGTAGGTGAGAAAAGGTGAAACGAAGATCTGCAAAGCAGACCTTACTGTTTCAATATATATATGTATATGTTGTATTTCGATTTTAATTTCAATTATCAGGGATAATTAGAGTCTGACACAATTTCATATATTTCTCAATTATTTCATTGAAATAGTTTTAGGAAGTGATTAAACGCGAAAACTCCCTTAACATATATATGATAATAAATAGTTTTTATTAACTGTAGTAATGCATCTTTAATTCAGTCAATAAGTAAATTTCAATAATTTTGTATTTGCAGTATCCTACACTGGCTTCCCATAAGATAATATTTCTGCTCAATTATCTCTGATAATTTCCTTTAATTCAACTTTAAATTCTTTTATCCTCTAGAGACAATTTTATAACTTTTCAACCATCGAAATGTCACCGCACATACATCAGTAGAATCGTCAGAACTGCTGCAGTTGTCAGGAGGCAATAATATAAAAAATCCAGAAAAGGAAAAAAAACCAGTTATTGAAATAATATTTATGTTTTCATAGAGGAACAGGTTTGTTGACTCCGAAGTCTTTAGGCAAATGCATGTTATTTTTATCCCTCATCGCATCATAAAAAATTACTACGTCTGGGAAGTTATTATTCAAAATAAAATTAAAAAAAAACACATGAAAAATGAGATCGTCTGTAAATCATTGTTGTGAAGATAAATACTCTTAATAGAAAAAAAAACAAAGATCAAAATAAAGAAACACGAAATAAGAATTATTCAGAATATAATAACAATGACAATAATAATAAAAGTAAACATATATATAATTATATTGATCCCTAATAAACCAGTAAAGACAATAAAGATAATTATACCATTCCAATTATAACTATAATTATATAAAAAAATATTAATAAAATAAAAAATGATAATGAAGATAAAGACAGTTATAAAATTATTGATAATGAAAAATAAGGTACTGTGATATTAGAGCTGCGACATGAAGAATTATAATTGTTTAATCATTAAATTAATTAGGTTATTAAATCAAAAGCATATTTTAAAATCTTCATTTAAAAAAACAACAACAATTTAACAAAAAAAAAAAATACGAAAAGCATTAATGTGAAGAATAGTTAAAATGCGTGTTTAAATCAAATTGAGTGTGTGTTTGCACGTGCATATTCTGCATAATCTATTTTAATACATTGTACAGGCTTACACCTGCATTTATATATGTAATATATGCGGGATTCGAACTCAGACTTTCACACGACCTACAACTCTCAATGCCATCTTATATTGCTGACTCACCTGATCACACACATGTTGAAAAGATAATCACCAATATACGTATTTCGTGCTAAACCAGAACTCATCACTTGGTTCAGATTACTATCTCCACACATATATACAATTAGTACTCAGTTTTATATTAAGATAACCAATCTTCATACTTTAATGAGTGCTGGTTTAGCACGAAATACCAATATTGGTGATTATCTTTTCAACATGTGTATGATCAGGTGAGTCAACAATATAAAATGGCACTGAGAGTTGTAGGTCGTGTGAAAGTCTGAGTTCGAATCCCACATATATTACATATATAAATGCAGGTGTAAGCCTGTACAATGTACTAAAGTAGATTATGCAGAATATGCACGTGCAAACACACACTCAATATGATTTAAACACACATTTGAACTATTCTTTATATTAATGCTTTTCGTATTTTTTTGTTAAATTGTTTTTTTTTTTTTAATGTAGATTTTAAAATATGTTTTTGATTTAATAATTCTAATTAATTTAATAATTAAACGATTTTAATTCTTCATGTCGCAGCTCTAATACCACAGTACCAAAAAGGCTAAATTTCAGTTATAACAAAAACAACACAATAAAGAATAACGTACTACAGGTGTTCAAATTCCTAACATACTTGGCAATCATATGTATTATATAAAACATATTTAAGTAAGATGATGGATGAGTCTGATTTCAGGTTGAATAGCATTTAATATTAACTTATGATTGCATGAGTACTGAGGTTCGCCCACATTTTCACACAATGGGTTTATTAATTTATATGCTTTCATCTATATATTTATAAAATTCAATAAAATGTGTACATGCAAAAAATGTGATAGTATTGTATTGTCACAACCCATAGCTGTGTATGTGTTCAATGTTGCGAAGCTAGTTTGGATGTGATATTTAGTTACAATTGCGTGCACGTAAAAAAAAAATTAAAAATTATCACAATAGAACAAACAAGATCAGTAAAACAATTATTAATATAATAAGCTAAAACACATATATGTTAAGCACAATAACTGATAATACCTATGATGTAAAACATAATTATGTGTCTGGAGAGTTTGGTTTGATTTTACATTAAGAAATAGTTGTCAACTTTATATCATTCCTGCAAGAGACTGGTGATATTCACTCATATGAAATACAAACACAATTAAATTCTTTTAAAGTATTTAGATTTACATAACTTTTCCACTATTAATTAATATCCCTACACTACAGAGCCATTTCAATAAGCACAAGTGAATACCATATGATATCACCAGTTAGTTTCTGGTTTATTGGCCTATTTTAATGGAAACTTTTCTATTGAAATAAATCAAATAAAATAAACCAGACCTTGCTTCTGAATCTATCTGGACACCATTACCTGTTACCCACTGATTAGTCATAATTTTGTGACAAAATAGAAAGCAAATAAATTTGTTTCTTGCACATACATAATATAGTGTTCTGCTTTGTAATTAATACTGATATGTTTTCATTTTTAGTTTCAGAACCTTTATAACATCTATTATTTATTATTATACAATTAATCTTAACCATAGCTTTTATAGTATTATATATTATTTTTACAATCTCTTTCGTGTTCAACTACTTTATTTACTTAATAATTAATATATTTACATTTATTATGCAGCAAATATATTCTTATCTTTTCAGTACACTTATTTTCTTTCCTATCATCTTACCATTCTGAACCAAATTAGATAATTTACTTTCTGCTAAACTGTTCTAATTTCTATCATAAATAAAATTATATCTTTTTTTTTTTGGAACAACTTCTACTAATGTTAATAAGATGTGATATGTTGGACTATTTCCATCATTTATGAGTGAATGTTGAATGTATAGAAAATTTTAAACTTTATTTAAACTTTTCAAATGCAAACAACTTGTTAGTAATAACACACAAATAGACAATACAGGTTAGTAATTACACAACGTTTGAGTAGTATTATTCTCCACTCTTCTTCAGGTGTTGCTGGCCTATATGCACAGTGACAATATTCGCTTAGAAGTTGAACTCACACCTTTAGATTGCTTGTATATCGAATTTAAGTGACAATATAAAAAAATTGAAGGACTCGAAGGATTTGGACTAACTCTCATATATCAAATATATGCAAATTTCTACTATACTGTTGCCTTTAAATAGCTCAGTTGGTAGAGAGTTTGCCTTAAATTAGATATACAAGAATCTAAAGGTGCGAGTTCAACTTCTAAGCGAATATTGTCACTGTGCATATAGGCCAGCAACACCTGAAGAAGAGTGGAGAATAATACTACTTGAAATGTTGTGTAATTACTAACCTGTATTGTCTATTTGTGTGTTATTACTAACAAGTTGTTTGTATTTGAAAAGTTTAAATAAAGTTTAAAATTTTATATACATTCAACATTCACTCATAAATAATGGGAATAGTCCAACATATCACATCTTATTAACATTATATAACTTTTACTAATCTTTATATTTTCTTGATTTCTAACTATATTATCCATCTCAATACTAAACCAAGACCGCTCCCTCCCCCTCTCGATTTCACTTTTTTACTTTTAATATTTTCTCACAAACTTTTAAATTTATCTTGATCTGATATTTGATTTAAAATCCACATTTCATAGCTGTACCTTACCACAATTATAATAAATTAATAAACACAGTTTTTGAATAAAATATATTCATAGGGCTTGAAAAAAACTTTTTTTTTTTTTATAAATTATTTTAAAATTTTCTAATAATTCCTTGAAGGTAGAAAGCCTCTTAATTATAATCCTATTAATACTTTCATTATATACGTCTTAAAATTATATTAACGGGGGGGGGGGTAAAAACTAAGTTGAATTTTTGCGATTTTTTAAATCTTATATTTAATAGATCAAATTGAAAATATAATCTCTCTCTCACTATATATAAACTTTTTATAAAGTTAATAATTAAAGCCTTAACATTTATTGTAACTAATGATTCAAATTTAAAATAAAATCACTTATGTTCTCAGCATTAGTTTATAAAAATTTTCCATAAAGAAAATAAAATATTATTTCAATAAATATGAGTTTAATATTGAGTTATAGAACATGAATATATATATATCCGTATAAAATTTTAATGACTTATGACAGTCTGATGAAATTTACATATTGAAGTTATTTTAAATTTCAAATATATCTACTATAATGTAAAATATACTGTGTGGTTATGTTAATTTTTCAATTCGATAAAAAATAGTCATCGGTGATTCTTTTGAATTTTTAATGTATGCAAATAATGAGCGTATTGCTGAATTAATTAATGTTTGCACGTGACTTGCGGAAAATAGTCATGATGTTAGGACAGATGGCAAAGGTCAACAAAAGACTCTCCAATACTACTCTATCAGATGGAATATTTCACAAAATTCTGCATTTATAAACAACAACTAACGAATTTTTACGTGGTAGATACATTTAAAAATTGAGGTAAAAAAAATAAACCTTTAACTAATTTAATAATAGGATAAGTTCAAACTAACTACATACAAATCTGACTGAGTTAAAATCACAATTAGGTTTTTATGCATTTAAATGTTCATAAAATTATATGTATATAACATAATAACGCTTATAAAGAAAATAAGTTCACTAAATCATGAATACAAAAATTGGTTTACATATGTATATAATACCTAAACTTTATTATCTGCCATTCAATTATGATTAATAAATGAGAGAATGCAAAGCATAACTTAAACAAGAAAACCTCTCAACCACCAATGCTTGACAACATATACTTTTTAACGTCAAGTAGCATACAAAAAAATATTCCAGCTTTAAAAAAAAACTGGGAGGAGGGGATGGATGGGGGACGGACGACACAATTATAATAAATATATTGTCAACGATTTTAAATTCAATTTTTTTGAGAAACTCAAATAAAAAATAGATACAGCCTTGAATGCAAATTTTAATATTTTTCTTTAATTAAAAGCAATTTTCTAAAAAAAAAAAAAAAGTAGAAATATATTATTTTAGAATTAAAATTTAATAGAAATTTTAAAAAGGCCAAGTTATGGATTTGTTAGATCAATACAAATCATAAAGAAGGATGAGTGAAGCTGATTTTTTTTTTTTTACAGGAAATGCAAACCAATATGGAAAAAAAAGTTTGTGTAAAAAAAGAATTGGATGTGTTAATATCCTATATCCAGATATCCCATATATACTTTTGTTTCATATAAAAACAATAACTGAAATAATTCCATTGAGATTACTCAATTTTTTAAACCTATTGTAAGTTAAATCCCTATGAAATGCCATTCATCCATATTCCTAGACTAGTATTTACAATCTTCATTAGTTAGGAGTTTTGGATCTCGATCTAGTACACAGAATTTTTGGGTGTCCTTTAGCAGCTATTTTTGATTTTTTTTTGTAATATCAGGCTTCTTACTTATGCAGATCATAAGTCAAAAACTACTATGGTTATATGAAGAAGACAGCACTAGATAGGAGTCTTCTGAGCACTATCATATAGCATCTAGTGATTAGGCAATCTTACGATAGGGTAGTTGATGAAAATAGTAATCGTGGTGTTTCCTCATGGAAAAAATTGGGTGAGCTAAGGTCAAGTGATGACATAAAAGTAGTAAACAGTTTTTGTTTCTTTGATAATGAATCAATAACGAAAAAATCCGCCAATCAAAAGTTTCAATAAAAATTAGCTCTTGGAAGAACTGTTGACTGCAGAACTATGAATGAAAATCGGAATTGTTTAGTTATATTATTTATAGATGAAAAAGATAGAGAATAGAATAAATAACAATGTTCCTGAATTGTGACCTTTTCACAAGATCTGAAAACATATTATAAATACAATTTTAAAAAAAATGATTTTTTAATTAAATCAAGTTGAAATTTTAGATGTTACTTTCTTAGAATATTGCTATATAGTGATATCTATTTTCAAATAAAGCTTTAAGTGAATTTAAAATAGTAACAAGATGCCATATAGTGATCTTGTAGGCTTAAATTCAGATAGCAACTTCTATATATAATGAAACTCCCAATGAGCTATATATAAACTATAAGCTGCCTGCCTGCCCACCCGCCTATCTATCTATCTATCTACCTACCTACCTACCTACCTACCTACCTACCACCTATCTATCTATCTATCTATCTATCTATCTATCTATCTATCTATCTATCTATCTATCTATCTATCTATCTATCTATCTATCTATCTATCTATCTATCTATCTATCTATCTATCTATCTATCTATCTATCTATCTATCTATCTATCTATCTATCTATCTATCTATCTATCTATCTATCTATCTATCTATCTATCTATCTATCTATCTATCTATCTATCTATCTATCTATCTACCTATCTATCTATCTATCTATCTATCTATCTATCTATCTATCTATCTATCTATCTATCTATCTATCTATCTATCTATCTATCTATCTATCTATCTATCTATCTATCTATCTATCTATCTATCTATCTATCTATCTATCTATCTATCTATCTATCTATCTATCTATCTATCTATCTATCTATCTATCTATCTATCTATCTATCTATCTATCTATCTATCTATCTATCTATCTATCTATCTATCTATCTATCTATCTATCTATCTATCTATCTATCTATCTATCTATCTACTCTATCTATCTATCTATCTATCTATCTATCTATCTATCTATCTATCTATCTATCTATCTATCTATCTATCTATCTATCTATCTATCTATCTATCTATCTATCTATCTATCTATCTATCTATCTATCTATCTATCTATCTATCTATCTACCTATCTATCTATCTATCTATCTATCTATCTATCTATCTATCTATCTATCTATCTATCTATCTATCTATCTATCTATCTATCTATCTATCTATCTATATTGTGACCATCTGAATGGACACAAGGAACTGAGATGCTTTGTATCTGCATCGAATAGCTATATTATATTTTAAAAAAAATGAAATAGCCTTAAAATTTTAATTTTTTTTTGCTGGAGATTGTTTAAAGCTTAGATATGGGTTGCTTATGCAGTTGATTGACCACTTTATAAGTATTCATTATTATTATTGTGGTTAGTGAAGTATTTAAGGCCAGAGAGAGGGGTTGTTATTATAGGAATTGGTATATTTGGGTAGGAAAATGCAAGGTTATTTTATGTTAGTGTAATATTTGGTTGAAGGGTTTCAAAATCCTTTATTCATTAATATCAACAATTAATAGCCATTTCAATTATATTTAGTTAGGATAGTTTAATATTTAGGTTGCAGTACATGTTCATGCATATATGTCTGTATTATGTTTCATTTCATTTTCATCTTTTAATAACAGCAAACAATAGTACATGTACAATAAAAACATTTAAATTACAGTAATTATCTTAAATTTAACAAATATATATTTCTTTCCAATGATTAATAGATAGTTGAATCAATGAATTACTTCACAAATTAAATAAATTATTAATCATTTTTGTTTAATAGTTAATTAATATTCATTTTTCTTTCAAGTTGGTAAAAGCTATTTATTTTATTATTATTTTTGTCTTGATTTAATTCTAAAAATCAAATTTTTTTTTTTTTTTTTTAGAAAAGATTTTTTTTTGAATATGTAATTAGCTTAGATAGAAAAGAAGCATGGGAGTAACCTTGTGAAGGGAAATGCCTTTTTGCTAAAGAGAACTATTTAACAAAGATCTTCAGTGAAAAATTTGCATATTATGTAATGTAATTGAAGCCAGAAAACAGTGGCTCATTATTGTGAAAATTAAAAAAAAAAACAGTTGCTGGAGTCAAATTGATTTTAAAAAAGACTTTGGAGTAAAACATCGAAAGGATCTTAAGAAATTTATTATGGGAAGAGTTAACTAAAATGAAATTCTAAATTTTCAAAAGGTACACAGTTTACTTTGCTCTCCTCGATTTAAACATTTTGAATTAATCTCTTCATAACTATTGCTCTTTTAAAAATGTATGTTGATAACGTCCAGTCTACACTACTTCATTTGATTGTCATTTTGAATAAGAATAAATTGCATGAATATTATTGTTGTATCACTAACCATGTGTATTTTAATATATCTGGGAAATGCATGCAGAACTATTTTACAGAATATATTTTAATTCTTCACTATTTTCCGTGTTGTGTTTTTGTGAGGATTAAACATAGAATTAAGAATACGCATATTTTGATAAATCATGCCATGTTCAAATTCACCATAAAGAGATAACAGTATTTATTTATCTGGTATTTCTGGAAATAATATGTATTTTAAATGAAGGAAATAAAATGTGAGTTCCTTCAAATTAAATATTTGCTGAGATCGAATGGAAGAATAGAAATGCGGGTAATTTTTGTTCTCTTCGATAAAGATGAAATATAAAACAAAGTATTATTAATTGTGGAATTACTAAGGAACCATGGTATCTTAATTGACAATATTTAAGAATAAACCATGCATATAATAGACTATAAAGTGTTAAATGTTATTCAAGAAAACTACTAAGAATATTTGCGTATTTAATTCAGCACTACAACAGAGAATGTCTTATATTTTCAGTATAATAAAGGAGAAATTAATTGCTTGTGTGTGTGATTTGGTACCTCAAATAGATATGCTATGAACACTGGAGGTGCTGGATCAGATTTAAGTTACGATTATATTTTTTAAGTTATCCTGCAGAAGTTTGTTTTATTTAAATTCAGTTTGGAATGTGTCTCATATTGTTTCATAAACGTGGAGCAGAGCTTTGCAAGTGAACTTTTATTTTAAGTTACAAAACAAATAACTTTTGTTTCTTTATTTTTTTTTTTATTGCTTGTCATTATTGATGTATATTATTGATAGATAGGCTTACTTATTATTATGTTTTATTGATAATTTGGGTTATTTTGACCTTCAAGACCGTCTCCGAAGCGTATCCAAATGAGGAATACGCTGGTAAAAATTGATTGTGTACAAATAGGTCTTGTTGTTCTTTTACGAAGGTAAAAGAAAGAAATATTTTTTTTAGTATATTATTAGAGAGGTTTATACTTATTTTGTATACTTTATTATCTCAAAGTGAGAATTTTGTTCTTTTTTCAATCAATGAATGTATAATAGAAATAGTTTGCTAGATATGAAAGAAAGTTCGTTCATAATAATTATAACCATTAAATTTTAAAAGTAACCTAAAGTTTATTCTGAATTAAAAGTTATACCTTGATGCAATATTTAATTACCATGTTGCCTGCATAGTGTGTAATTTAGGGTTAATTTTATATATACTTTTATTTGCGAGTGTGTGTCTGTTTTGCACAATTATGACATTTGTTTGATAAAGTTCAGTTTGGGAATATTTTTATGTATAAATTTAGGATGCTGTCATATTCTACTGAGTGGAATGGATTAGTATGTTATCTGTATGTACTTATCTGCCAGCGTGTATTTATAATGTTCAATATTTAGAAGAGCTTTAAGAATGGAAGGAAATCTGATTGCGTTGTAATGTTTGTAGGAATAAAAGATTTTGCTTATTTAGTATATGTTTTTCCATGAGTAGAGCCTAGTTGATGTTATATGCGTATGATTAAATGATATTTTTCAAAGTTAAGTGATGTTTTCTTAGAGCCCTGGTGATGAGGAAGAGGTTCCCCACCAGTAGTGTATTTAGAAGTAGATGAATTATTGTTGAAGTATGATTAAATGATGTTTAGGAAGTTATGTGATGTTTTTCTTATATTCTTGGTGATGAGGAAAATGTTCCCCACCAAAAGTGTATTTAGAATCAGATGAATTATTGTAGAAGTGTTCAGTATGAGTTTATCTGCTCCTCATGTAGATTTCCCTTATAACGTATAGTCTGTATAATCATGAAAATATAGCTCTGTGTTAATTAATATGTGGCCAGATAAATTGTTAAATTAATTCTTGATGTAATACTAGTGTCTTATTTTATTGATGAATTACAACATTGTCCGAAATAAAGTAATTGCATGATATTTTCTTAATGAATGGAGAGTTTGTAGAAAAGATTATTTTCTATCATTGTTGCTTGACACACGCACACACACGCGTAATATAAATAATACCGCGTTTATAAAGTATAGAGTTATTGAAATTAAAATGAGAAATAAATGTTTTGAAATACATTACATTCATTTAAATAGAAGTATAAAGTTATTGAGATTAAAACGGGAAATAAATATTTTAAACTAGTGTATTTATTTAAATAAAGGTTATAAATCATCAGATCATCAGAATGAATATGATTTTGTTACTATGCATGAAAGGTATTCGTAATTGAAAGTGATTATTTAGTCAATTAGAGAAAGTTGCTTGGTTGAGATCCAAATATAATTAATTTGATTTATTTTATTAATTAATGGTAATATCCTCTCAAAAGTATTTTTTTTGTGTGTGTGTTAATAATATAACATGTTGTTTATTTAGTGTCATGTAGATGAAACATGTAGGCAAAGCATGTGTTCGAAGTCAGTTTTGTTGTTAATTTGCTTTGATAATAGGGATAATCCCAAACTGATACTTAAAGTTTATTTGATAATTTAAAAATCTGTAAGACAAGTAGTTCAATTGTAAATATCATGTTAAACCAAATTTATTTTATTGTAATAAATGATTTATTTTATTTGTTTAAAATCTTAAAACTGTGTCTGGAGTTATTATTGTATACATTCGTGCTTTCCATTTCCACATCTCCACATTTCATAAATCTATCATAAAATAGATATATTATTTTAGAGTTATAATATTAAATCTGCTGGTGTCTGACAATATTGTTTTTACTTAATCCAAACATTATAAGGAACATTTGCCACTGGATAAACGTATTAGAAAGGTTGCCAAGTTAGTATATTTGTTAGATGATGATATGAGATTAAAATACCCTATTTCTGTCATTATCTTATTATTGAAACACAGTAGAATATTTTAGTCAATTTGTTTCATTACATTTTATCATACTTTAGAATTATAATTTATGGGCCAATGTATTTCATTTAATTCAACTGTGTTTGTTAAATTCCCTGAGATCTTGTTGTTTATTTCTTGATTGGCATTAAGGTAGATGTTTAGATTGTGATATGCCAAGTCATAGAATTGTTTAGTATTATAATTATAGCAAGCTGATATATGTTATATTTGGATGAAGGAAGAAATTAAGTTTAATGTATATTTTAATAGACTGTACCGATAAACATGATTCTTTATCATACAATTAATTAATAAAAGGATTTACATTACATTTAGTGTTTGTAATATTTCTTCTTTCATTTATTTATCATCTTATGAACTGCCTATAGCCTCCCACTGAGCTGAGCTGAACATAAACTTAAATATAGAGTGTCAATAATAGTTTGTATTATATATCTTGTTATATTGTTCTATTCATTAATAGAACTGGCACCTGGGCATTTCGCTCATGTAATGTATATGAGCGGTGTTGGGAGTGTAGGTTATAGGGTATGTAATTAATGTTAACAGACTTTCAAGCTTCCTTCAGCTACCCACTTTATCTTAAATAATCATTTGTTTTAAGATAGAGTGGATAGCTGAAGGGAGCTTGAAGCTGTGTTCAAATCCCCTTTAATTACATTTAAGGTTCAGTATATTTCAATATACTTGTATTTAAATATTATAATTAATGATATTAACTATGAATGACATGAATCAAATATGGAAGGGATTTAGAAAATTCTTCACATCATTAAGGATTTCCAAATCAGCATAAAATATTTTTCAGTTTTTTTATAGTACGTTTAACACAATTTTTGAAAAATAATATAACCATTTATAAAAAAAATATTAGGATTTATAAATAAAAAAATTTAAGTGCAGAACACTCTTACAAAATACACTATATATAAAATATTTAGCATCAAAAATGAAGATTTATGAAATTTTACTGTTCCTTCATATAAATTACATGGGTGGAAAAAGAAGAGAACAGACCCAATTAAAAATTTAAATACTTGTACTTTTTCACAATTCATTTCATCTTCACTTAACTAGTATATAAAAAGACACAATTAAAAATTTAAAACACTTCTTTTACTTCTTTTTCACAATTCATTTAATCTTCGTTTTAAAATATCATTTCAGTTTTGAGTAAATTAATTAGTTTTTATTTGACTATTTATTTTAATGAATTTAAAGTTATAAGTGTCACTGCCACTGATTCATTGAAATTAAAATTTCTTTTTGTCATCTTTTGAAAATTGAAAGAAAACCAAAAGGATGATATATGTAGAAAAAACATCATTCTCTGTGACTCAAATTCCTTTTTAAAATGGCATATCACATGTTAAAATCGAACAAAATTTTGATTTTTTATTAATAAGTTCACTTTTTTTTTTCTGCTCAGTTTACTAGATTGTACAAAGAAGACAAAGACACAATTTTGCTACTGTCAGACTCATTAATAAAATGGATTCAACAAGACAATGATTTATAATTTCAAGGGTTTCATCACGAAAGTAAACATAATATCAGTCAAACATAATATTGGTCATAAGTATTCAATTTTAATTTTTTTACTTGAATATTATTATTTTTAAGTTTTTTTATTACTTGATAAATGTAGAATTTATTAATGTATTTGAATTTGTATTAGTGTATCGGTGCAGTTATATTTGTATTAAAATTCAAATATAATGAAAGTAATGATTTATATACAATGCAATGTTAGGGCTCTGATACAAGTATGAGACAACCTTATCATAATGATTCTCAAAAGGTTTAATAATTTATTAGTGTTTATATTTGTATTAGTGTGTTTGTGTTTAGACTTGCATGTCTGTGTTTCACAATAAGTTATGATTTTTATATAGAAAATTAAGGTTTTGTAGAATAGTGCAATGTATATTTTAAGACTGGTTATCATATGTACAGAAAGATTGCAGTTGATAAAGTAGTCTAAAAATTTATCGGACATAGTACAATGTGAAAATATAAACTCTTAAAACCAATAAAAAGAGGTTTCAAGTAGTGTGTGTGGTGATAGCCACAATGGTTATGCATACCACATAGAATTGTATGCAGGCAAAGAATCAAATCCTGATTCTTGCCTATGCTTTGGTATTCATGCAATGAAGTCAGTAGTTTTTCCATATCTTGAATCACATTATTTCCAAGTCTATAGCTAGAAAATGAGCTATATACAAAAAAATTATATCTCTGAGTGATAATAAATATAACAAGATAGCTGGCGTGCACAAAAAATATAAATATCACTGATGTACAGAAACAATATAAAATGAAGAGAGGAAATTCATTTTATCATTGATACGAACAATAGCTTTTTCAAATTCTAGTTTTGGATAGATAAGAAGCAATTGCTATGATGGCAAATACATATTCACCTTCTGGAAATTTTTATTTTTTATTTTTTATTAGGATGAATCTTTTTCTTATAGATGTCGTGAGATTTTTTAACTTTTGGGGCACAAGATACAAATGAAGAATTCTTATTTATGTTAGTATTTTTTTAAGTTCTGAAGCTATGGATTATCTTGGGTAAGAAGTACTATATATGGTTTGAATGAGAATTTTGTGAGGAATACAAACAAATTATTAATGAAGATGTAATTTTAAACTTAGTTAATGATAAATTAGAAATTATGAACAAACAATACAGTAATAATTTTTCCGGATGTTGAAATTTCTTTTTTTCCCTTACTTTTTTAATGGTAATCACATTTGTTTTAGCCATATTGTTTTCCTTAGTTTTTCTATTTTTATATCAATATATAGCATTTTGCACTAACAATATTAAAACTGAAGTAAATTCAATATAGCACCAAATACCCTAATATAGTTAAGTCAATGTTAAAGTTTTATTGTCTATCATCTTCTTGGTAAAATAAAAAACCAGTAGGTTATCCATGCAGTGTTTCTCCTAAAAGCATAGATTCAACTGAATTAATAACAATTTTAAAAGATACTAAAGGAAATTCTAATATTTTTTAGAAAAAAACCAAAGAAAAAAAGTCACATAAGGAAAAATATATTGTTTCATTGTTATATAACATCAGTTTAAATTCTCAACTTTGTTATATGATTATTTCTGGCAAGTTTTAATTAACTTTTAATTAATCATTAATACAAAGTATTTGCCATTAAAATAATCAATCTATGTATGCCAAGCTCAAATATAGAACTGCCAAACAGATATAGAATGGTGAATTTCTAAAAGATTATTAAATCTAAAAAAATAAAAAAGGTGCATTAACAATTATTTAAAATTATTTTATAAAATTAGCACAAAAACAAATTTACAAAAACTAACTTTTTAATTATCATAAAGATGTTTTTCTAATTGTTTTATGTTAAAACAACCTAGCTATTCATTTCAAGTTCATTTATTTACCTAGTAATTTGAATAGTTTTTCTGAATTGTCTGTTGCAGAAATATGTTACCTGATGTTTAATAAAAAAAATAATTAAGCTTACATCATTCTAATTAATCTAGGTAAAAGTTAACTGATAATAATATAGGTGTATAAACAGCAATTTATAATCAAAATTATCTTCCTATTCTTTACTACTTCAATTTCAATTCCCATTAAAATGCGTTTTAAAATTAAATGCTATTTGAATTTGTCTGCTATTAACTTTCTGCTATTATTTGAAGTGGTGAAGTTTCATTTATGAACATTATTTTTAAGGGATTTTATTATAAATTCTCACCTCTATGTATCAACTCTATCTTAATGAAGGATAGTATGTGTTATATATTACTTTAATAAAGAATAAAAGGGTTTAAACAAATATATAATTCCTTTACAAGAATATATATATATATATAGAGTATTGTAATAACCTATTTTTGGTATATATAAAATTGATATAGTATATTATTCTCATTATTATTATTAATTATTATATTGTAAATATGTTTCTACAAATGGTGTTTAAGGAATGGAATGGATAAGATATACAGTAGAAGGTTTTATTTTATAATATTCTGGAATTTTTCTGAATGAATATTTAAAATTATAAATGATTGTATCCAGCGATAAGTCTTTCATATTTTATGAAAAGTATTTCATGAATGAAAGTGTTTTAAGTATCAGTATGTGTGTGAGAATTTTAAATAGTTTATACTTAAAATGTTATCACTCTTATGCAATAATAGGGTTTGTCGGTATACATATAATCTTAAACCAAATGAATAAATTATATTCCTTTTTGTATTTGCATGTGAGATGAACAATTATTCATATGTTTATTATTTTTAGCTCCATGCCATTTCTTATTAGTAGTATTTGGATGCAATTTTAAAGAGATGTTATAATACTTTTTTGCATATTGAGCCACTCCATGAAAGAGACTGCACCTCGTTCATTCATCGATACTGCCTGTAATTAGTACTGTGCGTTCGATCGTATTTTGCTAGCTTATATTTCCCTTGTCCATTATGCTTAGAATTTTAATATTAGAATATATTTTGGTGTATATCCACAGGCATAGCCAGCTTTACAACTTATTATTAGCTGAACTATATTTTTTTACTTCAAATATATGATTAGTATCGAGCATTGTTATTTAAATTTTTCTTAATGATAGCAGATTGATAACCATTGTTCATGAGAATTTGGTTGATGCAAGATTTCTTTTCTTTCAAGTCATTGGCTTCTGAATAAATTTCTTTTGGTCTGTTTTATGATGATAGTATAACTTGACTTTTTGTAATTCTGTCAATGCAAGATTTCTTTTCTTTCAAGTCATTGGCTTCTGAATAAATTTCTTTTGGTCTGTTTTATGATGATAGTATAACTTGACTTTTTGTAATTCTGTCACGAATTGGATCTACATGCCCAGTATTCTGTAAATTGTTTTGACTTTACGATGAGGAAAATTTGTCAAAGAATGATTAAAAACTCCAATTTTTATTTTTGTTTTAATTCCATCATAGTTTAATAAAAAATATGTTACTGATGTGTATCAGAAACTTTATAATAGTGCTTCATGAAGCAGCTATATCCCAAATATAGTACTGACATAGTAAAACTGGCAGTAGATGGAGACTGTATAGTATTTATAGCTATGATATAAAGTTTGTCCTTATGTGTGTACTATTGATTAACGTTGACAGTACTGAATCCACAGCTATTTTCTGATTTTGGTAAATAAATTTTATGTTGTATTAAAAGTATGTAATCAATAGGAGGAGTTGTTTTGTTATATGTCTTCATTTAATCTTTTTATTTTATAATTCAATGCTTCATCACAGAACATATTTGTGAATAAGTTTTTCATACCAAAGCTTAACAATATATCATTTCCTTTTATCTTTCTGTTTTCCTTATTTCCACAATGTGCTTAGAATCTCTGATAAAGAATTGTGTCTTGTATGCCAAAAAACTAAGAACATTAAGAAGAGATGATGACAAGTTTTGATATGGTGAATTTTTAGAACAGTAGCTCTTAATGCAATATGACTTTTAGGAGTTATAGATGGATCATAAATATGTGAATTTTTGTTTTTTAAACCAGTGAAGTAAATATCATGCTTTTTGAGTAATATGCTTAGCATTGTTTCTGTAGCTAGCATAGAATTTTTTTTTTTTTGCCATATTTTCATATTGGCCTGCTGTGAGAAATTTTCTTTCTTGCCTTTACATCATATTTAGCAGTAGCCGGAATGATGATGAACTTGTCCAGTTTGAGATTTAATAAAATCCTTTTTAACATAAATGATATTGGATTTGTGTTGCTAATGACTTTCAAGTATCTTTTTTTATTATCCAGTGTAATTTTGTTGCTTTTTCTAGAGGCAATTTTTGAATGACTTCATTAGTTGCTACGCTATATCTTACAAGGTGTGATCATAAAGTTTATTCGTCAAGAAAACAAATCAACATATATATATTTTAAAATAGTAATTATAACTATACCTCAACTTATCTTCAGTATCTTCACATTTATTTTAAATTTAGATTGGTATTGTTGACTTACTATCTATACAGAAATATACTATGTTAAATATCATAGTTTATGTTAAAAAAAAAAAAAACTTTGCCACAAAAATAAATGTAAACATAATGAATATTAATTCCAAAAAATGGAGATGATTAGTAGTTGATAGCTATTAATTCTTATTTATCTCTGTTTTTTTTTTGGAATTAATATTCGTTGCGTTTATGATATTTGTTAATAATAGTGATAATGATTATCATAATTTTAAATCATGAATTTTGTTTATATTTGTATGAATTTGCATACTATGAAATGGTTTGTTTTATTAATTATTTAATAAAGTAATAGAGATGTTTATTTCATAGTTTTATAATTATTTAGTCATGATTGTGCAAAATTACAATAGACAACTCTTGTAACTTTAAGCAGGCATAATCAAATACACGCATTAGCAATTTGTATTTTCATTTTTCTATCATCTTATTTTCTACTTCATAAACTATTGATATGTAATTAAAGGGATTTGTAATCATGATTTTTCAGTCTATTCATCCTCCACTCCATCTCAAGCAATTGATACACATGACCACACACATGTGAAAAAGATACATGATGCCCAATATATATATATATATATATATATATATATATATATATATATATACTGTGCAGAACTGGCACTCATTAGTTTGGCCATATTATAATCTCCCACACATACATACAATCAGAACTCGGTTTACTTTAAGATAGCAATTCTTCAAACTTTAATGGGAAGGCTTTGATCTTTTCACTCCTCCAATTATTCAAACACCCATTTCATTGAAAAATGGATGATGAAATGCTCAAATCCCTAATTGAATTTGATATTGTAATCATACCCATGTAGACATTATGTCAATTTAATCCCTCACATTATCAGATGATTACATATCCATATATATTAATAGTACAAAATCAATTCCAATAAGGGCTTTCAGCATTCCATCATCAGTTTTTCAATGAAATGGATGGTTGAATAATTGAAAGGGTAAGAAAATTGAAGCCTGTCCATTTAAGTTTGAAGATTTGCTATCTTAATATAAACAAAGCACTTATTGTATACATGTATGGGAGATTATGATGGTTCTGCATAAAAGTGTATTGGGAGTCGTGTATCTTTTTCACATGTGTGTGGTCATGTTTATCGGTTGCTTGGGATGGAGTGGAGGCTGAAATATTGAAAAAATCATGAATTCAAATCCCTTTAACTATATATACACCAAAAACATTCAGTGTAAGCTGATCACATATATTCTTAGATAAACTATTGATAGAAAAAAAAATACATCGAAGAAAACTCATGAAGACAAAGAAGATTAGTGATATAGCTATGTATATAAAATAAAACTCTTTTTTTAAAGATATGGATATTTATAATTCTTTAAAAACTTTTTTGTTAAAATCTAAAACTGTTATGAGTAACTGACTCATAATACAACTATTTATCATTATTAAGCATTGTACATTTCAGTAAATACGATTTATTTATGCCAGAGAGAGAGATTTTTGATTTAACAATTCGTTTAATCAATCAAATTTTTTAGCTTCTGGAACAAAGTACTGTGATGAAAACAGCTTCCGGAAAAAAAAAATAGTTAAATCTGCTAAATTTAAAAAAAAAAAAAAAATCAAAGGAAATTTTTTTTTTTAAAAAAATCTTTAAAGGAATTACTTTTTTTTTTTTTTTAAAAAAAACTATTATTTGAGATTGTTTTTATAAAAAAGGAAATCAGCAAATGAAAATGATCCACACATAAAAAAAGAAATTCACTTACAAAGGTAAGACACAAGAATTCAATATTCTTTTTTAAGTATATAATAAATTCATTTAACATTATAATTTTTTTTAAAGCCATGATAGAAATTGCTCATAATATTTAAAATATGCATTAAACCGCGATAATCAATTATTATATACAGGCAAAAGTCTTAGGCAAGAAATTCTAATGCAAGAAAGATATACTCTGAATGGATCAATATATTAAGATATATGCATTAGCCTAATGAAGACAGTCGATAACACAAGAAGTTCAGTGATTTTAGAATGTACAAACTGAAAGAAAATTAAACAGGCATTTCTACAGATTTTGTTAAGAAAGTTTTAAAAACTTGTATTAAACATTAAACTAAAATTGTATAATAGAAGAAAGTTATACCAGCTTAAAAAACATATATAAATAAAATGTGGATATATGTATGTCCATAATGTTTTACTGGAGCACCTCAGTAAATATACTTTTTATACATAGTTGTCCAGAACGCTATCAAGTTCACAGATAAAATATAACAGAATATTTAAATTTTTTAATTTTGCTTTATTAATTTACCTTGTCGCGGACATTTCTGAAGTGCACCAAACAGGCCAGATTGTTCAAACATTTTTTTTCCAATTTCTAAATTGTGAATTTCTCATATTTATTTATATAATATTAAAATCTTTTGTTTAATTTAGATTAAGTCTTTAAAAAAAACTTGAAAAGCAACCAATTAAAAAAACCTATTACAAAAATAATGGCCTTTCAGGCCAAGTACATTTCTTATATTTATTTATATAATATTAAATCTTTAAAAAAATTTGTTAAAGCAACCAATTAAAAAAACGAAGGCCTTTCCATAGGTGGGAGTATATATGGTATTTGTATAAATAACATACCTAGTAAATATGTATTTTATATTGAAACAGTAAAATGTGCTCTGCAGATCTTCGTTTCACCTTTGCTTACATCTTACCTACCCACTATTTCAAACCCTAAACTTATCGTAGTGTGCACGTACTGTGCATATATACTGAAATCCTGCCTAATTTAGACTTCTAATAAGGTACCCATGGGTTTTATCGTAATTAAATTTCTTTTAACGGTTCTATTTCAAACTGTCAAATATATATATATATTCATTTAAAAGTAGGTCATATGTCATATTTATACACATACTGTGGTAATAATATTTTGTTGTTTAAAAGGTGAATAATTTTGTTATTTTGGATTTTAAAAATCATGCCACAAATTTTATGTAGTAAATAAATGAGGTTGGGAAAAAAGAACAATAGTAACTAATTTTAACTGTTTATGCCAAGTTTTACTAATAGGTTTTTCCTATTAAGATTAAAATAACAGAGGTTCACTAGCAAATTTAATTAAATGATCGTAATCAGAATATCTGGGAATGTAATTATGTCAAAATTAACTAAAATCTGTGCATTCCTTTGGTTTCTGATTCAATTAATGTTATTAATTAATGGATTTTATCACTGGAGGGCTATAGCATTGTATAGTCTATGTATATAAATAAGTAAGGTGGATTATTAATTAATGAGTTTTTATTCTGCTTGATTATTCTTCATGCTTCATTATATTTCTTATGATTCATTATTATTCTGCTTTATTCTTCTGATCCTTTCGGGAGTCATTATTCTGCATTTCGTTCATGAAGAATTATTGATTGAGAGTTACCAGCAAGATATAAAAGTTTGTCAAAAGAAATCATCATACCGGATCCTAGATGGAAGCGAATTGTCAGTTTTAGTAATAGCCAACTTTAAAATAATGGAGTAGAAATAGGCAGGGTGCTGTCTTCCCTTGGGAATGACTAGCTTGCCATCGGTCATTCACCATCTGACATCCTGTTATACCATCTAATGACCGAATTAACCATCCTAATAGATCGGAATGTTGCTGATAAAGCACATCTTTAATGCTGCTGAAGCCCATCAAATCCATTGAAGTCTTCAAAAGTGCGCATGGACTCTTTTCTTAAAAGCAGAGATAATAAAATTAACCAGAGATATCTCATAAATCCTAATCCATAGCTACTTTTGTTGTATTTAATAATTATAGTTATTCTTTTAATGCATGTTTGCTTGAATAAACCTCGATGATCGATTCAACTATCCCTTTTTTTAATAATACTATTTTACAAACCATCTTGATGTGGACTTAATTGTTAAATTACCCCTCTTATTAATTGTTTTAAATATCTCTATGGCTCGCCCATCCAAGGGTTTATTTTTTATAAAAGTTTTCGCTCGGCAATAAAAGTACTAAATAATCCATTCTTATCTAAATACATTTTCGCTTATTTCTAAGGTTACAGCCTTAGTAAATTATTACTTAATATAATAATGGGCGTTTAATAAAATTTATAATTACAACTTTAAATTATCGTAACAGATTTCTTACTATAAGATCTTTTCATTGACTCGTAGTAAATCGTAAGATTTCGCGAGTATTAATGTATTATAAGAATTGTGGACTTAATTAGTGAAGTATTGAATAGCTTCACACTCTTAGATCAAAACACTTCAGCTTCACCTATTTATATATAAAAGTAGGTTGAAGTAAAGAGGATTCTCTCTTTTCTTCATAGCGTAAGCTTGTGTTTTTAAGACCTATAGAGGTCCCTACCTTCGTATTTTTCAGACGCTTATTTCTAAGGTTACAGCCTTAGTAAATTATTACTTAATATAATAATGGGTGTTTAATAAAATTTATAATTACAACTTTAAATTATCGTAACAGATTTCTTACTATAAGATCTTTTCATTGACTCGTAGTAAATCGTAAGATTTCGCAAGTATTAATGTATTATAAGAATTGTGGACTTAATTAGTGAAGTATTGAATAGCTTCACACTCTTAGATCAAAACACTTCAGCTTCACCTATTTATATATAAAAGTAGGTTGAAGTAAAGAAGGATTCTCTCTTTTCTTCACAGCGTAAGCTTGTGTTTTTAAGACCTATAGAGGTCCCTACCTTTGTATTTTTCAGACGCTTATTTCTAAGGTTACAGCCTTAGTAAATTATTACTTTCTATAAATACTGTAAAATCTTTTAAATTAATCCACTCAAGCATGTGCAAGTTATGTAGGGAAGTTTTATATAAATGCTTGGTTGCCTCACTATTCATTAAAACCGCAATCACACATTTCCCTCCCTATTTTAATTAATATTAAAATACATTTTATATTTTCACATAGTTATATTGTTCGTTTAATTTTGATGGGGAGTATATGCGCTGTCAGAAAATCAAATTTAAGAGAGAGAGCTATTCTGCCCATTTATAAACTACCGTTTTTAAATATTTATATATTTTGTAATTAATTGCACATTGCCAGTGAATGTACTGAGGTGTTGAGAATTACTTTTCTACTTTCTCAAGGGCATCAACGGCTGAGACCATACCCTATTTTCCTCCATGTTTCCCAGTAGAATGTGACATGGAACATCTCACATGGGAATGAATCGCATACATCCCTACAGTCACAAAGCTCCTGGGTGTGGGCCAGGCTTGGGGTATTTAAGATGACTAGAGATCTCCTGGATAAATGGCAAACTGCCTATCCATGACCATAATAATTTTATTTACTTTATGTCTTTTGTAAAGCCACAGTTTCAACACACCACACTTCATCCTTAGTACCATATCTCGCTGGTACCACCATATTCTTTCATTATAAATTTAGTATTATATTTATTCCCATAATGATCAGTATGTCTCTGTCTTATACTTAAAAGTCCATGAGTCACCGGAGTTATTCTCATATCAAATGCAAATATTTTCCCTACTACTTTAATTAGTTAATTCATTTTCTTTATAGTGTTTTGCTTAGCTCACATATACTTACATTATCATAGTACAATTAGACATATTATGATAACTTAATCCAAGTATGAAATACCGTAAAGTAATCTTTATATAGCTATCAAATTCCTATAGCTAATGTTGTTAACAAATTAATGACAATAAATATTATATTTGAATTGATCCATTACACTTCTTTTATTTATTTATTTATTTATCCCTGCAGTCTAAATTACACACCATATACACTGATATGTATCTTTGGCACATCTATAGTTCTTGTTAGGCAAAAGTCTCTTGTTTCTCCCTGACCACTGGCACCAGCAAGAAACTATTCTATTAATAGCATCAGATGCATTATCACGTAGGTGGAATTCTGGAGTTTAGACTTTGGATTCGCACTTGGGATTTCTGGGAGCCAACTCCTAGAGTGTGTGAGTTTTGTGTCCTGGGTTTGAATTCTGCAGTGTGTTAATGAGATAGATGAATCTGACCATTACAATATACACACGATAGTGTACTTGCTCTTATGCGGGAAATTTACATTGTGAAATCAAATTTGTCTATACATGAAGATAGGTTATAATATAGTGTGTATTAGTAACTAACATAGGATTTAAAATTGTGGAGTACAAATCTATTGCTATATATTAGGTACATCTGTAAAATACTAAAAAAAAAAAATCTAATTTTATTTTAGTAGTTACAATTAGTCCATCATCTGAATTCCAATAATAAAATAATAATAATTTTGTCATAAATCAAGGCAAGTGATTCTACAAGATTTGGTCTTGTCAATAACATGATTATTTTTTTACTAAGATATCTTCTATGGTATTTGAGACTAATATAAAAACAATTTGATTTCCTTATTGAACTTTATCAGCAAAAATTAATTGAAAATGTGGAAAGAGCATTTTGAACCTGATAAAGTACTGCACATGAAATGAAAAATAGACAATTACAAAACTTGAACCATTGATTTGAGATCTATAAGGTAACAGACAGGCTCATTGTTTAATGTGTATGAAAATGAATGCATTTATTTATTAAGTGAATCTACATTACTCTTAATTGCATGATTAAATGGCATTTCTTAAGGTTGTATTCACTGTGTTATTGCAAATTATAAAAATATGAGATATTTTGATTATTGCTGATTTTGAATTTTAAAATCATGAGCATGAAAGTGTTTTTTAAGTTTCCCAGTGTGAACATACTAGATCTGTACACACGATATTTAAATTACTTTGGTTAAAGTGATTGACACAAGGGGAGACGTATAAAATGAGTGTAAATCTCACATTTGTAGAATAAACGATGTTTATAGTAGATTAATTTTTTTTATAGATTATGAGTATGAAAAAAATTGCTAAATTTTTGATCTATTTATATACACACAAATTAAATGTTCTCCATGTAAATATATGAATGTATTTTATAATTGATACACTTTTATATACCTTTTTTTTTGTTCAAATTTTCTGACATTTGAATATATTACAACAAAAATTAGAAATAGCTTCACAGATGAATTGCATTTATTACTGTTTCATTAATAGTACTTAAATATTAGTGGTTAGCAAAAAATAAATGCAGTTTTAGAGAATCAACAATAATTTTAGAAGTGCAAATGTACAAAAAAAAAGTATACATTACTATATTGCTTTTATCAATTGCGTCAAGGAAATTAAGACAGTTAACTGAAAGAGGAAATATATGCTGATTATATTTCTGCAATATTTAGAGGGTTGTGTATCCAGTACAAACTCGGAAAATTGTTGCTGCATTTTCATCTTAATTTGTTTTGAAAATAAATTTTCAGTATAGAATTATTGCAAGGAAATCAAGTCATATATCATCTGACTTAATTTAATAAGCTTGCATTACAAATATATAATGAGCATGCCAATAGCTCTTCACAAGCTGTTCAGAATATACCTATCCTCAGACCGGTTTCTAGCTTTTGGCCTTCCTCAGTGAGGCATTGGGATATTGAAGCATTAGATTTAAAATTCCAGGTCAAGCCCAGCACTTTATCTAATGGTTAACTATTAAGTAGCAAATCTCATTATATAACATTAATAATATAAGCTTATTAAATTAAGCCACGTGTTATATGACTTCATTTCCTTGCATTTAATATTTTTGCTCTTAAGGCTTTGGCAAGTTTATATTGCTAAAGCTATTAATATATGGTGTATCTAAATTTAGTTCAGTTAGATAACTGGATTTGAAGTCATGGATGTCTGAAAATTTCATATTTTTTACTTAATAGTTAACCATTAAATAAAGTGCTGGGCTTGACCTGATATTTTCAATCTAATACTTGAATATCCTAGTGTCTCACTGAGGAAAGCCAAAAATTAGAAACCGGTCTGAGAATAGTGATATTCTGAAAAGCCTGTTAGGGGCTATTGGGATGCTCATTATATAATTATCATATAGAATTATATATTTTTGTTTTAAGACAGACACAGTTATGAATTATTTAAACAGCAATTGACTTTTTTCATAAAATTACACCACAAATATTGGCACTACATCAACGCAAATGTAGAAAAGAAAAGGTTACCAAATTATATCTATTCTCATTTACTTTGAAAATGAGTTTTTAGTCATCAGAATATTGCAGGGGGGGGGGATTTAATCTTGCATCTTTGAGTTTTTCACAATATTATACTGAGGATACTAAATACATTGAGTTATACTGATATGGTTTTTATAACCATTGATTTTCTACTCTCATTCATTTTGATGATAAAATTTTGTCATAGAATTCAAAATTTTTGACTTTTATATATTGTCTTACACAGTTAAAAAATCAATGTTATTAGTTACAAAGAATAGAAATATATTCAATTTCCTTTCCTATAAAATGCTATGGATGTCAAACCTTTTTGAACAAAAGCTGTTGATGTAATCATATCCACAATTAAAGGCTATCATCATATTTTTTCTGACATCAGTTGTTTTGAAAGTGAATTTTAACCATAACGTTTCAAATCTTTTGCTTGTAAATAAGATGTAGAGTTAAGATTCAATAAATTTCATATATGTAACATGTAAACATATTTTGACTTGTAATACTAAGATAGTTGAATGTTGCTTATATATATATATAATATATATAAGATAGTTGAATGTTGCTTATATATATATATAATTAGATGGATTTGAATTCCACATTGCTTGGGAAATAATTACATCATAATATAAGTTCAACCCATCTCTCTCCTATTGATATATAATATGGTCCAATAATATGAGGGGTTGGGTTGATATAATGTCTATATGAGCATTCTATTGTTGATTTTACAATGAAATGGACAGTTAAATAGTTAAAAGGGTGAGAATATTGAAGCCTGTCCATTAAAGCTTGAGAAACTGCTATCTTAATATAAACCGAGCACTAATTGAATATATGTGTGAGAGATTATGATGAGTGCTGAATCATGTACCTTTTTTGCATTGTGATTGAGATGGAGTGGAAGATGAATATACTGAGAAATCCTGAGTTCAAATCTATCGAATTGCATATTCTGACTTGACTTGTAAAACAAAATAAGCTGTTATACAAATGAAATACCATTATAAATTTTTATTTTTAAAAAATTATTTGAACACTCTTCGATCAGCCATCACAACATCCAAAAATATAGACAATGACTAAAATTTCTACAGTGAATGTATCATTGAAACAGTTGAATTATTTTTAATTCATTGTCTATATTTTTGGATGTTGTGGTGGCTGATCGAAGAGTGTTCAAAATTTTTTTTAAAAATAAAAATTTATAATAGTATTTCATTTGTATAACAGTTTATTTTGATTTACAATCAACTTTTAGGAACATAACATTCTCCTTATTTGAAATAAAGATGCGGGTATGTGTATGTATATATATTTTTAAAGAATTCGATCACCAAAATTGAGCTTTAATTAATAATTCCTATCTTCATTAGTGCAAAACCAATCAAATATTAACAAAGAAAAAAAACCATCTTTGATCGGTAAAATAGTTTAGAAATTGATAATAAAGTTCTACAGTAAGTAGAAAACCTATTGTTTTAAAGACATTAAACATCTTCTGTATTAGTACCTATTTCTAAGACGGAATTTATTTCTCTAGTGACTAGATGGTACTATCAAGTGAGAACAATTTAATTTTGTTTGATTTAATCTCTCTCTAGCAGTCAGAATAAAACTCAACTTCAGCCCAATTAAGAGCACTCAACTATAATAAGAAGTAATTTTACTATTTCGAACTTTGAAAACAAAAGAGAAGTCTCTAAAAGAGAATAGATGCAGTACGTGTGCACACAATACAAACATATATATATATGATTTAAAAAATAAAACGATTATATAGTGCATACATCAAAAAACAATAGGTTCGTTACCATTCTACACAATTTATTAAGTATGTGATGGGAAATAATTGTTACAAAATTATTGACGGAAGTATCAATTACTGAGTGTAGGCTGATGAATCCAGAATGATAGGATAAGTATAATATTTTTCATCTATTGAACAGTATGCTTATTCTTTATTGATATTTGTGCTGAGTTTCTTATATTCTCTAACAATTCTACATTAAGAATTGCTACTTTGCTATCATTGGGGGGTTTTCCTACTGTTTTTCTTTTATTTCGTCTTGGTTATCGGCAATATTATACTGTGAACAAGTGATTACAATTGCCTCAGCAAAAAAACATCATTTTAAATTGTGCTAAAAAAATAATCACCTATTCTTAAATATCACATGATCATCATTTCTTACGCATGCTCTTAATTGTTATTAAAACAGGCAAAACTCTCTATACGTATTGCCACGCAGTGCAAGCCCAGAGTAATCAATAGTTTTGTAGTTAAGTAGAGATAAAAGGGGGCTGCTGGAGGGTTGCATTAGATCCTAAGATCTAGATGCAGTGCTCTCAGATTCAAGGCTCCTCACTGACAAAGGCCACAAGCCAGAAACTAGTCTGGGGGATATTGGATGAGTAGGCACTGGATGGGGATTTTATGCACAAGCCTTTTGGCATCCATTGATTACTCTGGCTTGCACTGAGTGGCAATACATATAGAGAGTTTTGCCTGTTTTATTCTCATATACCATGGTCAATATTTTATGAAAAGTAATGACACCAATAATAATGTTAAAAAGAATATACAAGAACATAATAATATATATGTATTATAATGGACTAAAAATTGTGATAGGCTCTTATTTAATAGTCCCACAGATTTGGGCAGGAAACTATAATGGACTAAAAATAATCAATAAGGAAATGGTCCTAGATTACTAACACCCTACAAATTGCAACACCAGTTGTAATGAAATAAAAATAGTAATGATGATGATGTCTGCAAGATTTGCCTACTAGCCCACATTCAAGCTCTCAATATTGATCACCAAAGTGTAATGGATTAAAAATGCAAAAAGCCACTTCTTGAGATCACCCTGTGAATTGAAGCACCACATTATAATCGGATAAAATGTTTACAATGCTAAAACTAAATACATAAAAACAAAATGTGCAAGATTGACTTATCTGACATAACATAAATTCAGCAGAGTTGTCATGATATAAAATGAAAACCAATACTTGAAATAATCCTACAAAATTATGATACTCAAATTGTAACAACATAAAATAAATGAAAGATTCCTATTTTATACCTCTACAAATAAGATTAGCAAATCACATTTAAGTTATCCTTCAAATCAAAAAAACCTAGCCATTAAACTATAAATTATAACTATCATACATTTAAAATCATTAATACCCTATTTTAAGCAGATATAAATATTAAAAACCCAATATCTAAATTAAATATAAACCATATCGATAAGCTTCAAATCTAAATAAACTAAATCATCCTAATTGATATGAGTAAAATATTACTTTCATTGCATACAATTACTAATTTTATGTCATCACAAAATTGTCATCTTTCTAATTAAATAATAGCTTGTTATAATACAATTCCAATAAATAATAGTTTAAAATCATACAATAACATCCAATTATAATCGCCTTAGAGTACACATACTTTATAAACTATCGAACTAATTGGAATATGGATTTTTATCCAAAATAACTACTATATCATCATCATCATTGTCAACCATTATCAATCCACTGCAGGATAAAGGTCTCTCCAAATTCAATCTATCTTCTCCAATCTTTGGCCTCTCTTCTCCAAAACATCCCTGCACATTTTCTTATTTCATCCATCCATCTCACATGTGGTCTCTTTCTGGATCTTTTATAATCTCTTGGAATCCAATTTAAGATTTCAATTGTCCATCTATTATCATCTCTTTTAGCAATATGTCCAGATCAATTCCACTTCAATCTTTTAATTCTTTCAACAATGTCAGTAATGCCTGTTTGTTTTCTTTACGTTTTCAATCTCTTCTTATTACTCTTAATATGTATCTCTCTATATTTCTTTGAGTGGCCTGAATCTCTGAATTGCTCTTCTATTAAGTGTCCAAGTCTCAGATCTATAAATAAGGACTGATAAAATACATTTATTAAAAATCTTCCTTTCAAACCCACAGGCATATTTACTTTCAGTGTTAAGTTATTTCTACCAAAAGCAGTCCAAAAAAAAAAAAGCTGCTCACCATCACGCATTAGCCAGCGTGGGGAGTTTATTGGCTTTTTACCTCTGAGTTTAAGATCAAAAAACACCAATAGTCTTTCTTCTCAATGGCCTGATAAGGCAGAATGAATGTGTCTGTGCATGAAAAAAAAACTCTTATATATAACTATTAAAATAATTACGGTGATCTTCTAATCAGCTCATAAACATCTAGCTATAATTAATTAATTAGTCTATTATCATATAAAATATACTTAGCTTGAATAATAATAATATATTGAATTTATAAAAAAGAATGTAATACATAACAATATATATACTTAACAATTCAAACGTTTGGTTAATTATTTATTATAAAATATAAAATGGAAATCAAAACATAGCATGTATTAAAATTTTATTAGTCAATAAGCTTACATTAATAATCGAAATGATGACTGAAGCAAGTTTATTTGTTTAATTGAATTAATATTTATTAACATTAAATATAAAAATGAAAAATGAAGAATAAACATTTGAGATGTACACTTTAATTAAATATCATGAAATATGTCCATCTAAATTAATATTTATAAAAACAGATGCCTAGACCGTAAAAATCAGTCTATTTTCAGGTTTATTTTATGATATTTAAAATTTATGTAAGACAAAAATATTGCTGCACAAACACAATTTAAAATATAAGAAAGCTATGATAATTATATACTATTGCAATATATAAATTAATACACCATACAGGCTTAAACCTGCATATATATATATATAATATATGCGGGATTCGAACTCAGACTTTCACACAACCCTCAACACTCCATGCCATCTCATACTGCTGACCCACTGATGAGTGCTGGTTTAGCACGAAATACATTTATTGGTGATTATTTATACTTTCAACATATATGTGATCAGGTGGATCAGCAGTATGAAATGGCATGGAGTATTTGCAATATAATAATTTATTAAGATAAATTATAATAATAAGTACATTTATTCACTCACTTTATTTTGAAATATAATATCAATAAATGATTATTGAAATACAATCATTTCAAATCTTCAATACTCACAAGATATATACTAAAATAATTTACGATCAATGAATACAAACATATGACATTTCAAATAAGAATTTTAACCATCAAAATTTAGGATATAAATTTTAAATTTAAACTAAACATAACTTTCTTTTATTTCACATATATAAACAAATGATTAACTAACATAATATAGTAATCAATAATCTTAATAAAATATAATACAAATAAATATATAAATAAAATACCTTAATAAATTAAAACACATTAGTATGCAAGTACTTAAAAAAAACAAACACAATAGTTCAAATGCTTATTTCGTGAGCTTTAAATAATTCAATGATATTCATTAATCCAAATGAAGTAAAACATATAATAATTATCGGAAAATAAAGTATATTTGTCAGATTTCAACATTCTCAAAGTATTATATATATTCTATTTAAAAAACATTTAGTATTGTAATAGCATTATAAATAAGCAGATGCTGGACTCCATTTACGATGTTTGCAATATAGAAATAAATTGGTTTAAATCCAATGTTAAATATATCGATATTATAACATGATATCGGTAGATAGAAATAATTCTCACATATAGCACTATATTATGAATTTTAATGTTTCACAATTAAAACATTTTGTTTATACGTGTCAACTCTCTTTAATCAGAGAAATATTAAGATGAATTTGAATGCTATAAATTATCTTTCTCCTTCTTTTAACAAGTATTCAGCAAACCCACCTGGCCTCTTGGACAAATAAAATACTTAATATCCATTAGTTCATAATTATCAAGCAGATACTTATAAAATAAAAAATACAATATAGAAAAGAATTTGGATTTGCTTCAATGAAAGTCAAGATGTTAGAGAGCAAATTTGAATCCCTCAGTCTTATTTATAACCTTGTACAATTGATGTCATACTCGTCATTAAAAAGCTAGTTTATGCTCATTCTTCACTCTCATATTAAATTTGTCCTGCATTCGAAAGTAAAATTTCTTTTATAATAATAAAATTCATAATGATTACATGTAAAAAATAATATTTGCACTTTATAAACCCAAATAATACTCATTTTAACTTAACTCAAACCAAAACAATTGGCACTACATTCCCACAATATTGCATTGGAAATATATACTTTATACATATCATTCCAACTTAAACATTACACATATAATATAAACATAACAACATACCCACTTAGAACATTGAATATTTGTTTGCAATGTTTATAACTGACTATCTATGAATGTAGTAAATGAAAATACACCGAATAAAGAAACAATAATAATTTTATTAATATTATAAATTTTATTATTTATGTGTGTATCTTAAATGAATACGATTAATTTGTTAACTTATGTAGCAATAATAGCACATTCCTTGTTTTAACATTTAGTCATCAGAGCAACTATTTCAATACTTAAAGATTAATGCATTATCTATTAAAACTATTTTTATGCTTGATCTCATCTCAAATACTGAAACTACACCAAATTTCATTTGGTACATATTTAAATACAGGTATACTTTATACCCTGAAGTTTAGATGTAATTATAGGGAATTGTAACCCAGAGTTTGAAGCTCCCTTCAACTTGCCAATCTATTTCATACAACCGATACACATGACCACACATATGTGAAAAAGATAAATGACCCCTAATATACATATTTCATACTGAACCAGAACTCATCAGATGATTCAAATCAATATCTCCCACACATATAGATAATGAGTGCTTGGTTTATATTAAAATAAAAAATCTTCAAACTTTAATGGACAGGTTTCAATCTTCTCCACCATCTAATTCTTCAGCCTTCCATATCATTGAACATCTGATGATGGAACACCCAAATCCCTTGATGATGCCAATATTATTGCCATGTCCATGTCCAATTAAATACAGATATACTTTATATCCCTGAAATTTAGATGTAATTATAGAGAAATTTGAACCAAAACTTTTAAGCTTCCTTCAGCTATCCAATCTATATCATACAACCGATACACATAATGACACACATGTAAAAAAAGACAAATAATCTCCAAATATATATGTATTTCATATTAAATCAGCACTCATCAGTTGGTCCAAATCCTCATCTCCCATACATATATAAAATCAGTGCTAAGTTTGGATTAAGAGAGGAAATCTTCAAAGTTTAATGGACAGATTTCAATCTACTCCACCATTCAACTCTTCAACTTCCATAGCCCTGAAAATTTGATGATGGAATGGAAAGCTGAAGATGGATGGTAGAATAGATTGAAGCCTATCCATTAAAGTTTGAAGATTTGCTATTTTAATATAAACTGAGCACTGATTATATGGGAGATGATGATCTGAATCAACTGATGAGTGCTGGTTCACCATGAAATATGCATATTGTAGATTATTTATCTTTTTCACATGTATGCGGTCATGTGTATAGGCTGTATGAGATAGAGTAAAGAGAGCTTGGAAGTTTGGGTGAAAATCCCCTATAATTACACCTAAACTTCAGGAATATAATGTATACCTGTGTTTAATATTACAGATTCAGCCTGAATCCTGCTTATCCTTTTGTGTGAATTTAAATGGTTCTATACGTGCAAGGTCAGAATAATTTAAGGCATCATCAAGGGATTTGGGTGTTCCATCATCAGATTTTTCAATGATATGGAAAAAAGGCTGAAGAGTTGGATGCTGGAGATGATTGAAGCCTGTCCATTAAAGTTTGAAGATTGGCTATTGAAGTTTGAAGATTGGCTATCTTAATATAAACCGAGCACTAATTATGTATATATGTGGGAGATAATGATCTGGACCAATTGATGAGTGCTGGTTCAGCATGAAATATATATATTGGAGATTATTTGTCTTTTTCGCATGTGTGGGGTCATGTGTATTGGTTGTATGACATAGATTGAATAGATGAAGGGATCTTGGACGTATGGGTTAAAATTCCCTATATACATATATATATATATAGTGGAATTGAAAGTTTTTAATGTTGTTAAAAAAGAAAGGATACACCACAACCCTGCAATAATTGAGTCACAGCCAAGCCAACCCAAACAGTTCTATGAATATTGTGCAATATGGACTACTAATTTTTCTTAGGTAGAAGATAAAGAATTAAAACAATAAAAATAATCTTGAACTGAAATTAGTGAGGGGATCTACATAAGAAAATCTGGATAAATAGCTATTTACAGCAATTAACACATCCTACTCACAAAAACCCTCTAAACACAAAGCTAAAAATGCCAAGTGTTGTTTATTATTTAAATGATTTAATTAAGTATTTAGTCATTTAATAAACTACTCAAGCAAAAAATATATATATTAAGTTGAAATTTGATTGGAATCCTTAGTTTTCAAACCGACCATTTTAAGTCACATGTTTGCAATTGCATGTATGTGCAATTATAATATTTATTAGAGGTTAATCCTTAAAAAAAATTTTCACACTAAAGAGAAATTCAATTGCTTTAGAGATTCAAATATTTAGCCCAAAAATTAAATAATAGTAATAACAAACATTTTTATTATTGGAACAGATTATATAGTTGCCTTTTTAACCACTTATTTAAATTAGATAGTCTATTTAAGTGTTTGTTAGGATCAAATCTTGTAAAAGATTTTTAACATACTACTATGATATGAATTTTTCTTCAAATTTTGTACATTTGTTAAGTATTGACAATAATGCAATATAGCAATGTAATATATTAGGGTTGTCCTGACTACCAGTCTTTGTGGAAAAATTTCAAACCATATTAATATCAGTTAAGTAAGTCTTCAGCGACATGCAAAAAATAGTAGTATATATATTTAAAATATGCTTTCATTGAATTTCATGACTAATTCATCAAAAAATGTTTACAGCTAATTAAAACAGAAAAAAAAAAAAGAAATGAAAGATAAAACATTACACTTCTCTTGATTCAAAGCTTATTTAATTTCTTTTCATTCAACAATTGTAACTAAATATAAACACGTTCACCATGTCTATTAAAAAAAGATTATTTTATCCACAACTAATATGCTTAGAATGCTTCCAACTATTATACAGCTATATTCATAGCATAATGACTGTTACACGAGGATGGTATTTAAATATTCTCTGCAATGATTTAATTTATATAATCCACTTCCTCAACAAAGGGATACAAGCCTCTTTGTGATTAATAGCATGCACATTATTGGCTATGTGCTATGCTTCCTTAATTTTGTGTTTTCTATCATTTCTCTAAGATAGGGGTGGGCAATTGTTTTGGTTCGGGGGTACAGAGGTTGGCAAAGGGCCACATTGGGGGCCACTTTGTGGACACGCAGGGCTATACCTTTTTTTCGTGACACAATAAACATATTATTTTATTCCCTGTTTTACCAAAGAAATATCTGTTTATCCATTCTTCATTAAACACATGACATTCATCACCAGTTTTACATTTTTTCGGTGGGTTCATGATTTCACTAAAGTTGGAAATGTATATATTTGCTAATGCAAAGACAAAATTGAAATTAACCAGATCAACTGGAAAAGCATTGCACATTGTATCTACACTGCGCATGTGTATTGGCGTGGCCATCCTAGTGGAAAATATAAGATGAATCTTCAGTCGCGCACGGGAAGGAAATCTCAGTTCAAGGCGGATTTTTCTGATTGCCTTGGTGGGCCACATGTGGCCCTCAGGCTGCTATTTGCCCACCCTTGCTCTAAGAAATACTAAGAATATTAGTTGTGGATAAAATATAATTCTTTCTTAATAGACATGGCAAACATGTATACATCCAGTTACAATTTCATGGGATTGTTTAACTAAAACTTGCTTTTTTTAGAATGCTGCCTTCATAAACACAAAAATCTTGTAAATGATTTTTAATGGAGTAAAGTCAGATAGAAAATATCCAAATACTAAAAAATAATATATAAAAAATATTATAGATTTTAATTTTTTTTATTTGTGAATGATGGATTAAAACCAATTTTATATTTTTTCCCCCGTCAAACATAATTTTGATTATTATATATAATTTGAAATAAAAGTAGGGGGAGGGGGACAACCGCAAGATTGAAACAATGTTTTATTTCAAGTTACATTTAACCACCAAAATTATGTGCATTAATTATCAAATTAAATAAAAACATTTTTTATAAAATATTATGTATATATAATTCAATTACTGCTTATTTAATGAATTATTAAACATTGCATAGTATTTCTAATATCTAAGGAAATTTATTCTGTAATACCTAAATATTTGAATGTTAAATTGTCTATTAATATGAACGGTTAATTTAATCATATTTACTTCAGAGTCGTTAACATTTTCTCCAAGTATATTTAAACTAAATTTTAATTAAATCAAATAATTACATATAATCGTAATTAAATTCAAATTAATATTGGATTAGTTCTTTAAATTCTTATCTATGAATTATTAAAATTCAATAGACATTTCAATGTTTAAAATGATACAATAATTCTTCAAAAAAAAATTAACCAAACATCATGGTGTTGTCTTAGCTTTGGAATATATTAAAAATGTGCATACTGTGTGATCATTTGTTTAATGTTAAATGTTTATTCATACGATATTTTCATATTTTAGTTATTAAAAATAGCACAGGATTTTTTTTCAATGTTTTAATAAAAAATAAACGAATATAATGAGAACTTTATTTTTTCAACTGGAAAAAAAAAAAATAAAAAAAATTGAATGATGATAACCAAAACTCGAATATCCTATGTGGTTTAGCACAGGACTAAAGACCAATGTATTACGAGTGGCCCCAGGTGTTATTTCTGGTGCTCTAATTTCATATAAACTTATAAGCAATAAACTATTCTATTTTTTTCTTAAACTCTGAGTATGTTTGTGTATATATATATTAAATACATATAATCCTGAAAATAATAGTAACAATGATCATTTAAAGCACTGGTGCTGAGTGAGCACAGCAGAACCAAAGTTTTAAGATCAATTTTCAGCTTAATAACATCACTTCAGACTAAATAAATGAAATTGTTAAGTATTGAACCTTTTAATGGGTGTTTAGAATCACATGAACTCATGAGTTAATAATAAAATGATGACAATGATATATAATAGTTATAACAATTATGATATAGCAATATGTTAAAATTAATAATGATGCAATATGTTTTTTTTTTTTCAAGAGATAAATCCTAAGATGTTGGTAAAAAAACTTCTTGATAAAATATAATGCCAGATTTTATAAAGCTTTAACTAAACAAGGAAGGGGGGGGGGGGTTACTGGCAACACTTCTCAATCAGATGAACTGTTTAGTTTTTTTGAGACTGAATAGTCTCAAAGATGACAATGCATTCATGAAGATGAAAGAATAATATGTGATTGGAAATATATATACTTACTGGATAGGACTTATTGTGCACACAAATAAGCCCCAAACACAAAATCTCAGGACAAATCACTACAGAAAATAACTTACATTAAGGTATTCTGGTGTTGGCTACAACGATCCATAAAAGACTTCACATGTGAAACATTGTTAGGAAAAATGACATTGCCAAGACATTAACTTCTAATAAAAAATGATTATGATAAAATCATAAGCATTAAAATAATAGACATTAAGGTAGACAAATGTGGTTGCACAAATTACTGTTTACACGTTCCTCAACAAGTAGAAATATTTGAAAGTCAAATGCTTAAAAGAGTCTATCAATCTGATTACTTTCCTCAATCAAACATTTGAGAAAACTATTTCAAACAATATTCAGATAATATGTCATCTTCAAAAATGATAATAGTGACACTCGGACAATTATTGAAGAATGATGCTACCCTTTTCCCATGGACTCCACAAATGGACTATCTAAATATCCTTGAATCTCTGTGAACCACAAATGGACTAATATTCTTGAATTTCTGTGAACCATTCTTAATACATGAAGTGACAGGTCAATAATTTTCAGTGACTGCTTTAAGGTTTTATTACTATATTCCTTTAAATGCCATTCAAATGATACATATATATATCATCATCATCATCAACAACCATTAGCAATCCACTGCAGGATGAAGGTCTCTCCAAGTTTAATCCATCTTCTCCGATCTTTAGCTTCTCTTCTCCACAACACTCCTGCACATTTTCTTATTTCATCCATCCATCTCACATGTGGTCTCTTTCTGGGTCTTTTACAATCTCTTGGAGTCCAGTTTAAAATTTCAATTGTCCATCCATTTTCAATAAGGTCAGTAACACCTGTTTGTTGTCCCAATTTCAATTGTCCATCCATTTTCAATAAGGTCAGTAACACCTGTGTTGTTGTCTTACCCATACATTGCGTTTTCGATCTCTTCTTGTTACTCCCAACATACATCTCTCCCTACTCCTTTGAGTGGTCTGAAGTCTCTGTATTGCTCTTCCATTAAGTGTCCAAGTCTCAGATCCATAAGTAAGAACTGGTAAAACACATTTGTTAAAAACCATCCTTTTCAAACACATAGGCATATTTCCTTTTAGTATCAAGTTATTTCTATCAAAAGCACTCCAACCAAGTTTAATTCTATGATTAATTTCCTCCATTATGTTTCTATCTGTATTAATAATCTGACCAAGGTATTTGTAACTGTTAACTTCTTCTAATTCTTCATAATCAATCTTTATTTTCATATTTTTGAGCAAATCGATTAAACATTACTTTAGTCTTTTTAACATTTATCTTTAGTCCTACTTTTCTACTTTCATCTGCTAACTCCTGCAACATTTCCTGCAGCTCTGAAGCATTATTTGCAAAAACAACTACATCATCTGTGAAATCTAAATGACTTAAATACTCTCCATTTACTTTCACTCCTTTAGTTTCCCATTTTAATCCACAAAATACTTCTTGCAGCACTGCTGTAAAGAGTTTTGGAGATATGGAGTCACCTTGTCTTACACCTTTCTCAATGTTGATTTTTCCAGTATCATTATGTAATCTAATAGTTGCTGTTGCATTTTTATAAATATTCTTTAAAATATGACAATATCCTGGATCTATACCTTGATGACCCAATGCTTTAATCCCTGAAGAAATGTGTATAGAATCGAATGCCTTTTCATAATCTACAAATCCAAAACATAATGACAACTCATATTCGTTTGACCTTTCTATGACTTCTTTCAATACCTGGATATGATCTATTGTACTAAAACCACTTTTAAATCCAGGTTGTTCTCTTGGTTGGTGGAAATCCAAAGTTCTCTGTAGACGAGTTGTAATTATCTTGGTAAATTTTTTTTATATATATATTAACTGTAAAATATAAGTAATTCTTGATGTAGAAAGCATCACTACATCATATTAAAAAATGACATATTCATAAATGATATATCTATAATCAAAATATTCTAGAATAAAGCCTACAAAATTCAATATGCCTATAAAAAATAAAATCACACAATGTGGAACATGGTCTAGGTGTTGCCCTAGAGATGTAAAATCAGATTTAAGGGCACATAAAAAATAACTGCATAATGCAAGGGGAAAGGCCCATACACTAACAGTGAGAGACAAAATACAAGTAAAAAATTATGAGTAATTCCAAATTATTTGCTTTGCTCTAAATCACTTTGATGTCTAGAAGTTAATGCAAATTGTTTTATAATTTTCAAATATCAGACAATTACTTTTCAAATTTAATATTAACCTGTATTCTTTGTGAAGATAAAATAAATAATGAGATGGCTTTATTACTCAGACTTTGGGCACTTGAAGTTCCAGAACTGGGATTATGATCTGGGGTCTTTACCTCCAAAGTCTGATATGTATTAACACTTAACCTCTACTTTCAGCAAAAGAGATTACTGGAAACATGACAAGAAGAATATATATTTTTCTGCTGTTATCATAGATAATGCTTATGAAAATAAAAATAATTATTAATTTAAAAAGTCAAAATTAGGAGATTAATTAAACATTATGATGAGTGGCAGAGCTGGTTCCTTTTGTTATTTAACCTCAAAAACACACATACATTTCTTTGCTTTATTATTTTGGCAAAGAAGAAACCTCCCCTACACAATCTGAATAGATTACTACAATGCTCATGCTCAGTGGCATGAATATTTGAGCGCTGTTACCTAATAGTAACGTGTGTGCGTACATATATATAGAAGAGGATATCTTAGTTTTGGCAAAATTGCTCAATGAGTGAATTCTTCCAAGTCTTTCTCCATATTTTTTTTCTTTTTGTCATTGTTTCAAATATTAAATTAACTGTTATTCAAATCCATTATCAGACAATTTATTTATGTTTATAAAATATGCATTTGAAATAAGAGTAACTGTGTTAATTGTTAATTTTCATTTAAAAACATTGTCAAACTTCCTCCACTCACAACTTTGACGCCATCCATTTCAGATAAATACAATAATGATTATTACTAATCATTATCGAAACTAGAGATTATCTCTAGCACAGATATAAACTTTAAACCTTAGTTAAAGATTAATATATCGAATTTTTTATTTATTTTACACAAAGCATTTTTCTAATAAGAAAGTCATAAATTCCGGAAATGGACGGCTAAAAGGGAAGCAAATGAAACAATTTGAGAAATACTGGTATAGAGCAAATATCTTGTCTACAATTGCAACTAAGATTTAAACCCAGGTAGTAAAGTAATAAAAACAATTCTTTCCTGTATTATCTCATGTTTATTACACACGCATATATATATAATTTTATTGAACGTACACAAAAATGAATCATTTCACAATACAAATATTGCATGATTATCAGTATTAATGAGATGCATATTCCTCCACAAAACCAAATGTTACAATTAATACACTATGCTATCATAAACTGTCAACAAAAATGGATTTGCATAATCTCAGAAAGATAATCTGAAAGAATAAAATTTTAAACTAGTGGCTTGCAGTCAGAAAATAAAACATATGGCTTTAACAAACCAGCTGGAGGTAAGATCCTGCTATCTGGAACTAAGACTTAATACTTTTGAAGAACTGAAACAATTAGTCACCTGAAGTAAACACCGATCTATTTCAGAAGTGAAAGTGAGGAAATTTTTTAAATGTTTGAATGCAACTTGTTTAAGATTTTAATGTAAGTTTGATCAAATGATTGATGTAAATTCTGTATACATATATGTACTCAGCAAGTTCAGCTAAATACAGCCTTGTGTGAGATTCTATTTTTATATATAATGTTCATGATTAGAAGTTGAGATTGATAATAGATTTGTAAAAAAAAATAAAAAAATACTTATTTACAGCCGTCAAACAAAAAAAAAAAACATCAAAATAAAAGAAATATGCCAAAATAGTGTAATTATTAATAAACTTGAACTAAATATTTTATTTTTAAAAAAATGTATTATTTTTTTATTAACAAATTATTATTCTGTTTGGGTTTGAAATATACAACACAAAAAAAACAACATAATGTCAGATTAAATTATAGCTCACTTGATGAAATTATTAAAGAAAAAAAAATCAAAATGAGAAATAATAAAGAATGGTATTATTTATAAAGAATGAAATAGAAAAACAGTAATGGATTATTATATTTAAAAAAACTGTGGTGATATTATGCAATATACAAAAATAATGAATGATATAAAAAATAATAAAAATAATTAATAGGTGAATAGAAAGCCAAAGGAAACTAAAGTAAAAACACCAGGGAAATATCAAAATGTTAAAACTACCAGAGAACAGTTGCATCTACAAAGAAAAGATAGAGAAATGTTATACTAATAATATTAATATTGTTATTCCTCATATGGAGCATAGTAAACAATACATTTTTTCCATGTCCCTTAATATTCAGATACTCATTTGATCTCACTTCATATTATGTCAAGGTGCAAGAATTCATCACTCACAGTTCTCAAAGAATTAGAATTCATTTGGCATATGGTTGGTATTTTTTAGTTGGGAAAAAATCTCTAGATTAGAGAATATTCTTATCATCATCGAATAAAGCAATATTTTCTTTTAACAATTTTACTTGCAAGACATACTAACTATATTTATATATTTGACTATGGCTCAGTTGGTTAGAGCGTTACCTTAAAATTCAATATTCAAGAATCTAAGGTTCCAGGTTCAATTCAGTTTAGTACTGTCACTGATCAGGCTAGCAAACAAAGAAGAGGAAAGTAGAATAATACCTCTTGAAACTTTGTGCATATACTAACCTGTGTGCTATTACTAATAGTTGAATGTACTTGGAATATTTAAATAAAGTTAATTTTTTCTAAAGCTATTCAATACTTATATTAGATGATGGAAATAGTCTAATATATAAATACAATTAAAATGCCAACACTAACTATATTTGGCACAATTTTAAAAATGATGTATTATTTGACACCTACTTTTACTAATAAAATTTAAAAAATAAACCTTGTGAATGTCATGTGCGCAGCATGGCTTAGCACTGGGGTAGAACATTTGGCTCAGAGCTAAAAGTGACAAAATTAATTTTTAGCTTAGGAATATAAGTTTAAAATAAATCTCAGCTTAGTTTAATTAGTGGAACTTTTTGATACTATATGATCTCCAACAATTAACAATACGATTATTTAAATATATATATATATAAGGTCATGTATTTTTTCAATAATTTGCAATTAGTACTAGATTTATTTTCTAATGAGTGAAATTAGAACATACATTCAATCTTTCTGATACTAAGCTGCTAAATTACTGATTAAAGGAATAATGAAGAACAAAAGATAAACAAGGCAAAACTTTCCATACAGTAGTGCCACCCTATGTCAACCAGAGTAATCAATGGATGCCAGAAGGCTTGTCTGGGGATATTGGATGAGTAGGCACTAGATAGAGATTTTATGCATAAGCCTTCTGGCATCCATTGATTACTCTGGTTGGCACAGAGTGGCACTACTGTATGGATAGTTTTGCCTTCTTTAATAACAATTATGTGCTAGTATAAAAGATAGTGATCATGTGATGTTTAGTGGTTTAAGAACAAAAGATGTTTCTTTTAGTTAAAATAAAAATACTGACATTATTATATTTATGAATGTTTTGATTACAATTGATGAAAAATTCATTCCATAAACTTCATTAATGTTTTATTGTTATGTATTAAATTTTATGCATTGCTAAAATGTTATTTTAGCAATTATATATATACACGCTAGCACATATTGTGTGAATTTAAGTTTCAACTAAGCAATAATGCTGAAAGCCATCAAAATATTAATACAATAAAGATAAACAAATTAAAGAACATTCATAATCCAAATACACTATTATTAATGATGATAATTGTTTTTTTATAATAATGAAGTCTGGAGAGTTCTTACATTCTTAGATTGTAGCTCAATTTAGTCTTATACAGTGCTTGAATATCATTTGATTTCCTAGCCAGGAACCCTTATATTCTTTTTGCCTTGACAAATTTACTGCAATGATAAATTCACACACTTAAGAACTAAAGATCCCTGAATCAAAACTTAACATGTCATTTCAATGCTTGAACATCATAGGATTTCCAATGTCAAACTCCTTTATAACAAACCACAAAAGCATAATTAAGGATATATTATCTGGTAATATGCATTGAAGTTTTATATTAATTTAGATATCATCTTAATTTTTAATTTGACTTTTACAATTTTTCAATACATATCATTTACCTATATTATTGACTTTTCAGTCTTATTTAATCATATCTTCTTTTCTATTTATTCCTTCTGCTTTCATACATTCATATAAATTAACTAACTACAGTATTACTTCCATGTCTGCAATCTCTACTAACCACAGTTTTAAAAAAAATAGTAAATAATATATATAAAAATTAGAATAAAAAATATTTTTTCTTCATTGTGCACATATTTTATACACACATCTTTTTATATATGTGTGCATGTTAAAAATACATACTTATGTATTACATCATTTTCTGGTATCTAAATTTCAATATCATCAACATATTTTGGAAATAAATGTAGAATAAATTTAGGTTAGGGCATAATAAATATAAAGTTTTTTAAAAAAAAATTGATTTTCAAAACAACTTCAGAAGTTGAAAATTGAAATGGTAAATTATAAATTTATTTTACACAAAATTGGGGGGGGGGGGGGTGCTTTCTAAAATTATGCCAATCAACCTTGTGCATGGTTAAATATTTTTCTAATTTAACAATTCTATTTTCAAGAAGATTATTTAAAACAAACACTATTATAGGGGGAATGCATTTCATCTAAGACGCAAAAAATAATAATATTGAGATAAGTGACTTGCTATGAGTAATTTATTCAGTTTTAATATACTAATGTAGCAATATATATAATAAATTTTATGATCACATTATAATTTTTTCTATGTTTTATTGGAAAAATGTTCAATTATTAGTCTTAAAACCAATTAAGCATTTCGTTCAATTATCCAACCATAATTGTTAAAAAAAAAAAAAATCGACTGACCTCGTAGGTCGTAATTTAAAAATTAACACCAAGCTGTCTAATATTATATTCATAAATGATATCTTTTTTTTTTAAAAAAAAAATGCCTCAAGTATTTTTCCAGAAGATGTATTATTTTTTCCTTATTAAAATGTAGAATTCTAACTAATTTAAAATTCACTTCTTACAAGTTATACGGAATAAAATTTTAATAGATGAATGAATCGATATATGAATTTTTAAAAAAAAGATATGTTTTTTTCTCATCACTAAATCTACACAAGTTTATCACTGTTTCTAACATGGCCTTATCACATTAATTGTATTAAAAATTATAAGCGCTGAAAATATACACAAACTCAATTTTACATGTGATAATTATCAATATAAAGAAGATGAATTATTCAACGGTTTATGTGTGAAGTTTAAATATTGATGCAACAAAAAAGAAAAAAAAATCCACTAAAAATAAAATTTTTTAATGTAACACTGCCTAGTACGTTTGAGAGTACATGCATGTATATATGAAATTTATAAACTTAAACTGAAGCTTTTTATAAACAGCAAAGTGTTATTTTAAAAAAAGAATATAATTATATAAGGCCTTTGAATACAGACTTTCAAGATCCCTTCAGCTATCTGCTCTATCTCATACAACCGATTCACATGTTCACACACATGTGAAAAAGATAAACGATCACCGATAGTTGTATTTCGTACTGAACCACTATTTATCAGTTGGTCCAGATCATCATCTCCCACATACATATATAATCAGTGCTCGGTTTATATTAAGATAGCAAATCTTCAACCTTTAATGGACAGGCTTCAATCTACTCTACCCTCCAACTCTTGATGATGGAACATCCAAATCCCTTCTTAATGTCAATATTATTGTCATACTCATGCTGACTTTATGTCATTCTGACTCCTTATGTATAAGACTTTGTCCATTTAAATACTTGTTCATTTAAGTACGTGTATTCAAATATTAAAAAAAGAATGCTAAGTACATATAGTGTGGCAGTTCTACCATCAATATATATTGAGATGCATCCATATAATAAGGTTGAAAAAAGCACTCACAATACAACTTCTAAATCCATAGCTCAAAAAATAAATGATAAATAAATAAAAAGTTAACATATTTTATGCAGTATTTTATCTATAAAGTAGAGCAGCCATTTTTTTTTCAAATATTAAAAAAAGAATGCTAAGTACATATAGTGTGGTAGTTCTACCATCAATATATATTGAGATGCATCCATATAATAAGGTTGAAAAAAGCACTCACAATACAACTTCTAAATCCATAGCTCAAAAAATAAATGATAAATAAATAAAAAGTTAACAAATTTTATGCAGTATTTTATCTATAAAGTAGAGCGGCCATTTTTTTTTTTTGTCTTGCAGGTTCAATTGGGAATGCTTACGGTGATCATAATGTAGCTTTTACTTTCACGATTCTCTGTCACTGCTATAAATGAGAAAATGTAAATTTTACGTAAAAGAGTGGGGGGTGGGAAAATCCCTTCTACTTCCAAAATTAATTCAAGTACACCTATTGAGAAGTTTTTGGTAAAGACTGAAAAAGCATACATTTGTAGTTGGAGGATATGAATGAAAAAATATTCCAATACAATAGTGGTATAATCAATGAAAAACATTCAGTTTGTGCAAAGACTTTAACAAAGAATTCCCTGAAAAAGTGACTTCAGCCATTCATCTCATATATTGGATGAATCGTATAGATCTAGTGTCATTTATGAATGTAACATCACTTAGGCATATTTTAATTTTTATCATTATCATCATCATTAATTTTTATGATCTAATAAACATACCCACATCTGCATACATTTAAATTTTGAGTACAATATATGTTGTAGTAGGATAACCTGCAAAATAATTTACTAAAAATTTTTCATTAAAGTCAAGTGTTGCTGCCTTACAAGCAGTTGTCCTGGGTTTGCGGGTTCACTTCCCGGCCAATGCTTTGACACATGAAAAAAAATTTTTTTCCCCATTAAAACCATCACCATCATTAATAATAATAAATAAATAACAATAAACTCCATTTGTCTTTAAAAAGATGGTTATTATAGTAATGTGGCCACACTCGGGCATCCTCTTTCTGTAACAAATCTGTGGATCTTAACATGATTGTGAAATATTCTGTTCTGGTTTGCATTTGAAGCCAAAATGACAGAACAAATTGTCAGTTATCTGCATCAATAACTTTAGCAAGATAATAACCTTCAAACACACTGAATTACTATCAGGTATTCAATCAAAAAGCCTCATTTGATAGAAATAGCTTCTTTTTTTTAAAGGTTTAACTATATATATATATATATATAACCTAGAAAAATGACACCTCCAAATGGAGGGCTGCTTTTATATAATACTACTAAGCAATGAATAATATATTTACCAATATCTTAACCAGATTTATCAATCATGAGTCAAGCATGAAGATTAGGAAATGATGATCATATATGAAACTACATATTACTGCAATGCATACAATCTATAAATAGAATCTGATCATAGGAAGAAAGAATGATTACACATAACTTAAAATTATAGCAAAAGTTTATTAACAAAACAACAAAAATGTAAGTCCAAATAGAGTTAAAATGTCAGCATCATATATGATATCTTGTTATTTATTCAGAATATATGTATCACATGATCACATAATTTTTGCTCTGTTTATCAGAATATATGTACATAAAAAAGGGGAGGGAGAGGAGTATATGTGATTCTTTTGTCTTAAAAAAAAAACATTGTAATAAAATAAAATTAAAAACTACAATTAACACAAAAAAACTGAATACAGTATATCAATCTTGCCTTGTTCAAATGATATTATTCAAAGAAATGCTAAAAACACATGAATTGATAAGCCTTATTAACATTAAATTGAATTTAAAAAATTATGAAAATAAAACTTATATATGAGATACCACCATAAAATTAAGTATATAAACAAACAAACAAACAAAAGAAACTTTTTATGTTATGGTCATTTAAATTATTGGTTTGGGCCTTTTGATATTTAGTAAAATAAGATTTCTTATCCGTTTTATTAATTATCACCCTGTCTTTAAATATAGGTAGCTTGCTTACAGTAATGTTATATTTGTTACAATGATTTGTTATTGATATTTTTTGAGCTTGAGGTGTTTAAACTTCTTTAAACTAAGATGGTTCTCTATACACTGTCATCATTTTCATCTCTAACAATAAAATCAAACATTATCTTCCATAGAATGGCATAGTTAAACTAATCAACACATAGTGAGGGTTTTATCCAGCAGGTGTTTAAGCAGGCTTTAATTTCATTACTAATTTGGCAAGAACATCCATCCTTTTTTCCAGATCAAGCTGAGAAGTCAACAAATATTTCAAATACGGTTGCACTAACACAGCATGATTACTATATATCCATCAAATAAAAATAAAAAAATCAATTAGCCATAAACTTACTCACAAGCTAGACTTTCACTTATGTGCTTATCTAAAATAAATATGAGGCTAGAAAAAGAAAAACCCAAACTGAGTTATCAATTTGTATTTATGTTGGACTATTCCCATAATTTAATATTAAATATTGAATGTCTTTAGAACTGTTAATAAGAGCATACAGCTTAGTATGTATACACAATGATTCGAGTATTATTATTTTTCCTTTATTCTTCAGGTGCTACTGGCCTGACTAGTGATAATATCAGCAAAGAAATTGAACCTGGACCTTTAGATTCTTGAATATTGATTTTGATTAAAGTAGTCCAACATAGAAATATAACTAAAATGTCATCATCATAAACCTTTATGCAAACAATGATTTACCTATGGATGAAATAAAAAAGTGTGCTGGGATAATATGAGAAGAATAAAAATTGGAACATGGAGAGACCTTCATACTGTAGTAAATCGATATTGGTTGAAAAGGATGATGATATTTTCCAATTAAAATTATGAAATGTTCAACATGCTGAGATCTATAATTTAATCAATTAAAAGTTTTCTTTCTGATAAATTATCTCCTTTGGTTTTTTTAGTTATATTTCTTAATATTCTTTTTAATCAACACATTGCGCAGGTTTCAAGATAAAAAAATTTTAATCATCTATTTTTTATTTTGTTTTGTCTTATCTTTAAAAAAATAAAAACAACATGGACTCTTTTTTGTGTCATAGCATCGGCCGGGACGCGAACCCGCAACCCGGGCAACTGCCTGCAAGTGCAAGGCAGTCGCGCTGACCTCTCGACCTCCACATGGACTCTTTCTTTTTTTTTAAAAAAAAAAAATCCTACATTATTTATATGCAGAATATATAAAACCAATTATACAATCTATAAAACTGAATTTCACAATATTACTAAATTACTCCTAAAATCATAACTACTGTTAAAACGCAATGAAATTAAGCATACGCCAACCATATCAATTATGCAAATGAAAAACATTTATGCAAAAATAGACTCATATTAAAAAAACCTCTAAGACTTATTGATCTGTGTAAGGGATGAAATAATTGCTAATATAGTTCGCATTTTACAGTAGCAGGGATTGTCTGCATAATGATCATATGATAACTGCTGAAGTTTACGATTGTTGTTCCTAACGCGTGTGTGTATATATATATAGTGGAGCTATACCAAAATGGATGCGTGAAGATTTTTTTTTTTAATTACGACGCACTGCAATAAATTATATTTATCTATTGAACGAGGGCAGAAATTGATACACACACAAAAATATTGTTTATATACAGGCTGTAAAAATTTCTGATGAAATTTCTATTTTTTATTCTTTTTTTATTTGTTATTGGTATTGAATAAATTTATTTTGTTACCTCAAAATTATACTTAAATTTATTTGATAAGTGACCGACGGGCTAACCTTCAGGAGATAGCCTATTTCATACATGAATATAAGAAATATGTAGACAGTCATAATTAATAAATTATGAGTTATGAATTACAAATCAATGATAATAAAATAAAATTATCATCATCATTTCCTTATCAATCTATTGCAGATTGAAGCTCTCTCCCAAGTTTAATTAATCTTTTTTAATCTGTAGCCTCTCTTCTCCACATCACTCCTACACTCTTTTCTTATTTCATCCAGCCACTTCATATACAGTCACTTTGTAGGTCTTTTACAATCTCTTGGAATCCAGTTTAAGATTTCGATTGTCTGTCCATTATCATATCTTCTAGCAATATATCCAGCCCCATTCCACTTCAGTCTCTTAATTCTTTCAATGATATCAGTAATACCTGTTTGTTCTCTTACCCATATATTTCATTTTCAATCTCTTCTTGTTATACTCCTAACATGCATCTCACTATACTTCTTTGAGTAGTCTGAAGTCTCTGTATTGCTTTTCTGTTAAGTGTTCAAGTTTCACATCCATAAGTAAGAACTGGTAAAATACATTTATTAAAACACTTCCTTTTCAACAAATAGGCATATTTCCTTTTAATATTAAGTTATTTCTACCAAAAGCACTCCAACAAAATTTAATTGTTGCTATTGCATTTTTATAAATATTCTTCAGAATATGAAAATATTCTGGTACTATATCTTGATGATCCATTGATTTAATTACTGTAAAAATACTAATAGAATCAAATGCTTTTCATAGTCTACATATCCAAAGTCTAATGGCAACTTGAACTTATTGGCCCTTTCTATAACTTAATTCAATACTTCAATATGATCCACTGTACTTAAGACCACTTTTAAATCCAGTTTCTTTTGTTGGTCGGTTAGTTGAAATCCACAGTTCACTTTTAACGAGTTGTAATTATCTTGGTAAAAAAATTGTATAGAAGTGATAAAAGACTGATAGGTCTGTAATTTCTATCTTCTTTATCATCTTTTTTAAATATTAAAATTAATACTGTATTCTTCCAATCACCTGATACATCTTTATTATTTAGATCCTTGGTATAGAACTTTGCCAAAAACTTTTCTATTTCTTCCACCTTCCACTTTTAAGACATCGATTATCATTCCATCATTACCTGGAATTTTTCCCTGCTTCATAAATTTAATTGCATATCTCACTTCATCATTTAAAATCCTTGACAATTCAGAAGATCTAATAGTTGAAGGAGATAGAACTCTTCTACAGATTTCATGATGTCATCTCTCTCTTAGTAATAGTTTCATTCTTTTTCCTTATTGCAAAAATGTTTCCTACTGATATCAAAATGTTATTTCACATTCTTGACACTTATTCTCTTTTATAGTTTCCCTTACTAGTTCACAATTATACTTTCTTATATCATTATCAACTCTTTCACATCATTTTATAAAATTCTAGTTACTTGATCTTTCTTAATTCATTTTTTCATATATTTTCATATTCCTTCTTTTTTTCATAAATTCTCAAGTCTCAATAGAAATTGGTTTTTGTATCAGCCATCTTTGTTGCAGTTTTAAAAACTGTATCAGTTATATTCCTATTGATTTCATTCAAATCTGAATCATGTTTGAAATCTGTTAATATTTAAAAACGATTTGCAAGTTCTAATTTTAAATTCCTTGGAATAAATTTTGAAGATTAGGAATATCAACTATGAATATTGTTTATCTTAAAATTTCTCTCCCTAGTTTTGCAGTAACATGTATCTTTCATCTCACTTCCTGTATTAAATTTATTAAAAACATTACAATCATAAAATACATATTTTCTAGTAGTCAAGATATAATCCAATTCTACAGTATCTTCATTTGAATGCTTCCATGTTATTTCTTTTTAATATTTTTCTCAAAAAAGGAATTCATAATATAAAGTTTTCCTTTTCCTGCAAACTCCACATGTCCATGTCCTCTCTGATTTCTATCACCATAACTAAATTTACCTACAACACTTTCATCTTTCAGTTGTTTATCAATTCTAGCATTAAAGCTCCCATAAAAATTTTAAAATGTTGTTTGCGCTGATCAAAAGCCTTTTGTACATTCATATAAAAATCTTTTACTACTTCATCACTATAAGAATTTGTTGAAGCATAAAACTGAATTATCTGCATTTAGTATCTGCTATTAAGCCAAATAACTAATCTTGCCTTTCTGTCTGATACACCATCATTCTTTACAATGTTGTTCTTCCATTTTTTATTTATAATAAATCCTACTCCACTTGCTCTTTCAATGTTTGTGCCCCTATACACAATACATGCCCACTTTTTAAATCAACTGTTTTTTCACCTTTTCTTTTAACTTTACAAAGTTCAATAATGTCCCATTTAAAATGAAACAGTTCTTCCAATTTTCTTTCACTTGAAAGTGATATGAAGCTGTAAGTACCCGAATAAAAAGTCATCATCAAAAGGCAGCTTGTGCCTGAAATCTGGGCATTTTTAGGATCATCCATCTTCAGACACTAATCACTGCCTTGGTCAACAAATTTATAGCATCCTGGGAATAAGGGACATGATTATGATTTGTTTTTTGTCTGTCACAATTGTAAACATTTTTTTTAAAAAAAATCGTTCATACACACATTCATACTGCCTTCAAGAAAATTCAACTGATATTTCAGTTAAAAACTAATCAGATAACTGAGAAGACTATGATGTTTCTTGATCTCAATTTCAGAGTAAAAATCCAATAAACTCAATATGCTGGATAATGCATACTGGTAAACAGTCAACCCATGTTCATATACTATATCGATAATTACATAGTATTAACAGTTGCAAAGACAAGCATGTATGAAATGGATGTTATGATTTTGTCCTGCTTGGTTCCTTTAAGACTTACAAAAAGGAATCAAAGGGTCCCCCCGTTCAGTTAACAAACATATAATTATCAATAAAGCAAGTCATATATAATGTGACATTGCTTTTATAAGCTTGTATTTACAAAAATGAAATACAGAGACCATATCAATAGCTCAAACAAGTTCTTAATTGATAAGTGCAGTAAGAGAAAATATTAAAAATCTCTATCCAAAATACTCTTATCCCCAGAGCAATTGGTTTCGAGCTTATGGCTCACCTCAGTGAGGAGCTAGAATATTCAGACACTGGATATAAAATACCAACTCAAAACCCATAAACAGAGCAATTTTCTAGTGTCTTCTATAATAAGCTTGTATGCTGGTTTTATCATATATTGTGCAAACTAAAAAAAAATAAATGATTTGTTTTGTATTTTAAATACAATATATTATAACACAATTATATTTTACAGTTTTAAAAAAGACTGCTAGAATTATTGTGAAAATGGCAAAAGAAGTGGATTTTTGTTAAAGAATTACTGTGTATAATCTTTAAATTAAATTATATCATAAAGAAATGTATACTTGTTTAACATATCTGTACTATATACATAAACACACCTATTATTTTTGATTTTTAATAACTAGATGATAGCTTTTATATTGTTTCTGGCAGTCAATTGAAAATTAAAAAAAAAAAAAAAAATCTTTTTGCTGTATCTACCATGCTTATCAAATGAAGTTTTCTTTAAATATATGATATTTATAAATATTTTATCTACATCACAACGTTTTATTGTTATAAAGTTTAGGTCAGAGATACAGAAAAATTTCTAATTCAAAGGCAAAAAATCAGGAAGAGTAGAATACAATTTAGATTTTTTCCTTTTAAAAATAATGCCTTGGAGATATATATAAAAACACTGATAAATGTTTTATACATATTAAAAACATTTAGAGAAATAATATACCATAGTCTACAATATTTTAATATTGCTTAATAGCTTCTTAATACATATTATAATCTCTCAGATTTTAGAAAAAACAGTAATTTTTAAAAATATAATAAATTATTAAAATTCATTTCAAATTTTTTTTATATATATTAATTTTTATCGTAGAAAAAAATATTTATATATTAATAAAATATATAACAAAAAGAATGAATACATGTATATCAAAACCTTCTGGGCATATATGATAGTATATATAAAAATAAAATATGCATTAAGGGAAAATTACAGTGTACAACCAAATATGCAATTCACTCAAGAATATATACACGTACCCTCTGAAATGATATATCACCTGGACGACTATTTTTTAATACCTGCAGTTCCTTTCACAATGACTTATAACAAGTCACAAATGGGTCAAATAAAGTAACTAACAATAATCAAGTGCTAATATTTAAATATTTGCAGTAAAATGGAGATAAACACAATTCGATTTTTTTAAAGTATAAATTTGGATTTCTATTGGATGAAAAAAAAACTTATTAGCCATATCAAACATTTCGAACAAAATTCATTTATCTATTATAATAGGTGTCAATGTTCAAATGAAAATGAAAAAAAAAAAGAGGGTGGGGAGAGCAACGTTACTTGGTTTTAATAAGACTACTATTTAGTGTCCATTGATTATTTTTGCTTATAATTTGGCCTCTATAAAAAAAAAAAAAATCGGCCATCTTCAGAGATAATATATCATTCTGTTCCATCATCCCCTTAACACAATGATTCTAAAATCGTAATAATTCATCAATAAAGAGCATAAATAAGTTAGATTAGTAATTTGATATATTTATTTAAGAAAATAATGGAGTTACAAGGTAAACTTATGTAAAATAAAACAATTTGACAACATGTTTTTATTTTGAGGTTTTAAAATTATATATCAAAAAATTTAAACTTGAAAATATGAGTCATAAATATAACAAAATAAAGTAATCAACATGGATAGATAGTTGAGAAATTATGTGCTGTCCAATATCAAATGTGGATCAATTTAGAAAAATTTAAGTTTCAAGTTGATCACTCTTACATCTGTGCTTTTAAAAGTCCAAGACATAAATAATGTATATATAATATATTTTCTGTCAAAAGCAGATTGAAGAAAAAGAACAATAGAATATTATAATCACAAAATAACACTTGATTTTCACAGTATATATTCCATAACATTTAAATAATTTATTCTAGCTTCTCAAGCTAAAATGTGATAAAATCAAGCTTCTTATTAATAGGGTTTCATAAAACAAATAATAAATCATCTATTCCTGGTGATGATATCAATTTTATCATACTCTTATGGAGGGGGGAGGGGACTTTGCTTGACTAATATCACAATATCCTTAAAATGATTATCATTTACTATCTAATTAAGCATGTTCTACAACACTTAAATATTCAATTTCAAGCACTTTTTGGCTCCAAACTTTCAACTGGTGAGATGCTTAGAATTGCTGGACTACTGCCAACCCCCTTCAATATTTCAAATATATTTGCTGTAGTACATCAAATTTTGATACATTAAAACAGATTGTCCAACCTTTTGGCATCTCTGGGCCACATTGTACCTTGAACCATATATTAAATACACAAATATTACTGACAATTGATAAGCAAAAAAAAAATATGGACAGTCAATGCATAATTTCTGTAATATTCACCACCGTGGATAAACAAAAAATCCTTACATAACAATCCTAATTATGCATTAGTCCATTTATAAAGCCATTTAAAATTTCCAAATGTGTGATGACTAATATACAACATAAAATTAATGGTGTATTTGACATTGCATTTGAGAACATACACATTTATTTTATCACATTGTGACAAGTAGTCATAAAAGTATCTCATAATGTTTTAAGTAAGTTTATGGATTTGTGTTGGGCTGCATAAATAGTCATTCTGGCCCACACGTGACTTATGGACAGTATGTTGGATATCCCTATGTTAAAGTCTGTTTTTCATCTTTTTTAACACATTTTAATATAAGCAAAACTAAGGTAGAAATCTATACAACAGTTCCTCAACATAAGTGGAACAGCCTGGGATGAGTAATGATGTAGGAGTGCTAGCTGTAGCAGAAATCTACATGTGTTAAATCCATTCTAAAAAAATAATAGTTCACTAAAAATGCTATTTGTGTAGACATTAAGCTGACATATAAAGCTTCTAGCACAAATAAATTCCTGTAGATAACAAATATTCCATATATGTATATTAGCAACATAAAAATGATTTGTTTTCAAAGAAATCAATAAATGCATAATAATTAATATTGAAACTTTTAGTTCTTGAGTCCAATATTCTACCTTTGTAGAAAATACATGATGAAAAAAAAGCTACTTAACTCACGTCTCTTTTTAATCAGATTACACATACATTGTAAAATAATCAAACAATAATTATATACTCTTATATGCACTTTATACAATGCAAATATTTTATTATTCCATGCTTCCAAAAGTAATTGACAGTTTTGACTACACAAACAGCCTTCTTCAGAGCTGTAACATACACAATTTATTTATATATATATGCACTCCTACTATTTATTTATATATATATGCACTCCTACTATAACAAATTAAATGTACAAAACAATGTAGAAGAGAATGCAGAGAAAGAAAAAAATCCTTTCATTCACTTCATTTTTTGATCAAGCTACATATATGAATATATATTACATGATATATAATTTAGTATCCAAATAAATACCAAATTTAATTGCTTTTTGTTGATATAATATTGAAACTGTGTGTGGGAGATGATAATCTGGACCCAACTAATGAGTGCTGTTTTAGCACAAAATATGTATATTCATGATTATTCATCTTTTCTACATGTATCAGTTGTATGAGATAGTGTGGATGGTTGAAGAGTGCTTAAAAGTCTGCATTCAAATCCCCTATATTTACAATTAAGCTCCAGGTTTGCGAAGAGTGCCTGGTTTTCAAATATTTACATACTTAGTCTGGATATTTTACATTGCTTCTTAACGTGGCTTTTCCCTTCAAGTCCACATTTCAAACATAATATACATTTTTTTTTTCTTTTCAAAATTATTCACATCTGTATTTAAATAAAACCAAGAACACAAAAAATCAATTCTAAAAGCTTCTTAATTAAATATAACTTCAATTAGTCAAAAAAAAAATCAATGATATCTATCAAAGGCCTGCTTAATCCATAACAATTCTTAATCTAATATCACTATAACAATTCTTAATCTAATATCACTATGTCTTATAAAATAATGTTTAAAAAAAAAACTAAACTGTCTCATACCATCTTGTCAAACTATCACTTAATCTTTTATCATTAGTATCTATAACCAACCATTGTTTTAAGCAGAAAATACAAATTGTTACCCAAAACTTTTTATAAATTTTATTTCTTTAATATTAAGTTATACTCTTTCTTATTTGAAAGCACAACATAGATTCAGCAAACAGCTGTTAAAACAGTTGCAAAATTTTCCCAATAATAGTACCATCTAATTCAAGCTTAAATAATCAATATACAGGCAAATTAGCATAGTTGGAAAACATCAGTGTGTTTTACAGTTTGAGCTATAATAGCTTTACAGTTAAGTAAAAAGATAAAAGGTGGGTGCTGCAAAAGGAGTGCATTAGATCCAAAGATCCAAGTGCACAGCTTACAAATCCAAGGTTCCTCACTGATGAAAGTCATAACTGATCATGATATTGGGTGGGAAAGCACTGGATAGGGATTATGATGCACAACCATCTAGCACATAAGGATTACCAAAACTTATGCTAGGTGGCACTATTGTGGGAAGAATTTTTCTACCATTTCAAATCTGATGTAATGAACATTTAAACCTTCATTCTTTCTCTACTAAGAGATTGGTTCAGCTGATTACTTACTTCATTGTCTTATTTATCCCATCATTAACATTATTGTTATAAATCATAATATAACTTTCAATCCAGAAGAAAGACAGAAAAATAGAAACAAAGCATAGAAATTAAAGAAGTGTTTGCAGTGACTGTACAAAATGATTCCTGAATCACAAATTGTCAACATATATAAGTTCAGATCTGGCAATGCTGTCTTCTAACTTATTTCTAGAGCAAACTTTTCTTTTTAAAAGAATTCAATACTTTGCTTAATTGAATTCTCCCAGTATTCTATCCCCAGCATATATTCACAATTGAAAACAATGAATATTACACTTTGAAATAAATTTTATAAAGTATATGGAAATCTCTCAATAAAAACTATGATCTCGTTCTATAAAATCCTTTCCATAAACCACATCACTTATTGTTTCTTCATTTCATATGTTTCATCCAACTAAGTTCCATCTACGAAATATTTTGTCTATATATAATCACAATGCATAATTTTCTGTGTACATTGATTCATTTCAATTTTTTTTTTTTTTAGGCTTGTATAACTTTCTTTTATAATACCACTATTATTCAAATGTTTTATATATGGTAGTATCACCAAATCAGTTCCAGCAGTTGTGATTAAGACAAAAGAATTGTAGACAGTGTTTCGAACTGAATATCAACACCACAGGCATAAAGACCAACTAAGGTTAAAGTATAGAACAATGGTGATGAGTTTATAAATGAAAACACCAGGCCTATTAATAAGACACCAACCACCACATCTGCTAATGAAGACACTAAACCTGACAACAATGAAGCAAAGTCTGAAAAAATCAAAATATGACAAAGACATCCACCCATGTATCTTAGTAATTTCATTTCCCAGTGCTAATTTTAGCCCAAGAAAGGGAATATTATGGCTCGAATCACCTTCAAATAATGGACTTGCCCAGATAGATAACTAGATTATGTTTTTATTAACAATTTATTACTTTATATATTAAACTTTTCTTAATTCTTAATCATGCATTATTGAAAAAAATAAAATTAAAAAGAATTTATTTTTATATATAGTTAAATGGGGTGAAGGTTAAGATCAAAAACGGTAATGACTGAAAACATTTTATCAACTATTAATTTTAAACTTTTGGTAATTAAGGTATTACCACTACTTCACTTTGGAGAAAAATAAATAGAAAGCTCTACGTTTCTTCTTATATATTTTTTAACAGATGCAAAAATACCTGTGAGTTTAAAAATATATATATAGAAGTTGTATATATATTTTTTTTTCTTAAAAAAAAAACACCTCTTCATATTAGAAATTGCGCTAACAACTTCATGTAAACCATTAAAAACAACTAGAAAATCAATACTATACTAACATCAGTGTAGCAATCTTGTCCTTCACATAATTGATACAAAAATTTTAAAAAGGATGTCATTAAACATTTCTAAAAAGACTCTACAAGTTTTTTTATTCACTAGTGTGTGTGTCTTAACCTACTTTTTCTTCCAAGCGTCATGACATTGTGGTCACATGATATTAACTCTAGCTGTTTTTGTCACAAGAAGTAAAAAAAAAATATTTTTTTTTTTACAAATCAAGAACTGAATAAAGAGAAAATGAAAAATATAAATAAAGAGAATTTTCTATAACTTTTCAAAAAATGCAAAAAGATAATATTAGGAACGAACAAAAAATTTCAATATGTATATAAACGATAAAAATTAATTTTACTTTTACAAACAAATGAAAAATATTTTCTAATTAAGTATATTTTTCTTGGAATTCTCTCACACATATATACAACTATCTATGCCAGTCTGTTAATATATGTTCTTTATTTAAGGCAGATAGAGAAACAAACGAGAAAGGTAAAAATGAGGAGCTTTGGATTCTAAGAAGAGAATGTAAAAATGGATTATCTACTTGGAATGTCGATGTGGTATGTGGAGATATGGAAGAGAACAAAAAAAATATTTAATTTTCGAAAGTAGGGTATTGAAAGAATAATAGAATAAATTAATTATATTGGGAGAAATACAAAAATAAAAGCGACAGAAAGTAGAGACTTTTTTTTTTGACTTTCATTAAAAGAAAAGTAATGAAATAGAATGTATTAAACGCGAATTGAAGCAAAAAATATATACCAATGTTAACAAAATGATAATAACATAATGATTTGGTAAAAAGCATTGAATAGAAAATAAATGTTTCTTCAAATGAAAAGAACTTTAATATGGCTAAAATGGTTTCAAGGTATACAACTATCTGAACACAAAAACTTTTGACAATGTGCATAAAGAAGTCATTTCATACCAAGCAATAACAGCTGATCATTGTCATAGTGTAGTATTTCTTATTGTTTGTCAGTTCTTTAACTCAGTTATATATATATATTAATAATGTTTAATCATTATCCCACAAAATCTTTATTCAAACCTACATTTGTTTTGTAGCCACATCAAGTGAATTAGAAGAATTACTGTTACATTTTCATCTTTTTCTTTATGTAAAATATCTAGATTTACAGATTACAATGATTATTAATTCAGACATGATATAAAAAAGGGGTTGGACATTAATTGACAGGAGTATCTTGAACTCTTTTTTGAGTCTTTAAAGAAACTATGTAGAAATTCCAAGTGCCTACTTCATATATTTTTATTATTTTTGCTGTTAATACTGAGTAATTATTCACATGCAAAACAAGTATGTCTGCCCACTAATATACATCAACTAATTTTGTAAATTTACAAATCTTTATCTCAGAGCTAAATTAAGGATTATGATGGTTTTCCTTCTCAATTATGCCTAATAGCATATAACTAAGATATTAATTTGGGTTCAGTGTGACTGTGTGTGCTTAAATTCTTTTATACATCTTAATCATGAGAGACAATAATAAATTATGATTTTCATATGCAAATTACAAATATAGTTATCAGTCAAGGCAATATAATAGTTCATTATCGAAGATAGAGGTTCCAAGAATACTTACATTATGAAGTTGGACTGCCATTTGATAATGATCTATTGTTGGGTTACTTGCAATAAAACATCATGTTCAAAGAAAGAATATATCAAATCTTAAATAATACAATGTCACATGTGATGAAATTTTAAAAAAAGATGAAAAAACAATTGGTCTGGAAAAGGAATGTGTATTTTTCAACCAAGGCACACCCATTTGATATATAAAAGAAATGAATCTGTTACAAATAAAAAACATTGAAGACAATATTGGAGAAATTGATAATTTATCAGATAGAAAACCAATAATGATTATTTAACTTACCAAAAAATAGAAAATGCTCATAAATCAAACTTATACTTAAACAAGTCATTGTAATGAAAAAGTAGAGAATTTATAGAGATACAGAATGCTATTAATTACACCAAAAATCATTTTAAAACTGTCATAGAGGTTTTAACATGAGAACTAAAATATAAGTGAAAGATAAAAATGCTATAGGCAAATTTGATTACAAAAACAGTGAAATAAAAGAAAAAATAAACTTGTAGAATTTCTGAAAAAATAGAAATAGATGTGGAAGCAATCAAAATGATGACATAGTAGAATTAGATAATATTTTGATTTTAAAAAAGTATATATTTCAAATCTGCAATAAACTTATTAGAAACAACTTAGAAAATAATCATTAGATAATGACAGTTAAATATATATATATATTAAAAACTTTAAATAAATTTAAGGCTAAACATTGCAAATTATTTTTAAAATATTAATAGATAAACATCTATACAAATAGGTAAATCAAAACTGCAGAAAGTCATATGGAAATTTTCATCTGAGATAAACAAATAAAAAAGAAAAAATATAAAAATATTTTTAAAGATTACACTTAAAAGAACTGAGAGTCTGGAATTTTATAAAAGGTCCTAAAAAAAAATGCTAATATAAAAAATATAATTGCAAAATGGTGTAAAAAATTATAAAAGAAAACAAAAGATTCAAAATATAGGTAACACAGTACTGAATGTAAAGTTATGAAAAAAAATGGTGCTATTTCTAAACAAAGAGATAACATTGGAAAGGGACGAAAAATTCTAAAAAAAAAAAAAAAAGCTAAAAAACCAAATAGTTTCTACAATTACATCTTTTCAAATTCTAAACATGAAAAGAACATGGTTATGTATGCTTTTAAATCTATAAAAAATGGAACAATTCTAAAAATAATGCAACTGTTATAGAAATTTTAAAAGCATAAGAAACAGAAATGGAAAAATTGATGTCAAAGTTATATATCAAATGTCTAAACAGTAGACAAATATCAAATGATTGGGAAGATGTGGAAGTGATATTAATTCAGAATAGTGAAAAAGTAAGATATTTAGTATTTCTGAAATGTTTGTCTTCTTTTAGATCTGTACAAGATATGTATTAAGAATATTACAACTGATCTATAAGTAACATTAAATCAAGATCCCCTCCCCCCCAATAGTGGATTCATATGTGGTTATAAAAGTAGATTCCAATTATTAAGTTATAGAAATAAATAAAAGTTGGTATTTTGCATAGCATTTAAAAATGTGTATTTAAAAGGAAGTACTTATGATGTAATTAAAGCTTTGTAGAGCATCAAAACAAAATCCAAGAGAAATCAACAAATAAAAAACATCTATCAAAATGCAACAGCAAAGCATGTGACTTTTACAACAATAAAAATAATATGTTGATAGCAATAGCAATAACAATATGGATAGTGATTAGCAATAAGGCCACAGAAGGCTAAATATATTTTCAAACAAAATTCATTATTTACAAGTTTGTGAATATACTAATAATAACAAAGAAAACATACATAATCTTAGACAATTGTCAACAGAAATCTACATATAATAAGATTTAATTACACCATTTTATGACTAAAGGAAGATCTCTTAGGATATATTTATTATTTTAATAATTACCTTTTAATTTATTATTACTTAAATTTATTATGTACATTGAGTTTATTTTGACTTATTATACACTTTATATTTTACCTATTTATTAGTAGCATGATCTTAAGAACTTATTTCAAATAGACACAGACAATATATTTCAAAATCTCTATTCAATGGTAAATAAGCTACTAATATTATTACACAGGATAACACAATAAATATACTGTACTTAAGATATAATAATTTAAGTTACCATATGTCATTAGAAAGATTGACTTCTTATTTTAATCCATTTATTTAGGCTATTAAACAGCCAACACTGCTTTAAGAGTCATGACTACTTTTATTATTCTACCTTTTAATTGTTAGTTTTTTCTTATAGGACTCTTTAAAATTAAAGAACAATATCAGCATTTTAAAACAACTTAGATATAAATGATATATAACATAAACTAATGGTAAAGGTAGAATTAACTCAAATGGATAGGCATTAAGTAATAATGTACTATAAAATAACTTTTAACTAATATTATCTTTTATCAACATTTTGCTCAGTGCTAAGTACAATCTACATTTTCAAATACCATATTTCAGAAATGATGCTGTTATCGATACCAAACCATTAGAACTTAGGAATATGAAACATAATAAAACTATGATATATCCAGAGATATAATAGGGTTGAGCTAAGGCAAAAGAACAAACTATCAACCTAGACCATGGTCGTCCTGTGACTGTATATGGTCTGTAGTCCTGGTGTCACTTCTGGAGCACCTTCGGTGATATAAAAAGGGTCGATCAATCCCTTGTTTAAACAACTATAGCAACACATAGTTTGAAATCCTGGTTGCTTCTGGAACACCTTTGGGGCTATGAAAAAAAAGGGTGGTTAATTCCTTATTTAATAATTAGATCAATATGCTACAAAAATATGACCTTAATATCCTCAAAGTTTGATAGTCATTATTCATGATCCACCCATGATGGTTATTTATATCATCACTCAGAGAAAGAGAATAAGTTCACCTGATGTGATGCAACATGGATCTATCATATATTTCAAAATATTATACATTTATCATTGTAATCATTTAACATGATACAGATAAATCTAATACTAATATTACTTACCACAGATATAAAAAGATACTAGAAAAATGGAATATATTACTATTTAACACATAAAGTCTATTAACTATTATTATCAATTTGAGGATGACCCATAACTATAGCCATTATTAGTTATTAATTAGTTAAATATTACACATATCAAATACCATGTTTAATGCACTTAAATTAATTAAAATTAAATACTGCCCATTTATTATTATTCAACCATTGTAGCTTTTTATCCTAGAAAGAAAAATATTAAAACAGGCAAAACTCACTATATGTATTGCCACACAGAGCAAGCTAGAGTAATCAATGGATGCCAGAAGGCTTGTGTATAAAATCCCCATCTAGTGCCTACTCATCCAATATTCCCAGACTAGTTTCTGGCTTGTGGCTCATCATTGAAGAGCCTTAGATCTGAGAGCACTGCACCTAGATCTTAGAATCTAATGCTACCCTCCAGCAACCACCTTTTATCTCCACTTAACTACAAAACTGTGAGTCTTAAACTGAAAACATCTTAAATGTTTTCAATTCAAGCCCATTGGCTTATATAGTCATATGGGTCCGAACTCAATTCAGTACCCATACATTTCAGATCCATATGACTATATAAGCTAATGGGCTTGAATTGAAAACATTAAGGTGTTTTCAGTTTAAGACTCATAGTTTTGTAGTTAAGTAGAGATAAAGAGTGACTGCTGGAGGGTTGCATAAGATCCTAAGATCTAGGTGCAGTGCTCTCAGATTCAAGGCTCCTCACTGACGAAGGCCACAAGCCAGAAACTAGTCTGGAGATATTGGATGAGTAGTCACTAGATGGGGATTTTATTCACAAACCTTCTGGCATCCAGTGATTACTCTAGCTTGCTGTGTGTGACAATACATATAGTGAGTTTTGCCTGTTTTAACAACAGATATACACAAGCACAAGAAGTGGTGGTCATGTGACGTTTATTGGCTTAAAAGAAAAATATTAAGAATAAACTGTAATAGTTTCTTACCTGTGTTCATATTTTAAATATAAACGAAATTTATAACAAATAAGAATATTTTAACTTTTATTTAATATATTTGATCAAATTTATATTTATCACGAGTTTCATTTTTTTTTAACCCACACCAGTTTTTATATCTGTAATAATAATGTATACAATATTACAAGACAAAACCTAAATCATTAATAATAATAATAATAATAATAAAGATCACTACATAAACTTCTTGTTTCACATTCCTTCTTGTGAAACTAAGAGAAAGAAATCTTGACTGCAACCCTTTTTAAAATCTGTAGCATTATGTGCTTCATAAATGTTTTTTCCTACATGAAGTATATTTCATATTTATTTATTAGTTTAAATTACAATCCTAATATATTGATTGATCTAAGAACAAATGTAGTTTTCATACATTACTTCAACACCTTGTTATTCCGGGAATTAACAAAAAGTTAAAGATAAACATTGATTCTTATCTTCATCACATATATAGGTTTCATATACTTTATTGGTTAATGGTACTATTTAATATTAACACGTTAGAAGTCCGATCCACAATATGCTTAACATAATACTTAATATATCAAAATTTAAGTTGACATTTGATTCTCTTTTAATGAGATTTTACAACTCGGTTTATAAAACGGTGTATTCATTTTGTCCTAATGTGAGTTTTAAGGCAATGTTGAGAATATCTCATATTAAAAGTCTTAATAAATGTTTTATAAACTCTTGTAATTTAGTGTCTTCATTTATATTGTTTCATTAGGTAGGTATAAATTGTTACTATACATTTATTTAATTGCAAAATAACACTTTTCTTTTTTTAAATTTATTTTTTCTCCACGTAATGAAATTAATATAACGTAATAAAATTGCAATAGTTGTAGTTAACTTTAATAATTTACAAAGCACATACAATACACAGTTTGCAGAAGTTACAAAACAAAAATAATCAATAACTCAGTTATGGCTTAGTGTTTTCAAGATTCTCTGCCTCATAATCATAGCCATATTGGAAACTACAAAATAGATTGTCTTAGACATAAGCTATGCAAATGAAATTCAAATGATTCAAGTTGTCCATTTTTTGGAAATTTCAAAGCAGGTGTCGCATCTGTTTATTGTGTTGTTATTCCCATTGATAAAATATGCCTCTTTTCTTTTTCTTTTACAGTCCTTTGTCTCTATGCATACTTTAATAGAATATTTCACCACATTAGTTTATACATGTCACAAGTGCCTTATGAATTCAAAATTATGATAAAAGATATTAAGTATCTCCTATCACAGTTCTGCTTATTTTTAAATTCACCCTGACTGAAAGTACAAAATAATTTTCTTTTTTTTCTTCTTGCCATCCCAAATGTCATAATTAATTTTATAATGTATACAGGAAATATAATAATTAAAACAGTTATAAAATATAGAATAAAATTTCAGCTTACAAACTTCTTAGTTGAATTAAATTTGAAGTTCATTTTGGTAGGATTTTTCTTCCAAGATGACTACCAGTTTTAAATGTGAACTATTTATAATTATCGATTGACAGTAGCAATGTGTTTCATTATGCAGGTCAAATGGAGTTCCTACTCCATTAGTTACAGTTTAAAATCCAATTCAATTCCATTTTTAATTAAATTCAAATCCAATTTTACTTTTTAATAATTTTCAACTTCCCTTTAATTTTCAATTCTTAATTCAGTTATACCATTTTGGTCTCTCTGTTGTCTTGGTCTCCAGTTATCTCCTGTAAAAAATCTATATTGGCTTATTTATAAACTTTCATCAGAGAGGTTTATTGTACAAACTTGACAAACCAATTGAATTGTTGTATGTGCATACATTAACATACAATTAATAATTTTCCATATAAAAGCATAAGTGATAACTAATTAAGGTGTTCAAAACTATTTTAAATTGCAATAGAAACATGCTTAAAAACTATTATTTAATAATAATAAAATACTAAATATTTCTATACTTTTAATTTAATCCCAACATTAATAAATTATTATTTTCGATACTATTGAAATTAATCAATCTAACAGACTGCATATAAAAAGTCTCATAAATGATCTGGTAGAGGGTCTAGCTCAAATTTTGAACAATACAATGCTTTATCTCTCTCAGGAGATTTATAGATAAAATTTACTTACTTTTATAATATAATTTAGCAATCGTGATAACAGACCACTTATGTAATACACCTATTTAACATTGAAAAGTTATTATTTAATTATTACTAATTAAAATTTAAAATTTTGTGTAAGTGACCATTTAAATAGGGTTTTACAAACATCGAGCCCATCCATAAGGTTACAATATATATATAATCAAAATTGCCCCAAATAAAACTTTATGGCTTATTGTGCAAAATGAGTTTATCTGTGAAGATTGCAGGTGAAAAATATGTTTTTGTTGACTTCATAGTCTCTAGGCATTAGGTAATGAGAACAAAAGATATAAACATATTTGACACTGTCAGTAGTAATTTATAAAAACATATAATACACATTTTCAAATAATATAATGCCCCACTAATGATGAATATATGGTACCATGTGATTGGTGAGCCCTGGTGACAAATTACTTAATCTCTCTTATTGTATGTTCAAACTGAACCACTATGACAAAACTTTTTTATTTTCCTTAATTTAATTGATTTTTCATATAAAATTTTTCCAAGAATTTTGATATATCTGATAGCTATGCCTAAACCTCTGGGTTTGAATCTGGGCTAGGTAAATTCAATTTTTATGACTTAAGCAGACTTTAAAATTGTTATATAATCAATGCACATATATAATTCAGTTATCAAATATTATATTGTAAAATAGATGTTTATCTATTCACAAAAAAGAGGTGAGAGTAAAGATTGTTGCTCAAACCTTCACCATTCACCTGTTGAAGCTCATTCTATAATACTAATTTACACTGAACCTCTATGAAATGGTGCTGGAGAAATAATTGATTGCAGTGAAATATTAAGACTGTTCAATACTTTTTTTTATGTAAAATATAATCATACTTTAACTTATCTTACATTTACAGTGCTGCAGTTACTTCACCTAAAACCAATACCTACAAACTGGAGTGGTAAAAATAAATCTTGCAAATTTTTCAAAAAGATCATAAAATAAATATAGGAATTAACTTTCGGTATTTCAACTTATAGCCAACTTACTTATTCAAATAGTAATTGTCAGAAGATAGTAAAAAAACAATTGAATGCTTTCATTGCTCAGAAGTTCATAAGAAGTTTGAGGGAAATGAAATATCTAGATGTAATCCATAGACTTTAAACTCCATAGTATGGCAAACTGGCACTATATTAAATCACACAGGGCAGGTTAAATAATAAGTAACTGTTATTATTAATAAGGAATCTGTGGTAAACAAAAAAAGTAATAAAAGATTGAACTTTTTTAAAAAAGATTATAATATTCTGTGGTCTTCAATACTTGAGGGGGAAGATGCTAACCATTACTATTTACCATGTGATCAGAGTAATAAATTTTTACTTTGCAAGTTATATTTTTAAAATTAAAATAATGATTGAAGATTAATGCACTCAAATATTTTAAAAATAGTATTCAAAACCTAAAGAGATGAGTTAAATATAAATAAGATAGATATCCAACAATAAATATTGTCATTTGGTGTCAAATGTGATATGTTAAAATATAACAGATGCATAAGATTATATAATGCTTAGTAATCTTATAACTGATATTTGTACAGAAATTCTTTATCAATATATATATATCGTAACCTTATAATTGGGCTTGATGTTTTTTAAGCCATATTTTATCAGTCTATTAGTTAAAATTTTAAATTTTCATCAGCAATAATCTTAATTATTAAATCTGTGATTTGGTTCAGTAGTATGGTCTAATGATTGTTAATTTTAGTGGATGAAAATAGATAAATTTAATAAATAGATTTCTTTAGAATGGTAAAGAGTTGAACTGTTCAACATATATATTATCCCTCTTCCAGATTGTGTGTAAGACTTTTGCACGTACAATTTGTCAGATAAATTAATTTTAATACTTCTAATATAATAATTTAATAGTGTTATTAAATAAAACTATAAAAGTATTTATTTTATTGTTAAATAATAGTTTTTCAGCAAACTTAACAAAATTAATGTTATGTTGAGTTAAATAGTATAATTATTCGTTAAATATATTTTTACTGAAGTCTAAAATGTTGAACAGTTTAATTAGTTATAATTTGTATTTAAAGATGGAGACTTATTAATTTTAGGCGAGGATAATTATTTACAATAATTTGATTGGTTTATTATTTTTACGGTCAACCCTTGCACAGATTTTATTTGGGCTATCTCTTGGCTGATTCATCTCTCATCATATAGAAGAAAATAAGAACTTTTTTTTTTACCGGGGAAACAAAATATAGAGATCATTTTACTATTCAAAGTTTAGAAATTATTTGAAATTTGTTAATTTTTTTTAAGTACAAATTATTTGTTATTCTTAACTTATAAATGGAGTAAATTTTTCTTGACTTGCGCCTATGGAAGAACACACCACTATTATCAGCTAATAATTTGAAGAATGGTTCACTATCAAGCTAAAAGATACACTAGAGAAATAGCCACCAAAAGTAAATTTAAGTATAAGTTGGTCAAGAAACCTGTAAGCTTAAAATGTCTTAATGTACCTTACAAATGTTTTATTTATAATAATTATAAAATGCATTATAAATATTGCTGTAATAGATTTGGAATTATAAGAGAAAAACGTATTGGAACTTTCAGTTATAAAGTAGTGAACTATAATAAAACACATCTATCTTTTATTGCTAACTAAGTTTATGATACACTCATGAAATGCATCTATTAAATGAAATATTGCTTTAAACTAAACCTAGATATCACTAACCTACAAAATACAGGGGAAAGTAATTAAAATTTATCATGTTACATTTAATTTATTAGTAATAATAGCTTATACCCCTTAACTCAATAATTATGAATAAATATACTAAAAATATTATTAAAAGTTTTTAAAATATTTTTATTAAAATTCTCAACATTAAATTTTTTTTACATTACCTTAGACTTATGTTGAGAGAAAACCAGATGTGACTTTTTGCATGGCTTAAGTGGAATTGACATGTTCATTAAATAGAATAATAGTACTTCACCAATATTACTTCAGATTTCAACTTAATTTCCAATGTATAATTTATCGTGTTCATAATATTGTAAATATTAAATATATAATAAAATATTTGCAGGATAGTTCAATTATACCATAAAACTAAATAATTACCCACCGTAATAATAATTAAAATCAATGTTCATCTTCAGCATAATATCTTCTAGTTTGAAAGAATTAAACATTTTCGAAAGAAAAATGAAGTTCATAATTATCTAATGATTTGGCAATTCCATATGATTATTAATTTGATTAATGTTAATTTGAAGTATCCAGAATGTACAATCCTAGTAAAATATATTAAGATGTGTTTTTACAAATACTTTGGGAAAATAATAAAAGTTACAATAACATTATGGAGAATAATTTTACGCTAGCTGTGTTTTAGAAGTTTGAAAGCGGAAGTTGATATTTTTCTATAATCTATTTAGTATATGCAAGAAAGAAAATAGTCAACTGCAATATTTTATGAAGAAAAAATACTACAAAAAATATGGAGTAATCTTTTTGTTAAATAGTAAAAAACATTATGAGAGCTTTTAGAGAATTCTGCAGTTTTTAAATTGTTGCATTTCTAAGTCTTTCTTTTCTTCACAGAAGAAAAGTGAAAAAATTTTATGTAATAATATTTTTTTATTATTTCAATGTGTATTGTATTATAATTTTATATATGTTTAATGTTCATAGGTTCAGCAAACAGTTTGCTCATAAAATAAAAGATAAATTACAATTAGAGTTGAATATAAGCTTCTTGTTTATATTTCAAAGTGATCACAAGGACAAGTAAAATCAGCTTAAAATAAATTGTTCAACTTTATTATATTATTATATTTTTGTTTTTAACATCTTTTTGGTAAAGCTGCAATTACTGAATGATAATAGAAGGTAACATCCAATTTTAATCAACTTAGGCACATTTAATATCATATTTTATATTGTAATATGTAATTAATTACTGCTAATGGTTATTATAATTGGGGATCACTTTCAAATTGATAATTTCTATTTTAATTTTCATATATTAATTAATGAAATATCCCATTTGTTTGATGTTCGCATCTATATCGTAATGTTATTTAGTATGGGATTTAGTTGTTGTCATGTTAGATTATTGTAATGTTATGCATTGTTATATTTGTTATTTATCTTTATATCCATGTCATCTCATATAAGGTGTATTTGTTCCCTTACCTTTAGTGAAAGTGTAAATTATCACCATGGGTGAATTGCATATGATACCCATAAAATTTTGAATGAATTAAGGCTATGCTATTACAATGGATTTCATATATTTTCTTAAGCAAGGGATTAATCACTCCTTTTTATCTCATATCCCTATAGGCATTCCCAAAATAGTGGCACTGAGATTTCAGACCATTTGTAGGCAAGGGATGACTATGATCTAGGTTATTTATTTACTTATTTGCCTTAGCTCAACCCCATTATACCTCTGGATATATTGTATATTTCATTAGATGTTATATTCTTAAGTCTTAATGATTTAATATTGGTAACAATGAAATCATCCCTGAAAAGATAGTAATTAGATATGTAAACTGTGTTAACATTAAGCAAATGATAGTAGTAAATAATAATATCCTATTAAATCTTAGTTATACTACTTGATTATTATACTAGTGCATTATCTACTCAAAGTGATCTCAAATATACTTGCTACATGTGTTATTGATATTTATAATCAAGTGTTAAGATATTGATATTTTCACTAGTTTTAGAGAAAGTTTTATAATCCAATATTAATGATTTAAATGTAGAGCTACAATAATATTGACAGTCTAACATCTTGGATAAATGAAAATAGGACGTCATATAATCATCTTAACAATATTAGAGTAAACACCATTATTAATGCTTTGGGGAATATGTGTTATATTATATTGACTAGTATTTGAGTATTGCCAGTTTGCTATTCATCGGATAGGAATTTTAGGATTATCCTACTTATATTTAGTTTTAATAAATAAGTTTCATAAACCTAAGTGTGTAAATAAAATATTGTAAATGTGTAATAAGCTATAGAAATTTAATTTAAAGAATGGGTGTAAGAAATAATTCAATAAAAGATGATAATGTGTTATAATTTTAATTAGATCCAAGAAGACCTTTCTCTGTTAATATTTAGTTATGCTAACTAAATCTTGTTTGTGTAAACAAAGAGGTTTGCTAATTGTTCAACAAGCTTTGTGATAAATGCTTAGCAAGAGAAAGCATTTGAAATATCTCTATCAGAAACCACACCCAAACTCCAAACCAATGGCTTTGGGTTGGTATTTTTAGATTAGAGATCTAGTGTCTGAAACTAACCTAGCACTTCACTGAGGAGTGCCAAAGCATGAAACCTTTGATCTGGGGTTTGCTAAGCATTTATCATAAAGCTTGTTGAGCAATTAGCAAAGCTCTTTGTTTATATTTTACAAGCTTAAAAAAAGAAATGGGATTATGTGATATATGACTATTTTTTTACTTGTTTTGTGTATTTTGCATTTATAAGTTGGATAATTTTTGTTGTTGTTGTTGTTGTTTTTTTTGAAATGTGTAAATATTAAGTAAAATTTCTTTTTGGAAATTTATTATGTTTTTCAGTAACCTTATTGCTTAATACTATCCACACATTATTAGTATTAATATTACCATTACCAGCACTCAGTATTATCTTTTTTATTATATGTTCAGCATATCATTAGTCAATTATATTAAACTCTTATGTGGAAAGTATTTAAAAATATAATATTGATTGAGTAAAACCTTAGTGTTATTATACAAAGATGCTATTTTAGAATGATATAGTAAAAACCAAATATTTGATTTTAAATAATAATATTTCAATAAGTTGTCAGATACCATAATTCACTAACCGTGGTCATATTGTTCATTGGGGTCAAATCTAAATACTCATAGATGATAGTAAATTGTTTTACTTGTACTGTTATAATTGTTATTAACATATTTCCAAATTATTTAATGACTAACATGATTATTACATTTATCTTATTGTTATGGATGTGTTGATTTATTATAAAATTTAGAGTTTACCTTTATTATAGCTGGTAAAAATAATTAGATATTCTTTAGTAATTCCTTTATATAATATAAGTCACTTTAATTTTCTATATTTGGATAGTAATAAAATCCTCCTTACTAATCCAGATATACACTATATAATTATTGAAATTTTAAAATTATATGAATCCTGAAAAATTAAATTATTGATTAATAGTTTTATTTTAATTTTATTAGATTTTATTTCTTAAATTATATGGTATGCATTACCTTAGTCTCTTATCTTCATTCTTATTGATTCATTAAAACTTCAAAGATTTAATCTTTCTTCTTTAATCATTTAAATTTAGAATCTATTTGCTTTTGTTTAGTAATATCAAATTAATGTTTCAGGATCCCATTCATTTTTATCAACATTGTTATCATAGCTCTCATCTATATTTTATTTTTATTTTAATTTCATCATCATCTCATCTTATTATCCCAGCACAGTTTATTCACCCTTCACTAATCCCCATTTCATTACAACATTAACTATTCATTATCTTAACATATTCCTTCTTTCTTCTCCTCATTAGTCAGTTATTATTCCTCTTCTAAATCTTCTACTCTTTCTTCATTTATCATTCATTTCATTATGCTAATTCATACTCATTCACTAACCAGATATTATACTGAGTATTAATCACTTACTATAACTGTAAATTAAATAGATGTCTTTTAACATTTTTATCACTTGGGTATTAAAAGTTAGTTTAATCAATATGCTATGTATAATGTCAGATTATAAGAGATTTAGGATTAATGTAATGTAAAGTCAGTAGTGTGTTGTGCCCTCTCTTATATCTACTCATGCTCATGCTTGTCAAGCCATCCCTTGTGCTTACACATAGACTCATGTTTAATTCGTTCTATTTTATCATTGATGGTCACAAGGTGATTTTTCTTGTATCGATTTGTTTGTTAATTTGGATGTGGAGATTATGATATATATAGATACACACATAGTTACCAAGAACAATGTCATATGATATTCATATATGCTTACATGTTTGGAAAAGTGGTTCTTTTCACATTTCTTTAGAGCTCAGTTGCCAACGTGTACTCCTTTTAAACCAATTTCTATAAATTGGATTCCTTTTTTTTTTTTTTAAATAGTAGCTGCTTTTTAAAATATTGATACTTTTGTTCAATGTTTATTTTAACATAAAGTAGTAGAAATGAGGTGATGAATTGGAAAAGGAAAATTACAACACTAAAAGTAATAACCACAGATTTAATTTTACAATATTCATCTTTTTCCACCATTACTGATTACTTTCCACATATCCTGAATGGCCCAGTTTGTACCCCCCAAAGATGCACAAATCATTCACTGAGAAACAATGTTCCACAGACGTCTATTTACTCTAACTTTAAATAACAATGGGCATAAGACCATATAGTGCTATGATATACCCATCTCAAAACTAGTTTGTGATTATTAACATAGCTTCCAAAACCTTGGTGGCATTCAGGCTATTAATTCGAATGTAAAAAAATAAAAGGCTGCAAATGCATTAGTATCCAGCTTTAAATCCTAATTCTAAATAATGAAGGCAAAGACCAGAAATCGGTCTAGGGATGGGAATATTACAGTATTATACCATCTGTTATCGAACAATTAATCAAGCTTATAATAAATAGCGGTAAAGTATATATATAGAATACTGACTTTCTGACAAACATTTTATTTTTTTAGACTTTTAATTTATATTGCTTAAGTGATCAAAGTTATATAACGTTAAGATAATATTAACTATTATACAGTTATCTAAGTGCCTTTTTAAAACTTTTTTTTAAAGAAGTCATTTTCTGGAAATAAGTTTTTCTTTGTTTCAATTGACAATTAATTATTAAAATGTCAACTTTTTGTTTCTATTTTCCAACTGGAATATACAGCTGGGGATAATCCTACGCTAATTAATCCATGTTCTTTCATAGCCCTTCAGAAGGATTTGTCTTTAGTATGTAAGTTAAATAAGTCAAACAACACTAAACAAAAAATCACAGCTGTGAATAAAGAAGATTAAAACCTTCAGTTCCTAACTATGTCACTTTTCCATGACATTTTTCCTGTTTTTTAAAATAAACAGTTTATTTCTTTTTAAATAATAAAGTATGAAAAAAAAATTCAAACAATTAAGAAGCCGATAGATTATGATAAAAGATATGAAAATAGATAGAATGAACATAACAGATATAACTTAAATTAGTTATTACAAATTTGATTGTAATACTTGACATTTGAAAAACAAACACAAAAATAGATATATATTAGCCGAATTTTCAACCTATCCCCTCCCTTTAAAAAAAAAACCCCAGAACATTTTCTATTAAAGATAGCATTTTAAAAAAATAATAAATCTTATCTATTCATTCACAGCAGCAAAACACCAATTAAGCATTTTATTTCATAAAATACTATTAATCCAAAATCCAGGTTTTAGAACTTTTTTTGGATTTGGTGAATGTTTCATATTTTAAAAATAGTTCTTCAATACCGTCATGGACGGGGGTGGGGGGCAGTTCAATGCACTTAGGTCTATATTTATACGTATTTCCTAACGTTTTTTTCTTCTTTCCTTTATAAATAAAGGTATGTACAAACTATATTAGTTGCAAAATAATAAAGATGAACTATAATTTCACATGGATTCGAGAAATTTTCAATAATAGGTATTCAGGTTAACCTTTTCTGTGATTGAGATATAACGTCCAATGGTATGTTTAACATGGCAAAATCACCACAAAATGAGAAAATCATGGCAATAGTTTGACTGAAAGTTGAAGAATTTGGTACGATTTTGTATTAAATGGTCGTTTTAATGCTAGGATTCAAAATTTAGTTTTTATTTATGACCCTAGATGGCAGAAGTAATTATTAATAAGAAAGTTCTTGAGCTTAAAAAATAGGTTGCAAAATTTTGATGCACATTTTTTCTTATACTAAAAGAAAAAAACAAGGGTTTTTGTGCATTTCTACATCTATTTATTTGATTTTAAATTTATTTTTATCAATTTGATACATAAAATGATAAAAATGAAAAAAAAAATATAATATTAAAAATGTTTTTTGATGTATCTAAATTTCTGCTAATAAATAAAAACTTTTTTTTTTTTTGTTATTCTAGTAAATTCATTTGCAAGCTGTTTTCAGTATCACATAATAAATTCCTTTTCTTCAATTACTTTCATTAAATTATTTATTTGCTGGGTAATGTTTAATAATAAATATGCAAAGAAGCAATTTTATTTTGTCAGACTTTATTCAAATTAAAACAGAGGCAAAACTCACCGTACAGTAGTGGCACCTAGTGTAAGCCAGAATAATCAATGGATGCAATAAAGTTTGTGCATAAAATCCCTATATAGTACTTACTCATCCAATATAACCAGATTAGTTTCTTTGCCTCTGTTATGACAGTTTCTATAAGAATACCTTAATGATGATCATGTGAAGTTTAGTAGTTTTATTCAAATTAAAGACTAAATATATGAAAAATTTACTTTATAATCTGAGTTTTGATTTAGTTAAGTCTTAAAAATATCAAAAATATTAATATCTTAACTATATTAATTTTCTACAAAAGTTATCCAGAAATGCAAGAATGCATTTAATAAATATCCATATAATTTGCAAACACATGACAATAAAGCAAGCTTTAAATAGTCTACTGCAAGAACAATGATTCTCCAAAATCCCTCTACAGAAAACATTATGGAGACTGCAGCACTCACCTTGTTAGACAAGTATGAAGTAGAGAGTTTACAATTTTCTTTCTTTATTTTACCCTCTAATTAAAATAGTTAAATACCCATTTATATAAGGTTTACAAACAGAGTAGCTATGGCTAGCTTTTTTGTTTTTTAAAAAAAAAGCATGGTAACTAAAAAAATCCATGTTTTCCACATGCATCAATACCAAATGATAAATATGGCAGGGGACTGCACTAATCATTATGCCAGGATGCTAACCTTTCATTAACTACTATAATTTATAAATAGGTAATTTTGATAAATGTGAAATTGCCTTTCTGGGTGAAAAAAGTTCATATATCAAATACATAGATAATTTATAACAATGCTCACAAACAATAGTGGTGAACATAACAAAATATTAACTAAAACTGGTTTAATGTTTAACGAAATTTTGAAATGAATATAGATAGAAAAGCGATAAAATAATAGTTTTAAAATGTTTAAGGAAAAAGCAATGAATTTCAAATACGTAAAAAATTTGCTCACTAATGATGAAAACAATAAAACACTATATAGAGAAGTACAATGAGAAGAAAAAGGATGTATTTATAAGTTATAATAGTGTGTTCTTATATTTACATACTAAGGTCAGGTTTAATAAAAGTCAAAAAGAAAATCATATCTCTCTGCACATTTTTTGGATTTATATTTCACGGAATATAAAATATCTATTTTTAATTTTTCGATCTTATAAAAATTACTTTTACAAATAATAGTATATATATATGCATAATATATGTGGTTGAGATTGTTGCATATTTATAAAAACAAATAATATGATCATTCTTTAAATCTGATGAAGACTATTAGACAATCAAATTGTTATAAAGATGTTAAACAAATCATCATAAAAAATATATTAGAAGGAGTAGTTTCTTAGAAAAAATGTGAAATAAGCAGTGCAAGAAAATCAATAAATATGCATTGATTACTCATGTTTACTATAGATCATTCTAGAATAGAATATGAGTGGATTATTGCTTTTAATGATGTAACGATGAATAGTCATGTGATGTTTTATTTATTAGATACAATATTTGCGAAATATACATATAGTTAATGTATAAATGAGATATTACATTTAAATAAAAAGATTCTGATCTTCATATTATAATACAACCATTTTTTTTATAATGTTCATTACCCACATGATGGTCAGTGTGTCCCAGTTGAAATTTTAGTATATTAGTACACTAAATCATACATAGATGAACCTGAATAATGTATCAATATATCTGTAGTCTGTGAAAATCTGTTTTAATATATATATGAGCTTAATTTTTTAATAATATTTTTAAACTTCTCAACATTAAACTGCAGAGTATAAAAAAATAAAGATGGTGATTAAATATGTATAATCAATATGTTGCCAACTAGGCATCTAATTGTTTTGCTATATGTGTTGATTACTCATGCTTACAATTGCCAGTTTGAGAGTGCACTCAATAAAATGGGTAATTGTGCTTAATATCTATATTGTATAATTCTCATAAAATATTTTTATATTGACATAGCAATTGAAAAAAAAAAATCCTGTTATTTTCATCAGTTTTTCATATCTATAAACTTTGTTTTTAAACTACCTGCTTCAAAATGAATTGAATTATCTATTGCAAATAAAAAAATGTCTAAGATATATATATATCCTGCTTATCAGTTATTTCATAATTCGAATTAACTCAAACATGATTTCTATTGTACAGCCATCTGTTGTAAGAATAAATAAACAATATGTTTATATATGTGTGTGTGATTAAATGAAGGGTCAGTAAAATGAACAGAAGATACAAAAACTAACACTTCCTGAGTGACTATATAAATAATTGTAGATGAGACTGATTCAAAATATTACTTATGAAAGAAAATTTGAATAAATTTTGTATAAATCACAGCTAAACTTCAATTAAAGTAGGCTATGAATATGGAGACTTAAGTTCTCTGAAAGCGCTTAGTCATATAACTCTTTAATAATATTTTAGACAAGCTTCACTTTTTTGCGTAAAGCGCAGTTTAAATTATTTACTACTCAAAGGTGAAGTAGAAAACTAGTATTTTATTTTAATAACAATAATAATTTATTGTAATTAGATGTTAATGTTTAGAGCACCAAGTTTATTTATATATATGAAATTTAACATAAATTGTAATCAGTCAAATTATATCATAGTTTGCAATATTAAGTAAAAAAAATATCACATTGTAAATTCTTATTCTTTGTTAATAAAGAAAAAAATTATTTCTAATAATTGAAGTCAAAATTTAATAATAAATTATAATTAAATATATTTATTGATCTGATGACTTTATTTAAAAACGTCTATTATTGCAAAGAATTTTTTGTTGTTTTAAAAAAAAACACGTTAATAAATAGTTATGAGAAGAATTCTAATTGCATTAAACTGCTTGTTTTTTATATATCTGTAATAAGTTTGAATTTATTATCAGACAATAAAAAAAAAGCTACTTCTGAAAATTGAAAAATCCACAATTTTTTGTTAAAAGTCCTGAAACCAGAAATCTCAGATTAAGGAGTTTTAATTGAACAATAATATGTTATTAAATTTCACTTTTATTTAGAAAAAAAAAATACTTGCGACTTGTAGGAAAGATAGCAGATTAAATTTAAAACAAATGTTACTATTAAAAAGGACTGAAATTTCACTACTGGTTTAGAATGCACTCTCTGACATTTTGGTTTCTAAGGGGGAGCCCAAAAACCACCATGGACACAAACAAGCACTAAAAAAAGTCATATAAGACCATTTACCATTCATAAAAAGGTGTTCAATTATTTTGTCCATTACAGTTTAAAAATCAGTTTCCATCAAAGATTAAAAACTAAACACACAAATTTCACAGGAGCTCAATAATATATATATCAAATACCTCTAGAAATCAAAATATCAAACATATTAGTAATTAAAAATTAACCATAAAGAGAAAAATAAAATAAAAAAATCATATGACCAAAAGATAAATTGCTACCATAATCAGATATAAAAAAAAACAAAAAACAATATTTTACAACTATTATTAGTAAACAGTCATTAAAATGTTAAGATAAAATCATATATCTAAAATAAAAATAAAAAAGGCAAAGACTCTAGAAATCAAAATATAGAACATATTGTTAATTGGGTAAGAAGAGGACTTAGCTTCTTCACATGACCACACCCTCACCTGTGCCCAAAGAAAAACTATTCACTATTGAAATTAAGTAATAGTAAAGTATTTTACTTTTAAAATATATTGGAAACTGGACTTCAGATAACATAAAAATGGCAGCTGAAAAAAAAAATTCACAACCACAAGAAGAAATATATTAAGCTAACATATTCTGATATTATAATTAACCAAAAAAATACAATAAGTCCACATAAAAAAGTTCCAATTTATTGCATGCAAATCAATACATTTTTCTTCTAAAATAAAGCAGTAACTATGTACTCGAGTTAACCTAAGAATAGCAGCTGAAAGAAAAATTACACAAACACAAGAAGAAGTGTGCTTAAATCTTAAAATATTCTAATATTACCATTAATACACTTAAAAAAAAAAATCACAATAAATCCATTTTATCAAAGTAGTGTTGAATTTTGAACAGCAATTGGACTGCTTTTAATCTTTATAAAAAAATTCAAATTTATTCTAGTTAAGTAAAGTAAAAATGGGGTAGAACGAGAATTTGGTGCTGGATTAATATAAAAATGGCAGTCAAAAGAAAAATTGCATAAACTAAAGCATTACAAATATATATATATATCTTTTATATATATATATTGTGCCTCATTTTCACAATAATTAAAACAAAAAATGGAGATGAGAAAAAATAACTTTGTTCCCATTTGGTTATCATAGTCAGATCAAGGCAGAAGAATTTGACCTTGATCACATGATACAGTCAGGTCCTCATGGGCTATTAAATTTTAAACCCATCTATATAGTTATATCATTTACGTTCTTTATTACATTTACAATGCTTCATATAATTACAACCCACTATATATATATAATTTAAAATTATATGTTTTTGTATATTTGTATTGTGTTTGTTATAATTGTGAAGAAGATTGCTGGATCAATCACAATCATCAATAGTGGGTTGCAATTATAGGAAATATTGTAATAGTAATAAAGAAAGTAAATGATATTAATATTATATGAATTTGGCAATGCAATAAGAAAGATAAAGCTATATATATATTCTTTTCTATCTAAAATACAAGAAGTAAATCTTTTATGTTGCTTTTGTAAATTAAAAATAAATCCTAGATATACTAAAATATCTTTACCTAACAACAAAATGATATATGACAATAGCTGTAATATAGTCATATAATCATAACACATAAAAATAACATATAAAAGCTCTTTTCGACAAATTTTAAATTTTTACCCTTTTCAATATGTCTTAATTACAAAAATAACCTATATTGCATACACAGTGACATCTACTGGCTCTATATAAAATTAACACAAGTCTATAATTAAGAGCTTTTATATGTTATTTTTATGTGTTATGATTATATGACTATATTGCAGATATTGTCATATATCATTTTGTTGTTAGATAAAGATATTTTAGTATATCTAGGATTTATTTTTAATTCTTTTCTATCTATTAACATTGAAGCTACTTTATCAATCAGCAAAATAAGCACAAAAACACTTATTAAAAAAATATTTATAGATTTCTTTTTAATACACAAAAAATTATAAATTAAAAAAAAAATAACTAAAGAAACAAACAACATTTAAAAAAAAAAAAATTCAGTCGACAAACAAACAACATTAACTACATCTAGGAATTTAAAAAAATAAAGTAAATCTGTAAATGTTCTTTTTTTAAATATGTATTTCCATGTTCTTTTATTGATTGAAAAAGTAACTTCAACGTTAATAAATAGAAAAGTATATAGATAGCCACATAGATGGGTTTAAATTTCAAGAGCATGTAAAAACATCACTATCATGTGATCAAGTGTGAACACTTCTTTGAGTTGACTATGATGCCACAAAATTAAATGTAAACATTCTTAGCGTTTGCTCATCTCTATTTTATTTTGTAACTACACATGCAAATGAGGCACAGAATATTACTCAGTTTTTGTTTAAAAAATTAGATTTGTATTTGGTTAATTGTAAAATTAAAATGCTTTAGTATATGCAACTTTTCTTTTGACTGCTGCTTTTACATCCATCAACTCCAGTAAACATTCTTCTTCTGCCCCATATTTTAAAAGGAAAACGCTATATTTTACCAGAATAAATTTGAACTTTTTTATATAGATTAAAAGCAGTTCATTTGTTGTTCAAAAATCAACACAAATTTAGATAAATGTAAATTTATTATTTTCTTCTTTTTTTTTTTTTTTGATAATGGTAATATTAGAATACCTTGTGATAATGTATACAATTTTTTTTCAATTGCCATTCTTAAATTAACTTGAGCGCATGGTTACCACTATTTGGTACAAGTAAAATGCATTACTTTACACACAATGAATTGTAACATTTTTACGGTGAATTTAATGTTTGTTTTCTTTTGGTTTTAATTAAAGTTAAAACAACTGTAAGGAAGATGGAGCTCTGAAGAAGACTGCTGGACAGTCAAAAGTCGAAACTGTAAGAAAATAAAGAAGTTTTTAAGAAAATTAATTGCATTAAAGTGTATATGAGTGAAGTATTATAAATAATATATATAATATTAGAATATTTTAGCTTATGCATTTTTCTTCTTGGGTTAGTGTATACAATTTTTCTTTCAGCTGTCATTATTATGTTAACTTGAACACATGGTTTCCACCATAAAATAAAAGTAAAATACTTTCACTATTATTTGTTTTTGATAGTTTTTTTTAGCTTTTGTGGGGGTGGGGTGGGGGGGAATTGTGATTATATGATGAAGCTAATTCTCTCTCTTCATTACTAATATGTTTGACATTTTGATTTCTAAAGGGACTTGATTTTCTTTGGTCACATGATTCTGCAAACATTTTTGTGGCCATTTACTAATAATAGTCACAAAATATAGCTTTTTCCTATCTAATTGCAGTAATTTTGGTCACATGATTATGTAGGAATCCCCCCTCCCATTGATATATATGCTAATTATTAATATTTGCTGACTTAGTTTTTTTTTTTTTTTTAATTTTGATTTTTGCTATTTATTTATTTTTGCCATTTCCTAATTAAGAATATATTTGATATTTTGATTTCTAGAGGATTTTGATTTTTTTTTTTTTTTGATCATGCAATCACTCTACCATGTTTGTAGCCATTTACTACCAATAGTCACAAGAAATTGATTTCCATACCTGTCTATGGTAATAATTTGATCTTTTGACCACAAATTACACCAGCAAATCACCCTCTCCAATGATATACTTGCTAATTACTAATATTTGTTAAATATTGTTTTTGAAATTTTAATTTTGCTAAAAAATTTTGGTCATTTCTCAATTATTAACATGATTGGTATTTTGATTTCTAGAGGTATTTGATTTTTTTTATTGAGCTTAATTCTATGAAATTTGTGTTTATTTCTTGGTTTTTAATGGAAATTGCAATTTTTAAATTACATATTTTAAAACATTTATTTACAAGAGAAAATGTCTATTTGAAAAGTAGATCACTTCCACAATATTTCATATAGACATGTATTGTCACTAAATAGAAAATAAATTTGCAAAATTTAATTATATATATATATATGATTTCAACTTTGAATAAAATTTGAGGCAAAAAAAAATATTTTTTCGCATAATTATTATTAAAACTAATTTTAGTCAAAACTAAAATTAGGAAAAAATTATTGAAAATAATAAAATTATTTAAGAAAACAACAAAACCACATCTTGTTTTTTATGCTACCTAGAAAAGTGTACTTTTATTTCTTTATTCTCATGATATAAGTTTAAATTCTTCTAAAACTATGATATAATTGCAAAAACAATAATATATTTTATAATTATTATTAACAACATATTTAAACTTGATGAAAACAATCTTGAACCATAAAAATTAACTTTAAAATCCTCTCTTCTTTACAAACATAAGTGCTGACATTTTGTGCAATTTGACTTTTGTACTTATAAGTTTTCTATTGATAATTCCTGATATTTACAAAAAAAAACACAACTAAAATATAAATTCATTATCATCCTATTGGAATTGTTCAATATGAAATTACAAATCATGTATCAATATACATGCCATACAAATAGTATCAGAAAAACATTGTATCTAATAAAATTGGCAAAAAAATGGCTAGGAATATATGACTACATTTAAAATTAAAAAATAGTCTTTTGAATTATCACAACCAGAAAACATTAAGGTTTATTTATTTTCATGCAATATTTATCTTTTTTAATGCCTTGTTTGAATATGGGACACAATAATGAGATTACACAATAATAAATATAAAATATTAAATGCTCCATAAAGTTAATACGTCATAAATAACAATGAAGCTAAGAAAACATTGAAGTTAAAAATATAATAATTATAATAAAATACAAGTAAAAAGTAAATAACATAAACATTTTATGGTTACTAATTTTAAATTTATTCATAAATTATAAATTTTAATATGTTAATTTAAAATTAAGAGTTTTTTTAATTATGTAAAATCATTTTACTGTAAATTTCCAGTAAATTGATATAATACTTTTAGTCATTCTTAATAACAGTTTTTTTAAATATAAAAATAGAAATCATTCATTATCTAATATTTATTTTCTTTAGAAAATTAAATATTAGATCATATGTATATTTTAGTTTGTTTTCAAATATTCATTTAAGAATAAAATTGATAGATAGAAAACAGAAATATATTACAAACAAATTTATGTCAATTTATACACACAAGCACATCCATACATATTGCATGCAAATATATACATTGTATATATTATTATATAACTACTTTTTTATATAGCAATATTATTTTATAAGAAAAGGTAGTTTTCCATCAAAATAATTAATTTTGAAATAATATAAAAGTAAATTATTAATATTCTGCTAACCTGAAAACATCAATTTATTTTAAAAACCTTGTACAAACATTCTCCTCGTCTTGTTTTTTTTCTTCTGTAATTTTTTTTAATACAACTTTTCAAAGAAAAAAAAAATCATAAAAAAAAAACAACAACTATAACTGTCATTTTAAAGATACCACTTTAAAGAAAAAGAAATTATCTATAACACAATAGATCCTATACACATATAGTGCATGCCATTTTTTAACTATGCCATATTTTCACATACAAATGCTGACAAATCTCAGCAGAGTGAAATCAACAGATTCTTTATAGTTTAAAAATATCCTTCAAACTGTAAATTTTTAAACTATTTTTTTCTATTTGTCTATAATTTGATTTTAAAAATATTACAGATATCAATAATGTAAACAGGATATGAGGATATTTTAGTAATTATTTTTCTACATCAAAATATTATTAATTAATTGTTATTAAACAAATATAATAGCCCTGCTGGTTAGAGTGTTGACTTAAAATTTGATATTCAAGAAACTAAAGACTTAACTTAAACTCCTATGCTAAACATTATTACTGGTCAGGCCAGCAATAATACCATCAAAACATTGTGCAATCTATTAATTCATGTTGGCTTTGTGTTATTACTAACAGTTGTTTGTTTGTATTTAGAAAAGTTTAAATAAAGTTTATATTTTTTCTAGACATTCAACATTCAATGACAGATTATGAAAATGTTCAATATATATATATATTGTAAGATAACTCTCATCCCAACCCCCGAGGATTCCAGAAGAAGGGGAAGGGGGCATTGTTTTTTCTCAGATTCTAGTTTAATATATTGGCGATCTGTAAATAGCCAAAAGAATGTATATTTGGGTATAGATAATGTGAGGAATATGATACGCATCTACTACTCAGAGTTGAAAATATAATAGGTTGTACTACAGTAGAATTGACTTTATAGTATATTGGGGTAAATAGGAAGTATTGTAAGGATTTGTGCTAACATTTCTTGTTAGCGGATTAACCTTCTTACCCTTTCTTGAAAAATTAAAAGTACTAAAGTATACAGGTAATGAATTAGTTTCAGATTTATATCATTCTAGTAGTTTACTTGGGTTTTAATATTAGGTTGCATTAATCCTTGATAGCTTGTCAGGCAACAGATTTACTATTATTTGTTGGATGCTTTTCTGCAATTTTTTCAACTTTATTCAAAGTCCCATTGATAAATAAAATAGATAGGGCTCATGCTGAGTGGGAATATAAATATTAAAATACAGATTTTTTTTTTTTTACAAAGTGTAGTGTAATTGTTTGCCTAATTTGCAATTGGATCGATTATAATCCGTCTCTAATTTTATAATGTGAAGGGCAATTAGTAATCAAAAAATGGGAATTCAATGCATAATTTCAATTAATAATTATAAAGTCAATGTGTGTGTGTGTGTGTGTACACGTGCATGGAAATACACATACGCAAATTTAAACATTGACATATATATATATATATCAAGAGGTTTTAATGATTTTGTATTTTTTTTTGTAAAAAAAAAAAAGAAGTCCAATTTTTTAAGTAAAGAGAGAAAGAAAGATATGGCCAATTGGAAAGATAAATGTACTGCAGCGGGAAGAGAGAGAAATCCTTTAGTAAGCAGTTAACATTAAAAAGAAAATCAACTATCAGATAATTATCTCAGCTTTACAGATATAAAGACATCTTGCAAACAACAAATGGTATTTGCAGCTGTAGATATTCCAACAGATAAGAAATGTCATGATGTCATCAAGGCTAGCAGTACATATATATTCGGGAAAAGAGAGGTTGAGAGTTAATTTTTAGTTAAGTAGTAAACTTACAACTTACCCATCAGAAAACTTTTTTTTTATATATAGTCGAAAGATTTTACAAATGAAATGCAGTGCTAAATTCTAATATACTTTGTTGGAAGGCCATGGCCATCCAGTAATTCTCACACATCTGAAAATTTAAATGGAGTATGGAAACCAAGAACTACCCATGGCTGTTCATAAGAAACCAAGAGAACTCCAACTTCAACCTTGTCTCATGTCTCCACTCTTTGGATTTAAATAAACATCTAGAAACTGCAAAACAGAAAGTGAATGCCAGAAGTCTATAAAAAAAGTATCCAGTTATCTATTGGTATGCCTACAAAAGAAAAAAAAAAAGAAAAACAGAGAAAAGGAAAGAAAACCAATTGCAAATACTAGAACAAACTGTCTCTAAAGAAATGCAGATTGGAAATTGACCAATTCTGTCCAAGACCCATGTCAACATTGTAAAATTATGAGGCTGAACTTAAAATGAATTTTTCCAATAAATCACTGTAACCTATATCTACCCATGTCTTACAGTAGTGTGGATAAATTCAAATTATTAATATTGAATAAACCTACTTAAAATAAAAGTTATTAAACTAACTGAGATGGTTTCTCCAACCAAAGAAAAAGCATTTGATAATATCAAACTTTTTCTCAATAACTCTTAACAATTTTTTTTTAACGCCAATCTTCTTTTCTTTCTCTCTCCCAAAGCGTTAAAATAAGCATCATTTATTAAAAAGATGGGGGGGGGGGGGTCAGTAATGCTTGATATTGATTATATATGTAGTTTATTATATATTTTTTTTGTATTAATATTATATGTATCCACCTATATATTATGTATGCATTTATAAAATGTTTTCTTTTGTTTATTAATTTTGGTTTCATGTAAAAAAAACACACAAGGGGGGGGGGGTGTTATTATTCTTATTACGTATTTGAAGATCGAATACAAGATTTCGTATTGGTGGAAAATAACACACACACAATACTATCTATATGCATGGGTGAGGATTGTGTATAAATGTGCTAATCTAGAAAGAGAAGAAGGATCGCAATTTATTATAGTGAGAAATAAATTTAAAGTAATTAATAACGTAGTTTAATAGTGGACTGGATGAATGAAGAATATGATTATAAACGAATCTATCGTTAGACATTCATGAATTTATAATTTATAATTTTTTTCCTGTACCTAACTTTCTACTTTTCAATATTTTATGTGTTATAAAGTAGACACGTATGCGTGTGTTTTGATTACGTTATTTATGAAATATAAATTTTCTATAATCTGAGACATCTCTATACACCTACAGAATGTATCAACATCTATATATCATCCAACCATTGATTTTCAAATTTCAAGGGGGGGGGGAAGGGTGGGAGGGATTATATTTATTATGTTGTTAATTATTGAATATTTATTGATTATTATGTAAATTTTTTCTGCGTATATTAATGAATAACTCATAATAAAATTGAATTGCCTGTTCAAAGTGTGTGTATTTCTTAAGGTGATTGGTTCTCTCATGAAAAATAGCTTAGTAATCATCCTCATTATTAGATTCCTATCATAAACCATAGTGTAGAGATGTAATGATAATATGATAAATAATTAGAGAGGGGAAGAAACAGAGACCAGGCTATTGGTTTATTATTGTGTGTGTGTGTGTGTGTGGGGGGTCAATTAAACTGTTGGAGGTTATTCTAATATACATTGGTGCAGATCATAATAACATGGTTCGTCAATTCTAAATTAATAATAATTTATGTAAAGCCAGTTGTAACATCCGTTGTAGGGTCTCTCGTAAAGTTGTGGGTGGGAGGATCGTCACCATCATTATATCAATTATTGATCGAAGTATGGATAGAATAAATAGCCATACTAGCGTTTATTTTTCTTTTGTTTATAAGCTAGATTAGAGGTATGACCCCCAGACCTATGGTAGTGGGGTTAAATAGGATCTATCTTATATGGACCTATTCTCTTTGTCATTCCGGTATAAAAAGTCGCCTGTTTACTCATCAAATCACTAGATCACATTCATTAGCGGAAGGCTAATTCACATATTAATGCGGTACAATATATATACGCGTGTGTTTATCTGTAACTATTCCCAGAAAATAAGAGTGAAAAGACTTAAGAATTAAAAAAAAAAAGGTATGTTGTTTACTCCTAAAATTCACTATAAGCAAGTGGAATTATTTAATAGGAAAAAAACTATATTTTTTTAAAAGGTAGTTTTCAAATTTTAGTAATTATAATTTTATCAACAGACTTTGAACAAACCCAAATATAAACACTGTAAACCTGTTCCTTACTTATACTCACAAAATTTGTTTTCTTAATGCTAACTAGAAAAGAATAGAAGTTAAATCACTAAGCCAACTTTGCTAATATATATTCAAATTTGATGGTTGATAAGAAAACAATGTAATGGTCTAAATAATGTAATAAGTGAAGGATATTTTCAGAATAATTTTGCATCATCTTGTATAAAATGCTTTTCAAATGCTAAACTGATTCGAAAAAAATCCAACTTGAAATGGCAAAAACGTCCATAAATTTTAACTTTATATAACTATCTATAGTACTGCTGGATGAAATAAATTACAATTTCTTTCAACTCCGTTTCTGCTTTATGGATAAAAAAAAGTTTCAAAGATAGCAAAAAAAAAAAAAAAAAGGAGAGAATGAAAGAAAAACAATCCCAAGAATACAACTTTGCAATAAATTTTATATTCATTAAAATTCAGAAGGACTCCATTAACTCTTACACTTCTGCAATGGATACAAACTGCTGAAAAGAAATGATTAACGTGTAGGTGAGCTTTACGTTTCAGTGTATAAATTTACCAACATAAAAAAAAAAAAAAAAACGAAAAATCATTAACAAAATATAACGTTATATATTTATCTAATCATTGCATTTTAAATTTGTTTTTAAAAATAAAAAATAGCATATAGTTCCATAAATATACTTAACAGGAACTGATTATAAATTATTAATAAAAATCTGTGCATATAAATACAGAATAAATACACGGTTTAATCCAAAAATTACTTCATTTAAATAGAGATTTTATATATATAACTTTATTTTACGGCAATTTGATCTACATATGTCAAAATTCCTGTACTGACATCTATAACATCGTTCACTTTATATATATATGAAAAACAAAAAAACACAAGTTAAAAAACTTGCTAACGCTTGTATTTATGATAACAGATGGCGTTCTACCAAAAACACCGTCAAGCGTAGTTTTCTGTTTACATAGCTTGAAATCATGATCTGAAAGTGGAATTAAAGTTAGAGATAGTGAATACTCGCTCTGACGTTTATGTAAACAGAAAACTACGCTTGACGGTGTTTTTGGTAGAACGCCATCTGTTATCATATATATATATGACAATTATCCAATTGTTTATTGCTCATTATCCAACTGTTTATTCCTCAGAAGTACAGTAAAAGATTCGAGAACCGAAAATTTAGTGAAGAAAAATTAAAAGTAATGATGATTAATATTGGGGAGAGAGAAGACAGAATTTTTTATTAGGGGATATAAATAAAGTATATTAAGTGTGGTGAATATGTATAACCATTTGGGAATCGTCCCAAGTAATCAGAGAAATTGTTTGAATGAATGGGAAGAAAAATTGATATATGAAGCAAAGAAAAGAATTGATAAAGAAGTTAACAGTATTCTCATATAATAAATATGATGTAGCTAGAATTGTATGGAAGGGAGTGGCAGTAGCAGGGTTAACATATGGTAATGATGCATTATGTGTTAGTGAAGAAGTATTAGATTACTTAGAAAAAATACAAAGAGAAGTAGAAAGACATGCATTAGATGAAGAAATAGGATGGTCAAGTTTTTATATGAGATATGCGAAAAGCAAAATGAAAATATTCAGTAGATTGCAGTTTATGGATAATAAAAGAATAGCCAAAATAGTATTTAATTGGGTTATGAATAAAGGGCAGGTAACAAGCTGGGTGTGAAAGGTAATGTGATATGCAGAAGATTTGGATAAAAACTTTATATCAGTGTACTTATACAAAAGGTGGGATGATTGTTTTAGGAGGATTGTTGAGAGTTATAGTGTTATGGATATGAATAGAAGAATAAATGCTTTAATAAAGAATACAAAGTTGGAGATATGGAGAACTAGTATGGAAAGCAAAAAGAGTTAAAATATTTATAGAAGTAAACAGAATATTGGGTGCAAGTTAATTTATGATAACAGCAAGGAAAGTAGTTTACAGTTTAAGGCTTGAACTGGATCTTTAGCAACAAGGAATTACACATAAATGGAAAAAATATGAGTGGTGTAGTCTGCAAGTTGTGTAAGAAAGGCATAGAAAATATTAGGCATCTGTTAATTGAATGTAAATGCATGAAAGCAGAAAAGGTACAAATAATGAAGTTGTGGAAGAATAAATACAGAAAGTAGCTTATTGGTTTTTATGCTGGGTTTGGGAAAAGACAAGGAGGATTTAGATATAAAGGCCATGGAGTTGACAAAGATTAAGAGGTATTAGAAATAATTTTATTTTATAATAATAACTGTTGAATTCTTTAGTATACCAGTCACAAATGCTAATCCATAAGTATTCCATAAACTCAAAAAAAGTGAACACCATTTTCCTAAAATAATAATAAACTTATAGAAAATGTTTTTATCTTAAACACATTAAGCTTTGTAACTCTTGTATCTTTATTTTAAAAAATGGGCTGCATGACATACTTTTATGCAAATCCTACTAGGTCGACCAAAGTATCAAATTACATATATTGATTCAATGGTTTTTGTTATCAATATTATTACCTTAAGATAATCAATTTCTAACTATGTTTAATTAGAATGGGGGGGGGGATTACTCAAAATTTCCTCTTAAGCTGATTTTTTTCAAACCTTGTCATATCATATTCAAGTGACATATTTATTCAAAATTATTGTACAATATCAACATTGCTGGTATATTACTCTGGATTATGATATAAAATTGTAAGAATATAAACACATATAAAGATATAACACCAATCTATTAATAAGATTCAGATTTAAACTTATTCATAATATATTGTGGTTTAACGATAATGACTTACTTGGCACTGGCAACACATTCCATGATCGCTGAGACATCGCCCTGATAAGCAATTGTATCATTGGGGGAAATAACAATCTCTAGCTCAACTTCTTCGGTGCTATCTAAAAAAATTCATAAAAAACAAACAAAATCTTAAAATGCTTTTTGTTTGAATTAATCTGAAAAATAATTTTCTTTGCAAACATTACATTATTCTAAATTTCTAAACATTTATTTAAAAAAATTTCTTTTATTAATGAACACATAGAAATGTATATAGAACAATATCATATGAGTAGATATCACAGAATTGAAAAAAATAATTAAGATTTGTGAAAATAAATTTACAATTAGAAGATGAAACTAAGATAGAAGAACTGTGTTTATACATCATCTAATATTAGGTATTGAATGTCTTTAAAAAATTTACCTTTATTTACATTTTCCAATTATATTTATCTGTTAGCAATTACTCACAGATTAATATACACAATGTTTCAAGCAGTATTATTCTCCTCTCTTCTTCAAGGGTTTCTGATCTAAGACAGGAATTGAACCTAGGCCCTTAGATTTTTGAATATGGAATTTTCAGGCAACACTCTAACCACTGAGCCATCCTATCAAAGACAATAGCCAGTAGAAATTTCATATACTTATCTATAAGGTTACTCCTGATTTCTTCATTTCTTTCCTAAAAGCAAGGTTGATTAGTGGTATCCATACCTTATAGACAGTAACACTAGAGTGACCTATGAAGTTATTCAACATTGTAATGTGAGCAGCTTTGAATTTTCTTATTTGTACTCTTTCAAATATTTTTGTGTGTTTTAATTGAACATATGTTCATTAATACATATATGGTCAGTTACTTTAGATGCATCTGTTTTCTTTGTTCTAATCATCGGGTTGTGCTCTTGCAAAAGCTTTTCAATAGATAATTGGTCTCACCAATATACATTCTTTATAGAATGACTATATGTGATCTATAAAAATCATAAATCAACATTTATCTTAGGAAAACATGGGGAAATCAGGAGGAACCTCATAGATAAGGATATGAATAGTTATATTTATTGTTTGGACTATTTCCATCATCTAATATGAGTAATGAATATCTTTAGGATGGCTCAATTGGTTAGAGTGTTACCTTAAAATTCAATATTCAAGAATCTAAGCGTCCAAGTATGATTCCCATGCTAGTAATGTCACTTGTCAGGCCAGCAACACCTGAAGAAGAGGGCAGAATAATGCTTCTCAAAACATTGTGCATATACTATACTGTTTGATGTGCTATTACTAACAGTTGAATGTATTTGGAATATTTAAATAAAGTTAAATTTTTTCTAAAGATATTCAATACTCATATTAGATGGTGGAAATAGTCCAAACAATACATACAACTAAACACCATCAAACTTCAAGAAAATAATAAGAATATGAAATTTCTACTGAATACTGCCTTTGGCGAAATGGCTATTGATCAGAGGGTTGCCTTAAAATTCAATATTCAAGAATCTAAAAGTGCAGGTTCAATTCCCATACTAAAACTGTCATTGATCAGATCAGAAACATTTGAAGAAGAGCATAATACCACTTGAAGTGATGTGCTTATACTAACCTATGTGCTATTACTAACAGTTGAATATAAATGAAAATTTAAATCAAGTTAAATTTTTCTATAAAGACATTCGTTACTTAATATTAGATGATGAAAATAGTCAAAAATATAAATCCAACTAAAATACTATCATCATAAACCTTCAGAAAAACACTAAGGTAAAAGATATTTAGAATTAAATCACAGGTTCATTCTATAGAGGAATAAATTTAAAAAGTAATGTTTACAACTGTGTATACTACTGAATAAACATAGAAATTCAAAGAAATAATTAACTTGTTAAAATTAATTTGGCCAAAAAAATTTTTTATGTTAAAAATAATATTTCAGCTTGAAGATTTAAATATATTAGTAGTTTTTTAGATGATCTAAATATGTAAACCACAACACTCCCAGAAATACTTAACATTAATGAATCTTTTAATAATAAATGGAAGCCCATTATTATTAGAATCTATGATCTTAAATAAACCTTGAATGATAGCAATTGATTTAAACAGATTAAGATTGAAACTGCCTTGAAGTTTGAAATAAAGTTCGTTAAATAGACCAGAATAAACTAATAAACCATAAATGCATAAAGCTATTTGCTTACGGCATGTAAATCACAACATCTGGTTCAAGTACTGCATTGATATCAGATTGTTGATATTCTATTGATTAATGCAAAATATTAATGGGGAGGGGGTTGTGTTGTGATTTACATGTGATAACTAAATAGATTTATGCATTTTGTGATTTAATATATGCAAGCAGAAAGATGAAAAGACAAATATAAATATCCTGCTACTGTAAAAAACAAGACATTGTATTTTATCATAATAGTATAAAGACATCAATTAATAAATTAATTATATGAAAGATTATTATTCTGTCCTATATATTATATGAAAGTGAGACAAGGACTCTTTATTATCATATAATTGTTTCGAGAAAAAAAAACACATTTAAAGATGATTCACAAGTTTCCCAAATTGTAAGGGCAGTAATACGACATAAGAATAATCAGTAATTCTGGCTCTAGCATTATAATGGCTTTACATCAATAGGTAGGCACTGAATGGAAAATGAGTAGCAAATGACTTCCTAAAAGTTTACTTCATGGAAGACACAATTTTGATTATTTTGACTGAGAAGATATGGGGTCAAGAAAAAACAACAGCGGAGAATTATAATTAGGCAGAGTGTTGACATCTTTTAGAAAGAAAAAAGTTGTACAAGATATTAAAGGAACTGAATAAAGGATCTCAAACATATGTATATGCACTTATCTTATGTAAATTGGTATGAGTAGCCATAAAAAAGACAGCTTTAATTATATTTCCATGCTCAATCTCTTTCTTTTGGAATTAAAATAGATTAATTCAATAACAATTGATGGTTAATAATGACAGCATGGCAAGAAGATGATGATGAGCAAAAACATAAAATGAAGATATTAAAAAAACCCAATTAGACATGACAAAAAACTTAATTTAAAAAGAATACATAATAAAAAAATAAAGAAGTAAAGTACCAGTAAAAAGAAATGACTCAGCAGAAAACAATGAATGTCTACACTTTTTTATCAGCCAATAAGTTCAATTAAAATAAAATTTGAGACAAGACAAAAAAAAAAAATCCTAGTTTGTTGTGAAAAAAATAAAAAATATTTAAAAACAAAGCACACACTATGGAAATAAATTTTATCTATATAAGCAAAATAGCTTTTAAATAACCTACTGCCTAGAAAAAGCTTCTCTAACAATCCTTCATAGTAAAACAGTGAAGGAGAAACCAAATATTCACTGACAAACCAATACTGAAGAATTAGCTCTCTCGCTCGCTCTGTCTGTCTATCTATATATATATATATAAGTAAATAATGGGAGTAATTCACCATTCCCCAGGCTATGAATGAAAGGCACTCTAAAAGTCGAACAAAGAATCAAGAATAAACAGAATCCATCTATTATTAAAATTCTGATGTTTATAAGCCTACCTTTGTCATCATTGTTGATAATTCAGAATGAAATTAATATTTCAGCCAGATGGAATGTGGCATTTAATAGTTATTAGTGAATAATCTGGCTGGAGACAGAATCTCTTTTTTTAATACCTGGTTTATAATAATTAAATGAGATTTAATAGTAAACATTAAATAGAACATAGCTCAATGTATATATGTAAATAAAAGGAATAAATCATCCTCCCTCAGGCTATGAATTAAAAGCACTCTATATATAAAAGCATGAAAGATATATTAATTTATAAGTACATTTACATATATTATCATTATCATTGTCAACCACTATCAATCCATTGCATGATAGATGGCTCTCCAAATTCAATCCATTTTCTCTGATCTCTAGCCTCTCTTCTCCACATCACTCCTGCACACTTTCTTATTTCATCCATAAGTCTTACATGCGGTCTCTTTCTTGTTCTTTTTTACAATCTCTTTTATATCATATATATATATGTGCACCTTTCATAAATGTTTGATATATCCACAATCAAGAAATAATTATTTCTTTATATGTCAGGCATAACTTTTTGTTTATGTTCAAAGATGATTGTTTTTGATTAGTTTAACCTCATTCTAAAAATAGTTAAATCCCATTTTCTCATTAATTATAGTTGCCTAGTCAGGTTTTATATAACATGGCTATCTGGAATCAATCCTACATTTCAATTTAAAAAACATTAGATAAATAAAAGATCCACCACAAATTTGAAACCTAGATTATATGCATAGAAGGCCAATCCATTAACCAATTAAACTATATTAAATAGACTGAAATAATATGAACCTATTAAAAGAAAAAAAAGAACATCTGCCTGACTTCTGAAAAAGATTTCCACAAAGAAGATAATTACACTATTCTGCCTTTTTAACAAAATATGTGCAGACGATTATTTTTTTTTCCCTATGATAAAAATTAATAATTAAATAATGAAATATAAAAAATTTACTAAGTAATAATCAAAACAGGAATACTTTATCAGCCAGTATTAGACATTTTTCAGCAAATTTAGTTTGAGCAACTTCTGAACAATGTCATACAACATGGATTCCAAAGAAAAATTAAAAAGATCTACTATAAAATCATATTAATATAACTACTACAAATTTTTTACATATTAATTATACATAGGATTGTTATTCTGACAAATATGGACCATTTTTTATAAAAATAACATTAAATTACTAAAAAGTTTCATTTTAGCTCCAGCCATAATTAGGCAAGATAAAATCAGTTATAATATATTCTTCAGTTGATAGACATTATAATGAATCTAGTGTTATGATGCCATATCTTTGTGAATTGAGCATAGGAAGCAAATAAATAGCAGCAGACATCTAAATGTAATCTTATTTGTGTTAAAGATTATGATATGAAGATTACTTCAGATACACTAAAAGGGAGCAATATCTTAATTGATTTAATTGGAAGGTTATGACCAAAACTAGAAGACAAGAAAGAGCACACAAAAAAGTAAGGTGTTGAAGTCTTTCATACAGAAAGATTTGTTGATGAAAAAGATTAAAAATAGCATCATAAGATGCCAAACAACAGATAAATGATATGTGATATTTGGGTTATGAAGATTGGTTTATATGGTCAACACAAAGATAAACCTTTTTAACTTGCACTTTCAATTTATTACATAATTACAGATGATGATGATGATGATGATAAATCTAAATTATAGATTTTATTTTTTTTACTCTACAATTTAGGTTGAATATGATAAGCAGTTAAATTTAAATATTTTTTTAATATCCATAAACAAAGCTAAATAATAATAACTGAATAGTCAGAAGCAATTAGTATGGACTTGGAATAATCAAGATAGAAGCGGCATATAATCCTTTTGTATTTATGATTATACATCTCCTATCATACGAAAATTAATAATTAATTTCATTTTTTTCTTTTTTGTCTTCTTTTAAAAAAGCTTACATAGTTTTTCTTAATGTTTTTCTTTCCCTGTTTGTGTATATTGTGTTAATGATTTCACTGGTACTTATAATAGGAAGCAGCAATAAGAGGAAAACATAATAAATATAATATGCAAACATTTTATAGAGTTACAATGCCATTTAGAGTATGACCAGGAATTGCCATTCGCTTGATGTACTTATAAATAATTATGACACTTTGACTTAAATTAAATCAAATTCCTTTATGCCTTGCAAAATAATATATGAAATCCTGATGTCAAGTCTGCCATGTGTGCAGGTTTTTATGTACAATTGATATTTTAAGTATACAAACCAATGAAACACTTTCAAAACAACTTTATAGTTACAATCATTTTTATATTTAAAAGAATTTAACAAAATATCATATTTATTTTTGGTGGGGGAGGGGGGAGGTATGTATCTACAAATGCACATTTGTAATTTTATTTTAAAAAACCTGATAAAACTATGAAACGACTTACTTTGTACTTGAAGTTGATACAATCCACTTTTTATCTGCTCTCCCAATAACTGATTGGTCACCTTCATCTGGTAGCTACCAGCATCAGAAGGTGATACATTTGATATCACTAACTGACCAGACTTGGTAACAAAATATTTATTCATTTCAGAGTTAACATTCAAGTCTTGACCATCTTTTGACCAGATAACAGTAGGTTCGGGTACACTAATAATCGGAGATGGGTTAATTATAGCTGCACGACCTGCACGAGCATTCACAATCTGGCTGGATACATTGGACATAAGTGATAAATCTAAAAAAAAAAAAGATTGATTAATTAAAAACTGCCACACTTTTATTTATGATATACAGTATTTTATAATGGAAATAAAAATAATGATAGTTAGATGTATAAAATAATTCTGGAACGAATTCTACAATTTTTGATATATCTGTCAATCAATAAATGAAAACTATAGCCAGCTTATGGCATGACTAGCAATTTTCAATTATAATTTTAAAATAAATAAATCAAAATGTCATTAGCATAGCAAGAATGTTCGTACATTAATGGATGACCTTCCATAGTTAGTATATATTTACAGAATAATCATTATTTATTTAATAAATCATTCACCATATGTATAAAGTAAATTTCTCAAATCATTTTCGGCATGCAAAATAAAAATACTATCAAAATAACTTCCCTGCAAGTAATTGAATGTTATGCAAACACTAATTTAAATCTATCTACAGACTAATGTAATATTTTATATAGTAGTTCATGTTCATGAAATGTCTTGAACATGAATACTACTTCATATATAATATTATATATAATGTTGAGCATAAATAATGTAGAAAATGTGTATTAAAAAAGGAACGTGAATAACTATATAGGAATTATGTTATTTTGTGTTAATACTGATGAATTAAAATGTGCATTAAAAAAGAGACAATTTATGAACAATTATATAAGATTTATGTTATTTCATAAAAATGAATATAAATCTGGGTTTGCAGAACATTCAGATACTTGTAATAAAAGTTTGCATTTTGACAGGTGTTTTTATTATGCATGTGGAATAAGTGCATAAACATAGACAAATTATAAAAGGTTGGCCATCCACAAAAACTTTGATTAAAAATTGCTACTCAAGATGGCAATTATCCCATAAGCAGCTTTTATCTATTTATTAATACATTAAAAATTGTATATTAATTCCAGTATTTTGTTTTATTATTTTTCTGTCTGATATATGGATAACTTAAATATTCAAACAACATTTAATAATTCAGCCAATTAAATAATCTGAGATATACCCTTATTCAACTTTGACATCTTGCTAAAATAACTGATTAATTAGCCCACTCAATACATCCATTTCTTAACTTGTAACATCAATCTTTCATTAGCTGCAGAGCAAATTCACCAAGTTTTTCTAGCAAAATAAATAAAACCGATACCATATAAAAATCAAACTCAAAATGACATAAATTTTAAGTGCAAAGTTCCCAAACTATTTTTGCACTATTAGAAAACATATTCCACAATTGTAAAATGATTTTTTAGATTATTTTTTTATGATCAATAATTGTGCAATTTCTGTTTCTTAACTGTTGTTTCAAACATTAAATAACTGAATTAAAATTTTTATAAATTATAATTCAATAAAAAAAGATAAAACACAGCAAAAGTTTTTTAAAAATGATGAATGATAAACAAAGCAGTATATATATATAAACAAATTTCATCAAGAAGGTCTTTATTTACTTAAAGAATATGGAAAAGATTCAAATCAGTTCTCTGAGTGAGGATAAACAACAAAAGGGAAATTATTTATGCAAAAATTTATTAATGGGACAAAGTGTTTTTATTAAAATAAATTCTTAAAATAACAATTTCCAGGACATGTTTTACTAATCAAACATAAGGATAATTCATCAACAATTATTATGTAAGAATGTTTTATAATAAATTATGTTACGTCAATAATAGTCAAAGTTGTTAATGATGAATTATTAAGAGGATGACTCAATGTTTTGTCACATTCCTGGAAAAAATTGAATACATAACATGTTGGTGAACTGTGCTTATAATAATATTTGAAAGTTAAATGTGGAAGAAGTTTTTAAAAGATATTGGAAACTAAAGGAAGAAATTACATTACTTTTCGAAATCAAATAAAATGGTGAATTTTTCAAATTTAAATAAGCCTGAATGAAAATATGATTTTCCTTTTGCATTTGATATAATTGCCTGAACATTTATATTTGAGATTATGTATTTAGATGTATAACTGATTAATACATATGTATCATTTACCTTGATTAGATAATTGAATATTTGTAAATTTTTATACACTTATGTATATGTTAGTTCTGAAAAACACTAGTAATCAGTTGAAACTATAAGACTGATCAAATAAAAATAAAATATAGCATTGTTAAAGTGAGTAAAGAGGATCTATTTATATGTTTATAATGTGTACATTTATTACAAAGTAAAAACAAATATGCTAAAGGGATAAGATTATAAGATTGAAAGCTTTCTATTTGAAGTTATGGTTACTTATTATTTATTGAAGAAATGATTTTAAGATGAGCTAAATAATTTTCCAACATTCAAGTCATTTGAAAAATGTACTAAAATTAATTCATTCTTAATCAGAAAGTAATTAGCCATTGTTGCGTGCTATTTAATCATGTTAGTAACTCACCGATATTATTGTGAGTGTGCAGGACACTCAAACCTAAAAAACAAGATAGAGACTTAAAAGAAGGCTGTCTTATCTTTGTGACTGAATGCAATTATAAAGACCAATCAAAAGCATTTCAGAATGAAAGCATTACATTATTAATTAATAGTTAATCCCAGCAAAATTTTCAAATTTATGGATGTTAGAATCAATTTGATAACAATATAATTTACAAGTGCAATTTTTGTTAGTAAATCTTAATCAGAATGTAATTAGTCTTTGACAGGTGATGTTTAATCATGTTACCACCTGTAAATTTGAAAATTTTGCTGTTTAGCTATAATTTAATAATGTAATGGATATAAAGTTACACAGATTAAATCTTCATGCTTTCATTCCAAAATGTTTTAGATTGGCCTATAATTGCATTTAGATATAGAGATAAAATGGTTGTTCCTATCTTTTAAAAGTCTCTATCCTGTGTTCAGGTTTGAGAATGTCCTACATACTAACGATAACATTGATGAGTTAGTAACATGATTAAACAGAGCATGTTGAAGGCTGATTACCTTCTAATTAAGAATTGCTAATGAAAACTAGGCTTGAAAATTATATTGTTATAAAATTAATTCAATATACATGGTTAAAAAGTCATAGTATATTTTAAAATTTCAGTAAAACAGAGCAACTGTTCTCACTTATATGAAATCCATTTTCTGTAGAAATGGATTCTGCACTAATTAATATTCAGTCCATAATTGATTTACAACACAACAGATCACTGCAAAAATTATACACAATAAAAAAAAATCTCAAAATTATATAAATATCCAAGTTATAGTCAATTTGACAACAGTTACAATTTTGATACAATTTTTGGTGACTATTAATTTGCATATATTTATGAACAATCACTTTCTATTATAAACAGACTAACCTTTAAAATCTCAATCTCTGATAAAATTTGGGTGCAGCATTAAGGATTTTTAACAAGATGATTAAAGAAAATAAAGAATTTCATAAAAGTAATTAATCACTAATTTGTTAAACAAATAATGTTTACTTGTTGTTTTTTCATCCTAATTATTATAGAAATAATAATAAAAAAATGTTTAATTTTAGATAACCCTGACTATATTTCAATAATACCAAGATCTTTTCCCATAATATCCATCCAAGATCTAGGGACAATTCTTGCAACACCTATGGTTGATTTTCGTCTTATGCAGCCATTTTAGCTTGTCTTTTTAATCACATATTTAGTAGATGTGTGCGTGGATAAATAATGACTGTATATTAAATAATTTATCAATTGTTTTAAATCTACTAACGTAAACTTCTAATATTGCTATGCCTTTTTCCATATTAAAATTAACTTATTGAATTACAGAGAAATGAGAGACAAAAAGACAACCATCTACAAAAATTACATTTTTTTTCATACAAAATAGCTTTCGAAAGAAATTCAAACAGTAAATAAATAAAATAAAGAAGATTCTAAACGAATCCCTTCATCAATTAAAATTTCGTGTAAAAACTAGTTGTAACCATGACAACGAGCTATTAAAATTTATTGATTTTTTTTTCACTCTACAATATCGAATGTAGAAATGGTATTAAAAGATGGAATAAAATGTTTCAGAGTTCTTTGCCAAAGTTTAATCTTTAATAGAGATCGTTTTATCAACACCAAAAAAGAACGTTTTCTTTTTCACCGACAAATGACCTTAAAAACTATAATTCAACTCATGATATACAGACGAGCTTTATCACAATTACGAAACTACAACGTAAGTTTGCCTAACGATTGCTAAAGTTCAGGGGCCAACAACAAATTCACGTTTAAAAATAAAAGCATATTATTTTATCATTCCAAATCACAGGTCCAGTCAAAACTAAGGGCATTATGAAGTGGTCATTAGCTTTTACAGCCACTTCAAATCAGGTAATTAAGAAAGAAAACTTTATAGCAGAAATTCAAATAGTTTATACCCTTTTATTTTTATGCGTCAAAGCGTTGGCCGGGAAGCGAACCCCGGGCATAACTGCTTGTAAGGCGGCTGTGCTAACCACTCGGCCAACAACCCTTGACTAGTTTATACCCTTTTAAATTATTTTTAACAATACTGAATCTATATATATGTTAGAATAAACGCATTTAATTAATACATACATCATTAAAGTGTGAATCTGTGGGAAAAAAACTCATTAAATATAGAATGATTGGATTAAATAAATATATTTAACAATAATTAACTTCAAATGTAAATATATTAAATTTGCTAAAAATGGCATACCTCCTTTTTCATTAAGCTTTGTAAATTTGAAAAAAAAAAAATTGCTTTTATAAAACTAATCCCTTATTTGCAATTAAACAAGAATGCGAGATTGATAACCAACTAATAAAAAGTTTTCAAACATATATATATATGCGTGTGTGCAGCTATCCGTGGTTTGGCGGCTTCTGGAGATCAAAGCTCATAGATAAAGACTTCGGTTCTGTCATATCCAATGATTATAGGTATTATAAAATCATGAGTAACATATATATATATATGCGTGTGCAATTAGAGACATGTATAATCATAGCGCATTTATTTGCCTGCTATGTTTATGGCTTAGGTTCAAATCTGAGTTGGATAAATCTTTAACTTTTCTACAAGCTCTAATCGAGATTAATGTTTTTCTATTAGAAAACCAGTTATGGGTAGCCAACCCATATTGGTTGGTAAATGAATATCCAATTAGAAAAAACGCAGGTTCCAAATCCTCACTAGTAGGTAATTAGGAAGTATCATAAGTTATGATTCCTCCTTCACTGGCCTATTTCCTAATTAAAATTAGAGCAAGTGGCTAGGTATTATAATACTGCAAAAGATCAATAATAATTTAACCCTGGTGTGTTAACCACTCACTTAATACTATTTTAGCATTTCATATTTAGCAGCTTTCATTTATAATAAATGTATATTTATAATAAATGTATATATGTGTGTATGTTGTTGTTGATTTTTTAAAAGACAAATTCAGAGTTTCAAAAAATACAGTGATACAAAAATATGATTGTCTTCATTATTATAGTTGGATATTAATTACATATCTCTTAATACATTTTTTAAGCATGTGTTCAAAAAGCAATACAAAATTTGGATGGAGTCTGATAACTAAAGCTAAACTTAAAAAATGGGTGCCTCATATAAAAAGTATTACAAGTGAGATATTAAGTATTTGTGAGCATTATCATCATTTTCAACCATCATAAATCCACAGTACAAAAAAAAATCTCTTCCAGTTTAATCTAGTTTTTTCAATTTTAGCCTCTCTTTGCCACATCACATCAGCAAACTTCCTTGTTTCATTCATCCATCTTGTATGTGGTCTCTTTCTAGTCCTTTACAACATCTTGAGATCTGGTTTAAGATTTCAACTGTCCATCTATTATTATCTCATCTAACAATGCTCTTCCCAGATCCAATTCAATCTCTTCATTCATTCAATGATGTCAGTAAGATGTGTGCCCTCTCACCCATATATTTCATTTTCAAACATTTCTGGTTATTCCTAGCATATACTTCTCTATACTTTTTTGAGTGATCTGAAGTTTCTGTATTGCTCTTCTGTTAAGTGTCCAAATCTCAGATCTATAAATAAGCACTGATAAAACACATTTATTAAATCCTTCCTTTTCAAACACATAGACATATTTCCTTTTAATATAAATTATTTGTATCAAAAGCACTCCAACAAAGTTTAATTCTATGTTTAATTTCATCCATTATGTTGCCATCTGTATTGTATTAATAATTTGACCAAGATATTTATAATTGTTAAATTGTTCCAATTCATCATAATGAGCATTACTTTAATCTTTTTAACATTTATCTTGTGTCCTACTTTTTTACTTTCGTCTGATAATTTGTAACATTTCCTGGACTATGAAGCATTATTTGCAAAAATAATTCCAACATCTGTGAAATCTAAATGATTTAATTAATCTCCATTTATTTTTAATCCCTTAGCTTCTCATTTTAATCTACAAAATTATCTTTATTGCATTTTTGTAAATATTCTTCAGAATATATCTTGATAATCCAATGCATGTCTCAATTTGTCATTTAAAATAGTGGAAAATTCAGAAAATGCAGCAATTATAGGGATACTTTGATTTTTGTTGTTTACTGCTACATAATTCTTTACATAACTCTTCTACACATTTCATGATATCATCTCTTTTTAAAAAAAATAAAACAGTTTAAATATAAGTGATGAAATATAGCATATTCCAGCTTTATAAAAACCAATTATTTTATCTTTTCCTTCTTCTAAAATCATGAACCAGAAATTCCCCATTCCTGATATATAAATGTTCTTTAATTCAAATGCAATCATAATCTCGTTATTACTTGGGACAAAAACAGTTCTTCATTACAACCTTAGCCTTAACAAGGATAAATGTGGTTTCATTGAAACATTGACAGTTTTAGCAAAAACTAATGCCTGGTATGATCCAAAGAAGACTTTAATTTCATACATAGATACTTATTTTAATTTATAATAATAATGTTAATACACAATATGTAAAATACAGAAATTCTTTTGATTATTTAAATCACAATTATTATCTTAAATAGTAATCACTGTCTAGTAAACTTACACAAACAAGAAACAGAAGATATGGTAGAGTTTTCAAACATTGCATGTTTTAGCTTTAGCATATTTATTACATAACCATGAGATTAAAAAAAGCAATGTGCAACATCAAAATACACAATTTTTGAAAAACCATGCTACATCTTCTGTTTCCTATCTGTTTAACTTGAGTTATTAATAATTATGATTTTTAAGTAGTAGAAAGTAGGACAAAAGAATATTCCATGTTAGATTTATATCTTTATAAAATTATTGCAATTTAAAATAATTATTACAGTTTGATTTATAAGTGTCAAACTTATTCCAGTCACAACTTTGATATGATCCACTCCAAATAAATATGTAAATGATTATCACTAATCATTTAATAAACAATAGATTATCCCTAGCCCAGATATAAACTTTAAATCTCAATTAATATATATATATATAAACACATACATAGAGTAATTTAACTTAATTTCTCTTTTTCCAAGTGTAATATCTTTTACAGATGACTTAATTATATAAAATAATTATATTTACATATAATTTAATGAATACTACATTAATTTATATATGCATATATTAATTAATGGAGTGTTTAAAAAAATGGTGGTGTGATGTTGTAAGCAAAGGAAAGTATTTAATGAGTGTGCATTACATCTGTCCAATAAAGCAAATAAAATCTGCTTTGTGGTTGCTCTTGACTTTGATTTAATGGTTATAGTCTTGATAGAGCCAATGAAAGTTTCTGGAAATTAGCACTATAAACCAAAAGTGAGCTATTATAGAATATGTAATGGTTTACCTTTAAATAGTTTAACCCTCTCACGTTTCAATGTTTATCCACCTATCCTAATGAGAATTTAGAGTTAATAGTTCAACATTTTAATTTTAAGATGAAATCCTTTATTTAATATTATGAATCAATAATTGGACTTTGACTAGTTACAAATTTAAGTTTACAAAGAAAAAAAATGTTAAAAAATTATATTTGAACTTTCTAAATATAAAAAAATATATAAAAATATGATATAGATAATAGAAACAATGACTTCACTTTTATTAGTTCTTTGTCATAATAGTATTATAGAATAAATAATGAGAACAATGATTTCATTTTTATTGGTTCTAGTAATACTACTGTAAAAAAAAAATGAAATATTGGTCAAAGGAATTCCAATTTTTAAACTGAATGAATTATTATAAATCCATGAAATATTTTTCTGAAATTAAAAATTATATTTATTATTAAGTTATCACAAAAATTCATAACTATCATTATGACATGACTGTAATATTCCCCACTTCTGTTTAAATGTTACTTCAAATTTCTTAACTTGTATTTGTTAAAAAAAACCTATGTATAAATATGAAAATATTTTGTAAAAATAAGTATAAATGATGAAATACACAATAAAATTATGCACCCCTAATTGAAAAGAATGTAATGGAAAGTTCTTAACATTCACATTCAATAAATCAACCAATCAGTGACCTCTAGTTTTGTCAGGCTCCCTTTATCTCATTCTCCATAGACTGTTCTGCAGACCACTGACATATTCAATTTTATTAATTACTAAAACAATATATATATTACTTCAAGTAAAATGACCATTAATAGTGGTAAAGACTGAAAAGTGATTTAAGCCTGTAGCACAGTAACACCATCACAGTATTCCATATGAAACCAAATAGAATATTAGGCAAGTTAAATACTCTTACTTATGTCATATATTGAGACTTATTTAAACCACTAAAAGAGCTGACATTTTCTACTGTTAGTCCAAGTGGCAGTTTTTAGTAAATGTTCAATCTCCTGATTTTAGTACAAAACCTTTATGGGGGAGGGGCACCTTTATTGTATATTAAGACTCAATAAATTGGACTTAATTTCTTAGAAATTTAACTTCACAAATATATTTTAATGTTTTTAATATTGGAAAAAAAGATTATGTAATGAGAATAAAAAGCTGTCATCATTTCACAGTGGTAAGAGCAGAAATCAAACACACAACTAAAGAAAAATCAACAAAATCTTTTGGAGTGAAATTGCTTTTTAAAACAGGAATGAATAAATCTTGAAGCATATTAAAAATGCATATATAGTTTTTAAAATATCCCAAAACATAGTAAGTACCACAGTGTAAGTTGTCAGCAATAAGTTGGTATCATTATGGTCAAATATATTAACTTCTATTTTTAAAAATAAAACATATATGAATAAAATCAAAATGTATATACATATATTCTTTTAGTTTTATACAATTATTGTAAAAATAATCAGAAATATTTAATAAACTGTGCAAAAAATCATGTTTTTTGTTATTCCAAAAATTTGTTCAAAATAATCTCACAAATGGTCTCCAAACTGAATTACAAAAAAATAATTCCATCAAACACATGGAGGCAGGGCTAAAACACTTTGATCTGTACTGATTATTGGAAATACTGATCTCTTCTAATTTTTTTTTTAAATTAATAAATCAATATTGATTCACAGTTTTGTTGTTTAAAAAAACCTACAGAAACATCACTATAATGAACCATGGAAGAGTGATTGATAGCTAAATTAACAGCACCATTTCTGAAGTAAACAATCATTTTTTTTTTATTAAGGTAAAAAAAAACACAGGTGACTGATCACCAGCTACATGATATTACAGTGTTCAATGTTACAAGGTAAAAACAAAGTACATATGCTCGATAAAAACATATCCACAAAAGGGTTGTATAACCTTACTCAATATGTATCTATATATGGACAAGCACAGATCTGCACTGCCCAAAAACAATCCATCAAGGGAGCGCAGCAGCCCATCAGAGCAGTAAAGGTGCTGAAAACTTTGACCCTGTACCCACCCGGCAGGTATTCCGAAAGCGACAATAATCGTCAACAGCCTGCACCCACAAACCAGACCCCCAACGACCGCCATCATCAACCCCTGTGAAAGAAATGAGGAGTGCAGACCTGTGCCCACCAATGCAACAGTTGGATTTAATGTAGTCTGGAATCAAGCCAGATTTACTTGCACACCATGAATACACACCATTTGTCCATATCACCTAGCACACTGAGGTCAATGGAGCTGAAAGTCTGTTTGTAATCATTATCAACCTCCTATGTCTGCAAATGTTCACTATACCTGTTCAATCCACCCAACTATAAAGTCCCTCAGGGTTCACTATGGTTATTATTTGTTGATACTAATTGGATTCTGCTTCTTTGGATTGAATTCTAGGTCTTGATTAGGAATCAAGGATTCGGTTGTATAATCTGAAAGTTTATTGTTAAAGTGTGAAATAACTAAAAGAGGATGAATCATTTGTAGCTTCAATGTCTCTGCTTATGTCTAAAACACCATTTGTACTAATTTTGCCTTTAAATCATTGTTTGTTTGTTTTTTGCTTAGGAATCATTTCGTTGTAATTCTGTGTTGATTTGAAAATTTTTATTTTTATTTTTTGTGATGCCCCAATCACACCGAAAATGGGCTAATAACTTTTATTGTGATCATTGGTGAAACTTGATTTTTGTGCAGGAAGATAGCTTAGGTCATAATCTATCATGTTCAATTCTAAAATTGAGATCGAATTAAAATTCAAAATAATTTATTTGACCTGTTCAACACAACGATATCATAACTTTATTCCTATGAACAATTTAACACTAGGATTTCTTTCTTTCTTAATTTTATGATTAATTTTTGTATCTATAATGTTCCTTAGGTTGTTTTCTGTCGTCCCTGACTGGTTTTCAGCTATAGAAACTTGTTTAACATTATTAATATCTCATGCAAAGATAAAGTTCTTAAAACTATTTTTGTTAACATTTTTATTTTCAGCATTTTCAATTGAGATTTAATATCCAAATGTTTTCTCTTTTTATTCTATCAATAAAATTAGGATTTCTAGTGTCTCTATTTTTTTTAGAACCATTTAGTTTCATTTAAAACTATTTTTCAAAGATTTATGTTATTCTAATGATTCCAAGAATTACTTAACCTAACGTTTGTCTATTTCCAATGACAATTGTTTGCATAAAACGGAAACGATATGTAATTTTAATTATTCTTGAATGAAAACTTCTTTAAAATTTCTTGTAAAGATGAAAAGGCAATAAAACCAAGTATTCACTTACATCTTAGTAAACTTTTCTTCTATGAATTCAAAACTAGACTATAACTTTGGTGAATAAAACTGGGAGCCTGTAACAGTGTGAACTGGAGTCCCAGGCTCCCTCTAGTGGACTGCAGCAAACGATCATATTAGAAATCAAACTTTGTAACTTTTCAAATAAAGATTTTAAATGATGGTTTTATAGACTTTAAAAATGATTCTTTTATTGCTGATGTAAAAATTTCTCAACATGGTAGAAAAACTGTTTTTAACATTATCTTTTAGCTAAGAAAAACTGCATTACAATGTATATAATGTAACAATAAAAATCACAGTGCTGAATATGTTGCAAGACAGATCCAGACTAAGAAAATGCAGAATCTGGTGCAACATTTTTATGTGGATCTCTTTTACATATGATTTTAAAAAGCAATTAGATGTATATATAATTAGTTATTTATTATTATTTATAAATAAAAATTTGTGCAATTTTATTGATATTTGTGAAAATAAAATACAAATGCAAAAAAAAAAAAAATAGATGTTATTTTTCTGAATGTTATATTGCTAATTGATTAATAATATCATATTTAAATTTTTTTCTGAATTTTGATTCAATAAATAAAATTACTAATGAAAAGAATTATTACTCTTGACAAAAATCTTTCTGCCAATCCTACAGTTATTGGTACTGTTAATACAATTTTGATAACAATAGGTCAATGACATATTTGTCTGAAGGTTTGTAATGATGGCATATTATAAGATATGATATGTTGGACTGTTTTCATCATCTATGAGTTAATGTTGAATGTATAGAAAATTTTAAACTTTATTTAAACTTTCCAAATACAAACAACTTGCTAGTAATAACACACAAATAGACAACACGGGTTAGTAATTACACCCATAATGTCTAAATTTCAACATAACATCAGGTCCAGACTATAATTACTAACCTGTGTTGTCTATTTGTGTATTATTACTAGCAAGTTGTTTGTATTTGGAAAGTTTAAATAAAGTTTAAAATTTTCAATACATTCAACATTAACTCGTAGATGATGGAAACAGTCCAACATATCACATGTTATAGGCAATGACAAATTTAAATTCCATTAATTAAATAAATGCAATCACTGTCATTTTTCAAGAACATGTTTATAACTCTTTACACCATTTAAAAAGATCATCTTAAGTCAATTTTTTAACATTGTCATGGTTAATTATGAGTAATTTGCATTATCACTTATAATTAAGAAATATTGAATGTGATAATAATCTTCGGATAAAAATGAATGATTAATTTCCTTTATAAAAAAAATTATTTTGCTTTCCATCCAATTCATCAACTTTTAAATTCCGATAACATTTTCAATTCCGCAGCCATTTCCTTTGCACTAATAAATAAAATAAAGATTTAAATCCAGATTCTTGATAGTCATCAAAAATTTTGAATAGGCTTTCTGAATGTGAATTTGCAATAGCAATATTCATTTTAGAACTTTTGAAAGACTGTGCTAGATATTTATGGTTATTATATCTTATACTTTTTGATATTAAAGAAAGGCAATTGTACAAATTGTAAAAAAATGTTTTATTTCAAGCTTGACAGTCTCATACACTCCAATCCATACTATGACAAAAAATTCATATATATTTATATTCCAGCATAATGTATTTGTCAAGCACACACACATACACATACTTAAAAACAATAGACAACAGTTAAAATCCTTAGAAATTACATTTGTATATATTGAAAGATACATTTCAAAGTGAATAAAATAGTAGCATATGAATGTTTTTTTAATAATTATTATTAGTATTTATTCTAAAGAGAAGATAGTCAAACTTCTTGACATGTGCTGCAACTATAATATTAAATCAGGGATGTTAAATACAGTAAACTCTTGATCCCGAGTCATAAGATAAAGACTTTGAAAAGTAAAGAATGGCCATCTTATCTTAGTACCTAAATACAATTATATAGGCTAATCTTTAAGTATTTTGGAATGAGAGCTGGAATATATTAAATTATTCACTTTACTTACATTTCTATTTTATATCCTATTAAGACTTGCGCTGATAAAAATTTCTTGATTATTTAAATTAAGTATAATATCTAATACTGACACAATAAATTTCAATATTTTGAAAAGTATTAATAGGATATAAAAAAGAGTGCAGATAAGACAGACTTTCTTATCTTTTCAAAGTGTTTATCTTGTAACTTGGATCAAGAATTTACTTATATTTAACATTGCTAATTGAATATTATAATATGGGACATGCATGATTTGTTTACCCTCTCCTTAAAATTAGAGCTTGACATTGTGCTAGTAAAAATTTATTGATTATTTATATTAGTATTAATGTTATTGTCATGGATATCTAGAAAATATTTTTATCATCTTATTATCTTCCCCTCCCCTCATTTACCAATATATAAATGATAAATTAAACAATATTTATAAAATTTCCATAATTTTGAAACATATGCATTATGCTTGTATTTCCAATTAATTAAATAAAATGAGCATGCTAATAGCTCTAACAAGCTTTATAATAATTTCTAGATAGAGATTTTTAAATGCTTTCTCTTGTGGCATTTATTAATAAAGCTTGCTAGAGCTATTAACACTCATTATTTTATTTTATAATTACAACACCTGATATATGACTTGATTTCGTTTACTATTTCAATTGATTGCACAGTTTTTTAAAATTTATTCTGAGTTCAAATTTATTTATTTTATTAAAAAATTATTTTTTATATGACTGTCTGTTTTCATATTTATTCTGGGTTCAAATTTATTTATTTTATTAAAAAATTATTTTTTATATGCCTGTCTGTTTTCATAGCATAATTTGAAATGTATAAATTTATTTCTTACTGAGTAAACTTCAAATTAAAAAAATCATCTATCTTTTTAAGTTAAAATTATAGTTAATTTAGCTATGTTGATATATGGAAACACTAGACATCAAAATGTTTTACAAACATATTAAATTAATCCAATTAACACAAGATGTTTTTTCTTTTTTTTTAATTTTACCCTTTTCCTATAATAATATACATATTGATATAATTTTATCATGCCTTTGAGCTCTCTAAAGTGATCTTGGAAGCTCTAAATATTGAGATGTTAAAATAAACTATGTTAAAGAAGAGAAAAGATAATTGCCATCTATCAACAACAACAATAGAATGTTATTGCTTGGTTGTAATATTCTCTTTTTTGACTTCCTAGACTTAGCATTTCTTTTGGGGGGTCCCTCTCTATTCTGCCAGCTGATAGAAAACAAAATAATTTTTTATGAGACATTCATTAGACTATAGATTACTCAATAATGAATAATATTTTGGTAGGGAAATTTTTACTACACCACTCTCATCTAAGGTAGGAACTGGTTTCTATCCACATTTAATACCTACGACCAAGATGAGAAAAAGATCTATGATCCCCAAGATGCACATTTCATGCTAAACCAGTGCTTATCAATTAAACTGTAGCAATTTGTTATATATATATATATTGTAATGGTAAGATTTCATATGCCTTGTTAACATGTTGCAAAATTCCACCACCACGTTCGAATGGTGGCATAACAGGTAGGTTCAGGGCCTGTGATACCGCATTCGAACCCAGTAATTTTATTCACAACAAAAACCCACATGACAACACATCTACCCTAACAATAGCATTATTTTCTAGGCCGGTGGTCAGGTAAACAAGAGACTCTAACTAATGGTTTCACCTTACGGACTACTACTACTATATTCTACTATTCATTGATATAAGTGATACTAATTATTATTTAAATGAAGCAGACACAGACATGGATATAGATAATTTAAACATTTAATTGCGGTTAATTTACATAGGTAAATATATTACGCTACCTGGATATCAATATAAATTACATCCTATGCCTCATGTTAAGTAGCAAATGTTATGAGACACGCTACAATATCTTAATGAGGAGTGCATTCGTTCACCAAGCTATTATCCTATTTACTTTATAATATTAATATCTATTCTAATAATTTACTAAAGATTAACAGATTTGGGGGAGTGGAGCTAGACCCAGCATAAACTTTATATTTATTATTAAAGCGACCTGCGGTAGCCTGGATACTGCCAAGCTATAAAAGAATCGGCTTTCTAAAAGGATAATCGCAGAAGAAATGTTGGAGGCTGGTGGTACAATCAAATGTCGGATCGGAGCCCTGTAGGTATGTCATGAGCACGGTATCGGTCTGAGGTTGTAGCCCTTCCATCCCCGACCGCATTACAAGGTAATTACTATTGGAATAGGAAGAGGGTCGGCCAAACATCGGATTGGAGCTCTTAGGAGTGGTCACGAGCCCAGTATCGGTATGAGGTCGTAGCCTTTCCATCCCCGACCGCGTGACAATGTCCCGTGCTATTATAATTTTGTATGCTCCTTAAGTGCAAGAACAAAACATTTACAGTACCACTTTTACATATCTGCGATATAAAAATTCATGTATCACTAACTAGCGCAGTTCACAACTCTAATGCAAATGCATTTATTTATTCTATGCTTGGCAAGATAATATAAATCTATCCCCAATCTCCACATGACTAGCATTTAATTTACTATCATTACCCCCCCCTTTCTTCTTAACATTATGGCTTTATTTAAGATTTAACTAACCTAACATGAATGATAGCCCATTAACAAATACACTAACTAATAATATAGATCTCGTCTTTATAAAACATATTAAAAATATTATATGATTCCCAAGCTGAAATCTATTAACCGATATGATTTACTGTTATGATATTAAGTTGCCGAAGAGGGTGGCCTTTCCGTGAATTAGATAAAAAAAATTAGCTCGGAAACCACATGGGGATGAAATATAATCTTAATGAATACAATAAAAATTTGGATACCCAAGTAGAATAATGGTAGATAGATTAATTTACGAGATTCATTATAAAATAGTATTATTGCAGAAAGTTGTATATATTTAATTTTAGAATTACATAATAGTAGAAATTGAAAATGAAATTAATATATTAGAAATATAGAGTTCAATTAGAGTTCCAAAACAATTTTTATTCTTGGGTATCATGTTACCTTTAGTTCATTTAAGTGTGCACACTGTTTGGAGAGTCTGAGTTTCCTGGTTCAATGGCAGTTACATTTAGGAGAAGATTTATTCAATGGAAGTAGCAGAATTCTAGGTTTATCACATTTTCATGGCAATTTTAATATTGTATAGCCATCAGTCCGGAGGAGCGTCATACGGCGCCTACTCTTGGCACATTGCTAGATATAAAATTTGGATGGCAAGAAATATAATAAACAGCATAATTGGAATTAACGTTTCTGGTTCTAGCCTTTCATTGATTATTGTAACAATCAGTTGTCTTTTTATTCTCTTTTTCCTTATCTCTGGGATCCATCGAGCAATACGTCATCCATGCAGCTGTCTCTCGGGTCTGTGCCATACATCCCTTTAGGTCACGGATGCAATAGTTATACAGGTTGGAATTTCAATCTGATCACTTTTTTAAATTTTACCTTTTACATGACAAAATTTATAAAAGTTGTTTTTAACAAACCTTTTTCTTTGTTTCTGTATGTTTAAAATACCTTTTTAGCTCTGTCATCTATTTCCCCCCTCCCGCTATGACTTGCCTTTAATTAGTGTGGGAATTTTAAAAGCATCTTTATTTTAATTGAAAATTATTTATTTTTATAATTTAAGTATTACCTGGACCTGACCTAAATAATAATATGTTTACGTTTTAAAATATAATTATTGATTTTCTTTATAATTTAAAATATTATTTAAACCTATCAGAATAATTAATAGGATTATTTAACTTTATACAACTTAATGGACGACAATTTAATAATACCTTGCAATGTATTATTTTTAAATAAAACTATCGGAGTATGTGCGCATATATAACATTTTTTATTTATTTAAATAATTTACAGATGTAAACCCATACTAAAGGGGTGAGAGGTAGAATGATGACAGAACCAAAGTGAAACTAAGATTTGAATACAAATCTTACAGTTTTTATATATATATGAAACAATAACAAAAATATATATGTAAGAGTTTAAAATCTAATAAGATCTGGTTTAGCACAAATTGTGCATCTTGAGAATCACAGAATGTTTATCATGTGTTTGGTCATATATTTATGATTACGCCTTTCCACAAAGTGTTGTTATGTGATGTGATGCACCGTGATTTCTCTTTATACAGAATCAGGAATCTCTCAGCAACTATGCCCAGAGAAACCTGTTAGCCATTTTACATTCCCTTTCCATTTCCCACCTTAAGTTTTCCCATATCCTGCTCCATCAACATAATCTTTGTCAATTCCATGGCTTTTATATCTAAATCCCCCTATCTTTTTCCAAACCAGGCATAAAAATCAATAACACACTTTCTGTATAATCACTTTCCTTATATTTATTTTTCCACAACTTTATTTGTATCCTTTCTATTTTCAGACATTTACATACCTAATATTTTCTATGCCTTTCTTACACAACTTGAAGACTAAATCACCAATGTTTTTCCAATTATGTACATAATCCCCTGTTGCTAAAGATTGCATTCAAGCCTTAAACAGTATACAGCTGGCAGACTAAATCACCAACATTTTTCCAATTACGTATATAATCCAATGTTGCTAAAGATGCTGTTCAAGCCTTAAACAGTAAACAACTTTTCTTGCTAGTATCATAAATTAACTCAGATCCAATATTCCATTTACTTCTACATATATATAAACTCTTTACTCTCTATACTAGTCCTCCATCTCTCCAACTACCTATTCTTTATTAATGCATCTATTCTTCTATCCCATTCCTTACCACTATAATACTCAACAATTCTCCTAACACAATCATCCCACCTTTTGTACAAAGTATACTGACATAAATTCTTTATCCAAATCTTCTGCATTACCTTTCTCATCCATCTTGTTACCTGTCCTTTATTCATAACCCAATTAAATACTATTTTGGCTATTCTTTTATTATCCATAAACTGCAATCTACCAAATATTTTCATTTTGCTTATTGCATCCCTCATATAAAAACTTGACTATCCCATTTCTCCTTGAATTGCCTCCCTTGCTATCGACACATCTGCATCTAATACATGTCTTCCTACTTCTCTTTGTACTTTTTCCAAGCAATCTAATATACCTTTACTAACACATAATGCATCATTACTATATGTTAACCCTGCTACTGCCTCCCCCTTTCATACAATTCTAGCGACATCATATTTATTATATGAAAACACTGTTAATTTCGTTATCAATCCCTTTCTTTTCTTTGCTTCATTTATCCATTTTTTTGCCTATTCATCCAAGCAGTTTCTCTGATTACTTAATACGATTCACCACACTTAACATTATATCCCCCAATAAAAAATTATTTGTCTTTTCTTTCCCCAGTATCAATGATTATTACTTTTGATTTTTCTTCACTAAACTTAATCCCCATCTCTTTACCCACCCTTGCACATGCCCTCAGCATAACTTCCATATCGTCCCTTCTTTATGACACAAAAAGACATCATCCGCAAATAAAAGACCAAATAATTAAAAGTTGAAAGGACTTGCGTGAGAGTGGTGCAGTAAAAATGACTTTATGGAAATATTATACTTTATTTTTTAATTCTCACTAATTGCATAAATCATCATTATTATCTATTTTTTTCTGAATTATGGGTGTCTATAAATAATTTGGAGTGATTCAGATGTTTTTTTTTTTTTTTTCAAACTATTAGTTTCAAAAAGTTTTAATCTATTTTTGATCCAAAAAGTTTTAATTTATTTTTGATAATTTCAGATGAATTGTGATTAATTAACTATTGGATATTTATGTTGGTTAGTATTTTATTTAAAGGCAAAATGACTAATTAAAAAATAGAATCTTAAGACCATATAATCCTTGATCATCATCAATAACAATGTGTATTTGTATGCCTTTTTTTTTTTAGCACCTGAGTAGCCTTTCATCATATTTTGAGGCCATTGGAATTGTAACTTGTAAAATAAAAAAAATTACTTTGAGTTTAAGCTTTACCAGATGCTTTTCTAAAAATCTTATGCACACACAAAGCTAAAATTACTTCAATTGAAATGAAAGAAATGATACCTATCAATTCAGTATAATGTGCGGTAGATGGTGATAATGGGGGATACATTCTTTTGGTAAGCAGGAGATAGCATCATTAAATAGTCTCACACACACAAAGCAGTAAATGAAAAAAATACTACTACTACTGATTGCCACCACAACCAACAACAACAATAATAAATAGTACTCACCTGATTAATAATAAAGTTTTTTTTAGCTGAATAACATGTTTATAGACATATACCATAACCCCCCCCCCTTAGACACTGAAAACAATTCTGCATTTGAGTATGTTACATGGTTAGTAATCCACAAAAATGTTCAGTCTTACTTATATAAATATAATTAATAATAGTTCAAACTATAAATGAAATTAAAGCAGGAGCTACTATAACCCCCTACCCTTTCAATAAGCTATGTATAAGCTAATACAAACAGTCAATCAATAAAAAAGTACAGAATGAAACTACTTGCAAATCTAACCGCAAAAACAATATCTGCAACTACCAGGGCGCCATCTAGGCATTTGAGCCTAGAAAAATTTATAAAGTAGGCAGATACGCGCTGTTAAGATTCCACTGTATTTAAATATTCCGATCGTTAGCCCAAGTCACTAGCTCAGTGGAATAGCAGAGATTTATTCTATAAATTTTATATCTTAAATATCAATAAATAAAAGCCACTGCCAGAAATTAACACATAAAAATATTTATTTACGCACATATAAAATCATTCTAAATTCGAGGAATAGGTTTAACATTTTTAGATTTTTATATTACTCTTTAATTGTACATTTACATAAATTTCAATGAGTTTAATATTTTATTTAGATGGTCAAGTATGAATAGACTACATAGATTTGCATTTGAAAATAAAACATTCTATCCCTATTTAACCTTAGGCTAAAATTCGCAGTCAAACTGGCATCAATCCATCTGATACATTTATGTATTCAATGTAGCATGAAAATACAACAGCACAAATATACTATACTATCAGGAGTGGAAATCTGAACAGTATAGTTGGAGAAAACATTGACTCTTGTCCAATACAGGAATATGATGTCTGTATAGCAAGAAGAACAATAAAATAAAAACTCCATAGGAAGGGACCGCGATCCTTTTTGCCGACTTACAATCCCATCCATAGGCAAAGGGTTGGTGCGGTGTATTCAGCGATTCTGCACGTAGCGAAACTTATACTACATCTACTAATTACACAAATATATCCAATCCATTGACCCAATTCAACAACGACACAAATAACCTAAGATTACCCTCCCCTAATATAACTTTACAAATCTATATAGCCATTCACGCCCGACTTAAATTTAACATTTAAATACGTTCGCACAAATGCCTTTTATAAAATTTGTTTTAAAATGTTGAGTACAGATCAGATGCACAGATTCCACGGTCAAAAACATTCCAAATTAAACACAACCGATCAAAATACAAAGTCATCGATAAACGTCACTTGCATAGGGAATATACAAATCCCATTAGCATTCATCGTAAGATGCTTGCAGTGATATCGTTGACATATATTCTAATCGAATGTGAAAACCACAACAATATCAACCGCTAACGAATATATGCAACGTCTATACCCAACCTTAAATTTCCTCATTTAAAATTTAAACAATAAATATTAATACCAATAAATAATAAATGGAAATGATTTTTTTATCAAACGCAAACATATATAAAATTACACATTATCAATTGAGTTGACACATAAGTCAGAGAAAAGTTCTTTTTATAAATTTTAAATTAACTTATCAATCTTTAAAGTTCTTAATTAATATTATGATTTTAACAATTGTTCAGTTCTATTGCTTACGGTAGAAGAGTCCCTGTTCCCGTTGGCAATTCCCACGGAGACTTTCCTGGAAGACCGGTCTGATATTTTGGAGGTAGCATTAGCTGGTTCTGTTCTGGTATCACAGTCTTTGCATTTTTAAAATAAGTGAGTGAGGACGACAAGTGCGTCTTGTCGCTCGACTCACCAAAATCAAGTTGGAAAAAACTGACAGCAACTCAATATTTTTTCTTTTTACAGTCCTCCTATGGATTCCATGAACAAAAACGTCACTGTTCTGTTTTTTCGTTATGGTCCGGGCCTTTATTTGCTTCCATTGGTCAAGCTAAAATCTCTTTCTTCTCTTATCTAACTTTTCATCTGACTGTTTAATTAAACAGCTTTTAGATAATTAATAAACAATCATTTCCATTTATAGATTACAGGAATTAATTAATACCTGTTTTTATTTTAACTTACGTTATTTTTTTATTAAAATATTTTTATATTTCAATCTTGTATTTTTTTATTAAAAAAAATACGTTCAAATACTTTTTTTTTTTTGTTTATGAAAAAAATATTTTTAAAGATTAGCATCTGTGCGAATGTATATACGTTTAACAAACATTTTAATTTTAGCGTTTAGTTTTTTACTTTTATTTGCGAACTTTTAAGTTTTTATTTTAAATTAATGTAACGACATATTTATATATCGTTACATATATGAAAACACTGTTAATTTCGTTACATATATGAAAACACTGTTAATTTCGTTATCAATCCCTTTCTTTTCTTTGCTTCATTTATCCATTTTTTTGCCTATTCATCCAAGCAGTTTCTCTGATTACTTAATACGATTCCCAAATAGTTATATCTATTCACCACACTTAACATTATATCCCCCAATAAAAAATTATTTGTCTTTTCTTTCCCCAGTATTAATGATTATTACTTTTGATTTTTCTTCACTAAACTTAATCCCCATCTCTTTACCCACCCTTGCACATGCCCTCAGCATAACTTCCATATCGTCCCTTCTTTATGCACACAAAAAGACATCATCCGCAAATAAAAGACCAAATAATTAAAAGTGGAAAGGACTTGCGTGAGAGTGGTGCAGTAAAAATGACTTTATGGAAATATTATACTTTATTTTTTAATTCTCATTAATTGCATAAATCATCATTATTATCTATTTTTTTCTGAATTATGGGTGTCTATAAATAATTTGGAGTGATTCAGATGTTTTTTTTTTTTTTCAAACTATTAGTTTCAAAAAGTTTTAATCTATTTTTGATCCAAAAAGTTTTAATTTATTTTTGATAATTTCAGATGAATTGTGATTAATTAACTATTGGATATTTATGTTGGTTAGTATTTTATTTAAAGGCAAAATGACTAATTAAAAAATAGAATCTTAAGACCATATAATCCTTGATCATCATCAATAACAATGTGTATTTGTATGCCTTTTTTTTTTTAGCACCTGAGTAGCCTTTCATCATATTTTGAGGCCATTGGAATTGTAACTTGTAAAATAAAAAAATTACTTTGAGTTTAAGCTTTACCAGATGCTTTTCTAAAAATCTTATGCACACACAAAGCTAAAATTACTTCAATTGAAATGAATGAAATGATACCTATCAATTCAGTATAATGTGCGGTAGATGGTGATAATGGGGGATACATTCTTTTGGTAAGCAGGAGATAGCATCATTAAATAGTCTCACACACACAAAGCAGTAAACGAAAAAAATACTACTACTACTGATTGCCAACAACCAACAACAACAATAATAAATAGTACTCACCTGATTAATAATAAAGTTTTTTTTAGCTGAATAACATGTTTATAGACATATACCATAACCCCCCCCCCCTTAGACACTGAAAACAATTCTGGATTTGAGTATGTTACATGGTTAGTAATCCACAAAAATGTTCAGTCTTACTTATATAAATATAATTAATAATAGTTCAAACTATAAACGAAATTAAAGCAGGAGCTACTATAACCCCCTACCCCTTCAATAAGCTATGTATAAGCTAATACAAACAGTCAATCAATAAAAAAGTACAGAATGAAACTACTTGCACTTTAGCTTGTAATATTTAGGGACTTAATTTATTATGTGTTACAATGTGGAGTGCGAATTCTATATGTTAATGTATTTCAGTACGGCCATAAGCCATTCTAAAATCTCTATAAACAGAGGGTAAAAAGTTGCACCTCATTTTAAACAGCTCTTGAATATCAAATGAAACACTAGTTAATATAAATAATACTAATAATTCAAACGTAAATGAAATTAAACTGGAAATTATTATAAACCAGCAGTGTGCTATGTATGAACTAGTCTGTCAATAAATGAAAAAGGTCAGAAGGGACGTGTGTATACTTTAGTTTGTGTATCACATTTAAGCATTTAATTTATTGATGCTAAGTATGGATTTTATTTTAATAAACCTTGAATATTAAATAAAATAACAATAAATGAATGTAAATATAAATAATAATAGCTAAAACATAAATTAAAGCTGACGTTAGTGCCTCCCCACCACCACCCCGTGAGTTATGTACAAACTAATATAAACCCATCAATCAATAATAATACTAAAAGATCCGAACTAAAATGTAGGCAGGCCCACTTTATAATTTTTTGATTATTGACAGGGTTATGTCAGTTAAGCAACTTTTCCATTTATCTATTATAATTATCTGAATATCTTTCTTTGAATATTCTGAAAAGATCCAAGAATCAAGAGTTACCTTATAAGATCCTTACGCCAAATGGTTTCTAACAAATTTTCAGCATAAAATTGTAGTTTTAATTTTACATTTTTGATAAAATAATTGTTCAGCAATCTTAGGATATATGTGTGTGAGCTTGGTCTTTATGAGAGCTATAAAACCTATTATAAATGAAAAATATTTTAACAGTTTAATAAAAGTTTTTTTTTCATTAGTTGTTGACAGTTTCATTTTGTAAATACATATCGATTCAATTAAATTATTTTGTGATTCTTTTTCTTTTTCAAAAACTGATTAATCAATATTCTTTCGTCATTTATTTCAAACGGTCTTCAGTAATATACATGAATATCATTTTAAGTAATTGAATGTTTTGAGACAATTACTTTTAAGCATTTACTTTTTTATCTTGGATTTTTTAATGTTGATAATGATTGTAATGCGTATAAATACTTTTTATTAGTTATCTGTCTATTTATTCTTCATAGACAGTACAAATGAGTTAGTTTGGATTGCAAACCGTAGTTGTTGTTTTTAAATTCCACATTATTAACTTACTTCAAAATAACGAGTCATAGATCACATGACCCTATTCTCTTAAGCTTGTAAGTTATAAACTATAAGGATTGCCAATTCCTCAACAAGCTTTATGATAAATGCTTAGCCAGAAAAAGCATTTAAAATATCCCTGTCAGGAACCCCCCACCAACCCCTGACCATGGTTTCGTGCTTTGGCACTCCACAGAGAGATGTCAGTGTAGGTTCAGACACTAGATCTAAAAATACCAACCCAAAGCCAGCATTTAACTAAAAGTTATCTATTGAGTGGAAAATCTGAATTTTTCAGACACCTACATGTCTTCAAACCCAGCTATCCAACTCAAATAGCTATATGGGGCTGATAGATCTTCAGCCATACCATATATTAGTAGTCTTAGCAATATAATATTGCATCAAATCATGGTCAGGGGTTGGGGGGAGCGTTCCTGACAGATATTTTAAATGCTTTCTCTGGCTAAGCATTTATCATAAAGCTTGTTGAGGAATTGGCAATCCTCATTGTTTATAACTTACAAGCTTAAGAGAATATGGTCATGTGATCTATGACTCTTATTTTGACTATTTATAGTCTCTGCCTTAAGTCTTATGCAATGTTATATTGCTAAGACTACTAATATATGGTATGGCTGAAGATCTATCAGCCCCATATAGCTATTTGAGTTGGATAGCTGGATTTGAAGACATGTAGGTGTCTGAAAATTTCAGATTTTTCACTCAATAGATAACTTTTAGTTAAAAGCTGGCTTTGGGTGGGTATTTTTAGATCTAGTGTCTGAACCTACCCTGACACCTCTCTGAGGAGTGCCAAAGAATGAAACCATGGTCAGAGGTTTGGGGGGGTTCCTGACAGAGATATTTTAAATGCTTTTTCTGGCTAAGCATTTTTTATAAAGCTTGTTGAGGAATTGGAAATCCTCATTGTTTATTAACTTACTTAGTTTGGAAAGGTGATAAAACTGAAGCCTGTCCATTAAAGTTAAGGAATTGCTATCTTAATATAAGCTGAGCACTGATTGTGTATATATATATATATATATGTGTGTGTGTGTGGGATATTATGATCTGAGTGTACTCATGAGTGCTGGCTCTGCAGAAATACATATATTGGGGATCATTTATCTTTTTCACATATATGTGGTCATGTGTGTGGATAGTTTGAGAGAGGATGAGTACAGAGTGCAAAATTCTAAGTTCAAATCTCTATTTACCTAGTATAAAAAAGTAAAGGCTAATTGCTAGTTTTATAAGTTTTTTTTTTTTATGTGTCAAAGCCTCGGCCGGGAAGCGAACCCGGGACAACTGCTTGTAAGGCAGCTGTGCTGACCACTCAGCCACCAAAGCTTGACTAGTTTCATTAAGTTTTATTACTATCAGTTTTAAATCTTAGTCTTAACTGATAATGCCAAAGGGATTTTGTAATTCTCCAATATCTAGAGTTCATTGATTACTTAGGTTTACAGTAGATGGCTAGGCCGGAGGTGTGTGTGTGAAATGTTCTTACATACATATGGGTTAACATATGTGATAATGAGATGTTGTTGTTAGCATTAACCTGCCTAATCAAAAGATTATGTGGGTCTTATATAACTGAGGTCTCAAAAAAATATGTAGAAAATGATCTGGTGATAGACCTACATATTAGCCTAAATTTAAAATTTTAGGATTTTTTTTAAATTTTGAATTGTAACTAGAATAATATAAAGAAGTAAAAGGTATTTGTGAAATATAAAAATGCATTACTTTTATCTTTGAATTCGAGTATGTTGAGATAAAATCAAAGGCCAGAAAGCAGTTGATCTGGAGATAAAAAAATTTATAAAGCTATATGATTTGCTGTCTATCCAATGATGACTCAAATTTATAATAAGTGGCACAATGGAGTGTAAGGGGTTATTCTTGAAACCATATGTTACTGTTGGTTAGACAATTAATAGCTAATCAAAACATTCTCTTTAACTGCTTTTTATATCGTTATTTAAATATATGTTGTTGTTTTTTAATACCATCATTCAGCAGAAACACGATTCCATTAAATTATCAGATAACCTATCTAAAGATGAGTGCAAAAAAGATTTAATAAATGATCAATTGTTTTTTTACATAATAATAAAATTTATATTATAAAAGCCCTGCTTAGTTAAATTATTAAAAGGACAAAAGCATAATGGATGAAATTTATCATAGAATTAAATTTTTGATTGGAATTATTTTGATAGAAATAAGTTTAATATCAAAAGGAAATATACCTAAGTGTTGGAAAAGGAAAATTTAGATGTATTTTATCACTTTTTCAATATGGCTCTGAGATTTGGATGCTTAACAGCAAAGTAACATGAAGACTAGATTTCACAATGTAGAGATAGATGTTGGAAATAATAATATTTGAATGAGAAAATTGTTTAAAGTCTTAAGAAGCTGAAATATACATGGATTGGAAATATTGCTAGAAGAAATAGCAATAGATGAAAAGTTGAACTTTTAAACTGGATGGCAAGAGATTGTTAAAGATGTATAATGGATGAGATAAAAGTGTGTTAGAAAGTTATGCAAATGAAAAATTATGAAAAATTTAAAGAGATTATCCCACATTGTTTGAAAGTGATAACAATGAAGTCATTTCCTGTCAACATAAAAGTGATGATAGATTATTTTTAATTTTAATGTATAGTAGATATTAATATAACATACCAAAAACAATTACAGCATGCCATTAATAATTCATAAACATAAAACTTACAGTAACAATTATAACATTTGTAGATTAATATGAATAAAAATGTTTTCAAGAAAAAAGTAAATAGTGATAATTTGCTGTTTGAGATGTTATAGTTCAAGAATTATATAATGACCAATTATGAGTGTGTTATAATTTGATGTTTTTATTTAGATTTTATATAATTGTAAGAGACTATCCAATCTATCTTATACAACTGCTGCACATGACCACATATAAGTGAAAAAGATAAATGATCTTCAATATAAATATTTCATGCTGAATTAGCACTCATCAGTTAGTCCAGATCACCATCTTCCACACATATATACTGTTTATATTAAGATAGCAGATAAGTTTCGATCTTCTCCAACTCTTCAGTTATCCATCTCATTGAAAATCCAAGAATAGAATGCTCAAAGTCCTTGTTGGTGCCAATATCACTGTATATATGATTGAATATGTGTGGAAAATGATGACTTGGACCAACTGATGAGTGCTGGTTCAGGACAAAATATGTAAACTGAAGATCTTTTTTTTTCACATGTATGTGGGCATGCATATCAGTTGTATAACATAGATTAGATAGATGTAAGGAGCTTGAAAGTTCGAGTTCAAGTCCCTTATAATTACATTAAGTTTAATATAGACAATACACATATATTTAAGTATTATCTTTAATATATACATGTTGATTGAACTTTTAAAAATATGAATGTTTCAACTATTTTTTTAAAAAGTGCCATTCTGTGTAATATTAGCAAATAATTCTCAACATCGAATTGGCATATATATATTTCATATTACTTTTTAAAAGTAATTTCTATATTACTTTCATTTACAAGATAATTTTTAATAGAAAAAAGAATTGGGAAAGTTAGAATTAAACAAGTGGGGGACTGATATATTATGCAGGAGTACTTAGTGGTTAATTTGTCAATGGAAGAACATTATAGAAAAATGGACTGCTTAAACAATTTGGCATTGCAATTGAATCAAAAGAGATGACTTTGATGAGAAAATCAACTTTACGGAAAGTTTCTTTGGAATATAATTGTATTTAGAATAAAAAAGATATTCTTTGAAAAATTGACCTTTTTATCTGAAAAACCCTTTATTGGCATAATATAACCATAAGTTTATCAACAGGAACATTTCAGTTTGCTTTATAAAAAACAACCACTAATTGATAAAATCACATAAAAATTATAGATCAACTTTATTTATACATTTATAATATTACATTTCCCTCCTCTACTAACTTTTTTAACAGACATGTACATGGGCATCTATTACAAAACAAATTCTTAAAATTTACTGTAAACTTTATCATTGGTTAAATTCAAAATTGTAATATTTTGTAGATACTGGGGAGATTATCTTACTTAAAACGATTTACCATTAGACAAATTTCTCAGATAATTCCCTCTACACTTTTCTTTAACAGTTAATTCCCCTCTTTTAAAATTATCCATCAATTTCTCTATTTTCTCTCGCCCCTCCTCCCTGTCTTTTTTTGTTTTCCATTATATAATTATCTGCGATCTTCATCAAAAATAATAGTATATTTTTTAATGTTGTAGATAACGATGAGAAAACCATACAGCATAGTGTGTGTGTGCGAATAATATTTATAGAAAGATAAAACTATTTCCACTTTAAAAAAGCTATACTTTTTTTTTCATGTCTTAGCATCGTCCGGGAGGCGAACCCACAACCGTCTGGAACCAACTACTTGCTTGCAAGGCGGCTGCGATGACCTCTCGGCTATACTTACCTTTCCTTTTTTAAAGTATGAAATTAAAGCAGATATTAATGGAAAATACCTAATGAGCTACGTATAAAATAGTATTTCTGTACTTGTTACTTTAAAAAAAATTATTAATTAAAAATTAAACAATTTTAAGTAAACCAATCGAATTTAATTTATAAGCAAATATTGCTTTAAAAATTATTAATAAATGGAAAAAAATCATTATTTAATTACTTGACTACATAAAAATGGGGGGGGGGGATACAATAATAAAAATTTCATTTTTTACTTAAAGTAATCATAGGATATATGAGCACAGATTTTCACATGAACCACCACTCTCCACTCTATCTCATAACAGTGATACACTTGAACACATATATATCGAAAAGATAAATAATCACCAATATATGTATTTCATGCTAAACCAGCAATCATCCGTTGATCCAGATGATCATCTCTACACATATATGCAATAAGTGCTCAGATATGACTGCTGGTTTAGCATGAAATACGTATAATGGTGATTATTTATCTTTTTGACATATATGTTTTCAAGAGTATCAGTGTTATGAGATAGAGTGGAGAGTGGTGGGTCGTGAGAAAGTCTGTGATGATATACCCTATATATTACATAGATTAATACAGGTATGTAATAAGCCTGTATTTCAGTTATTAAAGTAATCATATACATTTTTTTAAAACTTTATTTTTAAATTTTTCAATACAAACAACTTGTTAGTAATATTACATAAGTAGACAACACAGGTTAGTAATACACAACGCTTCGAGTACTATTATTCTCCACTTTTCTTCAGGTGTTGCTGATGTGACAAAATTAGCATAGGAGTCAAACTTACACCTTTAGATTCTTGAATAATTATTTTTATAAATGATTAAGAATTGAGTACAAATTAACTAAATGTTATCTAACATAAAATATATTTCTACTATTATTAACACATACATAGCACCGACCATAATAAAAAATAAACAAGATGGAGTTGATAGTTCTCCAGAAAACTATATGATGGTTTCAAATTATTTAGCTGCCTTACAGAAAGTATTTTAGGACATAAGAAATAATAAGAATTGTCTGTTGCTTGTAGAAAATCTCTGGTACTTAAAAACGACAGTTAATATACAACTAGCTGCACTGGAATATGATTGTTTATATTGAAACATTTAAAAATAAAGTTTAAAAATATTCATATGTTGTCTTAAAATGACTCACTATTATTATTTTTTTGTAGACAATTTTTTTTTTTGTTTAAATAGTTAGGGTAGAATTGTAAACTCTATCTGTTATTGAAAATTAATGGTGGCTAAATTGATCTTAATTTTTTTTAACAATTCAACTTTTTAATAAATCTATTTCTCTACATACACCCACCCCAAATTCATGATCTATGCATACGCTTGCTACATTATGATGGAGGCCAACCTGAAATGGGCATTACAAAATTGTTATTTTCTATTGTTATATGCTTTTAGTGTCAACGGTTGTCTCTCTATTTTGAACAAAAGTCATTGTCATAACTGTTTAAATTAATACACCCAATGAAAAGCCACAGTTTGGAAAATGAATTATAAATAATATTTTAATTTTGCAAAACGCAGATAGTTGAAACTGAAATAAATTGAGATACTGCCAAATCTCTTTGCGCTCATTATAATACTTAACAGACAGCCAATCAGATGTTATGATAGCTGTCTGAATGACAACCAAACCTTAAACACATGACAAAGATTTTATGAGAAAAGGGCAGCCACCCCTTTCTCTACTTTTCTTTCTATATATCCAAGCCAGTCATAAGCACCTACGTTTGAAAGCCTGAGGCTTTAAATATCTTCACAACCAACTCACCAAGTCTAAACAACAAATGCGCAATGCAAAATCCTACGATTTACTACGCAGTAGTTTTTTTTAGAATATATAACTAGCAGTATGGTATGTAAATAATATTTTGATTTTGCAAAATGCAGATAGTTGGAACTGAAAAAAATTTGAGATACTGCTGTCAGTTAAGTATTATAATGAGGGCAAAGAGATTTGGCAGTATCTGAAAATGAATTATGTAACTCAAGTTTATATATTTCAGTTATTTAGTAATATGCCAGAGCATTCAAGATTAATATTTGCAAAAATACATTAGTGAATCATGTAGTTAGTTAGTTGCTTAGAACATCATGTGTCATGAAAGTGTTATTAGTAAAAATTTGACAGCAATAGTATATAATTCAAAAGACTCATTATTTGTTCATTTTATTCAGTAAGAATCCAGCAAAACTTTGGCTTTTAAGTCTACCATTATAACACTGTTTAAATGATATAGTAGTATTGCATATCTTATGGAAGACACAGTTGTTTAAAAGTAAGCATTTTGGGACTCCGGTTTTTACTGCAGCATAAACCTATCACTTAAATGGTGCATTCAAATACATTTGTATTATCTATTGTGAACTCTCATTCATATTTATTATTTTGCAACAATTTCCTTTTGGATGATATGTAATCTGCCTAAAGCCAAATATGTGTATCAAAACAATGGGATTACAAACAATATGGCCTCCGTGGCTTAATGCAGTGGTGGAACAGGGGATTTGGAGCTCAAGGTTAACATTAATTGATAATTACTAATCAAGCAAAAGATTGATTAGAAACCTTTAGCTCTTCAGTCTATCACTCTACTACTGGGCTAAACCACATAGAGCTTAATAGAATTGAATAGTCTCTCAAAAGGGCAGAAGACACTACTTTCCAGATTTCTAATTGCAAGTGAATCAGTGTGTGTGTGATTGACATAGGAAGATGGGAAACCATCATCCTCATTTACCATAGATAAAATATACAATAAATATATAACATTGTCAAATAACAACCAAATAAATATAATAAAGAGTATGAGAATCAGTGCTGGAATAACAACAACCATGTAGTTATAACAATTATACCACTAAACATCACATGATCCATTGATTACTCTGGCTGGCACTGAGTGGCACTACTGTATGGAGAATTTTGCTCGTTTTTCATAACAATTATAAATTATAAGCTGCATCAGCATTAAACCAGAATAATCATCAGTCATAACTTGTGATTGGATTTAACAAGGATTCAATACACCATGCCAAACTTGAGGCATGATCTACAAGCTATTGTCTGCATGCACATATTTTAGTCCTAACATATCTATCATAATAACAAAAATAATGCTGGAATCCGGAAACATCCTCCAAACTCCCATATCGCGCTTTCTGGTTGCTTACAGCAAGAGAGAGAGTTAGATGGTAAAATATAAGATGCTATGACATTTAAGAGAAAATATAAGAATTAAAGGGATGATATTTAAGCTGCTACACTTATTATTCAATAAGCCAACGTGATATTAGCCAAACTTAACCGAGAAACTAAAGCTTCTAAGATGTACTCAAAGACGGTTCGGTATAATAAAATAAATTCATGTGATAAAATAAATTATAAACAATATTATTTTTTATTACTCAGCAAAAAATTATTTCTCGGCATCCATTAAACAGCTCGATTTCACGCAAGAATGATTAAAGAGAAATCTGTTTTTTTTTTTTTTTTTTTTTAATGAAGAGTTTCTATTATTCATCTTTCACACTCTCGATTAACAGACTGTTAATTAAAGCAAAAAGATCCAAAAACCTTCCACTTAAACTGGTTTAGGTTCACGAAGTTAATTAAAAAAACTTAATCATTTATTCATGATTTAAAATTTAATTAATAGTAACTCAAGATGTTTATAAAATGTTGCTTTTAATTTTATTTTTCAAAACAGCTTAAAATTTTTGAATAAATTATAAAATACATGAAATATCATCATCATCAGTGATTTTCCCAACATACGTTCTAAAAATGACTTTATCCAATATTTTATTTGTTGCTCTGATCATTAAATATTCTTGCTAACTAACATTATACATCAATTTTCTTCTTAATATTTATAACTTTTGATGTTGACAATTTCTTTTTAAACACCGTTGTATTTTTCTCCTTTTCCTTTATAATTTTGTTAATTCTTTATAATTTTTTAAATAAAATTCCTTTTCAATCTTACTTTCTTTCTTTTTTTTTTAATATATAATGAAAGGTCGCAGCATCGTTATCATAACATATTGGTATGGTAAATTGCTGGAAAGACATTGGCAAAGTTGGAGACTCTCGTAGCAGATCAAAAATTATAATACGTCCATTCAGTTTGTCTGGACAATTTTTTTTTTTTTTTAATTTGGATGAAAACTGATCTTGAAACCTGTAGCTCTGACATTGTTATATTATATATGTCCTAACTGCCTAAAATACCATGCCTATTGTTTATATTTTCCTATATTATTCATCAACCTTCCTGCTTCTGAAATTAGCTCCATATCATCATCATCAAACATTATCAATGCACTGCAGGATGAAGGTCTCTCCAAGTTCAATCCATCTTCTCCGATCTTTAGCTTCTCTTCTCCACATCACCCCTGCACACTTTCTCATCTCATCCATCCCACATGTGGTCTCTTTCTGGGTCTTTTACAATCTTTTGGAATCCGGTTTGTTTAAGACTTCAATTGTCCATCTATTATCATCTAATAAAGTTTTTTTCCCCTGTATGGCAAGGACAATTGAGAAATCATAGGTTCTGATAAAAAATGTTCTAATAGTTTTGCTTTGTTAAAAAAAAGAAAAATTGAAATGACTTATATTATTCTTTATCTCCTTTCTTTTATTAATTATAAATCAAGATTCAGATTTTTTTTTTTAAATAATAATAATAATAATAATAATAATAATAATAATAATAATAATAATAATAATAATAATAATAATAATAATAATAATAATAATAATAATAATAATAATAATAATAATAATAATAATAATAATAATAATAATAATAATAATAATAATAATAATAATAATAATAATAATAATAATAATAATAATAATAATAATAATAATAATAATAATAATAATAATAATAATAATAATAATAATAATAATAATAATAATAATAATAATAATAATAATAATAATAATAATAATAATAATAATAATAATAATAATAATAATAATAATAATAATAATAATAATAATAATAATAATAATAATAATAATAATAATAATAATAATAATAATAATAATAATAATAATAATAATAATAATAATAATAATAATAATAATAATAATAATAATAATAATAATAATAATAATAATAATAATAATAATAATAATAAAGCTATAAAATGAATACTCTGAATGTCTTTGGATCAGTTTTTTTTTTTTTTTTGAGACACATTACAAATGAAGCATTATTTTTTAACTTTGAGAATTTCAATGATTTTTAATTGTGTTTTCGAAATCCTATTTTATTTTCATGTTTTAGCATGAAATGTTCACTATACAACTTATATGTATACTGTGATGGTTAGATACAGAATAAGCTTTTTTATATTATTAGCCTGATATAAAATAAAGCTAACCTATAAGCAAAAACTGTGTCTTAATAATTACTTATTAAAAGGTATTGATATCGCGATACTATAATCGGATTTATATTTAATAAACAAATAGCATGATATATAGAACAGCTTTAATAACATTAATTAAGCATGGTGTGATTAATATGCTTTCAATTTAGAAAAGTCATAAACTTAGCAGTAATTGTGAAGGAAGTGTGGGTGTATATATACATTGTGTGCTAGCTAATTTACATAATATTTGCATTTACCGTTATGTAGGTCGGATAGAATTTTTTATTTTTTTTGGAAAAGGGGACACAGGACTCCCTTTGTTAATGTCCTTTGAAATGTACCATGCTTCTTTGATTTTGCATTTGGAGGACATAGCCATTGTGGAATTTAATGTAGCAATTTTATTCATTCGCAGGCAGAATTTTTTTAAATATTTGTAATTTTCTTACTCAAATTAATACTTTGTTTTTCATACAAATATTTTGAAATATTTTTAAATAGGCAGTTAAAACATTATATAAAAAAGGGAATATATATAAAAATGTATTCATGTTTTATTAATACCAATAAATTTATTTATTTTCTTTATAATAATAATTACGGGGTATATGTGCATGAATTATTTAAATAATGAATAAATGCATTATCAATTTTAATTAATTAATTTATGTAAGATAATTAATTTATTCTATTTTATTTTAAATATTATTTAATATTTTTGTGTTCGATTTTCAACTTGCATCTAAAATTAAATTCATACTCAGGTGGGTATTTTCATCTATGGATTAAACAATGTAATGCATGAATGTGGAATCTGAAAATGAAACTACCTATTTTAAAAGTATCAAAGCAACAGCCTATGTAAATCAAAGGTTATAAATACATGTCAACATGTTCAAAAATGGCAACATCTACTTCGACTCTGCTTTGACTTTGTCATCTTATTCTATAGATTTATTTTAAAAAACTATTTATGTGTAAGCAATCAATAAACCATGGGCAGATAAAGGCTAAATTTGTTTTGAAGTTCCATTGACCTTTTAACAACCTCTCCTCCCTGCCAACAAATCATTTTCTGGTGTGGAAAAGAGGGTTTAGCAAGATCAACCCTCAATGCCAACTATGTCCACAGTAGATGAGACAATTCAACACCTGTATTTCTGCTCTTTTCTCAGACCGATCAGATCTTTTATTAACAAAGGGGTGTTGCTCATTATTAAAGAAGTCTTAGCCATTCAAAAAGCTATAAAAAGTGGGATATTCTCGAACATTACAATTGCCATTTCTATAACCTTTGCAGTCTGATTGTCCAGATGCAAGTGTATATTTGAAAACGCTAATCGTGTTTGCAACATCTATATCAAATTACTCAAGCGATTCAGGGACAGAGATAGATTGCTGGCTTCGGACTGGCTTTTTCATGAAACTTGGGCTAGAGTCACCCTCCCGGAGGAGTGGAGGGCAATGGCCCCCAGTCTCAGACCGCAGAAAGTTCTACACAGTGACTTCCTTGCAACTGTGTAAAAAGAAAATAGCTATGTACAGATAAAGATGTTCAACTATATCTAATAAATTTTAATTTATTTTAATAAAAAAAAAAAAACTACTGCTATCATTTTCCATCTCGCACGATCATTTTACCAATTATCCAGAGAAGGAGTATTTAAACAATTGCAATAGAATTTATAAGACATTTTGAGAAACTGCTAATTGATATTTCATCAGATTGTTGTAATTAATAATAAACAACTCTTACAAACAATAAACTGAAAGAATTTTAAATTCATATCTTATTGTTAATGAATCTTTTCTATAATCCTCATCCTTTTCCATTTGTTTTATGAACTGCCACAGGACAAGACATTTCAGGGAGAGATGATCTTTATTAAAATAAATAAAACTGTAACATTAATATTTTGGCTTTTTTTTTAAAAAAAAGATACTAAATTTACATAATTTGTTTTATTATTATGAAAATATGTTTCACCATTTTTTCCCAGGCATGCAAATATGAAGAATAGATACATATGTTCATTTAATGACATATATCGGAGAAGATGGATTGAACTTGGAGAGACCTTCATCCTGCAATGGACTGATAATGGTTGTGATGATGAATGACATATAAATTATATTACATACATTATATTAATTGTGTGTAAAAGAATTAATCTTAGGGTAAATGAAATTTAAATTTAACAAAGGTTGTATGGAATTAAATTTCTATTTTATGATAACTTAGTCTTAATTTACACAAAGTATGTTTTCAACGGTGGAGTTTTGTGATGATGATTTTGTTTTTAAAGGTAATAATTCCTTACTGAGAATATTTAGAAGTAGTGGCTCTCCTTTGCTTAATATATTTTAAGAGAGACGCATTCGTCTTAGTTCATAGTGTATAAAGAAGTACCTGTGCATGTATATATGTTGTAGTTAAGTCTCTATAATAAATATGGCACTGCGCATGGAATTTCTGCCAAAGATATTTTCAGGAATATGCTGAAATTTAGTTAGAATGGACCATATTTAGGGGAGCTAGTTAAAGTTACTTAAACCACAAACTAAAAAAAAACATACTCTTAATGAAATTAAATTGATATTAGTACTAAGAAAATTTATGCTTAATAAACTCAATCTTAGTTATTATTCTAAGGAATCAGATAGAACCTACAAATACAGAATACAGAGATTCTGCCTACACGTGTGAAAATATTCAACTTATTTTAAAATCTATCTACATGCACAAAAGCTGGAGGTAGTAAGTGAACAACAGTCCATATAAATTTTCTTTTTTTTTAAAATATGTAATACATACTTACTATTTTCTTTTGTGCATGTGTCATTTATAATTTATTAATGCAAATAAAGCATCAATTTAATTATTAATTAAACTTGGCCTTCACATTTATTTATGTTTCAAAATTGTATCACATCATTCGTTTATTCTGGTCAAATAATAAAGAGATAAATGGCTAACACTTATAAATTTAATTTATAATTCACTCTGACATATTTGGATACAAAAATATTTTGAAAATTGATTAGAGTACATATTCAGTAGTTGTTGGAGAAAATAGCATTATACATTAAATGTATATATTTGGAAAAATATTTATTAAACATATAATTAAATATAATCATAAACTTGTTTATGGTTTATTGCAGCTAGGTTTAGATTTAATTATCACTTATATTATTTATACATTGAATGTAGTTTAGATTCAATAAACTATGCTTTGTCCCAGGTATTTAAGCATGTATTTATCATATCTCATGGCTCTAATACATTCCCTTTTAAAACATTTCATGTAGGTTAGCTTAATAACTTATTACCACTACTAAAGCCCTCTCACATACTATTACAACATATATATATATATATGGGTCAGTCTCACATACTATTACAACATATATATATATATATGGGTCAGTCTAATAGATGAATAAATGTCAGAATTAAGGAACATAGAAATGCTTTTAATCAAAAAATTAGCACATCAGTTTTTATTTCCCATTTTTTGGAAATTGGTCACAAACCTGATTTTGACAATACAAAAATACTTGCTAATTTGGAGAGATATAATTTAAGAACCATGAGAGAGTCAATTGAAATATTAAAGAGACATACTGGTTTAAATAGGACTAACGAAGCAGCTATGTGGAAATCTCTCATTTTATCTAATATTAACTTAAAATTAATAGGTAAAAAAACTGAGGGAAATAAACATTTTGATAAACCTCGTATTGTGAATGCTAAACTACTTCAAATTGAATCTCATTTCTCATCTCACACTGAGTCACGTTATTGTTTGAGATCTAACGATTTTTCTTTCAAAAGTTACCCTTGCTAATGGCAGTTGCTAGTGCGTCGAAATATCGGATTGTAAAGCAAAATAATACACGGTTTATTCCCAAAAATTATAATTTACCTACATCATACAACCGTGAAAACATTATATATATATATGAGATATTCAACACATCCAAACAATAAAAACATAATTCTCTGCATGAATTGCCCTACTGCAATATAAGAGTAGATTTAATTGAAAGTTATATACTCATGAAAATTTCATTTTAAAAATCATCAGATGTTTAAACATGTATTCGATTTTTTAAAAAAATTCATTTTAGTTGGAATTAAAATATTAATGGCACAAATGTCTAATAGTCTACAAAAACAAAGTTTTTATCTAAATTTTTAATTAACTTTAAATTTCAAATAATTTGAAAAGTAATAATAAAAAATAATAATTTTAAATATAAATGTGTATACCCCCCCCCTAATAATATATATATAGTTTGATTTTTTTTTTTTTTCTTTGAAATAACCTCTTCTTTTTTTTTTTTAAATAGAATTTAAAAAAAGGTTAAATGCAACTTCTGAATAAAATGAAAATTAAAATTAAATCCTGTTTTTAAGTCAACTATAGTTAAACAAATATCTGATGTAGTTAATATTTGAGTACAGATTCAAAATCAACTACAGTACTTTTATTTTATTAATGAAAAAGGTAAATTTTATACACAGTTAAAACAATATTAGAGATCTAAAACAGACATCAGAGAAAATAATATTTCTTTCTTTTTTTAAATGCAGATAAATTTAGAATATTGTAATATAAATAAGCAAAATAAAATATACCATATACATAAAATGTACAAATATATTATTGTATGATAGTTATCAATTAATAAATGATCTGGATAGATTGGCTGAGTATTCAAGTTTGCCGATAGATGCCACTACGGTAGAGAAACATAATGAATTATTAATACTAAAACAAAAGCGTCTGCAATGCAAAATAACCTTAAACAAGATAATGATAATACCCAAAAAGCCTTGTGATATAGTGTTTACAGTATGCATATATCATGTTTAAAACATGGAAGATAGGATCCATGCCATGTGAACCTTGGATATTTTCAAAATCTCAAGAATCATAACATTGTTCATTTGGATAATTGATCTTAACCCATTCAATCAATAAGTATTGGTGAGTAAATGAATACCTATCTATAATGCAAGAGGATATATGTCCAAAGACAATATGATATGTCCAGTATACTAACTGCAAAAATAAAAATATGAAAATATTAGGCAGATCTCAACAGGTATTGAAACTGATTCTTTACATTTACCTTGTGAACTCAGGGCTATTAAAATGTAATATGACCCCAGAAACATGGAAGATGACACTATATTTTTCTTTTCTTGACAAAAACTTTCACCTAATATTTGTCCCAAACTAAAAAAAAAATAAAATTCATGTTTAATGCCTGATATCAGATAGCTAAATGGATTGGCATAGTCAGCTGTTTAGCAAAAAGATATTGAACTTTATTGTAAAATTGCCAGCCATCAAGAAAAGCTTCTAGATTTATCTGGATTTAAACCCCTGATTAATGATGAAGAAGATAAGTCAGAAAATAGTAATTTGAATAAGATAGCAATATAATCTAACATATTTTAATTACTAAACTTATATAAGTGACAGAATTAAATATACATAAATAATTTGCTCCTGAAAAATAGTGCATAAGTTATGGTCATTGTATTGGGGTGGGATATAAAGGGGGGAAGGGGCTAAAAATTTATAAAGAATATGTTATCAAATCAGAACTATATAAAGCAATCAGTGAATGATTGCAAACATTAACATATATCAAACGTAGATAAAATATCAAACTGCCGCACAAACAAATCTGTTTATTAAAAAAGGGGCTAATGGCTTCAATGTTCAGGATTTCTTAAAAAGTTTGAGCATCAAAACTGTGAGTGCCAGAATTGAACCTGAGACCTCCTGATCACAAGTCAGACATTCTACCAACCATGCTAAACCATGCAGAGCATCTGTTTATATATTTTGTGATGCCATCATTCAATTTCTCTCACAGATAACTCATTTCTGAAAGTTTTCACTGATTTTCATAATTATAAACTCTCTATTTATGTTACTCTTACCCACATTATTTACTAAAAACAATTGACATTAAACTCCTTCATAGTGCATGGAAGAATTTTGATAGCATAAATATAGTGAATCCATACTATTTGCACTGTATCAATAGATATTATGTCAATTATATGCTACACACACAAAAAAAAATGTTGATGAAACAAAAAAAAACCCTAAAATTCATAAATTTAATAAATTTTACAATATGGCACTATACCATTTTTCCATTTCAAAGCATCATCACATCATCATATTTATTAGTAACATTTCTTTGGCATACATCAAAAGCACATACACTTTTCTTTATTCTATATTCCAAATTTGATGTGATATGTATATTTTTTTAAGCATAAAAATTAAAACTTTTACAAAATTTAAAAAATTCTTAACTCAACTTTCTTAAATAATAAAATTAAAGTTATTGATTTAATAGTGGTAGAAAAAAAAACCCCAATAAAACATTCTACTGCATTAGAAAATTTAAAGTTTGAAACATTTAACTGGGAATGTAAAATGGGGAATAGCAAATAGAATATTGAAATCAGTATGGATTTATAAAATATCAAAAGAATTAAAAAGGCAATAGTCAGCTGAACTGCTATATTGTTTCCACAGAAGAAAAAATATTAGATATTGTCCATAGGTTATTTGCATTATGATAAAAGTCTAATATCTCACTATTTATTTTATTTTAAAAAATAATGTATTATTTTTAATTTTGGAATAAATGAAAATGAGAGAACAATCACATGGTAAAGAGATATTTAAATGTGCTCTTGCGATTTATTATTAATAAATACAACATTAGTTTGTTTTTAATTTTGTTTAATCATTAATTTACATACGTCTATTATGCACATCAAGTGTCTGTGTTCATATATGGCATGTTGAAGCTATTATAAGCAATGCATGATGAATACGAGAAGTGATGGTGGTTGGGGGGGGGGATTTAATCATAATACAATGAATATCATATCTTCATTGTAATGTCTTCCCTCTCAACACAAACAGACTCAGATTCATCATGAAATACTGTCTAAACAAGGCAAAACTCTCTCCATACAGTAGTGCCACCCTGTGCCAACCAGAGTAATCAATGGAAGCCAGAAGGCTTGTGCATAAAATCCCTATCTAGTGCCTACTCATCCAATATCCCAAACTAGTTTCTGGCTTGTGTGCCAGTATAAGAGATGGTGATCATGTGAAATACTGTCTAGGGAGTTTTCTCCACTGTTTAACATAATAAAAAAGACCTTTCAACAGTATATTTGTTATTATAATACAACCACAAAGCTGAAGAATATAGAAATGGAATTTATAAAATTTGTTATTCTTTTTTTTTTCAGACTATAAAGAAATACTACTTATATAAATTATTCCCCATACCTTCATTACATTAATAATAGTTTGAAGTAATTATGCCATATGATAAAATAGTTGTTGTTTTTAACTTGTTAACTGCAATGCAACATACTTGACTTTGTGTTTACTCTGTAAGGTTCTAATTTAAAAAGTTACCTAGATAAACTGACCAACATTTCAATTAATTAACCATCCCCCAAAAATTGTTTAATTTAATTTTGTTTTTTTTTATAAAAAGTACTTCTTTTAGCATTAATTACCAAAAGCATGTAGTTTGTATTCAATGCATTAAAAACATTCTCTACGTCATTCCTGAATTAACAAAAACAGTATTCAATATAGAGGAAATTCTTTTTTAGCCTTTCTTCAAGTCAAATTATAAATTGCATCGTCAAACTTATATTGCACCTTCACAAAGCAGCCTACAGACTGGTCCAAAACATAGTGACAAGAAAACAAAAAAGCAAATTTGGAGATGTATAAATTCCTGTTTAATGCAAATTTTCATTTCAAATGGTACTCTCAATAACACTTTCATTTATACTATTATAAAGATGTATAATAGAGCCAACAACTCCCTTTTAACACTTATACAAAACCTTTCAATTTAAGAAGTCAAATGGCTTGACAAAATCAATATAAGTAATATTTATTATAAAAAATAAGATGAAGAGTAATAACAATAATAACAATATGTTACCACCATTATTTTTCTTCATGAATATGATTCATGGTGTTTCTTATAAATATGGAAAACATATTGCTATTACATAGATACATCTATTAATAGTAACAAAAGATTAATGGGGGAGGGGTGTGTGGCTAGCACTTGTAAGTTATTTATACTTGTGTGAAAATTGATTATTTATTATTAATAATAATTATTCACATGTAATTATTTTATTTTCTTATTCAATAAATTACTCATACTCATCAATTACCTCATTTTGTCCTAAGAAAATATGTACATCTCTAGTATTTGGATAGTGTATATAATTAAAATTAATACATATACCATCTATTCCCTCATAATAAAAGGCATAGAATTTCTATCTCCATGATCAAGTGGGCTATTAAAGAGAAAATAACTTGAAATGTATCTTGCCAGTTAATTTAACTTTCTTTCATATGTGTATCCTACCATTATCAATAAATAGTTCAACATACCCTCAGAATATGAAGTCTTTGCTTTTTGTCTAGTGGTGCCCTTTGGTGAATGTGGTATCAATATAACCTTATCCATTACATTATTCTCATATATATAATAAATTAAATATGCTAATGCTAAATGTAATTAGTCTTTAATAATAATGATCGGCAATATTTGTCAGAATAGGATAAATATTGGACTGGATAATTTGATTAATATATATATTGACAAATATTTTTTACTTTGAAATGGTGTCAGGTGATTCTCAATCACATATTCAATAACTTTTTTTGCAATAAAAAAGCAATTATCTCATACTGTATTTTTGTTGTATTTACATCATCATCATCAACCATTATCAATCCACTGCAGGATGAAGGTCTCTCCAAGTTTAATCCATCTTTTCCTATCATTAGTTTCTCTTCTCCACATCACTCCTGCACACTTTCTTATTTCATTCATCCATCTCACATGTGGTCTCTTTCTGGGTCTTTTACAATCTCTTGGAATCCAGTTTAAAATTTCAATTGCCCATCTATTATCATCTCTTCTAGCAATATGTCCAGCCCAACTCCACTTCAGTCTTTTAATTTTTTCAATGAGGTCAGTAACACCTGTTTGTTCTCTTACCCATACATTGCATTTTCGATCTCTTGTTACTCCCAACATGCATCTCTCCATACTTCTTTTGAGTGGTCTGAAGTCTCTGTATTGCTCTTCTATTAAATGTCCAAGTCCCAGATCCATAAGTAAGAACTGGAAAAACACATTTATTAAAACCCTTCCTTTTCAAACACATAGGCATATTTCCTTTCAGTATCAAGTTATTTCTACCAAAAGCACTCCAACCAAGTTTAATTCTATGATTAATTTCATCCATTATATTTCTATCTGTATTAATAATCTGATCAAGGTATTTGTAACTGACAACTTCTTCTAACTCATCATAATCAATATTTATTTTCATATTATGAGAAAATCTATTAAACATTACTTTAGTCTTTTTAACATTTAACTTTAGTCCTACTTTCCTACTATCATCTGATAACTCCTGCAACATTTCCTGTAACTCTAAAGCATTATTTGCAAAAACAACTACATCATCTGCAAAATCTAAATGAGTTAAATAATCTCAATTTACTTTCACTCCTTTAGCTTCCCATTTTAATCCACAAAATGCTTCTTGCAGTACTGCTGCAAAAAGTTTTGGAGATATAGAGTCACCCTGTCTTACACCCTTTTCAATGTTGATTTTCCTACTATCATTATGTAATCTCATTGTTGCTGTTGCATTTTTATAAATATTCTTTAAAATATGACAATATCCTGGATCTACACCTTGATGATCCAATGCTTTAATCACTGAAGAAATGTTTATAGAATTAAATGCCTTTTCATAATCAACAAATCCTAAGCATAATGGCAACTCATATTCATTTGTCCTTTCTATAACTTCTCTCAATGCCTGGATATGATCTACTGTACTAAAACCACTTTTAAATCTAGCTTGTTCTCTTGGTTGGTGGAAATCCAATGTTCTCTGTAGACGAGTTGTAATTATCTTGGTAAAAATTTTGTATAAAACTGATAAAAGGCTGATAGGTCTGTAATTTCTAATATCTTGTTTATCACCTTTTTTTAAATATTAATATTAATACTGCATTCTTCCAATCATCTGGTACATCTTTATCATTTAGATATTTGGTATATAACTTTGCTAAAAAAAATTCTATTTCTTCACCTGCTTCTTTTAATACATCAATTATAATTCCATCATTAACTGGAGCCTTCCCTTTGTTTTACACTATAATTCCATCATTAACTGGAGCCTTCCCTGTTGTTTTACACTCTTTAGACTTTTATTCTCTTCTACAGCTTTCCTTGCTAGTTCACAATTATACTTTCTTATATCATTTTCAACTCTTTTCCGCACTATTTTACAAAAATCGAGATATTCAATCTTTTTTAATGCATCATTGTTTCTTTTCTTCATAAATTCTCTAGTCTCAGTAGAAATTTTATTGGTCAATTGCTGCTTTTGTCTACCAGCTATCTTTGTTGCAGTTTTTAAAAGTGTATCAGTTATTTTACTGTTAATGTCATTCAAATCTGAATCATGTTCAAAATCTACTAATACTTGAAACCGATTTGTAAGTTCTAATTTAAATTCATTAGAATGTTGCTGAAGATTAGGAATATCAACTGTAAATATTGTTTTTCTTAATAATTTTTGTCTCTTTAGTTTTGCATTAACATGTATCTTTCATCTTACTAATAGATGATCACTTCCTGTATTAAATTATAATCCAATTCTGCCTTACCTTCATTTGGAGGCTTCCATGTCAATTTCCTTTTAACATTTTTCTCAAAAAAAAATTCAGAATATAAAGTTTTTCTTTTTCTGCAAACTCCACAAGTCTATGTCCTCTCTCATTTTTATTACCATAACCAAAATTACCTACAGCATTTTCATCTTTCATTTGTTTACCAATTCTAGCATTAAAGTCTCCCATAACAATTTTAAAATGTTGTTTACTCTGATCAAAAGCCTTTTGTACATTCCATATAAAAATCTTCTACTACTTCATCGCTATAAGAACTTGTTGGGACATAAACCTGAATTATCTGCATTTGGTATCTGCTATTAAGTTGTAAAATGAATCTGGTCACTCTGTCTGATACACCATCAATCTCCACAATGTTATTCTTCCATTTTTTTATTTATAATGAATCCTATTACACTTGTATTTCCAATATTTGTACCAAATCAATTGTTTCTTCACCTTTTCTTCTAACTTCACAAAGTCCAATAATGTCCCATTTAATATAAGACAGTTCTTCTTCTAACTCTTGCAATCGTCCTTCCCTTGAAAGTAATCTGCAGTTATAAGTAATTAAATAAAAAGTCATCATCAAATGGCAACCTGAGTCCACAATCAGGGGATTCTTAGCACCCTCCGCCTTCGGCCACCAACAGCTGCCTTGGTTGGTGACTTTACAGCCTCTGGGGAATAAGGTTAGTGATTTATTTTTGTCTGTCATAATTGTATATATTAGAAAAAATATTCTTAAACTTGGAGGTAAAAAGCCAATAAACTCACCAAGCTGGCTAATGCATGTTGGTGAGCAGCCCATCCATGTTCGTATACTATATGAATAATCACATAGTAATAACAGCTATAACAACAAGAACGTATGGAGTAGATATTAGGAATTTTCCCTGCTTGGTTCCTTTAAGACCTCCAAGAGGAATTAAAGGGTCTCCTTTCAGTTAATAGCAAACTCCTTTCTGCAGCCATTGTATTTATATAAAGCTAACTAAACTGATAGCCTGAAGAATGAATTCAAATCGGCTCACATGTTTTAATATCTTGTTTAAAACACTGAACAAAAGAAATATATCATTCTTTTAAAATCTTGCAAGCAAAGAAACTAGCATCATAAATGTAATATAAAATAATACTGATTGTATTAAAATATGTCTATATCAAGTCATGTGATGAATATTAGGTACTATTAACTGATAAGAAAACTGCTCTGCAGCTTCCAGGTTCAATAACTTTTTCAATCAAAATATGACGTATCCTCTTATATTTTTAATGTTTTATATAGAGTTAATTAAACAACAATAATGAGAATGAATTCAAATCAACTTATTTTTTACTTACATTTAATGTAAAGTAATTACAAAATAGCTGAAATTTAAGAATTCTGAGTAGACATATTTCATTTATTTCAAAACTCTACACACAAACAGACAATCATCACAAATGTAATGATAAATTATATTTTTTATATTGAAATATGTAAAGGTGTGGTTTTTATCATTAACAAGAAGAATGAAGTTAGCTTCGTTATTTTGGAGGTGAGAATGATAACTAGACATTGTGGCAAGTGCATTATTTAATACATATCATTTCATAGTTATTTAGTAACATAAATAAAATTAAAAAAATATGTAATTGATACTATTTTTATGAGCTCATTAAGGCATCTACTTCCAATTAAGTGCAGAGTGTCTTCATCCTTCTAAGGTTGATGGAGATAGTGATATAATAATTTATTTAACAGCCTTTGCAATAATAATAATAAAGCCTTTTTTTTTTAAAAAAAAAAGCATTTCTTAAATTTCTTAAATTCATAATTGCTTTTTTTTCCCTTCTTAAATAAAAAAATAATAATTGAAAAATGTTTCAATAATTTCAAATTTTAGAAAATGAAAGAACCAATTTCAAAAAAGAAACAAAATGGTAGTCTTTCGTTTATTTCTTAACATAAATTAAAGAGAGTTGTCAATCTTGCACTGGGCAATGTGAGGAAAATGAACGCAGTCTCTGTAAAAATATTAAATAACATGTTTTCTTCAGATGTACTTCTTAAAGTGCGATTCATTAAAATCATACAACCAAGAATATCAAATAACTTACAGAGCTGAAGAGAAATGCATATAGATTTGTAAATATCTATTGAGATTTTTTTTTTTAAAATTATATCTATTGAGATGAGAAACATTTTTAAACAGAGAGGAAAAAACAGATCAACTACTGATTTACTAAAAAAATATGTACACCTACATATAAACATATAGATGTATTCTCATATCTATTAAAATTATCATCACTTCAAAATATAATCTCTAAAGTCAGTTTGCAATTTTCCCATAATTGCATTGTAACTACAAATTATCTTTCAGCCATTTTTATTTTACCCCTTAATTTCTTCAATTTCATTATTCTTACATGTTTACAAATATAGTAACTACTCTCTTTCAATTACAAAATGTAATAAACTTAACAAACATTAGGTGGCAGTGTAGTCAGAATTTTTCTGGCTAGTTGGTCTTTTTTGGGTGGTCAATGTATTTGCTCAATCTTTCACTTAAACCTATGACCCAAAAATTCAAATGCATGATGGTTTTTAGCCCAATCATTGGAAAAATGACATATATATGACCATTTAAAGTTCACTGATTGTGTTTGTTATTAAACTTGGAGCACAAAACTCCAAAAATATTTTCGGTGGTTATTTCCAAAACAAGACTAATAAGGTATTCTGAAAAGACACAAAACCTTAATCTTGGAAATATTATCTGTGTGTTTTATAAGTTCAAGGCCACATCATATTGCAGTCACATTTTCTATTTTTTAAAATCAGCACAAAGATATCCATCTTAAAAAAACTGATTTATTTTGTATCGTTATCCATCAGTTAATAATAGCAAAATGTCATTTATCAAATAATGTGCGATAACTGGCTAGGTTATATGGCCATTCCTATGCATTTTACTAACTTTGATATGTTTTAAGAGTGTTAAAATGGTAATATGTTGGTTTATACCATAATAAATGCTTCTACTAAAAACATACTTGCTTTCTGATGTAAATAATATGTAATTAAAACTAAAGGTAAATCATGAGCCTAATACTCATATGGGTAGAGGCATCCCCCTCACTACTGATGAAGGTTGCTTCATATTAAAGTTGTATTTTAGATTTACATTAGCGCAATAACATTCATTTGACTAGCCTAAATTATCATGAGATCTTTTCACTTCAATCAAAAGAAAAAATAAATCACCCATCAACCAATACTATATTCACTAGATTAATTATAGGCTGGTAAGTATTTAAAACTAAAATTCCGTGAGATTTATTTGCAACTTCCAAATGTTTTTGCACTGCACTTAAATTTTGGGGCGGAATGAAGTATTTATTATATCATATAGCAACAACACCAGTTAGCTGCAAATGAGCGCTCCAACCCATTTGCAATTGCATTAATACACTAAGTGGCGATGAGTTTTGCAATGATTATATAAACTAATCCGTACAAACACTTATACATCCACATATAGAACATGCTACACGTACCAGTAACATGGGGGGGGGGGTCATTTTACAGTCTCAATTTTTCCTTTAAACTCTACACTTTACTATTAAATTCTAAAAATGTCAAAGTAAGAGACATTAAGCTTTTTTTTAAAAAAAAATATGATAAAATGTTAGTTATTAAAACTGTTAATAAGAGCTGAAACGACTACTTGGAAATCTATTAGACCTGATGCTGTATTATACCGGCTTAAAGAGTCAATAATTTTTAACTTTTAGAATTTCAGTCAAGTGATAGTCTGAAAATATTGAAAAACTAAACAGCTTTTCATATTACCCATAAAAGATCGGCGATTATAATTGTGGCAATTCACATATTGAAAACTGCTCTTATTACAAAAGCTTCATTAGCGAATAGGAGCCCTTTATTATTTTTCTTTTCATACAAAGATTAAATAAAATACCATGAAAAATTCACATTTTAAAAATAATCGTTTGTTTTCACATCTTCCATTTAAATAAAGCTATTTATTAAAGTGTGTGTTTGAACGTTCAAAACAACATTTATAAGCCTAGTTACAGGGCATAGGTTTCTCCCGCTTACATCAACAGAACGATAGTGGCAGAAGATAATATTCATTCCACTAGAGCAGGGGTGTCCAACAAGTCGATCGTGATTCACCGGTCGATCGCAAAGCCATTTTTGGTCGATCGCGAGGCCAATTTGGCAAGAGCTGGCTGGTAACGTGTGAAACAAATTAAGTCAAGATTTTCAAGTTTTTTTATTATTTTTGTTTTTGTTCTAAATTTTTTTCCAATTCTAGATAGGTGAAGTCCACTAAGTCGTATCATTATTGAAAATAATATTTTTAATCTTGATTTAATGTAGCTAATTTGAATTAATAAATATTGTTAATAGTTAATTACTCATGTTGTTTTAATTCCCCCGACATGAGTTTTTTTGTCCTTTAAATAATTGTTATTGTTTATTAGGTAGATATATAAAAATGGTATGTATTTCAGACTTCCCCTCCACTTAGACTACGCCTATGACAAGTCGATCGCCTATGACAACAAATAGATCGCAAAACATTTTTAAAATAAAAAGTAGATCTTATTTATGAACACAAAAGTTGGCCACCACTGCACTAGAGTACTGGGTAGGAAGATTTTGGGACGTCAGTCACAGATATACTCTTAAAAATTATAATCAAATGATGATATTATATATACAATAACGGACAATGATTAGTGTTGAGTATATCCATTACCATGAACAGTGAAAGAATAATAATAATAACCAGTGTATTCTGTCCAATTACTCTCAAATAGTGTTCTCACTTTTTATATATAAATTATGCTTACAGTGTTATATTGATGGGGGGGGGGGGCAGTCAAAGTGCTCACTCCGTAATTTATACACAAACAGGATTTATGTACTATATTAATAAGTTTGAAGATTATAATAAATTAATAAAATCGCTAAACGGCCTCTATTAAAATTTTTAATAAAAATAAGAATTATTACATTTTAATTTACAAGTGTCGAGCCTATTTCACCCATATCTTTGATACGATCCACTCTAGATAAATACTTTAATGATTAGAGATTATCCTAAACAAACTTTAAATGCCAGTTAAAGATTAATATGGGTTTTTTTTAATATAATTAAACACACACACACGGAATAATTCAACTTCCATTTCTTTTTTTTCCATACGTAATATCTTTTATAAAAGTACTTAATAATCTTCACTCCACCAAACATTGTGAGTACCCAAGAACTCCAGTTAACTCTGTTTCTGGCTTCCCGTTTCATTCCCTTTTCCCTAGTTTATGGAATTAAATTTCTCTAAAACAATCCCTATTAAAAAGAGGAGTTTCTTAGCTCTCCTTTCATTTACAAACTATATCAACAATGTAATCATGAGTAAGAATACTTTTAACTTTTATAAAAACGCTATGCGAATATATGGCAGCCATTAAAATTGCAAAAGATTTCTACAGAGATTTCATCTTTTGAAAATTTTCAGTTCACTTAATTTTGTTGAATGAATGAGAGTCTGGTTGTTGGAAGGACCTCCAGGGGCCTAAATCCTAGTTCTTTTGAGGGAGGGGGCTGGGATGAGGGTGCTGTGGTGATCGTTACCAACGTTGGTTTTTCTCATTCACAAGATAAGAAAACATTATTTATGGCAATTTTTTAACGTTATCGTCATGAATGATTTTATCCATGTATTATTGCAAAATAAGGTGCAGTTTGGCCTCATGATTCTAATTGCAAGTGATTCACCTTATTTAATTGTATTACTTCCAATGTCGTTTATTGATAGGGCTGGCCTTTTGCTGTCCATGTGATTTTCATGATGGATTAGAATGGTTTTCAGCAGAGACATTTTGAAGCTTGGATTTTTTCTCCTTGTTCTTCACAGTTTTTACATAATTTTTTCCAAAGTATTCAGGATGGCTCTCTTGTGAAGATATTCGAGGCCATTTGGAAGAACTGAACAGTAGATTGATTTAGTCCATATTTTATGTTTATCTCCAAGTGTTTTCCTATTTCTCAATTTGTCTACCGCAAATTGGATTTCTCAACATTGCATTCCTAAAACACTATTCATATTTGAATTCTAGACTTAACAAATAATTCCTAATTGTTCCTATCAATCCACTTGGGCAACCAAGCCTATCAACATTGCTCCTTACTAAAAACTCTTCTTTGCCTGGACTACACACCCTTTCCATATCCCCTTCCTATTTCGTATGTATTCCCTTCCTCTTCACTATATTGTACTTGAATTTTATTTGCCATGTAATTATCCCTTTGTAAACCTTTTTAACTGCTGTGTATTTTGTCTTTTTGATGAATAAAAGCTTTCATCACTGAAGAAAAAAAAAGAATTATTACATTTTAATTTACAAGTGTCAAACTTTATTCCACGCATGTCTTTGACACAATCCACTCAAGATAAATACATTAATGATTAGCACTAATCATTTATTAAGCTAGAGATTATCCTAAACAAACTTTAAATGTCAGTTAAAGATTAATGCTTTTTTTAAAAATTAAGCACACACATACACAATTCAACTTCATTTATTTTTTTCCATGCGTAATATCTTTTATAAATGTACTTAATAATCTTCACTCCACCAAACATTATGAAAGTGTTGTGAAGATTATTAAGTACGTCTATAAAATATAAAGTCAACTTCTGGGTTGTCTACTATAACAATGCAAGTCTTATGGATTAATTTGTTCACTTTCAAAAGCCATTTTTTAAACATCAGTAATTACAGGTCAAAATAGATTACAATTTTATATAAAATCTACTTTATACAAAGAAAGATTTTAGCTTTGTGATATTTAAACTTCAAGGAAATATGGTTTGTGGTAATTAGATATTATACATATACAAATAAGCATTTCTAGCTCAGTGCTAAGAAATTATCAATAATGCCTACTTTGACTTCAATTAATACATTATAAAATTCTTATAAACAACACCTTAAATAAAATATTTTAAAAGGGTCTTAAAAATCAAATGACAAAAGCAAATTAAAAATTAAAAATAAACAATTCATAACAATAGAAAATTATAATGCTACAATATATATATTAGCTGAAGAGACAGTTCACAAAAATTATCAATATAAACAATGTACTGCTCTTTTTATCAACTTTTTACAAAGCAAAATGGCCATTTCTTTCTGAATGTGCAAAATATTATATGGAAAATAGATTTAAATTATAACAAACAGAGGAATAAATTTTATCCAGCAATAATTACAAGTAGTTGTGTTGGAAAAGGTTAAACTTGCAAAATGTGTTAATTTTATATTATTTTTTAAATTGAATAAGTGACCATCTCAATATCTTCTGAAGTATAACTTTATTTTGCAAAAATCTAATACGTTTGAATTTACCTGATGTATTATAAATTTTATGCCCCCTTTTTTTGTTTAGTGCCAACACATAACACATGTAGCTAAATATCTGTAAACTCTCCTTGTCTTTTGCAAATGATCATTATTTTTTTATATATTTTAAAACAAATATTACAAAACTTACTGGAATTAATTCCTATAATAATAAAAAGCAATTTTATTTCATTGTAATAATTGATTGTAAAACAGAATCAAATAAAGCCAAATAAAGATTTATTCGTCTTTGTGTAAATTTTAATTAATCATTGACTTTAAATCATAATTGCATGTAAATATGGAGTACAGACAAGTGGCAAACATCATCTTTATGTTATTGTATTGTCTTTCTAAGAATCTTTCTTTTTTCTGTATCTTAAAAATTGTGGTACTTTATGAATGTTTAGTAAAAGGAGGTTTAAAAAATTTTTTACTTTGATTTTTTTTTTTAGGAGGTTTAAAAAATTTTTTACTTTGATTTTTTTTTTTTTAAACTTCACAGAAAAGAATTAATGCCAATGTTTTTTTGTCAAAACCTATGCACTAAAATCAGAGGGTTTAGAAACTAAGTAATCATAATTATATGAAACTGCATGAATAATAACTTCCACAAACTGTATATATAATATTTTTTATATAAATAATTTATAATGCAGTAGAATAAATTTATTTTGTGTTGTAGAATGTCTGTTTGTGTTCTGATATGTATAAATGTAATTTCTTGGGTTTAACCACTAGCCAATTGTAAATATATTTCAGAGATAATATTTTTTATCACCTGTAACTATACAATATTTTTTATGTATAATTTATAATACTAATTGTGTTCCAATATATATATAACAACTGCCTAAAACCTAGTCAGTTGTAATTTTATATGAAAGTAATATTTTCTATCAGTTGTAGTGTAAATATTATATATATTTTACATAATAATTCTATAATAAAAAGATCAAATTTAATTCATTGTCATATCTTACTGTAAGCAGTATTTCACATGTCTATTTTGTATATATCTGTACCATATATCTTTGTCAAAACATATTCAATTTTTGCAATCTATGGATATTTTTTCCTACTTTCATTCATATTTCATATTATACTAAATTGAAAAAAAAAAATTCTTGTTTAGGTATCACCATGTGTAGAAATGTGATATACATACACTTTGTAAAAACTTTTTAATCTTTCATCGTGTTACTTTTTCTCTTTACTCTTTTATATTATATATTTTTTTTGTGTGCAATTATTTTATAATTAAAATTATGTTTGCATAATATATGATATACATCACCTAATATCTGATACACAATACTTTTATCTTAGAAAAAAGCATATGTGCGTGCATCAGATAGCTGACTAGAAAGACAAGATCTGGGCCAGTTAGCAAAAATGAAACTCTTCAGCATATCTTCTATCTAATGCTTAATAATTAAGAATTATCTTATATAAGTCATGTTATATATATCTTCTTTTGTAAATTTCATAAGAGAATGTGATTCAGTTGTTTAAAAAAGTGTCAGATTAAAATTTAATTCCCAAAATTCAAAATTTGTGAACCTATTTAAAAAATAAGCATTTGTAAACGTGTTAAAAAATTAATTTTTTCTGTTATTTTTTTAAAGGTAATGACTATATTTTCCCACCATTATGACATTCCCTAGTATTTTCTTTTTTTTTTTTAACCATATAAAGCACTTCACATTTAAATGGATTATTTTTGAAAATATTGTATGCCAATCCCCAGTTACTTAAAATTCAAAATGGTGTCCATTCAGTCTGAAAATGTAAATAAAATAGTTTTATTTCTCCTTTTTGATAATTTTATGGCTATATATTTTTTATATTTTTATAGAAAACTTTAATATTTATTATAAATAATGCTTATAACAACAAATCTGAGTTTGAAACACTATTTATATAAAACAACTATTCTTAAAAGTGGTATGATATATCCCTTGTAGTGTTTATGTTACTGTACTACATTGTAGCCATTATGGGTTAAAGCAGCAATGATATTTAAGATAATTTATATTAGAATCAATGATATTTAATTTTAAAATTAACAGTCTCATTTCTATACATTTTAAAATTTTAAAAAGAATTATCATGCATCAAATTTGTAAAAAAAAAAAAAATTACAATGTTAGAATATATATATAACAGTCAGAGAGATGAATTTCTAAAATATAAAAATACTTCTCTGTAAAAATAAACATCAGTGATTAAAATATAAATTGTCTTAAATATTAAAACTGATTTAATATTCGCTCCTCCAATTATTGTAATTCAAATCAACTTTCTATACAATATCATGGGCATGATTAAAAAATAGTGCCTTTATTTCCATAAAAGTAGATTAGGTTTGCAGTGACTAGAGCACAGTTCAATTCTTTATACTGACAACATTCAGTCTCCATCTTCATTTTATTAAATAACAATGTAATAATTATTAAATGAAATATATGTAATGTATAAGTAAGACTTTGTAATTCAAAACATTCAATTTTAATATCACAATTATTACTTGCATTTAACTTTTAATGACACAACAGCCTTGATAAGAGAAATACAGAAAAAAATAGTAATCATTTTCTTTGAAATTGTTTTTGTACAATTACCTATTGATATTTTTTGCTATTTTTTTTTAAATTAGTAAAGTGATTTTTTAATTTTAAAAAATCAAAAGAGTTCAAAGTATTTTTACTCATGCCATCATGTATTTGATGACTTTAGTTCTTAGTAATTAGTTTCAACATTATTTGCAAGATTATTTCAAGAACATTTTTTGAATAACTAAAAACTTGATTTTTGTTAAAGCAAAGTTTACTAAGATTCATTGTTATTTTTATATAATAACTGTAATAATTATTGGTCAAAATATACATTATTGATACTTTTATTTTATATGTATATATTTTATTTTAAAAAATAAAATTTAATAATTTGTGGCAAAACGTTAACAAAGAAAACTACAATATTCTCATCATCCCACTTTATGAAACTAATAGCTAATATGTCATTGCCAACACTGTGTTAACATCATTTGAACTACTATAAAGATCATAAAACAATTTTAATATTTTAAAGCATAAATGATAGATTTGTCAGCATTTATTGGTTTGCATTTTATAAACAAATTTTATTCAAAATAAATTTTGTTTTCAGAAGTCACTGCACTCCTAATGACCATTCAATGATGAAAGCATTTTTGGTTGTCAGTACAAATTCTTTTTTTCAATATTTAAACAACCTTCAAATATGATTTTGCAGAATTTTTTTTGCTACTATGTAAATCAAGTCCAATTTATTGAATTCTCATATATAATAATGATTTAATTTTATAGCTGTTTAATATTTTTTCAAATACATGATCAAAATTAAGCATTTTATATATATATATACCAGATGGACCCAGTCTAAATAGGCTGTGTTTTTTTAAGTGTTTGTTTTAACAAATTTATTTTAAGATTTAATGTAAATTAAGCAAAATATTTTAATATTATATAAATAAATGTAAATTGTACCCCAGCTTGAAAAGCCATCGTTTTCATTTCCTTTATATGCTAACCAAAACTAAATGTTAATACAGTGCTATAACATCTGTTTTTTCCCCCTCACTAAATATCACATATCAAACATGAATTTAGGTGCTATATTTTCATCATTATTTAAATACTATACCTAATCAATTCTGTACTATAATTAGAAGCACATATACTGCTGTTTTTTTCTGGGCATTTTTTTTATTAATGGTGAAATTACTTCCTTTGCATAAAATATGTTGGTAATAAAAATTACAGATTTTTAAATATAAAGGGTGAAATTACTTCCTTTGCATAAAATGCTCTTATATAAATTACAGTTTAGTTAGGTATAGTTATTTATTTATCAAAACAAATTTTAAGTTGTTTTTGTTGTTTTGTTATTATTATTATTATTATTATTATTTTTTGATTTTTCAAAACTATTTTAGGCCATCATTTTTAAAATATTTGTTTTTTTAATTAATTGCTTTAACAAAAAAAAATTTAAGATTTCATGTAAATTATACATCCAGCCTGAAAGGTCATCATTACCTGTTAAATTTGATATATGAATTTGACAGCGTTATAGACAATTCTAAAAATTATGATTTATTAATGGTGGAATTACTTCTTTCACATAAACGTAATAGTTTTTTTTTAATTGGTTGTGAATTTGACTTATGATAGCCTTATGGATAAACCTTCATTCACACAGAAACCCTTGACAACCTTAAGGATAAGCATTCATTCATTAATCAATCAGCGAAAAGAGAAAATAGGGATTATATATATATGTCAAAGAAGGAATAAAAGGTGATTGTTTTTTTCAACAATATTATAAATATATGTATATATCCCCAAAAATGTGCTTATAATTGATATTTCAAACATGTATATATTTGTAAGTAAGACTACATTTTCAAAATCTATTATAGGAATATGGTTAGTTATTTCTTATTAAATTGAATGTGTTTTTATAAATATTTACATAAATCAAAAGTTTTGCATCATGTGTATATATACATTACAATTTTATATAAAAAATGTAACAGATATTAGAGCAAACATTTTCCAACAAGTTAGATATCATGTCTTTCAAAGTCTTCGATAAAAAATGTGTTTGTTTTTTCAAAATCTACAGTGTAATAAAAAGAAACTTCTTCCTATTGAATTATTTTTAAAAAAAATCATAGATAATTATTATGTAATTTACTTATCATGATGAATTTTTAAAATGCCAATAAAAAGTGGATAATAACTATGTTTGCATGTTTTCTCTTTCAATGTGTAAAAGAAAACCCAGAGAGGGTCCAGGGAAAATTGAATATCTCATTAATTAAAACTGCCACCTACATCAAATTTTGCAAGCTAATATCTGAATATTACATGATTCTTCCTGAAAGCAAAAAATACAAGCTTCCATTGAATGCTCGACAGTGTCAATGCAAACATCAAAATGTAATAACATATTGCAAACAAAATAAGCTAGGTGACACAAAAACATAAATGTTCAGTAAAAACTCTGAAAAATTAGTACTAAAAACAAATGTTGAAATTGAGATAAAGTGCCACCAGGGATAACAATTAAATCTATCATAGCACAGATACTTTAAAAATCAGGATTCATATTAGTTATAGTAATTAGATATTGTACTTTTAGTAACAATGTTGGGTTGTCATCGATTAGCTACCAAACACTGCCTGATGTTGCTAGTCAAAAACCAATAGATATAATGTTACCAGGCTGATTTACAATTTACTTCTTTTACACTACTACATGTTAGCACGTTGTGCTAGAATTCGCAGGGAGGGGGGGATCCGATGCGTCACAACATACAGCACATTTTTAAAAACAAAATTATTTAATAAAATCTAATATTTCCTTTTTTCAATTAACGTCTGATCAAAAAAAAAAAAAAAAGGCTCGTCCATCACAACATTTTTAAAAACAAAATTATTTAATAAAATCTAATATTTCCTTTTTCCAATTAACGTCTGATCAAAAAAAAAAAAAAAATTTCAACACTATTTTAAAACAATTTACGAAACACAATTCCATTTGAAAATTCCCCTCTGATCAAGCCAAGCTTATGCTTTGAAAGTCTCATAACTGTCTCTGTGCAAAATACATTTTACGCGTGATTTCTATATAATAACCGGAACACACACGTTTGAAATTCGTTTAACCTTAAAAATATTTGTACGGAAGTGCATCTTTTGTCTTACAATTAATACTATCTAAAACTACATCAGGTCATATAAAAAATAAGTACTCAGAATGCACATGCAAAGACTTAGGACAATTTGAATTCTATACACTCTCGCATCATACTGTAGCGATCTGTGAAGTGTGCAATAGTACCATGAAGCACAAAAGCTGCTTAGTGCCCACTGCTTAGTAGCCAATATGAATAGAACTGTTCTATAGGCTGTGTGAGCAGTATATTTCTGTGCTTTTGCATGAAAACAGCGACATCAGATGGTGTTTGGTGGCTAATTGATGACAAACCAACGTTTGTATCATTAAAAAAGTAACAATCATATTGTATTTTTATTTAATTTTATGGGGAAAAATAAATTAAAATCATTTATTAATGTTTATTTTAATTTAATGAATGGAGTGCCAAAGCATAATCCTTCAAAGATTTTTCTTTACCCTTTCTCACCAGTGCAAATAGTCAACAATGGTTAATTTAATATGAAAATTATAACATGCTAATATTTATAAGACAATGCATTATTCTGGAAAGAAAGAAGAATGTAAATTAGAGATAGAGCTATCTTTTTTTTTTTTTTAGAATACATATATATCTTTATAGGAGCAAATTTCAATTAATTTGTTTACTGAGGCTATAACCTCGATAATCAATGTGCGTTTAATAAATTTATAATTAATTTGTTTGTGTTTTTGATAAAAAGCTTTATTATCATGTTAAGTAAAATTCTAAGATATATATATTGCAAATAATTTTGAAAAACTATTATCAAAAGATTATTCAATAATGATCAAACTAATTATGTGTGTGTGATTGTATATACATATATAACATTTGTATATCAATTCAATTTCTTTTAGTTAAAAAAAAAAACCAGGAGGGGAGAGCAAATTATCTATGGAAAAAATACTGCATTATGGATTCTTTAAAAGAACAACAACAGTTCATGAAACGATTAGCCAAGAAAAATTACCAAAACTTACAATAACTTTATGGCAATGACTTCAGGACTAAAAAATCACAACATGTGGGAAAGCAATATACACAGAACAATGGATATATAATGTTTAAAATTACAATTAAGAAGTTACATAAAATTATTTTACTGCATATAATTTTATTCAAAATGATAGAGTGACCATCATTCAATTATTAATTAATCCAAAGGAGGTCACAGTCAAAGAATATTTGAGAGATACATTCATTAATGTGTAAAAATAATTAAAATACTGAAAATCTATTTATGTAACAAAATATATGATTTTTTGTTTATTTTCAATTATATTCTAGAAATCATTAAACAAAGAAATATAAAAATATAAACATTGTGATCAAAAAAAAAAAAAAATTGTAAATAAAGTTCTAAGTGAGCAAAAGCTATAAATTTGCTTTGGTTATATTTAAATAATAAAATAGATGATTTGTTATTTATGTTCAATTAAAATCTAGAAATTATTATTACACCACAACACTGACTTTAAAGGTTGCAGTAACTCTCAGACACAATTTACTATGAATATCATACGTGTTTAAAAGACACATGCTATAACTAAATAGACAGCTTAAACGTTACCATTTAATATTAGTCACATACAAATGCATAGCTACTCATGACCTTGAGCCTATGCCCTCAATACATATGTAACAACATTTAAGAAAAAAAAAAGTTTCTTTATCTCAAATAATTTACTATGAATATCATACATGCTTAAAAGACACATACTATAACTAAATAGACAGCTTAAACGTTACCATTTAATATTAGTCACATACAAATGCATAGCTACTCATGACCTTGAGCCTATGCCCTCAATATATATGTAACAATATTTAAGGAAAAAAAAAGTTTCTTTATCTCAAATAATTTACTATGAATATCATACATGCTTAAAAGACACATACTATAACTAAATAGACAGCTTAAACGTTACCATTTAATATTAGTCACATACAAATGCATAGCTACTCATGACCTTGAGCCTATGCCCTCAATACATATGTAACAATATTTAAGGAAAAAAAAAGTTTCTTTATCTCAAATAATTTACTATGAATATCATACATGCTTAAAAGACACGTACTATAACTAAATAGACAGCTTAAACGTTACCATTTAATATTAGTCACATACAAATGCATAGCTACTCATGACCTTGAGCCTATGCCCTCAATACATATGTAACAATATTTAAGAAAAAAAACTGTTTCTTTATCTTAGATCAATCATGACCTGTGAAGGGTTAAAATTACAACAAACACTATGATTAACAGAAAGGAAGTTTTCCTTATTTCAGCCATTAGCAAATATAACTTTTACAAAAACTTATTATTATTATTATTATTTTTATCATTTAAATTTATTGTAAATTCTATTACTAGAAATAATTAATGTTTTATAAATAAATAAAAAAACCCAGTTCAAATACATTAATTTGCTTCTATATTACAGATGTGATCATTCAAAGAAGAGGCATTTTATGAAGTTTGAGGCCCAGACATAACAAATTAAGCCAGTCTTTCACCACTGCCTTAAATATAAAGGACAATGCATTTTATGTGTAGACTCCAAAATGTATGCTTCCCTCTGTAAAGCAATCCAATTATGCCAAAGCTCTATTAGTCAAGATAGAATTTAGAAATGAGTCTACACAAGCATACTATTTATTTATTTATTCCTAATTAATTATATTAAAGAATATAAAAGTTCCTTTTGCAATGTTATTCATAACATTATCATTGCTTTCAGTCAAATAACATTTTTTGTTAGTATTTGGATTTATAGACGTATGTATACAAAAAATAACAAATGCACTGTAAAAAATAACAAATTTACTATATAATTTAAAAATCAAGTATATATAAATTAAGCATATATAACAATAGAGCCCAAAGATAGAATGCTATCATTCTATCTTTTCATTGATTTTTGATGCAACATAATTCAGCAGGAGGTAGTTATTTCTGCTTTGCAATTGCAAATATTTAGAAGTTATAATTACTTATGTATTATTACAATTACTGATAGTAATAATTTTGATATATCTATAATATATGATGATTTTGTAAATTTGATTAAGATAAGGTGGTTTATTTAGAATTTTATTTCTTATATTTTTAATTCTGTTTGGGTACTTATGCATTTAATTCTTAAGAAAACTGAATTTAAAACTTCTTTGATAAAAAATAAGCTTTTTTTAAAAATAAAATCTATAACTATGACATATTAAGAGAATCTTCTTGGAATAATAATCACATATGCAATATAATGTAAATTCTAAATATTGATAAATAAGATAAATATATTTACAAAAAAATATATAACTTACGAGCAATCCGAATCTTGGCTATTTTACTAATAAGAGCACCTGCCCTGTTTCGTGCAATACATTTATAACTGCCTTCATCATCTTTATGTATCTGCTCAAAATGATAATATTCGTTTAGTGTAAAATTGCTAATAGGACTATCGTTTTTCAACCACTGATACTCAGGGTCAGGAACACCAGTTGCTCGACATGAGAGAGAAAATCTGTTCCGGGGAAGAAGGATATCAGGAATAGTAGCTTCATAGGTAAATTTAGGAGGATAGTCAACTGCAAAAACAATAAAAAGAATAATTAATTAAAAGGTTTAATCATATTTAAATTACTCAATTATTGAGTTCATAGCAAACATGCAATACTCATACATATTATTATATATAAAGTTAAGTATTACAATAGAGCATTTAAGCACACTTAATTAGCTCATTCACAAAAGATATTTCACAATAAAATGAGGCACTTAAGTGCTTTGATCTGTAATATAAAATACAGTTTTATCTCTTATATATACATTTTAAGTGAACAAAAAATTCAAATGCTTTATAAAATCACAATAATACTTGTCATACAATCATTATAATTTTGCTATAATATAGTCCAGAAACAAAAATGTAGCAAAACAATGAGGTGAGACTTCTAATTTTCTGTAAAGAAATGTTGAACCTACATGAGTTATAAAATTATCAAATTATTAGCATTCAATTTTCTTGGCCATTACTGCTAAATTGTTAATATTTAAGATTGTTGATCTTTGGAGAGCTTATGTTCAAATGAGAATGGGTTCTACTGAAAACGACAGTAGTTGAAAATTAAGATTTACTGACAGGAACCAGTGGACATTCCAAACAAATGTAGATTGGTAGATATCTGATCCAACATCTAACTAAAATTATCTATCGCCAATTCCACATATTTTAAAAAAATCAATTAATTCAAATGCACTGGTTTTTAGTGTTAATGCTAGCATGTAAAAAGATGATGTAATCATGAATAAAAACGATGTTAAACAGAGGAATTTGAACTTAAGATTTTTCAGTCTAGATTCATCCTCCACCTCAAACAACCAACACACATGAAAAAAATATATGATTTGCAATATACGCATTTCATGAAGAATCAGCATTCATCAGTTGTGCCAGATCATAATCTCCCACATACATGCAATCAGTGCTCAGCTTACATTAGAAAAGCAATTCCTTAAATTTTAATGAACAGGCTTCAATCTTCTCACCCTCCAACTATTCAAATGTCTATTTCATTAAAAAAGCAATGATGGAATGCTCAAAGTCCTTGGTGGATTTGATATTGTAGTCATAATAAGAAACATCATTGTTCATAATTTTAACCAGTAATTGAAAAAATTTATATCAGGTATTGCCCAAACAGGTTTAACAACCAGATTTCCTTCTCCCTATTGTGAAACATAATGGTGGGATAATCAAGGTCTGAGTAGGCATGCTATGTTACACTGTTTAATCGATTTATTTTTTTATTCTGCACAAGTATAAAATAACTCAAAACTATTTTGTGAGAATAGATTCATTTAGTTATTTCCAAGTAAAACTGATATGTTCCAAACTGACAACTGCTTAGGCAAATACAGCTGAGTAGACCAACATTAGCTTTAAAAATGAGAAAATGATGTTATCCATCTTTAATAACATTCCTAATCTTGATTTAAATACTAACTTTATCTTTCTTATTGCATTGCCAAATACATATAATATTAATATCATTTATGTTCTTCATTACATTTTACAATGCTTTTTAATTGATAGCTGTTAAGATTTGGAAATATATGTAGAAGTTCTGAAGATTTCTGGGGTAATCAAAACCGTCAACAACGGGTTATAAAAATCTTTTTAATTGATAGCAGTTAAGATTTGGAAATATAAGTAGAAGTTTCTGAAGAAGATTGCTGGGCCAATCAAAACTGTCAATAGTGGGTTGTAAAAAAGCATTGTAAAAAGTAATAAAGAACATAAATAATATTATATAGATTTAAATGCTATTGAGCCAATGACAGCCATTCTGGAATGGTGCTTGATGGTCTGATATTCTGCTGACATCTCTTGAGAAATCCAAAAACTTATTCCAAAAGGAATGTGTTGTAATATTACATGACTCCAATACAACGAATTTTTGACAAAAAAAAATAAAATGCATCTATTCACCATTTAATGTATAGGATATGTTCTATTTCCCTTGTACATAAATATTACAACATAAAATTAAAAGCAATATGGTTATTTATGTATAAAAAATTAAGCACAGACACTTTTATTCATTACTTAGCTAAAAATTGTGAAATTTTTTATTCCCTGAATCCATTGTTCTATCACTGCTCTAAATTACACAGGTAGTTTCTCAAAATGTGTATGTGAATATATATATATATACACACAAAACACTGCAGCAGACCTTTATATTTTTAGATACTGACTTATAATATATGAGTTATAACTTTATAAGTAATCTCAAACATGAGAGACACAGTAATTTTTATTGAAAGATAATGGAAGGCAAAGATGAAAAGATAGCAGTGAGGATAGTATTGATCTACGTGTTTTTTGCTTGATTTTTTGACTGATTAGCAAATTAATTGCACAGCAGAAAACACAAACATATCAATCATTCTTTTTATAATGTTGGCATTTGATAGAAACTATAGTTTAATTGTATTTATATGTTGGACTATTTCCATTATCTAATATTAGAAAAATTTAACTAAGTATTCCAAATACATTCAACTGTTAGTACTGTATTAGGCCAGCAACCTCTGAAGAAGAGGGGAGAATAATACTCCTCAAAACGTTGTGCATATACTAACCTGGTAGATGTGACTTTTTTAAAGACATTCAATACTCATATAAGATGATGGAAATAGTCCGATATTCAAATACAACTAAAAAAAACCATCATCACAAACCTTCAGGAAAAAAATGTAGTTTAAAATTTTGCTATAACAAAATAAAATCCTGAAATCGCCAATTAATATATTTTTATCTTATATCTGCAATACATAATGTACATATGAATGAAATGAAATTGTTTCTCAAACAACATGCACACAATACGGACTTAAGATTGTGGATTCAAATCTACATGTTAAACAACTTGACTCATAGGGTATTACAAGCTAACACACCCACCAGACAGATAAATCTCAAAAAAAAAAAATTCCACCTACGATTATCTTTTCAGATTAATAATACACAGGGTCTCTATTAGCAATCAGTTTAATAGTTAGAAAGTTCTAGAGGATGAGGTCTCAAGTTAATCTGAGTTGATTAGATGAATGAAGATATATAGAGATAAGAAGTACAATTATAATATGATACAATCTATAAATATATTATTGATGGGAGTGATGTCACGTTCCTAGATGATGTTGAATCGAAATTTTGTCGTTAATATTAAAAGTTGACAATGAGATAAGCGACTTTTTATTCATAAGTACATATAATGATTTTCTTTAAACTAAAAGATATAAAATTAATAAATATGGAGCTTTGCCATGACTTTATAACACAGTTTAAGAACATAAAAATGATCTTATCAAGAATTATTTCTCTCATTAACAGAAAATACAGAAAGACAAAAAAAAAAAACTTGAATATCGTCTGACACATTTTCTCGTTTAATGCTTGACGGATCACAAATTTTGATTTTTTTTCTCTCTCTTCCACTCATTAATTTTAATCTATTAATTTTGCTTGGTAAAACTCCGAGAAAATTAATATTTTTATATACATAAAATAATAATAAAAGACCTTGTAATAACAGGATTATATCACTAAGAGAAATGTATTTTATTAAATATAAACCTGAAGAAAAAATGAAAATATGGCAATGTTATGTTACCTCGACGCAATAGCTGACTTATCACTACTTGCAATTAATAAGTTTATATATATAAAGATGTATGCATAAACTTATATATTTCTTTCCATACAATTACTGCTTCTATATCAATATCCGGATTTTCAAAACTGTTTTATCACATATAAGTCTGGTGATTTTAAAAACAGTTCAGCATAGTTTAGATCTGTGTACGTGGCTGATTCTATAATTCAAGGTCCATGGACTTCCGGTATTTGACCTTGAGATGAACCTTCAAAACCTAGGTCTGATGATTTTAAAATCTGTCCAACATAGTTTAGATCTGTGTGCATGGCTGATTCTATAATTCAAGGTCCATGAATTTCCAGTATTTGACCTTGAGATGAACCTTCAAGACCTAGGTCTGATGAGTTTAAAATCTGTCCAGCATAGTTTATGTGAAAGTAGCTGATTCTCGAATTCAAGTCCCATGAACTTCTGGTACAATCGACTATTTTTATTTTCAGTTCTAAAACTATGTCCTATAACTGACTGATTTAGAAAAGCTGCTGGTAGGAAAAAGTTATTCCATCAATTTTTAAATAAGGAAAACAATTCTTCTGTCCTATTTGCTGTATTCTATTTAAGAGCTTGATATTCAGTAACTTTAGGTCCCCCAAAAATGATCCTACAAAGAAAATCTAAATGCATGGTTAATGCACACTCTAAGATACAGAGAACACATTTGGTGTGGTGTGCACTCATTTATATTTTACAAACGAAAACACAACTTCTTACCTATTCTGTTAGAAAAAAATAAACAAACATCATGGCTAATGATATGCACATCCATTGATCTGCCACACGAAGAAGCTGGATACAGATCTAGGTGAAACTTAAAAATTTGATAGAGAATTGAGAAATTTTCTCAGCCGATCTTTAATCATCTCAGTTAGCTGTAGAATTATATATTAATAAGTGTGTATTAAGTTATTTTTTATTTAATAGGTTTTAAAAAACACCTTTGCTATTAGTGACTAGGCAACCTCTAAGTAATGTCTTCCTCTTCACTGTTTTTCTGCTAACAAATAGTAAAAAACTTTATTTTTAGCGCCATTCTGTAATAATAATAATTGTATTAAATGTCCAAAATTTCTCTTCAAAAAAATAATTAAAATGAAAATATCCTAGACTAGATAGCTATGTTGCGGATTTCCCTCTTTGTTTCACTTCCTAATAAATAATATCTTGAAAAAAAAAATTCTAATTCAAAAATATTTACTTGAAACATCCAAATTTTATTGGATTCAAATCCCAGATTGTCAAAACAGTAGATGCATTAAGGGCAATGTTATAGACTTTCACACATACTCAGAAAGTTCTTACTTTGACTTAGGTAAATCCACACCCACACAAAAAACTATGCATATCAACACAATACCCACATATTAACTTGTTTCTTGTAAATCAGCTATAAACTAAATCAAAGCTTCCATTGCAAAAGTTAATTTCCTATATGTTGCCTTCAGTTGTGAATACAATTTATAGTAATTAAGTTACTTGTAAACACAAATAATAAACAAATTAATAAAGAATTTTCTTTTAATGTGTACATTATACAGAATAATATATATATTTTTCTTGTTTTTCATAATGTTAGTTTAAACTTTTCTAAAAATATAAAAAATTAATTATATTTTATATTTATCAAATAAATATAACAATCTTTCAGTTTTACAAAATAAAGTGAACAAAACTGCCATTTTGTACAACCTGACTACTATTTGGCATCTAGAAAGAAAAATAAAAGCAAAAAAAAGCATTACCAGAAATAGCAGTGTTGATCAATGCAAAATTACAATGTAAGTGTTGTTCAAATGCTGTTTTGAATCTATTGTGATGACATATCATGAGAGTTCCCAGAAACCAGTTAGTTATAATTTGTTTCATACTGTGGGACTTCTTTGTAATAAATTTTTAGTTGTAGTAAAAAAAAAAAAAAACATTTAATCATTCAGCATTATTTCATTGGGAAAATAATATATATACATCACAGCCAAATTTTAGAATTTTAAACAATAGAGAGTTTTGAGATTAAGTAATATTTACAATCAGACCTAGCTGGCAATAGAAATTGTCATAATGTAGTCTTGTGAGCTTTTAGTATCATAGTTTACAATTCAGAATTTACCTATTTTCATCATCTTAAATCTTCTTACCATAACCAACACAGATTGCCTAAATATTTTCATATCTTTGAAGAAACATTTGATTAAGTAAAAAATTGGCCTAACCAAATACCTTTTCATACAATTTTTAAAATTGAACAGGTGTCTGTCTCAATACCTCTTAATATATCTCTATTTTGAAAAATTATTTAGTTCACATAGTATAAGCTTTATTCCTCTGCAGTATCTCCATCTTTTCCAGATGATAATGTTTTGGTTTTTTTTTTACTTTTCTAGACAAATCTTACAACACTTACTGTAATTTATATTCAAAATGAAGTTTTAGTTTTCAGAGTTTAGTTCTAAAGATCTATACCATGATAATTGTTTATTAAAGTAGTTATATCTATCTTAAGAATTTATATCATACATTTCATGTTGAAAGAGTTTACAGTGTAAAAAAGATTGGTAACCATTGCATTAAAAAAATGCCTTGAAATGACATTAAGCTGATGTCAAAAATTCTGCCTCAAAATATATAAAACATAATTAAAAAAAGATAGGCATTCCATAGAGAGGAATATCTATTAATAAAAAACATTCCTTATCCACATTAAGATGCTCTCACTATTTCAATATATTATTTAAGATGATAAACACTTTTACTATATCATTTAAAAATGAAGACAGGACCCCCCCCCCCAAAAAAAAAAAACCCACCAGCTTTTGCAGGCATTGCTTTTTATCCATTATAATGCTATCAAAAATACATGTCAATTTCAAATGTACTAGTTTGAAATACTTTATCTTGAAGCAATTTTTTATAACTATTATAGATATTTTTCACCCTCCACTATATATGCAGTATTTACCCACTGGCTATTTCTTATATTGAATAAAATCATTTTTTGTAATTCAACTGCTTGAATTCACTCTCATTATTTTTTTTTTTTTTTAATCTTAAATTACATAAATCCTATATTCTTTATTATGAAATCTATATGTTGAATAATTTATATTCCTCAAATATAATAAATAATGTTGATCAAAATGTAATTTTTTAGGTGTTTTTTTTTTTTTTATTAACTTAACAAAGTTAAATTCAGATTATGGAGATGATCTGATGCATAATCCATTAATCTTCTGGCAATTTTAATTACGACAAAGAAGATATGTGAGAGGATATATTTGTTTTCAAGGCATTTATTTATAAAACAAATTTAAATGACATTAAATAGCATGGGAATTTTATTCCCAAGTTAAATATCAGAGCAACTTCTTTCTATGCATAATTTATCTTTATGCAGATATCATTATCAATCAATCAATTCTGAATTAATATTATTTCTTCAAATTCAAGTCTCAAAATTAAAAAGATGAATTTAATTTGTTTTTTACTTTATTGATATTTAAAATCATTTCAAGTTCCTCTTTGATTCAGAACTAAATTGATGCCACCTTTTATATTTGGTTTACTGCAGTTCTATCCTGGGATATTTCTATCAGTTATTATGGGCCATTTAACTATTTATTTTTAATAATAATGAATCTATAATTTAATTTTCACTTTTTTGTTCTTAGGTAGTAGGCATAACCAAGGGATAGATATAGCTCTAAATTTGGCTATTCTTTGTCCACTCTGATGGAAATTATGATTTTATATATAAATAAAAATGAAGTAAATTTGCTTTTTCAATATCCTTAACAGTTCATTTTTTATTGATTTTTTAAATCTTTTAAAATAATTGTGCCAATAAATAAATTAATTTTCCATGAACTTGATTCAAACTGAATTGTAATATATAGGGTATATGAGCACAGACTTTCACACAACCCACAGCTCCCCACTCTATCTCATATCACTGATACACTTGAACACATATATGTCGAAAAGATAATCACCAGTATACATATTTAATGCTAAACCAGCAATCATCAGTTGGTCCAGATTACAATCTCCACACATATATGCAATAAGTGCTCAGATATATATTAAGATAGCCAATTTTCATATTTTAATGGACAGGCTTCAATCCACTCCACACTCCTACTCTTCAACCATCCATCCAATTAAAAATCTGATGATAGAATGCTCAAAGGCCACCCTGAGGCTAAGATTCTTGTCACACCCATGTTGACCTATAAGCCAATCTGACCCCTCATGTGCAGGACATAATCAATTTAATACATATACAAGGGATGGGCAGACATCTATACTATAACTGAATTGTGTAAAAAATATAAAACCTTTAAACTATATTAAAGAACCTAATAAATGGAAGATATGTGAAACCAATTATATTAATTACAACAAAAATTATTATATGAATATATATGACATCAATTAATTTAACTAATAATTGATTATTGATAAATTATATAACATATAATTAATTATACAGGGTTTCTCCCCTTCCATTTACATATTATATTATTATTATAGGTTATAGTTAATTTTATATAAAAGTGATCTTGTAAAAAAAAAGGGACTGATAAATAAATTATCCGTATTTTCATATAATAAATATGATGCAGCTAGATTGTGTAGAAGAGTGAAAGTATCAGGATTAATTTAAGGTAATGATGTATTACGTGTTAGTAAAGGGAAATCAGATTATTTGAAAAAAGTACAAAGAGAAGTAGGAAGACATGCATTAGATGCAGATGGGTGAACAGCAAAGGAGGCAATTCAAGGAAAAGTGGGATGGTCAAGGTTTATATGAGAGATGCAAAAAGCAAAATGAAAATGTTTGGTAGATTGCAATTTATGGATAATAGAATAGCCAAAATAAAATTTAATAGAGTTATGAGTAAAGGACTGGCAACAAAATAGGTGAAAAAAGTAGTACAGTATGCAAAAAATTTGGATAAAGAGTGGGATGATTATGTTAGGAGAATTCGAGTGTTATAGTGGCAAGGAATGGGATAGAGGAATAGATGCATTAATAAAAAATAGGAAGTTGGAGAGATGGAGAACTAGTATAGAGAGTAAAAAGAGTTTAAATGTATATAGAAATAAACAGAATATTGGGTGCAAATTAATTTAAGATAATAGCAAGGAAAGTAGTTTACTGGTTAAGGCTCTAACATGATCTTTAGCAACAAGTGAATATATTTATAAAAGGAAAAATATGAGTGTTAGTCTACAAGTTATGTAAGGAAGGCAGAGAAAATATTAGGCATTTGTTAATTGAATGTAAATGCTTACAAGCAGAAAGGGTACAAATAATGTTGTGGAAGAATAATAAATATAAACAAAGTGAGTGTATACAAAATGGGTTCTTGGTTTTTATGTGGCTTTGGGGAAATATAAGGGGAATTTAGATATAAAGGCCATAGAACTGACAAAGATTATGTTGTGGAAATATGATAGAGCAGGACAGTGAAGAATATGGGAAGGAGAATGGAAATGGAAAGATAGCTAACAAGTTTCTCTGGGAATTATGGCTGAGAGATTCCTGACTCTGGACAAGAAGCTACAGTGCATCACATAACATCACATGCAATTTCAACTCCCTGAAAAGGACAAAAATTAATATTTGCCAAAAAAAAAGCTTTTATGAGTTATTGTTGATGTTATTTAAAGATACATTGTATGATTTAGTAAAAAAAAAAAAAAAAAAAGTAAATATTTTTAAGTTTCAATTTATATTTAATTTTCTGGGAAAGGGTTAAAATGTTATCTCCATATTTCTTCATCTTCTATATATATCCAACTGATATTTATAGACATATATAGAAGAAATGCCACAAATAAATATAAAACGATTAGAAACAGAAAATTTTATTATATCAAAAGCATAATATATATTGTCATATGAATTTACCTAGTAAATACTTATTTTTAAAATGAGTACACAAATGAGATTACACTGAAATATATAAATCAAACTTAGAATTTTGAGCTTTTAGACACAAACACACATTTTTTATTGCTGAACCACATAAATGCCATGAAGCCAATTATTATTAAAAGCTATCAATCAATACCTGATATAATGATCTAAACATAAATCATCATTAACATGTTTATATATAATATATATAAGTATATTCATTAAAAATATAATTTTTAAATTTCATGTATACAAATATATATCTAAGGAAATATTCATTACCCAATCCTTTTCAATCTTGTTCGCTTAAAAGTTATTAGAAGTGACATTTTAGTTTTAAATTTTTTTTTTTTTTATCAGCTTCAATATCACAGAAGAAGAAAAAATTAGAAGAAAATATTTGCACCTGAAATGATTAACGCAATTTATAATTATAATAAAATATAAAATAAGGGATTTTAATAGTTCAATTGATTATTGATATAAACATACACACATCTACATATGTGTTTCATAATATTGTAATCAGTCAAAAAGCAATGAATCATTTATTATGGAGGGGGGCTAATTGACGCTTGAGCATCAAAATGCAAGTTAAACGTGATAAACTTGACATAGATGACATCATATTTCTCAAAATGTAGACCTCAAGACATATGGAGAAAGATAATGACATAAAGCAAAAAGGTGGTATTGTTGCTATTATGAAAAAAATAATATAGCAGCTTACTTTTATAGATAATGCTGATGTCATAAAAGTCAATAACACTTTTTGCTTCCTTAGATCATTAATCAACATCAAGGAATCAATTAAAAAAGTTCATTACATGAACAGAAATACAATGAAAAATGATCATCTGTGTTTCCTATGGTGAAAAAAAAAATTGATGTTTTTCAATTATAATGAGTATGAAAACATTCAGGAACAGCATGGATAACAACAATAAAAACAAAGAATACTTGATTAAATTAGACCTGAATGATGATGTCATAGGATTATCAGCAATGAGTTGGATTGATTCATTCACCAAAGTAATGAATATCCTCTTTCAGAGGTTGAAAACCCAACCCATTAGAGTTCATTTAGAAAAATGTTAATCATATGATTGCCAATGATCAATGTTAACATAATGTTACTCCATAACAGCTCAAAATGTGTTTAAGAATATTACTGCATTTTACTTATGCGTATATATATTTAATTAAAATAATATTGAAAAGTAGTACATTTATTGATTTCTTTTTTATTCTTAATCATTTTAGATGGGTTACATGTTTTCCTCAGAAAAATTGGAAATAATAAATAGTGAAGGAATTTTTAATATTGATAAGATTTTTGGGTTTTTTTTCTATAGATACCATACAAAAGACATTAACGTTTTTGCAAGTAATATCTATATTCTTTTGTGAACTAGTATTGCTAAATTTTTCATCTATATACATTGCTTTTATAAAATTGTCAGGGGAGGGGGGAGTAGCTTTATTCATTAAAATGTCCTTAATTGTTTTTACATACAACGCCCCCTAGAAGTCTCTCACTGTCGTTTCTAAATGTCTTTTTTATGAAAAGTAGAAAGAATACAGTATTGGAAATGCTTTAAATGTCATTAAAGTATTGGCAGTCACTAGTCTATCATTTTTAAAATTTGATTTAATTGTGTTATTGTTTTTTTTTTTCTTTTTCAAGTTTCCATTCATTAATGATTTAATACAGAAGGGATTGGGAGAAAACATGGGCATCTTATCTTACTAAGCACTATACAAAATAAATGCTAATATATATATATGAATCATTTTGTGTACATTACAATGTCATTCTGTTATTCCAAATACTAGCAAGGGACACTGGATTCTTCATCCTTACAAAAATGATCAAATTAATTTTTTCATCTCATTTTTCTGTTTTATATTGTATTTTACATAACATATCTTTACATTTTTTTCCATAGCGTTTTGTTTTTTATTAATCTTTTATTTGCAACTTTTTTCAATTAATATCTACATTAAAAACAAATAAAACATTTTTTTTTTCTGCACTATTTTTTCCATTCCAACCTGCAGTTTTAGTTCAATTTTTTAAATCTATTATCATATTTTATAAAAAAGGACCAATCATTAATTTAATTTGCCTTATTTAAATTATCAGTTTCATACCTCAAAGCCTTCTAATATCTACCGACATGATAATTTTTTTTATACATCAGACAATTGTAATTTATTCACTGTTTGAGATATTAATTATATTTTCAAAATAAAATATATATTAATTAAATTTAAAATTGAAATATATATATAACTGTGTAAAGTACAGTAAAATATAGAATGCAAGATACTTTTTTGATGAGGCCTCTAAAATCTTATATATATATATATAACGTTAAACACATCTTTTTAAATGACAATTAGACTTAAGTAAATTGATGCTTAAACCGTACAATTAATCTTCATACAAGAAGATTTCATTTTAAATAAAATTTGCAACAAAATAAAAAATATTTTTGAGTTTAATTAGAATTAAAACATGTTTAGAAAAAAATCTTTTTTTAATAACATAGCATAAAGAATTATTATAATGCTACATATGAAATGCCTAAATTGATAAATGCAATTACTATGATAACGACCATCTGACTGACATATGTGCAAGATGTATCAGAATCTTTTACCTCAGGTGCTCCTTAGATCTTTCTTACACCTGGTGTAAGGATTTTGTTATAAATTTAATTCTCTTACCTGTTTGTTTAGATTTTTGTAGTAAAAGTACAGTTTTTTAATAATGCTATATACACATTCTTTTAGTCATAGGCTAGAAAAATGAAATTAGAAAACAAATGATTTCAAGCAAGAAGGGAGTACAATTAACAAGTTGAAGTGTTGAATAAGAATTGCCATTTTGGAAAAAATGAATAAAAAGTGTCCAGATGATAAAAAGAATTTCCAGATTAAGCACTTCATATTTCCTATCATAGAATAGATGAAAATTCACAACAAATATGGATTAACGAAAAGCAAATGGCATGCCAGTGCCAACCCTGACATTTTTTTAAACATTTTTAAGAGTCTGATTTTAGTTGTCATTAATATCAAAGTTCCAAATTTACATACAGAATACTCTTATAAAATATAAATACAGAAAATTAATTTTACATGTATTTTTATAACTATGTTTTTGATTTTGTATTGCATTTTTTCCTTTTGAAATGATTGTACTGGATGGTAACTTATTTTAGGTGTTCTAAAAACAAACTATATCTAAATATATATGTTTCAATATACTGCTGAATAGTATAGCATCAAAATATATTATTAATAATTATCAGGTTCATAACATATCAACATTATGTATACCTTGAATTTGCCAATAATTTTCTGTAAATATTTGATGTTGTCTTTCGTAAAGCCTTTACAGGCACTAATTATTAGCAGCAACCATAGACTCTCTTTATCATTTCTCTCTAGTAATTTAATTAGCTTTTGCAAAATGACTCAGTAAATGTAAATTATCTTGACATAATTGTTTAATGTTAGCAGTTCATTAAAGTTTTTAAATTATGACCATTATTCATTTTTTGTATATAGACAAACAATTCTAATTCCTTTTCTACATTTTTTTTTTTTACTAAAAAATATTTCCAATTTCATATTTTTGTGAAATAAAAATTCAACATTTTTTTTTAGTTGAAAGCTTTTTACAGCCTGTATTTCTGTGCTAGACCCACAGCCAGTCTCTTGAGTCCAGATATAATGAAGCTTGTTCACAACATTTCTTTTAAGCGGACAGTCCACTGCCAACCTAGATAGCATCCAGTAGAAGTTGGTAAATGGGAATTTAACAATTGTTAGCTAAAAAATAAAAGTCCTGGGTTAATCTTGATTGAACAAATAAATATTCTTATAATGATTATAAAAAATATAAAATTCTATTAAAATACGATGTGACCTTCACTACTGGTAGGGAAGAAAGAATGTCATACTTCTGTAGGTGCTAAGACCCATAATTTATCTTTTAATTGTTAATAACTTTCTCAAGCACAGTTTGCCTACAGTTTTCTCATTGAATGTTTTATCATTAACCATATTTCAAAATGTAATTTTATTTTCAAATCTCTTGTCATTGCTTTTGCAAATTTTGTCCATAGCCTGTAGACATGTTTATGCATTAGCTAATCATAAATTTTATTTCCTTTTGGCAGACAAGGTTATTGGTAGTATTACTCCCAGATATCCAAAACTTTCCATGTTCTATAATTTAGTTCCATAAATTTCAACTTTTTATTTATTTTCTCTTTCAACAGAAACATTGTTTTTGAGGTGATTATGTTGATTTATAATTCATATTTCTTTGCTTGTTCATTTAGTATCTCTAATGTTGATGTTAATATTTGGTCATCTTCTTTTGTGAATAATATGATATTGGTGTTTTTTTCATCTGCTTCAATGGCTTCTATGCCATTATCTTATTTTAACCTCAATATATGCACTGATGTTATTTTGAGGTCCACTTTGATCTTAACCATTATCCTTACTTTTAATGAACTGCAATTTATTCTATTTAAACTATACCTACATACAGCAAGATATTATAATAAGGTCAATGGATAGCAGATAATATATCTCCAAACCATTATCTGGCTATAGCCAACTTCAGTAAGAAGCAAGATAATATCTAACTATTCATTTTAATATTATATACTATCATGTTTCTCACTAATGATAGTCAATAGTCAAAAATAAGCACAGAGATATGGATATACCATTATCCACTAATATTTGGTGATAATTGAAGTTTACAATAGACAGCTTTAGAATAAGTGCACAAGAAATAAAACCTGAAGTTTCTAAAAAAAATGACTTTACCACATTATCAAAATTAGATTATTAAAATGAAGTCTGAAACTGGAAATTTTGATTTGGTGATGATATATATACATACACACCATTCTTCATTTAATCTGCATATAAAAATGATAGTTTGGAGATCCCTAGGCTTCCTTATAATTAAAATGCCCTATATAGTAGAGGTGCACGTTCAAGAACTAGTCCCTGCATTGAATCCACCACTTCTGTCTCAACTGCCAAATTACCTATCAAGCAACTTGATATACGATTATAAATATGAATATTTATTTTATATATAACATTAAACAAATAAAGGCAAAATTAACTAATAATAAAATAAGCAAATAAATAAAAGATGATTCAATAGCAACAGAGTAGTGATAAATATTTACAGTCCTACTCCCCATTAAAATGGATAGAGTCTGAAGCATTGCTAGCATTCTGTTACGCCTCCCCATTCTTGGTATATTAAACTTGCGGATGAATAAAGAAAAAGCAAGCTGACTTTCAACCTTTGATAAAAGTACATCTACAAAGCAATCCATAAGCCATTTACTTTTCAAATTGTTTAGCGATCAAAAGAAACCATTAAAAATGAATATTCAAAAAAAAAAAAAAAACTATTTTTAAAAAGAAATATACATTATCGTTGATCTTATATTTATAGATATATAAAAAAAAAAATCAATACTCTCACAATATTAATAGGAATTTTTACATTTTATATGTATACTGACATACAACTTAAAAAGAATGGAATCAATAAACAGCAATACTGTATATAGAAAAAAAGTAGATTCTTATATGTTATGAAATTCCGCACACATGCATATAAGTTTGCTTTGATTTAAATATCTGAAAGTTTGCCGTGGTATTAACAGATTATAATCTATAAATATATACCAACATCATTTCCAACTTTAGTGAGTCATCATTAATGATGCTTTTCTCTATAAATTCGAGAAGTTATAGAGTAAGCAATGGTGGTTATTTATATCACTTAGCTTGTGGTTAAACACCTGTAGAGGTCCCTACTATCGCATTTTATACGCATATTCTCGAGGTTACAGCCTCGGTAAATATTACAAAAGAGTGAACGTAAATGATTATATTTATTATTTGAAATTTAAATTGTCCAGTTATAGAGATCTGAAACTAGTTCTTAATTCTGTAAACTTTAATCCCACTGATTATTAGATCATCTATCAGTGCCATATGATATTTTCCCAAACCATTTTTTAAAAGCATTAAACTGTAGCACCAATTTTACATTCCAATATCAATCAGTAAATATAAAAAGGCCTAAAAGAAGGTCATGTGTATTATTTAGAGCAGTGATAACTCTTAATGAGAAATAATGATAATTGCCTATTGTTTATGGATCTTGAATATCGATGTGTCTGTTAAGTCATCAGGTGCAAATAATTTTTTTTTAATCCAAATAGTCTGTACATCACGAAAAAAAAAAAACACTTGATGATTATCAATAGAATTTGCTGTTACTTTCAATAAACTGTAACAAAAAAATCAATGTAACATTTCAAATTTAAGATTCACACACATATACATGTATGTACATGCATACTTCAAATTACAGTTCTTTAGTGATTATAACCAAAATTCTATAAAACCCTCACAAAATTTGTTGCAATCGAACGTATTTGCATATATGGCTTAGAATGAACAACAAGCTGATCACATGATCAACAGTACGTTAGTATGAATCATACATTACTTATGCATAGCTTTCAGCTATAATAAAATATATTGGATTATTTTGCTTTCATTTATAAGTATCAAGCATTCTGCACTCACAACTCCAACATAATCCATTCCAGACAAATACATAAATGATTGTTACTAATCGTTTATTAAACTAGATATTACCCGCAGACCAGATGTAAACTTTAAATCCGTTAAAATTCAATATATCTGGGGGGGGGGGGATATAAAAATACATAAATACATTAAATAACTTCCATCTCTTTTTTCTACGATGCAATATCTTTTTAAGATATGCTTAAATTTTTTACTCCACTACACATGTTGCATGCTATTTCAGTGTAAAATATCCCTACACATAGGTTGTTTGACTTTTTCACATACATAGAATGTGTCATGTCTTAAAAAGATATTATACATGAAAAACAAAAGATGAAGTTGAATTATTTTGTGTAGTTATGCATAATAAAAAAACAGTTATTTTAATATTTATCTGAGGTTTAATGTTTGTATCTGAGCTGAGAATAATTTCCAGTTTAATAAATGATTATTATTAATTATTAATAGGATTTATCTGAAGTGTGGTCTTAAAATTGTGATTGCAGAAAGTTTGACATTTCTAAATTAAACTATAATAACTCAATATTGATAAATACTGAACAAAAAATAAAAACGTCTGCAAGATATAGACCTAGGCCAATTGATGAGTACTGATTCATTTTGGATTGAGCATCTTGGAATTATTTGCCTTTTCAGATCGCTTTATTTATATGTTTATTTTAAGAATGTATGGCAAAGCAAAAGTTTTAAATTTATCTTAAAATATATATTTGAATCAATATTTATATATACTTCATGGATAATTTTAAAAAGTCAATAGGAATTTTGAAATTAAATATTTTCAGCAAATTTCAATAAATAAAAATTACATATGTATATAAGTATATGCACAGATAAATGTATACAGTATTATTAATTATAAATTTATTTTAAAAGTATGTTAAAACAAAATATATCGTTTATTAACAATTATAAAGTGAAAATAACATTATTTTATAAAGTAATTAAATTCTAATACACAAATCAATTAATTAAAGATATACGTATCTGATATAATTTAGTCTGGTAATCCCTTTCAATAAAATTTTGTAAATGTTGTGATTGGACAAATAAGCAGCAAATAAAAATTAAGTCCAGGAGTTGTCTCCCACCAATAGATCACTGGATTAAAATGATCGATGATGGATCCAATTCTGCTAATCAGTCAATTCCAGGAACTATAAGTAGGGTTTGTAAATCGCGGTGCTGATTATTGATTATTGCTGAATGATTACTGCTTCTCTGAATGAAGTTTGTACTACTGATTAATCTTTGAGTGTGAGTTTATTATATTTATTGTGTGTGGTGTTGAAATATCATGCAGGAATAGACAAACCACCATCAGCTTGACTGTAACTTTTATAAGAAATTTCCCTGGGGCTTAACTTCTAACAAATATATTGGCAAAGGTAATTTATACATAATAGATTATAAATAAACTAACAATAATAAAGCACAATGAAAAGTTGATAAAAGTAAAATATTTTATTCAAACAAATTAAAATATTTAAAAGATAAATTACTAATAAATTGGAAAGAATACACACATGCTAATCCAGATATTAATCAACTAATTAAAACAGTTTAACAATTAAAGTTCACATCTTAAGTTTCTTGTAGCAAGTTCTTCGAATAATAAATCTGCAAATGTCTCTATTAGTAATATATTATAAGCTTATAAAAAGGATTGTTTGCAAACACTTAATTTAGTCGCAATTGGGATATATGTTTTGTAATATATGTTTTGAAGAGCCCATTGAAGTTAACTAGTTTCACACTGTCGACATTTTTGTATGTTCTTGATCTATCCTAATGCTAGACTGTTTTTTTTTTGAGTAACCTATGATGAAAGGTATCTGTAAATGCATCGGTTCCACTCCGCATGACTATTCATCTCAGCATATGAGTAGTGATAGTCCTACATATGAGTAGTCTGGGATAGAACATTTTCCCCATCCCAGACATAATGGAAACTGCTAGTTAGGGAGAAGACACAAGACCTTGATTGCTGTTATTTTCTTTCTTTTATACTTCCAATCAGTTTTTAGACTCGTGTGCATATATTATCTTTTGTTCTTTTATCACAATACAAAATAAGTCTTATACATTATTTCCTATCTTCAGTTGTAAAGTTTATTTTTTATGAATTACTTCCACCATCTTTAATTACTGTTAGAAAAAATTTTTTGATTGTAATCTTTTACATTTGGAATTTCTTTCTGTTCAATGTGGATTAGTGATCTTCATGTTTCTTTTATTCCTTCCAATTTCAACTTTAATTAAATTACATAGATAAATAAGAAACAAAAATTAACTTTCATTGTACTTTTTAAAAAAAAAATTACACCAATTAAAATAAGATTAAATTGTCTTTTAAAGATTTTTAAATTTTATCTTTTTTTTTTTAAATATTACCAAATGCCAAATATATTTGGATCATCTATATGTAGACAGTACAATACATAACATCCCCTAATACAGATATATATACAAGATCATTTGTTTTTAATTGTACACTAAAGAAAATTAAAATTAGGTAATAGAGCAATATCATCAAAGAATATAACATGGATAGCAAATGCAGAACTTATGTGTATAACTGGTGCATACTCATGTAAAGTGTGGCGGAGTGGATAGATAACCAACGGTATAAATCAAAAAGTAGAACAAAAGATAATGGTAGTAAAAGAAAACATTAGTTAGATTGGAGATTATAATAGTAATATGATAAAAGTCACAAAAAGTGAGTTATAACCAAAGATAATATAGAGAAATGATAAATAAAAAGTGAATGTGTAGATAACCAGAGAGAAGTGTGACATGAAACACAGGGTATAGAAATACTAGAAGAATAACAGAAGTACTATCTGTACCTGGATTATGAAAAAGAATTTCAAATTGACTTAGAGATGAATAACAAGCTTTGATCTGTAAAGACAAAATTATGGACATACAAAGAACAGGAGGGTGCAGATTTTGTTGGTTATTTTCAAAATTTCTTTTATCATAGTGCCAATATCTACATAATAAAAGAAAAGCAAGATATCAAAGTCAATAATTTTAGAAAAACCTTAGGGAAAATGTTAAGGAAAGCTCAAAAATAGTGGATGGGGCAAACTAAAGAATGTTAGAAATACTTTCCACATCATTGCTTATAATATCAGTAATGAAAAATGTAAATCTGTTGGGTTAAAACATGTTGTTGGAAAGTTACCTAATAATGCCACAGATGTGGAGTTTAAAATCTAGTTTTGCTCAGTTAGATGGCATAATTTATTCTGGAAGGATCAAGGCTTTTTGAATTTATAGCCCACTAAATAATAAATCACTAGCTGAACCAGAAGATTCTGAAAATGATGAGGATCAAGGTTGATTATGTAGTTTGAGCTTATTAATAGTAAGTCATCAAATAAGAATACCTAAAAGAAAGATAAAAACCACCAGATAAGACCAGTTATAGTTGTGGAAATACTAATAACCAAGACCCAAATGATTCTTGGAAAAAACTGTCAAAATTAAATGAAGTGAAATTTTGTATAATATAGATAATCTAACTTTGGTTTGAATACTAATTTTGTGAGTGTATTATTTTACTAACAAAGTAAATCATTTTTTTATTGGTTTTTTTCTTTGGCAGACTATAATGATATGAAGCAATATGTATATATGCTTCGAGGATAATTGTAAAAAGTCAATAGAAATTTTTAAATTAAATATTTTCAGCAAATTTCAATAAATAAAAATTATATATATATATAAGTATATGCACAGATGAATGTATACATAATTATTAATTATAAGTTTATTTTAAAAGTATGTTAAAACAGAATGTATCTTTTATTAACAATTATAAAGTGGAAATAACATTATTTTATAAAGTAATTAAATTCTAATAAACAAATCAATTAAGAAGATAAGTATCCAATGTAATTTAGTCTGATAATTCCTCAAAAATAAAATTTTGTAAATGTTATGATCGGACAAATAAGCAGCAGACCAAAATGGAGTTCAAGCCCAACAATAGACCAATGGATTAAAAGGACAGACGATGGATCTGTTTATTGCTGATAAGTCAACTTCAGAAACTATAAGTAACGGTTGTAAATCACCATGGATTATTGATTAGTGCTTCTTTGAGTGAAGTTTGTACTGCTGGTTATCTTTGAATGTGAGTCCAAATGTATTTATTAAGCTTGGTGTTGAAATATCATGGCAGGAGAAGCTGCAATCAGCTTCACTCTAGCCATCCAGCAAAGTGTAGGCCAAAAGTTCATAAAGAAGTATGGAAAGGAGCCATCAGCTAATATGATGTGTCCATTATATGGCTAAATTTCAAGTATCTACTGCTTTGGGGAGAAACCAGCTGTCAAAACACACTCTGAAGCCAAATCCACTTTCTTTGAACATGAATTAAAATGTGAACATAGCCTTGAATCTATATCTGCCAACATCATATATTCTGAATGTAATGATGCCAAACAAAGTGAAAAGGACATAGCATATTGACAAGAATAGACATGCTTTTAATAAAAAACAATTTTCTATCCTCCCCTTTCAAAAAAGTAGTTCATCTGAATGAACATATTTATAATTCAAATATTATGCAAATTCTCTATTTTGGTTATGCTCTTATAAACACTACAAGCCCCTCTTACACTCAGTGCTACATTTATGACTACTCAATAGTCAAAAGCATGCTAATTATGATTAAATAATGCTTTTCTCTAGATACTTTGTACATAGTTATTTTTTAAATTATATTTTCTGAGAAAAAGTTTATCAAAGTTTTTGAAATAATTCATTTTTAAAAAATTAGTACTACAACTAATATAACAAAAAAAATGTCATGTCAATTTTTATTAAAGCCTTGCTATGACCACAAGATTATTTTCTAATTTTATTTTTGAAAAATTATAATTGTTTAAATTCAAATATTTTAATATTAGTATAACAGATATTATATAGGAAGTTTGAACTCACTTTCACATGACACTCAACTATTCATGCTATCTCATATTGCTGACACAGGGTCATGTGAAAGTCTTGAGTTCAAACCTCCTATATATTATATATTGGAGTGCAGGTGTGAAAAAACTTGTACTGTAGAATATTACAACATATAATGTTATTGAATTCTCACACATATTTTATCTAAATCCTTATACATTTATTATCATTGATTTTGAAAGAATATTACTCCTAAATAATAACCAATGATGTTAAATTGCCAAATATAAATTATTACTTATGAATGTTTTCATTCATTTTATATCTTGTAATTTTTCCAATTTAGTTGTAAGAAATATTTCTGTTCTTCTCTTCCCCTTTTGTCTCCAATATAATTTTCTGTAATCTATATATAATATATAGGGGGTTTGAACTCAGACTTTCACATAATCCTCAACCATCTATGCTATCTCATACCACTGATATACTTGATCACACACATGTTGAAAAGGTAAATAATCAACAATATCATATTTTATGTTAAACCAGCACTCGTCAGTTGGTCCAGATTATCATCTCCACACATATAGACAATCAAAGCTCAGCTTATATTAAGATAGCCAACGTTCATACTTTAATGGACAGATTTCAAACCACTCCACCCCACAACTCTTCAGCCATCCATTTTCATTAAAAATCTGATGATGGACTGCTCAAAGTCCACCTTAGTTCCAACCTTCTCATCCTATCCATGTTAACCACAAGTCACTCTGACCCTCATGTACCGAACATAATCCACTTACATACATATACAAGAGATGGGCAGACCTTAAAGCATTTTATTTTCAAATATGAATTATTTTTTTCTATATAGTAATAATATTTGCAGTGCTTAATTGAAAATCTAGAAACTTTTGGGTACTAATTCCACTATATATCTTGAATATAATTTTGTACTATTTCATGAACAATAATAAATTAATAATTTCATTTTTTATCTAATTAGAAAATATAATCTGAGAATAAAACCAATTGTGAATTCAAGCACTTTTTCACAATGTGGCAAAACTCTTTTTGTGTTATGTGATGTAAAAAGACAAGTTTCTATTTATTTTGAAAGATTATTTTTTATTTCAAATATATTTTCATTTATTTCATTGATATTTTTATTAATAGATATAAAACATTTTAATTTTTATAATTACTGAGAGGTTTTTAAGGAGTAAAAATCACATGAGATGGAAGAAATTTTTCAGTCTTCTTATTAGAAAAGGTATAGACATTTTCCCTATCAATAGTTTAAATATCTTAATCTAAAAACTTTCATTTTTTAAAGAAATTTTAAAAGCATTTTAAACCGAAATTATGATAGAAAATAATTTATTTTTGTCACAAAATCTGTTCACACTAGAAACTAAGCATATGAAAAATTAAGTTACATTTTAATGTGCAACTTACTTGTGTTTAATCCTGGGTGAAAGTGTTAATGGTAGAAATTTGAATCAAATAGATGTCATACAAATTCTGAAATTTAAACAATTCAACTGATCAGAATAATATATTGATTTTTTTTCCCTCAGGTTTTAAGAATAAGTTTTTTGCTTTTGTTATTTTAGAAAGAAAAATGAAATTTTTAGAAATTTATTTACATATTTATGCTTATTTATGCAAAATATTTAAAAAATATTTATTTTATAAATTAAAAAATACATAGAATTAGATTTAATTTTAAATGTTTTTTTGAGAAGACAATGAAATAAAACTTTTTTTTTATAATATTTTATACTAGTTTGTTTGTGTTTTACTTATAATAAATATAAAGTGTGATTGATTTGTAGCATAAATGTTGGTGCACATATTTTTTATAAAATTTTAATAATAATGAGTATAACTTTAAATCTTAAAACAAAATTCAGTTGCTTTTAATGTGTAAACAAAAATTCATTTGGGATCTTAAAAATGGAATTGAAATAAAGAATTCAATATTTTTTTATAAATTGGTGAAATGAACCATCCAATAAGAAAAAAGACATTGTTCTTAATAGTAAGTAAAATAAAGTCATACATCATGTGACTTAATTTAATAAGCTTATAATTATAAACTAAAATAAAGTGTGTGCTAATAGCTCTAACAAGCTTCATCGATAAATGACTCAAGAGAAAGTATTTAACATCTCTACCTAGAAATTATCCCCATCCTCAGCCTGACTTCAAGCTATTGGCTTTCCTCAGTGAGGCCATTAAGATATTTCAGAAATTTGATTCAAAATACTAACTCAAAGTCAGCATTTATCTGATAGTTAACTTTTACTTAGAAAATTTGAAATTTTCAGACACCTATATGTCTTCAAATCCAGTTATCTAACTTCAGATTTTCTACTTAACAACAACTATCAGATAAATGCTGGATTTGAATTGATATTTTGGATCCAGTGTCTGAAATATCCTAGCACCTCACTGAGGAAAGCCAATAACTTGAAACAGGTCTGAGGATGGGAATAAGAGATTTTAAATGCTTTCTCTTGCAATATTTATAGATAAAGCTTGCTAGAGCTATTAGCACGCTCTTTATTTTAGATTGTTCTCAATATGTATTTCACTTTAGTACTTTATTTTTCTATTTTGCAAAGTCTAAATATTATCTTTTAGAATGTTTTTCATTAGTAAAATTATATTTGTAATGAATACTGTAAAGATTATCAAAATGTGATATAGAATAAAAGTTTAATTGCAAAAATAAAATATTGCAAATATGCGTGAAACTGTCACTAAGTTTTCTGAAGAACAATGAAAGGAGTTAGGCAGTGAAAGAGTTAAAAAAAAAATTCTTATTCATCTTTTGAAAAATCAATACAAATAATAAAATTTAAAGTTATATTATAAAAAATTACACTTCACTAAAATGAAAAAAAAAAAACAACAACAACAACAGATAATTACCAAGATAAATAAATTAACTAATTAAACATAATCAATATGAATATATTACTATTGTAATTTCTATTAAAAGTCTCTCAGAAAAAGAAAAAAACTGAAGATTCAAAAAATAATAAGTGCAATAAAATAAAAATTGAAAACATATTTGTCATATAAAAAATGAAGACACCAGTAAATGAGCTGGAAGAACACAATCTATAATTTTCAATTAATACTTTCATGTATAACAAGAGATAAAATATAAAAAAAAATTACAATGGCATTTTACATTCTTCATAAATAAAAAATTTAAATGCACAATTTTTTTTCTTATAAAATATACCGCCTCTCTCTTTCAAAAACTTTAGTTCAAGGTTTTTACCATTGACAACAATTTTCTATTACTAAGACAAATACCAAACCAATATGTGTGACAGAACATAGTTTTATATAAAAATTTATATAACAAATACAAAAATATATTATGCTATAGGACTGCCATATCCACACCATTTGGTTTCAAGCCTTCACTTATACCAAAAATAGCAGATAATATATCAGTATATTGGTGTTTGTCTCAAGGTTTCTGATGATGGCATTTCAATGACTTTGATATAGAAAGTATATGTTCTGTGATGAAGCATTATTTATTGTAAGGAAAAGATTAAATAATGACAATAATTTACAAACCAGAACAATTCTTCCTTCTGCTAATATAATAAAAATATTAATATTCTGGATAACAATAAAAAGAATTCTAGCAACAAAATCAAAGGATAGCAATGGGTTCAACATGGTCATTCCTGGTAAGCAACATTGGCATAAAATTTGAAGCCAAAGCCATAAATATCACTCTATATCCACCTAAATTTTGGATTGATATGCTGATGATACACTTGTTGCATGCACATGGTGAAGCACTACTACAAACATTCTGGACATACAGCAACAACATAATCCCTTGTCAATTAAATTTACAATAGAATCATTCCAAGAAAAAAAATTGACATTCTTAAATGGTCTTGTGCAAAACTTCTTCATGGTGAAATCAAAACTACAGTTTGTAGAAGACTTCAACATACAGGAAAATATTTAGCATATACATTTAATCACACCAGACACATGAAACATGGAGGTATATTATCACTATGATCACTTCAAAAAAATTTGATCACAAACCAGTGATTTGGAAGAAGAAAGAATCTACATAGAACAAACTCTCGTGAAAAATGATTATCCATCAGTAGTCATTAAAAAAATGTTAAATAAACAATAGAAAGAAACATCAAAAGAAAAAAACAAGTATTGGTATTGTAGTATATCTATGTATTCCAGAAAACTGAAGAAAATTGCAATCATTATAACATCATAACAATTTTCCAAAACCATATTATACTACAAGAAATTCTAACATCTACAAAATGCTAAAATATAAAAACTGCATCTATAAAATACTATATAAATGTGGATATATATTGGTAAGATCAATCATCCCACTTAAAAACAATTGAAAGAGCACAAAATGATAATTAAAAAAGAGAAATTGACATAATGAATGTGTTCATGTGATCAATTGGGAAATACAAAAATATTGAATAGAGAGGAAAAGATACAAAAAAAAAAAAAAATTCAAAGATGCTTGCTGCTCACATGACAATGGCGAATAACCTCATAAGTCAATTAGTGATAATACATAATGTCTGGAAATCACTAATTAACTGTGCCCTTAGAAAAAAGTAAAGATATCAAGAGGACCATCAATGGGTAAGTATGTGAAATTTCTATTGACTATTGCCTTTAGCAGAATAATTCTGTTGGTTAAAGTGTCACTTCAATTCAATATGCATAAATCTAAAGAACCAGGTTTAATTCCTACACTAGTACTTTCATTAATCAAGTCTGCATACCTGACGAAGAGAGAATAATACCACTCCAAATATAGTGATATATTCTAACCTTTTTTGCTATTACTAATAGTTGAATATATTAGGAAAGTTTAATATTGTTTCTACAGACAATGACTATTTAATATTAGATGATGGAAATAGTTCACTATTAAATCTACATATTAGTTTTTATTATATACAAATATATAGAGCAGAGTTTTCAACATATGTAAATATATGGCATTAAATACAATCATTTATATATAGTAAACATGGTTATTAAATCATACGTAGTTCCACCTCAATATTCGACAATATGATAAGGAAATGAATCATTTTCTTAATAGTTCTCTTTGAATATAAAGAAGATTGTTTTGAATTGTAAGTAAGATATTTATCAAATAGATTGGGGTTGTTTTTGTTTTTTTTTATTTAAGAAAGTAAACAAATTTCTTTCTTTTTTTTTTTTTCAAATTATAACATATTAAATAGGTCTATACATAATAAAGTAAATTATGATGTGAATATATGTATAACGTTAAATATAATTATTTATAAATAATAAATGCTGTTGCAGTAAATAATTTAATTTAGAAGTTAAACATAGTAAGAGATCAACAGAAAATATTAACAAAAAATACAAAATAATAGTTTTGAAAAATACAATTGAATAATAAATTGAATAGGAGAAAACACATTTAACACACACACTCAAACGAAAATGCTTGTGCTTGTGAAAGTATTTGGCTATCATTTTTCTCTTTAAAACAACAACAAAAAAAATTACCATTTGTAAATTTTATGCATACTTACTAGTACAGTTAGTAGAAATTTATGTAAGGATAATGTTTGCTCAGTGAGCGAATCACAAAATTTCCATTTAATATGGTTCCAAAGCACAAACTTAATAATAGTAATTCTAAACCACTAAATATCATATGATTACCATTTCCTGTGCTTACACAAGTTGTTAAAACAGAGGTAAAACTCACAACAAAAACCCTATCTAGTGCCTATTTATCTAATATCAATAGACTAGTTTCTAGCTTGTGGCTTTCGTTAGTGAGGAACTTTGGATCTGAAAGCATTGCACCTAAGAAAGTAGTCTAGAGGTATTGGATGAATAGGCACTAGATAGGGATTTTATGTGCAAGCCCTTTTGCACCTATTGATTACTCTGTTATGCATTGGGTGGCACTACTTACTGTATGGAAAGTTTTGCCTCTGTTTTAACAGTGATTCTACCAATCCTAAAAATACTGTGAGCTGCTTTATTATTTTAAATTCATATAAATTTTCTGAATCTATATATACAAAGGAACTCTTTACTTGCAAAAAAATGGATTGCTTTCACTCTTTTTTTTACTGGATCCTTTGCCAAAATCTTCATATAATGTTTTTAATGCAATGTGTTACTATCTATTGGAATTTTTTTTTTTCCATTCATATTTTTTGTTCATAAAGGTAACACTTTTTCAATCCACACCAAAATACCTGTGTACTATGAGTGTAACTTGAACAGTTTCAGGAGCAATAAACCAATGAATTAAATATATATAATAGTAACAATTAAATACTGTCTGTCGGTATACTAATAGCGATAAACCAAATTAGCCAAAAAAAAAACAACAACAAAATTTTACTAAAATTATTCTAGCTGAAATACACAGGCTTATATATACCTGTGTCTATATATGTAATAGACAGGGTATGAGCACAGACTTTCACATGACCCACCACTCTCCCACTATCTCATAACACTGATACACTTGAACACACATATGTTGAAAAGATAAATAATCACCAATATACGTATTTCATGCTAAACCAGCAATCATCAGTTGGTCCAGATTACCATCTCTACACATATATGCTCCAAGTGCTCAGATATATATTACGATAGCAAATCCTCCTACTTTAATGGACAGGCTTCAATCCACCCCACACTGCTACGCTTCAACCGTCCATCCAATTGAAAATCTGATGATGGAACGCTCAAAGGCCACCCTGAGGCCGAGATTATTGTCACACCCATGTTGACCTAAGGTCAATCTGACCCCACATGTACAGGACATAATCCATTAAATACATACGCAAGGGATAGGCAGACATCTCTAATATGTAATAGCTGAAATACACAGGCTTATATATACCTGTGTCTATATATGTAATAGACAGGGTATGAGCACAGACTTTCACATGACCCACCACTCTCACACTATCTTTTCATTTATTAAAAAATAGATCTCTAGAGTGAAATTCAACTAGAAATAAACAATATATACCGATAAATACAAAATAAAACAGCCTTCCCATAATTCACTTGAAATCTATTTGTTAATAGATGAAACCATGGTCGTGAAAAAAAATTGGTAAATTTTTTTTGGCTAATATTGTAATGTCACACGATATTCTATCTTAATAGTACTAATACGTATAAGCTTGTAAAATAATTTTTGGTTGAAATAATTTCTCATATCTAAACGGTTTGGGTAGAATTAAAAATTAATGAGTTTCTATTAAATATATTTTGTTTCAAATATATTTGAAAAAGGAGGTTTTTTTTATAAAAAAAAAAAGAAAAAGATTCTGAACTAAGACTTAAGTCTTAGTTCAAGTTACATGTATCTTCTTACATAATCTAATAATCTTTTTAAAACTCAGTAAATACAAAAACTTTTCTTTTGTTTAAAATCATACCGAAAACGCTTAAAAAGAATTTATTTACATTAACTGATACGGAATTATTTTTTTTTTCTTTTCGTTTCTTGATCAGCTAAAAATAAAACTGAAAAAAAAAAAAAAAGAAACCAATGATAGGATTTGCAAGAATAATAAGTTCTCCCTACTGCTGGTTAAATTGAAAGCCAAGAAAGATTCCAGTCACGTGAACACCGTATCAGAAAAGGATTAAATGATAAAATATTATTAATTTTATAAAAAATTAACTTTAAATACCTTACAGAAATTTTCAAGCTGTTTTTAAGAAAGAAACAAATTGTTTGAAAATTATAAAGATAAAAATATTACATACCCCCTAACGAGAAAAAAAAATTCAAATACAACCACAAATTTAAAGCAAACTAATATCGAGTAACATTGAATCATAAAATAATCAAGTTTAAAAAATAAAACATCACGGACACATTTTATTCTGAGAATATTGATTTTATTTTTAATAGTTGTCCTTAATTTTTTTTTCTCCTTTCTCTCAATTTCCTTTTTGATTGAAAAAGGAACTAGACATTTAACGCAAAGAAAAAGATCATTTTGAAGTCAGATGTGTTATTTCACATCTTAATACTTCATACAGAATAATTAAAGAAATGCTTGAAGGAGAATAAACTTTAATTTTTGCTTTTTGTGAGAGTGTTAAGAATGAAATTTTAATCTTCGTCGGGAGATAAAACATAAATAGGCACCAGTATCAAATGAATTTAAAATTATCGTGCAAAACTTTGAATATTAATTAGTATTTAAACATCTACTTAAAAAAACATTGATAATTACAGGCATTGCCAAATTTATTTCATTTAAAAATAATAATAATGCAAATATTAACCTTATAGCAACTTCTTTAAACCATAATCTCAACATATATATGAATGTGGCCGCATCTCCTTCAAGAGTGGCGAAAGTGCATCATTGATCGCCTTTTTGCTTTATGGTCATCACATCCATATTCATATTATAAAAGCAAATTACTATAAGAGCATTACTATCCATCCATCTAAAAAAATCTAGATACCCGTTCACTGCCAATAGCTAATGTAACTAAGAAACATGGATTAGTTCAAGTTCTGTACAGATTTAAACTCCAGATCATAAATATGATTTGTGAATATATTATCTACTACTTTATAACACTCTTCTTTATCATAATGTTGACGCCAGTTTTATAGCCTTTCTACAGATGGTACTAAATGTGTCCCTCTACTTTAAGTTCTATCAAGTTTGTTTTATTATCTGTCCCATTCTTTGAATTTTTCTTCACATTATTATTATTATCATCATCAGCAGCATTATCAGCATCGTCATCATCATCATCATCATCATCATCATTATTATTATTATTCACTTTTTTTCTGATGAATTGAAAATTGATCTAACCCTTAATTGTTGTAAGGTCAATTTCTGAACTACCATAATTGATTTTTCTTTCCTCCTAAATTCTAGCCATGAAAAGTAATGATAAAGAATTGAGTTTTATTATTGCTAGGTATACTATCATGTCTACCTGTAATTATATGTTGAACTAGTTCCATTACTGAATACTGATTTAGAATCTTTTAAAAATTTCTAACTTTATTCAAACTTTACAAAGTCATTCAACTGTTAATAATGGCACACAAATTAATATTTAAAAACTTTTGAAGTGATATTATTCTACTTTCTATTCCAGGATTTGTTGTCTGACTAATGGTATTATTAGAGAGGAAACGCAACTTGAGAACTTTTAGATTCATGAATATTGCAGACAATTCTAGCTCTACCCAACTAGGTACCAAAACCTAATTATGTAAAGCACTGAATCCCAGGTTGGATTCCTTTGTTGCACTATAACTAATCAGAGCAAGAACAACTAAAAAAGAGACAAAAATAAAAAATATTCTGTTATAAAGAATGCCATTAGATTGAGCATCTAAAATTTCTTCCTCCAATTTACAATTGTCAACATTAAAACATCATTTATTCTCTGGGAGTTTGAGTTGGTGATATTTGTATAACAATTTATTGGTGATGATATCCAATCATAGATTCCTATAAACTCCTCAACCAGTACTAGCAATTTAATGTATGTCCACTAGGTCATGGAAAACAAGAGAAATTATTTTTTAGAGAAAGTAAAAGTATTTTTTTTTTTGTATAATTCAAGATTTGTATCAGTTGCAGGAAGTAAATTCATGCGCAACATAACAATTCTATTTTTGTAGATAAAAAAAAAAAAACCTTAGATAAATATTTAATATTTTTCGTTAAATAATAATGAATTATAATTATTCTACAATTAAATATTTCTTACTTTAAAAAGATTTCTATCACCATATTTTTAATGCTTTTGAGACAAACAGAACATTTCTAAAATTTGAATTACTCAGGTGTGAGTTCATTTTGCTTTTTATCAACTTCACTGTTGAAAATAACTTTTGTAAAAAAAAACAAGATGGCTTCCAAAAAAAAAAAAAAAACCAAGTAGCTTTAAAATTATATTAATTTCTGGATTACTCCTGAAAATTTAGATAATTGTGAAAAAACGTGTACTTACAGAATAAATGTAAAACTTTTTTTTTATATTGTGACTTACTAAATTTGCACATGCATTCTCAAACACTAACATATGTATATATTATTACAGTATTACTTTCCAAGATCTAATATTACATTTTATTTTTATAAGAAGTCCAATGTGTAAAAATTAATCCCACAATACCCTATGTGACTTCGTACAGGACAAGAGTATCAGACTCTGGAAAATAAGGTTCTTGGATGGATTTCACTTAGGTCACTTAAGACACCCCTGAGCATTTCCAATCAATTTTTTTATTGTACCATATGACCATGCCTGAGTTGATCCATATTCCAAATTTTGCAACACACAAATAAGTTTTAAAAAATGTCAACCAATTGTTCAAATGTTTAATATGTAGCCATTTTATTACATAGTATCTATAAGAGACATGAAGTCAGACTTTCAAACTCCCTACAGCTATTCAATCCATCTTATACAACTATTATCCATGACCACATACATGTGAAAAAGGTAAATGATCTCCAATATACATATTTGGTGCTGAAACAGCCCTCATTCATCAGTTTGTCGAGATCATCATCTCCCACACACATGTAATCAGTGCTCAGTTTATATTAAGATAGCAAATCTTCAAACTTTAATAGACAAGCTTCAATCTACTTCAATGTCCAACTTTTCAGCCATCCATGTCAATGAAAATTTGAGGATGGAATGCACAAAACTCTTGTTAATGTCAATATTATTGTCATACCCATGTTATAAGATCAATCTGATTCCTCACACAAAGAATCTTAATATATTCAATTAATTATACAGAAGAGGGATGGGAAGAATACAGGCTGAAAATGTAATATTTAAATGCATGTATATTGTCTATACTAAACTTAATGTAATTATAAGGGACTTGAACCCAGACTTTCAAGAACCCTACATTTATGTAATCCATCTTATACAACTGATATATCTGACCACATACACATGAAAAAGATAAATGATCTCCAGAGTATGTATTACATCATGAACCAGCATGAAATACATATATTGGAGATCATTTATCTTTTTAACATGTATTTGGTCATGTGTATTAGTTGTATAAGATGGATTGGGCAGCTGTAGGAAGTTTGAAATTCTAAGTTCAAGTTCCTTATTATAACATTAAGTTAAGCTTAATATAGACAATATACGTGTAATTAAATATGATACAGTATCCAGTAAAAATAAATTGATACATTCAGTTTAAAATGTCGGTTGTGGGGGAGGGGGGTGCAGATAAGAAAGTTGATAACACTAATACAAAATTAATATACAGCATTGAATAATTCATTTAAATATATATATATATCATTAGACATCCTACATGACTAGCACAGTGGTGTATTTAGCAAAGCTCAAGGTACATGAATTGCTTCTTCTGCGCTTTCATTTCCAGTATGTGAATCTTGTATTATCCCCAAAGCAATAGACAATTTGATTATTATGACTGTTGCTACAATAGATTTCAATGTAATTAATCTAAACTCTTATTTTCGTAATCCCAGCTTATTTTATATATATTGTGACCTTTGGTTTCTTTCATACAGAAACCAATGATTGGAAAATAAATGGTAGGGTTAATTTCTTAACTATTTATAAATAAATAAAAAAATTTTTTTTAGTTTAAAAAAAATTGAAAAGCTTTGTTTGGAGAAATTAATAACTGTGTAGCTTAAAGTTAACATATAGAGAGAATCTGTATTTATTTAAAATTATAGCTAGCATTATATAGAGAGAAAGGGGGGTTGGCTTTTGTATGCACTGTAATATCTGAAAAATAAATACTTATATGTCTAAAATAAAGTCTTCAAGAATCGTAATATTTATTAATAAAAATGTTGATACAATTTGAAATGGAACTGGTTATAGATAGCCTTAGTTTGACAGTTCTTTTCATGATATAGTTTTTAAAATTATAGGAAATTAGGAAAGACATTTGGTATTAATGTGAATAAAAAATATTTTGTGCTAATATGAATCTGAACAAGCAGTTTTCTATTTAGTATATGCATGTCTGATGTGTATATAGATTTTTTCCCCTTTTGTAGAAATTTGTGCATTGTGCTCTGTATTATTTGATAATATAGTGTAAAATGAATTTATTTGTATAGGAATTATTTATTGTTTTCAGCTCTAAGATTTAAGTTCTAAATAAAGGAATTATTTAAATAATATCTGTTTTACAAAAATTCCCAGTAATCCTATATTTCTTTTGAATAGTTTTCATAAATCAACAGCAATGTGTTAAAGAAATCGGAGCTGAAGATGGTAAATCAAACTAACATTTAACAGATGGGGTCAAAAGGTTAATTTCTGAGAGAAAGTCATAAATTAGAGAAAACCAGGCATGGGAAAGAGAAACTAGCAGATGATTTTCTTCCCTCTCCTTATAAGAAAGCTAAGGTAAGTGAGAGAGGACTTGCTAATTCAATCTCTGACAGTTTCCTCTGATTGTTTTCTCTCTTGAATTTACTTAACTTGTTAAGAAGTGTAAAAATATTACTTAAATACAAAGTGCTAATTCAATTATAAATGGTGTATAGTTTCTCCCTCTCCAAGATCAATTATGACTAAATTAACTGGTAATAAAAGATTTTGTATTCAGTACCTCAATCTTTATATTGGGTTCTTTAAAGTTCATTTAAAGAAAACATCTCAGGAAAAGTATTGCATCCATGGCTTGTTAATAAAACTCCAAGGAAAGATCAAACTTTAATATAAAGTTAGATGACTAATCAATAATTTTAACAGTAAAATTTTTTTTGATTGTGATTTGAACCTAAGAATGACAAAAGAAAAAACAAAAAACCAAGAAAAAAAAAGAAAAATGATGACATTTGAAGAAACTAAAATGTGAAACCAAGCATCTAAATTCAAATCCAGGAAGAAAAATATTCAAAATGTAAAAGTAATCTACAGGACCCATTTTCAACCACTTTTAATTATCACTGATCAATGTAGCTACATCTTGATTAAAGAAACTTTATGTGCGTCTATAAAATATACATTTTCCAAGACAAGTGAACTGAATGGTAATTGGTGTTGGTGGGAATGCAAGCCAAAGAGACAATCTGTAATATTTATTATTTATTATTATTTTGCTTTATTTATATGTGCAGCATGTTTGATGGAGATTCAACAATTATATTAATTTTAATTTTTTTTAAAAAAAGAGAGAAATGATTTTGACCCATAATAACCCATTGAAGTTTAAAAGGGGGGGGGAGATAAAAAATTGTTAATGTGTAATAATGAAGTATAAATGCTTACTATGAAAAAAAAGATATTTTTTATTATCAAAATTATATGCTTAGTATAGGATGTATAAAAGTGATGATCATGTGAATGGTTGATGCTATGCTATATGTTGATTCGATCTATTATGATTTATAAAGATTGGATGGGTGTTGTTGTGTGCTGGACTTTTCATATTAAGATAGTTCATGGGTTTGATTCATCATCTGGTAAGATTTTGTCATTTGCATCATCAAGACTGTAATCGCCCTATGTGTGTGTAGATGTGAAACTATAAATGCTTGTTATTACCAAGGTAGAGTTATCTTACCACCTCAAAGGGAGATAGAAAATAAAATAACTATCTCATAATTTATTCACTATTGCAGTAGGAGATTGAGGACCATTTTCCAGCTCCATTTGTTTTTATTTAAGTAGGGATTATTGATAGAGTTATTGATAGAGTTGTGGAAAATGTTATGCATGCCTATATAGAGTAAATGTGTAGATACTGTAGTTTTTCACATGATTCTAGCTTCAGAGAAGGCTTCTCTCTGGCCAATGCTGACATATGAAGTTGTGAGTGTTTAATTTCCCTTACTGAGACATTGATATGTGCATTATGAAGTGCTGTATAGTGCTATGAAATATATAGAGGGTTTTGCAAAACAGGATAAAAGTTGCTGTGACAGGATTAGGGTTGTAGTCAGATGTGTGTGTTGATGTGGGGAATGACAAAGAGTTACTTTAATTTATACGCTGACTGATCTGTGGTCAGGGTTTGTGAAGGATAATAAAATTGAACATCATCAAACTGGGGCAACATACTGGCCTATCAAAATGTATAGTCACTAAAGTGAAAAATGGTGAATATTTAAATGTAAAATTATGATTTTATATTTAACCCCATTTGTTGGACCGATTAAAGATTTTACATGTCACACCATCTTTTCATAGAAAATATAAGAGAGATTATTGCTTGATGGAATAATTAAATTGAGAATTATTGTAAAGATGTCATTGACTGCTGGAATAGTTCAATTTGTAATTGTTGTAAAGAAAGGGGGAACAGAAATTTATAGGCTCTATGAAAAGTTATAAGAGAATTTCATATTATACTTAAATACAGAATTCTGATTTTGATTCCATGTGTTAAGCGTATTAATATTCAATTAAAAGATGGGTCAAGACAATGATCAAGTTTTAGGGAAATTTATCTAATTTAAACTATGTATTATTATTATTTAGTTAAAGCGAATTTCATATAATATTTGATTGTAGTCAAGTAGTGTAAATATTAAAATTCGGAAAATAACATTATAATGATGATGATGAATATATAGTCAGTTGGAAGGCATATATGTGTGTTTAAGGACATAGGATTGAGAGTTATCAGTTAAGAATCTATAATGGAGAACATAACACAGACAGTCAGTGTTATATAATTGTAACTATTGAAAGTGATAGATGCTGAGAATGAAAAATAAAGTAGTGGGATTAAATGGGAAGGATTTATATATAACATTTCTTTATCCTATTTTAAATTAAATAATGATTTTATATTATAAGTATAAGTTATGAGTTGTCCGCATCGATTACCAATGTATTTCTAGTCATGTATGTATTAGAAATGTATACAACATTCTTGTAGTTACCACTCGAGATCATGTATTTATATAAGGTTGTGGAAGAAAGTTGTCTCATTATTATTCAGTTAGTAATAAAAATTTATCATGGAAGCATTTATATAATTGTTCCTAGGTTTGAAATCAAGACCACAATAAATTGAATCGGATTTATCAACATTATATTTTTTTTTTGAGAGACAATTTAATTACTTTCTCCATTGTCTTCTACAGTAATAATCATGGATGATGATGATCTCTGGTGGGCATTACGATTTCATAGTTACAATTTGGCGCCCGGGTATACTTGGTCTAATTATTAATATCATTAGATAAACACACTTGCCATCCTTGTTTGATCCCAGGGTTAGTTTCAATCGACTAGCTACTTGAATTAAAGTTGAGGTTACAATATATAAATACTTAATTGGAGTTCTCAGCAGAATGAAGTTACTAAACAAAAATAGATACAAGTGACAATATATAATTACCATTGGTGTCGAATTGTCATTATTTACCAATATATTATCACAATTTAATCGAATATTTCAGTTTTACTTTCATCATAAATATTAAATAAAATCTTTTCACTCTTAAAATGCATTATATCCACTCTTTTTGTACATTTCAAGCTTATTTATAAAGAAAGGGAATCAAAAATACTGCACATCATTTTTACATTTATATGCTTGTGAGGTTCACTACAGAGTTAGCTGGGCGATAGGATATGATGAAAAGAAGTTTGATAGATGGGGGTCTGCTATTACACATAACTTCCTTTAAGGCAATATATTTTCAATATTTAGAGCTAATTTTATTTAACGCCCAAATTGGGAACACATAAATATTCTGTCACATAAAATTATTTATTTAAAGAAGTTATTGCAATTAAATTAGAAGATATATATATATTTTTAAAATTCAATTAAATCGAACTTTTTTTTTTTTAATGAAACATTATTCTGTAATGCCAAATCATATTAGCAGAGCGAATTTTGAGTCTTATCGGTGTACATGCCAGAGAATATGAAAAACAAAAGTCATAATATTTCATTTCCAGAGATAATAAAATTACTAGTTTATTTTGGTCTGTATAAAAAAATAATTTATGTCTCAATTATAAAATATTTTTAACAAATTCAATTATTTGTTTCTATATAAAATCAATCATGAAGATGAAAAGAAAATAATAAATAAAAAGCAAAAAAGAAAGTCTGGAAGATACAGCCATAAAAAAAAAAATCAATATGAATAATTGTTAATACTAAAGGAATTTGTAACAGTTCAAGTTGAATTAATATAATCAAATTCAGTGCCTCAAGGCAAGTTTGACATGTCTAAGAAATAGATTATTATGATCAAATGATTAGCAGCTGCAATAATTTGCCATTATTTAGGAAACTTAATGGTGATGAAATGATATTTATTTGGTTCAAAAGGCTTTAAGAAAATAACCCTATGCTGGGAATAGTTGTCTGCTTACAAATTTGTTCAGCTTCATGAAAAACCAAAAATATCTATACATATAGGGTCATTGTGCACTCACATTATGTTCTTTCTTCCTGAAGGCAGACAGATGCCTTACAAGCAGTTGTCCTGGGTTAGCGGGTTTGCTTCCCAGCCGATGCTATGACACATGAAAAAAAAATCTATTTGATCATATCAATGATAATTTAAACATTTCAACATCACCCGAAGAAGATGCTAAGCTTCAGTAAATACAGTTATTACTAGCTTTTCTTAGAATAATGCCTAAGCACATACATTTATATATTACTTATGCATATATTATAGCAGTAAAAAAATCAATAAACATATTTGTTTATATTTTGAACAGTTTCATGGCCTTCTTCAGAGTTCCAATGTGATAACTACATAAAAACAATAAATAGTTAAAAACTTGAAACAACATATCCTAAATGTTAATTATATGTTACAGTGTGATTTTAACATCTGTTAAATAAGTTAAAATAATGAGATAAGAATAGCAAATAATTACTGATACGCATTTAAAAGATTAGTGTTAAAAAGATTTACTGACTGCTAAGGTCATGGCAATAAACAAAATATTTAACTGTTGTTAATTATGGTTAGCCACTGGTTTTCCTTCATATTTGTTAACAAATTGATAATATTATTAATTAATTTAGTGATTAGAATTTTACAAAGGAATAATCCCTTTCAGTACTAACAGTTACCTTAACAAGAAGTAACCTTAACAAAAAATGTTTAAAATGATAGAAAGCTAAAATGTAGGGCTTTATTTTAAATACCAATCTTATATTTACTCCAGTGAGCTTGCTATCTATTCAATACAATGAGTATCCCTTGTATGATGAAAAAACAATGGCAAAGCTAACATAATTTTACCATAATTTTAGTTTAACTGATTCAACTCTCTCAACACTCCACAGCATTACTTTTATGATATAAATCTTCAGTGCAATTTTTTTCAAAATGCATCCCTAAACATTATGACTTAGTCTATATCTATAAAACCTTAATATATACTTAAAAATGAAAAATATGCTAAAGCTTACTGAACACTTTCTGAAAAGTGATTTATGCTATAAGGCTATACTATTTTAGTTACATTCATGCACTTGATGGTAAAAGAGCCTTAAAAAAAACCTTAGCATTATTACTTACATCAATCAATTTACAAACTGATGAAAAATCAACTTACGGTTATATCATAAGAACAAGGTGCAGTGCTAATACTACAAAAAAAATTTTACACATGTGCATGAGGCAAACATTAATATAATTTATTTCCCATGCATGTAATAATTAAGGCTCTCAGAATAAACTGTAATATAGCTTCATATATCATAACATATACTTCAAATTTTGATTTAGTAATGATGTGTGGGTATAAAAGTGCATGCATTTTTTTTTGTGATGCATAAACACAAATACTTCGTGAAATATTTCACAGCGTATACTGACATCATCTTTTCTTAAGCAGATCCTTTTTAATTAATTTAAATTATTTGCCATCAAATGAGGGAAAGAAACTGTAACAAATTGTTGATAATTTGTGTTTATGGGTGTGTGTAATTATTGAATTTATTTCATGAAATGTTTTTTTTTTAATTACTTTTATTCAATACCACATAGCTTTAAAGTATATATTAATAATTAAATCATCCAATTCTGCTTGAAAAACAAGTATTGTATAATAAGATTAAACTATTCAATAAAGAATCACATTACATTAAAAATATATGCCAAGACTATTTGATCACAAATCACATTACAATGACAATATATGTCAAATTTCTGCTGGAAGAAGGAAGAAATAATTTACAAAAAAAATTATTATGACAGCTTGCAACAATGTAGCTATCAAGCCTCAAAAATGTTGTCTTTACATTATAACTTATCATTCATAAATATGAAGTCCTTCAAATTGATTGCGGCATGCAATTACTCTTAAAATGGCTGAATTGCACCTATCTGTCGCATTCATTTGCCAGTATTGCATTCATTACACTGTTAAAAAATTGAACTATAATGTATACTGATTTACTGATTTCAAAGGAAATATCTAGATGTCAGTATCATAAGGCAAAATATTTAACAAAAGAGAATGGGTAATTTTTTTTAAAAGCAGCAATATCATCTGTGTTCTTTATTACTTTTACAATACCTTTTTTACAACCTAATATGACAGTTCGATTTCCCCAGCAATCTTCTTCAGAACTTCTACTAAATTTAGTAGAAGTTCTGAAGAAGATTGTTGAGGCAACCGAAACTGTCATTATCTATGTACTTTTATGATGCTTTTTTTACAACCTAATCCATGATAGTTTCATTGCCCCAACAATCTTCTTCGGAACTAAAAGTGTTGGGGCAATTGAAACTGTCATATAAGGTTGTAAAAAAAAAGCATAGTAGGTAATCATCTGCATAGTAAAAGTAATAAAGAACATACATGATATTAATATTATATGGATTTGGTAATGCAATAGGATTTTCAAAGTTATCATAATGCTTGCATTAATTCACTTTTTTGTTTAAAAATTGAAACAAAAATGTATTAAGATTACTATAATCTGTTTATACATTTATTTTATTTTTATAAAATGAAATGAAAATAATATTTTTTGATAACAATGTGATATTAGATAAAAAAAAATTTTATTTGAATACATTTGTTTTTTAAGAAGAATCCAAGTAAAGAAAATGAAATAATAGCAAACAGGAAGTTGTCATTAGCAAAAAAAAAAAACCTCAATAACATAGTAATTATTATTTTAGTGATTTTTTTGTTGTTTAATTTCTAAGCAGAATTTAAAAAAAATTAAATATATTTTCATTATGCATTCTTTGAAAAAAATTATTTTAATAATAAAAATAGATTAAATAAATTATTTTCTTTCAGTGCGGCTATGTTGCACACAAGCAGTTGGTTGCAGACCATTGTTTCGGGTTCGCCTCCCGGCCGATGCTATGACATATGGAAAATATATATACATTTCTGTCAAAAAAGGCAAAAAATGAGACATACTGTTTTTCAGTGTATTACTTTTTTTATATATTTGCAAAGTTGAAATACCATTTTTTAAGAATAATTATTTTTATACTTATATTTATTGAAATAAAATTTAAAAAAATATAATGAAGAAGAAAAGATTTACTCATTAAAATAAAAGCATATGCTATCAAATAGGCTACTCAAGAACTATTTTAAAAGAGTACACATGAAAAAGATTAAGTCCAACAAGAAAAATTCTTTGATATTTCATTCAAGAAAATTATTAGAAACAAATACTTCTACTAAGTCAAAGATAATTATCAATTATATGCACACACACAACCTTATGGTTTAGTTCAGTGGTGTGCAACCTTTTTATGTGACCCCCATACTCAGAGTGAAATTTTATGCCCTTTTATATATTATCATCCTATTACTATAAATATATAAGGATAGGAATAATAAAAGTTGTTTTACCACATACAAATATATATCTTTATATTATATTTCAATACATATGATTTGATATAAGATCTTTGAAAAAATTGTATATTATCCAATATGAGGAACTTCTCAAAATGTTCATGACCCCCAACAAATTTTGTGCGATCCTTTGAAAAACTGTTACTCGTAGGTTGTGCATTGCTACCCTAGTTAACCATGACTTATTTCACTTATTTCTACCATTTCACTAACAAATGGGGATTTTCAGAGACTAAAAAAAAAAAACTTAGTAAAGCAATGTTTATTTAACGAATACTGATAAAATCCATATTAAATATTATTTCAATTAGTAATTCTCAACTTTTCTCCCATTATAAATCTTTGTAAAGTTAGAAAACATTTTGTGATTGGCAAAATAATATATACAAATTATAAATAAATTGAACTTTAAATGAGTATAATATGTACTCCAATACCCTTTCTAAATAACAATCTTTATTTCCAATTTTTTTTTGTTTTTGTATGTGCCTTTGGGTGTGTCTATACATAAATATATATAAAAAGGCCTTTGATAATGATCATAATATATGATTGGAATATAGAAAATAACAATTTTGCATAAATTCAGATTAAGAATAAAAACAAGATTTTTTAAAAAAAAATACTTATGTTTATTGGAATGAATAGACTGAAGTCAATTTATAAAGTAAAATAAAGTGATAGAAGGTTGGGAATATTAAATAAAATAAATAATCAAAAGCTTCATTGCTCGAGCCTTCATAAGAGGTAAATTTAAGCACAGGGAGTTCCAGAACAGGAATGGATCGGAGAACCTTATATTCCAGTTTGATACTCTAAAATATATTTTTAATTTATTAAGTGTTTAGTAAATAACTAATCACAACTTAAAATTTGTTGCAGTGTTTATTGTTGCTCACATTCAACACTTAAATCAATGTGAGCATTTTTTTTTTAAACTAGATGAATAAGTATACCCATGGTTACCGACTTTGTTTCCTAATGGAAACATTATTGAAACTTGTATTTCATAAAAATGAGTTGTATAGATGCTAAATATAACTTTTTATTGAAAATTTATTTTCATACAAAATCATGTTTAAATGATTTTTTTAAACTAGCTTATTACATTCAAATTATTCATGACAGCTCTACCTTAATTCAGAATATTTTGCTTGAAAATACTAATAGCCCTTTGTTGGGTTTATAGCATCAGCAGATTTGATTTCATGTAAGATTTTTTTTTTATATTCTGTATTATATAAGGCACAATTCAAAAAATATTAAAGGCAAACTGGTAACAATAGTATGATGCTAATCTAGATTCATTAAGACTTGAAAGAATTTGAAATAAGACATATTAAAAAAGCATCATGGATCTATAATCATTTAAATAAATAGATCCTTATGAAGATAAAATTGTTGAAATATATGAATAGGTAGCAGCACTGTACAAATGAACTTATAATGAAGTTATGGAAGAATAAATATGAAAAAAGTGATCATACAGAAAGTGAATTACTGCTTTTTATGCTGGGTTTGGGAAAAGATAAGGGGGATTTAGATATAAAGGCTATAGCATTGAGAAAGATTATGTTGTGGAAATGGGATGGAGAAGAATATGGAAAAATTTAGAGTGGGAAATGGAAAATAAAGTGGCTAACAGATTTATCTGGGCATAATTGCAGAGATATTCTTGCCTTCGTTTAAGGAGAACCCACAATACATCGCATCACATCACATCATCAAGATAAGGGGGATTTTGATATAAAGGCCATATAGTTGATAAAGATTATGTTGTGGAAATGGGATGGAGCAGATTATGAGAAAACTTAGGGTGGGGAATGGAAAGAGAAGATAAAGTGGCTAACAGGTTTCTCTGGGCATAGTTGTTGAGAAATTCCTGACTCCGTTTAAGAAGTCACTGTGTATCACATTACATCAACTTTTATTTGATGAGATTTAAGACATGTGCACAGATTCATTATTTTTAAATGACAATTTAAATATGATTAATAAAGCAAATAAAAGAGATCTTTTGAATCATCAAAGACAATTAATCAAAAGTCAAATAAACATGCTTGTAACAAACATACATATAAATGTATAGAAAGAGTCTTTAGCATCCCTTCTAAGAGATATTTGGTAATTGTTTTTTTGCTTGCTTATCTATAAAAATTAGTTACTCATTTACGGACAAATACTTGAATAGATAAATTGGCTATATGACCTGTTATCAAAATAAAATTCTAAACTGGCTTGAAAATGTTCAGCTATCTAAAAAAAATCCCAACTTGCAACTGGATTCAAATCTTAATTCAAAAACATAATCATTTATACTGACAACATACTATAAAATCATTAACTTAAAAATATTCCAGGATATACACACACACACATACACACCAGAATAGATCTAACATAAAAAGGCTATATTATAAAATAATTTACTGATTAAAAAACTGGATTCAGTTATAGCTTTTAAAACCAATGTTGAACTATGTATATATGTATATGTAGAAATGAACAAGACAAACACATGAGTACAATATGTAATAAAATGTATATATTATTGCCCTACGTTAGTAAGAGCAATTAATTCACCCAAAATATATAGTAAATAAAAGATGAATTCTTATAGGGAAAACATTTAATTTTTTACTTAAAGATAATTCAAAATATATAAAAATTTGATTAAAAAAGTAAAATTCAAATCAAAAAAGATCCTTAATTAATGAATAAACATTTTACTAAGCACATTATTAAGAAAAAAAATATTAATCTGTAGTTTAATATAATGTACAGAACATTTTGTTTGTTAAAAAAAACCATTTTTTTAGAGTTTTTCATTGATGTCCACCATTTTGCTTTTTTGAATAATGAAAAAATATTTCTTGAATAATAATTCATTAAATTAAAGCATAAGAAAGGAGAAATAAGTAATTACAATGTACATTTTAAAATTAAAAATAAAAAAAATTAACACAATGTATATTTTACAATTTATTTTGATGCATTTTATGTTTTATTATCAAAGTGTTTTACTTTTGTGATATCTAAGCAGCAAATATATATATATTAATCATTGTTTTTTTTTTACTCAGCAATTATATAAATGCCATGAAATTAAATAAAAATTTGATAAAAAATTGCAATATATATAAAAGATTAGTTGTTATTTTTTTTGTTGTGGATACATTAATGGTATATTTTCTTTATAATTATGATAAAAACTGTTATTATCCAAAAACAATTATGAGAATATTGACTTAAAATTGAACAACTAAATAATATTTTAAACTTATGTTTAGTAACAATTGATCATATAAAGTTGATTATTAATTGCATAATGCACAAAATCATTTTTAAAGCTTTTTTTCCCTCAAAAAAATTAACATTATGGTGAGTGTATTTTACAATTATGTTTAGTATATTTTTTTGTCATGAGCGAAATAACATTCATAAAAAATTTTCATTTATAATATTTTACCTAATGCACACACTTTAAAAACTTTAATATCATAATACTTTGCTGTTGCATGTATTCAGAGTATGATTTTGATTACTTATTGTACTGAATGAATCTGGCATTTATTTACTTCTTTGTTTGCTTTTGTAGTCATTAATCTTCTTTACTTTGGATATGTCAAAAATGAAAGCATCCTTGTCTTACAAAGTCACTGGATGAAAATCAGATAAAATATATTAATTCTATAATGAAAACAATATTGTATAATGAATAAATTTACTCTGTACTTAATATTTTTAGTGTCATCACAATTTTATTTCCAGTTGATGTATCTAAAAAAAATTGTGGTTATTTTTAAGAAAAAAGGTTCAATTTTTTTTTTTAAGGATAGTTGTAACAAATAATTGATTGTAAATAAAAATAATGGATACAAATTAATGACGATTGCTATAGCAAATACTCACATAAAGATTTATCACTAACCAGAGTAAAGTTGTATATACAAAAAAATACATGTTAATGTAATAGTATAATAAATAATTATAAAATTTAGATTGGAGGGGTGGGAACAAGAATTATATGCCCAATTTTTTTTTCTCTCAGTAAGATATGGTTGTTGTCGACTTTACCAAAGATAAGGTGTTTTGTGGACTTTATTTTTTTCCCCACGAATTGTAATTTAAGATTGGATTATTATTATTTTCAGAATTTCAAGAAGGAAAAGAGATTTTTCTTCCAGGTTGCTGGCCCATATTCAACTTCAGGTAGAGTTTGTTATTGGCTTATCACTGGGTAGCTGATTATTATGATTGCTACAATCATCATCTTGCATTTTAGAAAGGCTGGTAAGAAATCCTTTTTTAGTAATCTTTTCTGAAGGGTTATTGTAGTGGTCTTTGACCTGCAAAGGACTTCTGAAGACTGCTTTACCTAGTATGCACACGCGTGTATATATACATACATAATATTTTGCTTTTTAACATTACTACCCAATCCCCTCTCGCCACAAAAAAAAACCCATTAAAATACTTAACAATATTAAATAAGTTTATTTAAATAGGCAGGGCCTCCTTCTTACAATAGTTCAAAATTATAATTCAATAATAATACAGCATTAAAAAATTCTCAACTTTTAAAACAAATTCTTTAAATAAACCGTTAAATTTTTAAAGTAAAAGAAGGATTTTTATTGACCTCATTTCCTCTGCTCTAATGAGGTGAAAGAACTAAAAGCTTATTACTATTCCAACTGGAACAGTTTGGCATCTTAGAAACGCTAAGAAAAAAATACAATTTTTACCAATTTAAAAAAATAAAAAAAGAGAACGAAGAAATCAAATCCGCTCAAAAAAATCATGGGGGGAGGGGCTCCTTTTTTTTTTTTTTCCATTCAGTGATTTTACTTTAAATTATTTACCACTACTTGGAGTCTGCTCAGAAGAGTTCTATGATTTCTCAACAATCTGCAATTGTTCAAAGAATTATACAGTAGTTTTTATTCCTAGTAACTTAATTTCATGCTTTGTCATCAGGTATCATATAATCACAACGTGAATATGAGATTGCGAAACATCATATATACCCTGAGAAAGAATATTATTCCCTGAAATTCAATAAACTTGTACAAGGCCATGTGTAAATTTTATGACCCTACTTTTGGGTGGATTATATCATTGCAATGACAAATTGGTTAGTTATTGTCTCTTGACATTTAACATCAAGAAGGGCATTATTATGAAAACCCTATACTCCACCAGCCATGTCCCATTCAAAAAATTTAAGATGATATCATTTGCTAGATATGATGCTTAGTGTTTTTGAGGAACTACATAAGAGAAATAGTACTTGCTTAGTTTATAACACAACCTGGCAGACAAGACAAATGAAATCATAAAATCTAAATTTATCATATAATATTTCTATAACTATGTATTTTATGGAGAATCTGAGTTCTTTTCAGAGGGCACAAAAATTATTTTCATAACTGATTAGTCTTTTTTAATCTTTATATTATTTCTCAGGATATAAATCATATAAGTGAGACTTTCTCATTTATATGATTCTTGTGTTTTCAAAAATATTCTTAAGATAATTTAATTCAAAATAAATACATACAAAATGTATATAAAGAAAAGCTTAATTCAATACTTTAACAATATGATAGGCTAAGCATGTTTTCAACTAACTGGTAGTCATACTCATAGCATTAACTATCAAAGAAGCCTGAGACTTTTATAAATGAAAAAACAAAGAGTGGGGAATTGCATACAATTTGAATCTAGAATGTAAATAAGTTCATTTAAATGAGCTAAGTTTTTGATAGGAAGATGCAAAATTCTTTTTTTTTTATTGATTACATGTATATTGTTGACAATATGCTGAGTCCCTTTTAACTTTTTGTTTAGCATTATTTCTTTTAGAGCAGGCAATGCTAGCAGATGTGGGTTTGAAGCTGTGACCACATTTAGTCATGTTAGAGAAAAATGGATTTAATCTTGGTATTAATGACTTAACTCAATTGTATTGGTATCAGTGCTGCGCAATTCTCTCAGACAGCTTGGCACACAATTCTCCATAATAAACTGTGTGGCAGTTTATGTTGTTGCATATAACTTTGTCTACAACTTGGGAATTCTGCTCTGGGAGCAGCTTGTCTTTCATGTTGTTAATAAGGTGATTCAGAATGAGAGGGATGAGGTCAATTCTGTATGTCTCAGCACCTATTTTATTTACACAATGGATCATCATTATTGACAATCATTATCAGTCCATTGCATGGTGAAGATCTCTCCAAGTTCAATCCGTTGAGCCTCTCTTCTCCACATGATGAATCCGTTTCACATACCATCTTTCTGGACATTTTATAATCTCTTGGAATCTAGTTTTAAGATTTCAACTGCCCATCTATTATCATCTCTAAAAGCAATATGTCCAGCCCAACTCCACTTCAGTCTAAATTATTTCAATGATTTCAGTAACATCTGTTTGTTCTCTTATCCAAGTATTGCATTTTTTATGTCTTCTTGTTACTCCTAATATACATTCTCTCCACACTTCTTTGAATAAGCTGAAGACATGTGCTTCTATTAAGTGTTCAAGTCTCAGATCCATAAGTAAGAACTGATAAAACATATTTATTAAAAACCTTCCTTTTCAAACACATATGTGTATTTCCTTTTAATATTAAGTTATTTCTACCAAAAGTAAGTTTAATTCTATGATTAAATTTCATGCATTATGTTTCCATCTGTAGTAATAATCTGATCAAGGAATTTGTAATTGTTAACTTTTTATAACTCATTATTATCAATCTTTATTTTCACATTTTGACCACTATATTGGGTAGCCCTGGGTAAGTATGGAAGTGATACCCAAGGATTTTCATTATCTTGAATAGGACTGTTCCTAAGTTTAGCATAAAATCTTTTAACAAGATGAATGAGAGCTGAATCTTTGTATCGATGTTACGTAAATCATCAAGATATGTTTTAATAATAGTTTTTTGATCGGATTTGAATTTACAAAGATTATAGTTTCTGTAAAAAAATGCTTTGAGGCTGGCAAATTTATGAGCTTTAAGTATTAATGATTGAGGGTGTATAACCCATAGCACTTGAATGGGTTCGACTACCATTTTATAATTTGAGTATATTAATGCTGAATATATAGATCTAAGATCCTTATGGCTTTAAGATTATCTTCATTTTCTATTGTCCATTTTAATGAAGATGTATATATATGTCTTCATTAAAATAAATAAATGTGAGTGATTATATGCCCTCAATCTTTAGCATCCAAAGCTCATATTGTCCACCCTCAAAGCATTTTTATGCAGAAACTATAAACTTTGTAAATTTCAAACCTGATCAATAAACTAATATTGAAATACTAATATTAAAAACTAATATTGAAGTCATGTGATGTATGACTTATTTTTAGCTAATATTGAAACATATCTCAATGATTTACATAACATTGGACACAGGCTTTCATTCATCATTAAAAGATTTTACACTAAAATTAGAAACAAACCTATTCAAGCTAATGAAAAATCTTAAATATCATTTTCATACCTACCCAGGGCTACTCACTGAATAAACAAAATCTTGTGCTGAAACATAGAGAATTGGACTTCGCACCCCACCCGCCCTGAATCGCCTTATTAACAATATGAAAGACAAGCTACCCCCAGAGCAAAGTTTCTGAGTTGTATGCAACAACACAAACTGTCATGCATGGGGAATCACATGCCAATCTGTCTATGAGAATTGCACAGCACAGATATCAAAACAATCTCAAGCTAAAACTAATATTGGAAGTTAATTAAATTCATTTTTTTCAAACATGGTAACAGCTTTGAACCTGCATTTGCAAACATTGTCTGCTCTGAAAGAAATGATGCTAAATGTAAATTTAAAGTGCCTGGCATATTGACAACAATATACACACAATTAATACATAAAAAAAAAAGTCCTGTGTTCCTCTGTCAAAAATGGCTCATTTAACTTAATTTTACATACTATTATGCAAATCCCCACTCTTGTTTATTCTTTTATATATGTCACAGACTTCTTGAACAACTACTGCTATGAATATGATTATCAGTTAGTCAAAAGCAAGCTTAGCTAGGAGATCATGCTGTTAAAATATTACACCAAGCTTTTCTTTATATACATGTTGTATGTATTTATTTTGAATTATAGTGTTCCAAGAAAAAAAATTCTTTAAAAAAAGATTAAAGGTAATTTAGCAATATAATTATATATATTGAAAAGTACATATATACATATATAGAGAGAAATATACTCAGTTTGTTCTCAATACTTCTAAAGATCTACTGCACTAATTTTATAACTGGTAGCAGATAGTACATTACTCAAGTACTTAGTATATAAAAAAATACCATCTGCATGATTTGATATAAAACTTGAATGGCAGCCCAGAACTCTAAGTCCTCAGATTAAGGTCCAGATTTGTTACTTCTGGTTCTAGAACTTTTTGTAAAGTTTCAAGTTATTTAATAAAGTATTTGATTTTTTTATAGCCACCATCTATAGAAAAAAATATGAAGCACTCCCAATAAACTTTTTAATTTTTGCATTAGACTTTTTTGATCTTTGTTTATTCTAATTTTATGGTTTAAGTTTTAAAAACCATGAGTGCTTACAGATGAATAAAAGAAAAAAATTGTCTATATTGAATTGCTATTTTGAATATCTTCAAGTTCTATGCTTAGAAAATTGAATCCAGACAATGAAAAAATATAAGATTCAGTGATGACATCATCACTGGTCATTATTTGTCATTGATCAATATTTATTCATGCAACTGAGTAATCAAAAGTTTATTGTAACTTATAATTAAATGAGAATTCAAACTAACAATGATTCTTACAATGCTTTTAGTAGAAACCTTTAAAAATAACAACAGGATGGATAGTGATTCGAAAAAGGCATTACAAGTCTAATCATAAAAAAGATCAATTTTTGGAAAGGATAAAATATAATATAAATCAAATATTGTTAGCATTTCACACTAATAAAAAAAAAATTGGAAAAGAATATTTGGATTGTAATGGGACCTAAAAAAAACCTGATGAAACGCAAATAAAAATTCTGTGGTGAAATATATATATCCATCCAGAAATATAGCCAAAAAAATTATTAAAATGCCAAGCATATTGAAAACTGAAACAATAAATGAAGGCTTAGTGTGCTGAAATGTGAGACAGTTAATAAAATAATTACTTTATCTGCATTCCAAAATTATTTCTGTGAACATGAAGGGAGTGCAGAAGGATCATAAAGCAGAAATTAGATTGGAAATCCATTTAGCATTAATATTTGGTATTCAGTGATTGCTCACCCTTAGAGAGATGGTCTTAAAATAAAAGAAAAAGATTAAATCAAATATTGAATAAATATAAGGGCTAGAAGATTTAGGTCAGGCTTGTGTCCACTATTTTTAAACGTGATACAGTAAATAATTGAATTCAAGCCATTTCATTTAAAGGCCTGCATCAATCCTCAGAATTACAAGGATAGTAGAGAAATTTTATATATACCAAATAAGTATCTATAAGATACAAATGAATTGAACCCAGATACAGCATGTATTATTTAAAATTGCATTTTATTCAATGCTAAGAAAAAATAAGGAAAAATAACTTTGAAGATTATGAGCAGTCAAAATATTTAATATTTACAAATCAACTGTAAAAATGATACTAATAGTACAATATACACAGGACACATTGATTAAATGCCAAAAAACAAATTAAGATATCAACAGATAAAATATTATTAATATAGGTAATGTAAATAAGGAGCAATTATTTTTCAGAGTATTTTTGATTAAAAGGTAAATGTTTCAACACAATTTTTGAGTCATTGGATATGGGAGATTATCTTTTTTAAAAATATAGATAAAAATTTATAATCAAAAAGTAAAAATACCACATATATTCAATTTTACAGATTTCATTTTAATATTTTCAAATATTTAATAGTAAATATTATATTTTCCAGTATATAGGAAACACTTTTCCCCTTAAAATGTTTAAAATATAAAGTGTGTCTTATGCACTGGTAATCAAAACTGTAAATTGAAATTTCTGTCAGTCCAAAACTTCTGATTTATATAAATATACGTATTTGCATTTTGTTCTTTTGCAAAAACATTTTCAGTGTTCTGTGATATTTCATGTTGAGATTTTCTTGTCAAAACATTGCTCAAAAACAACACAATCTCTGCTATGATATTGCATTTAAGCTATGAATGATTGTGTATGCTAAATGAAGAATACAGAAACAGGCAGTAGTAGAGAGGACTTTCAGGTCACTGTCAAATAAAGAGATAAGAACTTGAAGAAGATGGGAAGAGAACTTACAAAAAGTATGCATAGTAAACACAATTTGCAACATGGAATTGCAAAATAGCCAGAATTAGAAGAAAAATTAAAAACTTGGATATTAGCCTGCAGAAATTTGGGATTTTCAGTTTCCACAAAAATAATTATTCAACAAGCAAGACTAATAGCTACTACTAACAGACGCATCACTGATTTTACAGGATCAATGTCGTGGTGTTCTAGATTCATGAAGAGAAATTACCTAAATATGCAGACCAAGTTAAAAAGAGCTTTGGAGATGAGGTTCAGGGTTTTGAGGATGAAATAAAAAGTATGTAACAACTGTGTTCCCTAGTTACATTTTTTGTAGACATAAATAATTATAAAATTAGTAAAGCAAATCATTGTGAGGGGGGTGCATCTAATATACTGCTGCATCTTATATGCCAGTAAATACAATCTTTGTTAAAGATAAGAAAATATGGTTGAAATAGATTTCATCTAATTCATCTATAATATAAAAAAAATATTTAAAAATGATATAAAAGATTTTCATATAATAATCATTTATTTAATGATTTTAAGTTTAAAAAACTGACCATAAAATAATAAAAATATTTAATATTAAACACACCAATAATAACATATGTATGGTACATTCCATAGGTTTTGCAAATATATAAAAAACTAGTAAAAATCATATCAAAGAGAGATTTCAATTGTTATAACATACACAAAACATATAAAATGACCTATTTCAATGTAATCTGTTATTCAATGTATCATTTACATAAAAAAAAAATATTATATCTCTAATCTTTCTAGTTTGAAGTAAAAAGGGAATTTGCAAATGAAAAAAAATATCTAGAGGATCTTGAGATTTAATTAAAAATCAGGATGTAGAAATTATATCTATATTAACAAATTAAAAAATAACAACAGTCTTTTATTTTAAAAATAGCCCATTAATTTCGAAATATATACAATCCACACACAAATTTCTTTATAAATCTTAATTTAGTATAATATAAACTATTATTATAATTGTATTATAATATACTCTGTTTCAACTATATTATTTTATAGCCTTTATGAAGGATCAACTAAAAATATATATAAAAAACAATAAATACAAATACATATATTGCATAATACATATAATGAAATACAAATACCTCATGTTAGAAGAGATTTAAGATAAAAGGTATTTGTATTTTGTTATATGTATTATAAAATATTTGTATTTATTTTTATGTATTTTTTGTTCCTTAATAAAAACTATAAAATAATAGTCGAAACATTGGAGTATATTATTTTACAATTATAATAATTCATATTATAATAAAGAAGTTTGTGCATGAATTATATATATTTATATTACTATATAAAGGTGGAAGTTAGTTTATTTGTGACTTTATAACTTAATAAATATTGCACCAATCTTGAAGAATATTGCTTGATTTTTTTTTTTTTTTTGTTTTGTATAAAATTTTATTAGCATATAAATTTTTACTTTGATTTTAAAAATTTTGCCATTTGCAATATAAAAATGTGAGGAAAATCTATATCATAATTGTTTTCAAATGATATCATAAAAAACCAAAAAGAGAGCAACATGAATTAAAAATTACAGAATTGGAACTTTTTTTTAATGAAAAATGTATAATTTGATTTTATAAATATACTTTTTAATTATTAAATTGTGTTTATACCACATAGTTAATGATAATTTCGATCAGTTATAATACTGAATATATAATATTAATAATCAGCATTAAGCTATTGCACATGCGCTTTGTAGATTTTTAACAATAAATGAATACTCCCATTTCATACACAAGATAAGTCTTTGGAAAAGATAGAATGAATCCATCTATTTTTTCTTTCCAAAGACTTATCTTGTGTTCAAAGTGGGAGTATTCATTTATTGTTAAAAATCTACAAAGCACATGTGCAATAGCTTAATGCTGATTATTAATATTACAGTTTATAAACATTGCATTATATAAAATAAATAGTTTATTTAATATTGAATATGATAAACTTTTAGGATTTTAGTTTAAATAAATATTTAACACATTAAAAAATAAAATTTAAAATGTGATGAATACGGCAACTATGAATTAAAAAAATTTCCCTTTAATAGTATATTCTCACATGACAAAACAAATTTTAAATATATTCAATTAGCAAAAATGAGAAAGAAAATTTTAAATGGTGTGAGTATTTGATTGATTTTAAAAGTATAAATCTCAATTAATTAATTAAAATACTAATATAGAGAGATGATAATAAAAAGATAAGTTAAATATAAATAAAAAAAATATGTGTGAGAATAGAATCCTATTTATCATAAAAAAAAATTAAGCTTGTTTAGAGCTAGTAGCAGGCTCTTTATATATTACATATTGGTAATATAAGCTATATAGGTCATGTGATATATGACTGATTTTTACTACAGTATGGAAAAAAAAATTTTTTTCTATTCTTTATTTATCTATCTATATAGGCTATGGATTTTTGCTTTATGAAACTTAACTCAATTTAAACAATAAATCTATAAATATAAATGTGATTAGTAGCTTTGAATTATTTATATTTGAAAAAATGATTTGCAATAATTTTTAAAAAGCTGACTTTTCTGCAGTGCTTTATAAATTTTTTAAAACAATATTAAAAATTATTCAATACAACATTTTAAAGAATCTTTAAAATATATTTTTTTATGATAAAAGTATGTTATTACACTATACGGGCATTGATTCAGAAACAGCACTTAAGGCAGTTTGCTGAGAATACAAGTAATTTTTTTTACTAGGACACATCTAATACGATTACTACCACTGTCAATAATAAAACCATACACAAGCACAAAAATGAGTAAATAGTTAAGCCTTTGTGTCATACATAAAGAAAATCAACTATTTCATAAGCAGTACATGTGACTCAGGAGATTATATCAATCTTATCTATCCTCCCCATATGTCAACATGATATTTATGAATTAAATTAAAAATGCATGAATCTATTCAAGAGAGAGTGATATATATATATATAAATACTTATGTATTACAAAAATAATTCCAGAAACTGTACCTCTTGAAACTTAATTATCATATATAAATCAATAGTAGAACTACTAAATGTCATATGATCCCCATTTCCTATGCTTACACAAGCTGTTAAAACAATGTGATGCAATGCGACAACAAACTCTCCATACAGTAGTGCCAACTAGTGTAATCCATAGTAATCAATGGATGCAAAAAGGTTTACGCAGAAAATTCATATCTAGTGTCTACTGATAGACACTAGATAGAGATTTTATGCACAAACCTTTTTGCATCCATTGATTACTAAGGATTACACTAGTTGGCACTACTGTATGGAGAGTTTTTCATTGTCTTAAATGAATACTATATACAATTATTCAATTAGAAATGCATCATTCTAAGCAATAGAACAAAATTTAATGCAATAATAAAACTCCTGAAAAAAATGCATATTTAAACATATAATAATTCTAAATAGCATGCCATAAACAATTTCCATGAAACTAATTATTACTTATAAATGATTATACTTTGTTACATGCTTTTGTGTTTTGACATGTCTTAAATTTATATAATATTCAAATATATATATATATTAAATATATTAAAATTCAAACTTAATTTATTATATATCAGACTGTATGCTTAATAATTAATAATACTAATTAATTTATCACATGAGAAATATTTTTTTTTTTAAAAAACCTTAAAAGTTGATTATTCAATAGTATAAGCATCATAAAAAAAATATTTTTTTATGATATTGCTGTTGATAAATTTTGCATTATTATTTCATTTAAATAATCCTTACATACAGAAGGCATAGAAGCAGATATATATAATGCATTATATTACTTTATCCTATTGGGGCTGGTATATGCATATCATTTTAAAGCAGGATATACTTTTTTTTTTAAAAAAAAGAAACTATAAATAATAAAATGAAACTAACACACACACAAAAAAACCTACTTCAGCTTATTCCTTAAATAAATACACAGATGGAAACAAATTACTGGTCTCTACTTTTCATGCAAACATCACTTTTCATCAACTAAAATTACAAGTTGAAACATTTTTATAAACAGGGAAAAAAGTAATAACAGTACCAATTCACCTTCTTTAAAGTGACAGATTGAAAGAAAGAAAGAAAGAAAGAAAAGATTAATAGTCAAGTGGGAAATCTGGAGATCAAAATTTTTATGTCTTACTTAACTATGTGCAGAGATTAAAAAATAAATGGTCAACTTCATTTTCCTTCTTAGAACTAATCCCATAAGAACAATTTCATAAAAACACAAGATGAAATATTGACAGAGAATTTCTGTGAAAATTTCAACACACACTGTTTACAAATGAGTCATATTAATACACAACTAACTAATAGAAGACGAATCCAATAAGTGAAATAATAAATATCTGATTAATGGCCCACTACCTGTAAGTCATATATTAAAAATAATAAAGTTTTAATAAATGAAATCAAAAATATAGTGAAAGAATATAATAATTACAAAAGAATGGTAAAAATAGATGGTTTTTCAATATATACAAATATTAATATATATAAAAAAAGCTATTCATTTAGTAATCAGTAGATATAAAATGGATAAGAAATCTTGCAAACAAGAAAGTTTGTTAATAGGAGTGGTATTAAGTTGAGTGCTGAGGAGTATGTGAAAAATTTAGAAGAGGCAGTATTAAAAAATAATAATGCTTTAATTTTTGTATGTGGACGATTGTTAATCTTTAATAAAAGTCAGAGACAGATTTTTTTATTGAAGTATTAATACGATGGACAAAAATATTAAATTGACTATTAAAAAATAATAATAATAAGTTTGCATATAATATTAAGTAATATTTACTCAGGCTGTAACCTCAAGAATATGCATGTAAAAAATGCGATAGTAGGGACCTCTACATGTCTTAACCACAAGCTTATGTAATTAAATCCTATATAAATGGTAGATGTAATTTAGAAACATCAATACATAAAAAAGTAACATGGATAATACTAATTGGCGCTTTAATGTAGATATAAAAAAACGGTTAATACTATAAGTTCTAGAATTCACAGGGCAATAAATTATTGCTCAAATAAAGAAATTTGAATTTTTGAAATCGTTACAAGTAGTAAGTAACCAATATTAATTTCTTCCTTCCATTAACAATTATTTCAAAGTGACACAAATAAATAAAATATACTTTAATTAAATTAACAGAGAACTTACAATTGTGTTTAATTGTAGTTGGGTTTATTTAAAAATAGCAATAATAATCAAACGCTTTATTGCTCCAGTATTTTTAAGAAGTTGCAGTGACAGAAATGAGCCATAAATAAAAGCATTGAGCTCCAAAATATGGTACATTAATTAACCCTTCAAATAGACTCCCTACATAAGTATGTATGTAAAATATGTAATAATGGATACAAATATATAAATGTTTAGTAATTGAAAAGTTAATCATCAACATCTGAAGCACAAAACAGAAACAGTAATTTACTTTACAAAAATCACGCACATTTCAATGAAAACATTTATTGATCATCAGTTTTGATATTATACATATTTTGTTGTCTGTACCTATGAAAAACTATAATTTCAGTGTATTTACACATAAATAACTCAGCCATGTGCACTACAAATTTTATTGTATAACTGTAAACTGAAATTAATTTTACAATATTTAAAAGAATTGTGGAAAATATAAGGTATTTTAATATGCATATATTTGACTATTTATTCACACTGTTATTTAGGACATGGGGTTAGATTTCTGTGGAATATATATATCATCATCCCTGTAAATTTATTATCATATGAAAAGTATAAAATAAAAATGCGCTAAAACGCATGAACAGACAGACAAAGCTGAAGACAAAAAAATATTAATACAGATTGATACAAACTAAATATCTGTGCGTTTTGGCGCACTTTATATTTTATACTTTAGAACAATCAGTCACAAAGTCTAAACTTTTTGCTTATATCAGGGGTTGGCAATCTATGGCCCCTGTGCCATGCTTGGCATAGTAAAAATATATATTTTAATTACAGCGTCTTTTTTTTTTGTTTTGTTTTTACATTCAATATTGAATTTACGATTAAATCATTATTTGTTAAATCATTATTTTACACCTACAAGTGCTTTCCAAATGTAAAAGCCCATGCAAATCAATTTAACGTTAACAAAGATGAACTTCAAAAATATATTCAAGCTCTCAGAGAAGAATTTTCCAAATGATGTAAAGACTTCCAAATACCCACACCCATATTTTTTTTTCCTTATCAAACCTGATTTAATTGATTTAAAGATGACTCCATTTGATTTATTTCTTTTTGAGTGGATGGATATTGATAGTTTTGAAATGGAATTAATTGAATTAATGTCATCAGAATTGTGGAAAACTAAATTTGACTTAATTTAAAAGATATTTTTGTTTGCAAGCGAAATAAATTCTACATATTCACATTTTATTTCTGATAATATTAAAAAATGAGATTGTAATCCAAATAGAAAGCTTATTACATTATCAATTCTAGGAAGCTATTTTCGGTAGTTGAATGGTAAATAATTGACACTCATTGATGACGCTTCTTTCAAAAAAGAGATTCTCGTGGCAGACTGACTGAGAGATTCCCAAAATGTCCCACAAAAGACAAAAATGTGATAGTCACTCTTTTCAAGATTCTTCGACAAATAAATATGGATTTGCACAGCAAAAAGATGATGCTGTATGCACATTATGCTGTGAAAGTATTGTGTGTTGCATCTCAAGTGTACAAAGACATTATCAAATTAAACATGTGTTCATGTTTAAAAACTCAGATGAGAAAACTGAAGCTATAAAAAGAGCTGTTTCTGCCTTTAAAAAAACAAACTTATTTTAGTCAAATAATTGGAATCCAAAATAAAACCACCAAATGTAGTTATACAATTGCTCATTGTGTGGCTTTGAAAGGCAAACCTTTCACAGATGGACAATTCATCAAAAAAACGTTTTGAAAAGTGCTGAAATCTTATTCTGCGATCTACCAAATAAACTAACGATAGTATCTCGAATTTGACAAATAACTGATATGGCTGAAGATGTAATAACAAAACAAAAACCCAGTTTACAACAAGCTGTTGCATTCAGTGTGGCTATTGATGAAAGCACTGATGTAAATGATATGGCGTGCCTAGTAATAGTTGCACGATATTGTGACATCAATCATATTTATGAAGAATTGTGTTGCTTAATTCTTCTTACTAGTACAACAATGGGATCTGATGTTTTCACTGCATTTTTCAATTATTTTTAAAATCAGAAAATTAACATAAATAAAATATTTAGTGTTACTTATGGTCAGAAAAACTACTTGAAAATCATATTAAACAGCAAATATTAAGTTTCCACTGCATTATACACCAAAAAAATTTAGTTGCAAAAATCTCATCACAATGAATTCTGTAATTGACACTGTCATCAAAATAATTAATTTCATAGTTTCTCGTTCTTCATCAACACATAGGCAATTGAAATCCCTTTTGCAAGAAATGAACAGTGCATATATAGACCGCCCTCTATACAGCAATGTTTGTTGGATTAGTCAGATTAGTTGAGGTAAAGTCTTGAAAAGGTTCGTATCATGTCTTAAAGAAATCAAGATGTTTTTTTCATGAAAAAGAACATTATTTGAAAATAAATGATAAAGAATGTTTATGCAAATTGATGTTTCTGAGTGATATAACTCAACACCTGAATGATTTAAACTTGCATTTGCAAGGGAAGGGTCAAACAGTATTAGAACTTTTTGAATATTGGAAAGGATCTGCATTAAAATTAGATATATTTTGCCATGATATTACCATTAACACCTACAAGTACTTTCCAAATGTAAAAGCCCATGCAAATCAATTTAACGTTAACAAAGATGATCTTCAAAAATACATTAAAACTCTCAGAAAAGAATTTTCCAAATGATGTAAAGACTTTCAAATACACACACCTATATTTTTTTTCCTCATCAAACCTTATTTAATTGATTTAAAGATGACTCCATTTGATTTATCTCTTTTTGAGTGGATGGATATTGATAGTTTTGAAATGGAATTAATTGAATTAATGTCATCAGAATTGTGGAAAACTAAATTTGTCTAGAAAAGTTGACTGTCATTCTCAATTGTTGGATTTCACTACCCGAAAGATTTAATTCTTTGAAAAAAAAACTGGTTGTGCTCTGCTTTCAGCATTTGATTCAACTTATCTATGTGAAGAAATTTTCTCACATATAAAAATATTTTGAGTTCACAAAGAAGTTGCCTAACACTTGAACATTCAGAAGCATGAGTGAAGCCAAAAGTGGCCAATTACATACCTGACATTGAGCCATTGAGAAAAGAGGTACAAGGGCCAGGTTCACATTAATTTATTTTAGTAATAAAAAATGGCTAATCATATTAGAATTCATGATATTTTTTAAATTTAAATTATATATTTTGTATAGGTAAAAAGTTGTAATTTATAATTTGTAATATAATTTTTAATAAGCATGTTAAAAATTACACATTTTAAAAAAGATACTTTTCACATTTCTAAGTACACCTAGGTCTCGTTTTATGCGGATTATTTTAATGTGATTTTGAAGTTATGTGATTCATGTTTCTTCTTAATATCTTTCATATTTCACTATATTTATTAGATATCAAACCATTTAAATTATTAATAACTTATTTTGACTTGAAATACTTTTTTTTTTTTCAAAAATATAAAGTTATATTAGCAGCTAACATGAATATGGCCTGAAGCTGTATTTAGAAACTTAGCTTCTATGTAAATAACCTACTTATACTAATGAGTAAATAATAATAATAGATTTATATGTACATATAAAAATATTCAAAAATTTTAAACTTTTAAAATGTATTTTGTTAGATATTAACAGAAATAAATATTTTTTTAGATTTTTAAAATAAATAATAATGAAGATTTTATTGATTTTATAAACTGAAAATAATCTTTCTAATGATAATGTATAATCTTTTTGTTTTGATTGCGATCTCATTTTTTTAATATAGAAACAGAAAACCATTAACACAGCACAAGACTGAAAGTGACGCTAGTTGTACATCACATCATGAATCTGATGTCTTACCAGTTCACAAATGAACGCATATTGTCAAATAGCGGTAATGATTAAAATATGCATGAAAATGTAAAATTAAATATTGTAGTTAATAAAAAAAGTGTCTTGTATTAATTTTTTTCAAATATTTGAAATTTTTTATTAGTCATAATTTATTTCCTTATTTTTTTTAATGTGAATTTTAAAGTAATGTTTCATTGTTGCTTTGCTTTTATGCCGATTTCTGAAAATGACAGACCTATCCCCCATTTTTCAAGGTAAGTTAAGTTTATTTTTGTGTGATTTCTTTTGCGCATGTTTTCTGAGGAACCTATCTACCGCATAAAATGAGACCCAGGTGTATTTTAAAATATTGAATGACCAATAATATAAGATCCAGTTATAATGGACTTCAAAAGTATATATTATACAATAGTATATATTATATACTATAATATATATATATATAACTTTGAAGCCCATTATAACAACCAATTTTGATAATATAATACACCTGGGTCTCATTTATGTGGTAGATAGATTCCGCAGAAAACCCACATTAAAAAAAAAATCACACAAAAATAGACTTAACTTACCTGAAAAATGGGGGATCAGTTGCAAAATTTTCAAAAATCTCATAAAAGCAAAACAATAACGTAAACTTACTTTAAAATCCACATTAAAAAAAAAGGAAATAAAGTATGACTAATAAAAAATTTCAAATATTTGGAAAAAATTGATACAAGACAAACTTTTTTATTAACTATTTAATTTTATTCAAAACAATATGTTTTTATGTGTAATTTATTTTACATTTTTTCATACATATTTTAATCATTACCGCTATTTGACAATGTGTTTTGTTTGTGAACTGGTAAGAAACCAGATTCGTCATAAGAGGACATACAACTAGTGCAACTTTCAGTCTTGTGCTGTGTTAATAGTTTACTATCGACAATGTAATCAGTGATTAAACTTTAAAACAATGATTTTCCTAATTTTTTATGAAGCTCATGATATCCAGACTGCTATGTCTAACTATTAGAGAATGCACTTCCACTAGTGCAACTATTATATATAGCATGCTTCTACAAGTGTGTTAATAATGACTAATGATTAAATTTTCTTTTATATACATGTATACACATAGAGAAACTTTTAGACAGAAAAAAGTTACAAGTAAACATATTTAAAAACTTTTAAAGATACGTTCTTTTTACATAGAAATTAAAGGTTCTTAAACATTTTTACTTGTAACTTTTTTCTGTCTAAAAGTTTCTCCATGTATATAGGTGTATAAAAAAAATATAAACATACAAAGACATATAACTACTATTTAGCTCTCGTTGGAATTTAAGAGCTTGTTCATTGCAGCAAACTCAGATTTCAGCATTTTGTCTCACACATCAACATAAAATATATGATTAAATGATTATTACTGATCAAAAAATAATAAATTTGACAGATATTTTTGTTTATTACTGAAATAAATTTTAAATGTTCCATTTTGTTTCTATAAATATTAAAAAAATGGGATCGCAATCCAAACAAAAAGACTATAAGTTATCATTTCTAGAAAGATTATTTTCAGTTTACAAAATCTTTGTTATTTCTGATTATGTATATTTTAAAAATCTAAAAGAATATTTATTTATTTCTGTTATATCTAATATAAAATATGTTTTAAAAGTTTAAATTTTTTGAATATTTATTGCGATATTTTTATACTGTAAGTATAAGTAGATTGTAACCTAGAAGCTAAGTTTCTAAATAGCTTCAGGCCACATTCAAATTAGCTGCTAATATAACGTTATATTTTTGAAGAAAAAAAAAGTACTTCACGTCAAAATAAGTTATTAATAATTTATATTTCTTGATATCTAATAAATATAGTGAAATATGAACTTCTTTATCACATAAAAGAAAACTGCATAAAAAGATATTAAGAAGAAACATGAATCGCATAACTTCAAAATCGCATTTAAAAAATCACCATAAAATGAGACCCAAGTGTATAATAAGATTGGTAAAATCATGTCGGCATGCGGAATAACATTGTAACATAGGTTTGGCACCACACTACTAAAAGGTTGCTGACCTCTGTCTTATATCATATGAAAAAATTGTTTGAAGGGCCACTGATTGTGTGTGGTGTAGCAGAATTTATAACCAGCAAGCATTCTGAATACATAGAAATTAGGGTGAGATAAATTATAATTTAATTTTATGCTAAATAAAGTAAATAAGCATTCATTTATATTAAATAAATAGGCATTATAAGTCTATTAATATGCTCTCAATTAAGCTAAAAATCAATATGCAATTCCTTTAAAAGTTTATAATTATTGATGGTGGGCGGGGGTGAAATACCATTGCTTAAGGTTTAGTTTCATTTCTAGATTTTAAAAAAGGGACAAAAACAGGACATTAGTTCGTTATATAAATCACTAAAGTAATCATATTAAAAAAGACTCACAAAGTCACATGACATTTAAGAATAATGGTGGCAGATTGAACATTTAATAATTCCATTAAGTTAAACTGAACTATTATTTAATTAAATCATAAAAATAAAACTAATAATGAAATCTTCAGCTCTGAATTCACTTTTTTATCAATATGTCTGGCTTCACAATGCATAAGTAAAGTTAATAATTGTAATTTCCACTATAACTAGAGGATCCAATACTTTTGCGAGATTTTGTAAAGCCTTATTATAAATTTAGTTCACTTCCATATTTATTTACATCTTTAGCAGTGAAAATAATGTATATATTTTTTTATAAAATATATTCTACATATAATAATTTGAATGATGAGCCAGAAAACAAATAATGTAATGTCAAGAACAAAATAATTTTCAAGCAAAAATGTCAAACTTTTGATTGTGAAATAACTAAATGAAGAGCCTATAATTTTTTAATGATTTGCATTGGAATAAGTTTGTTTATGTTTTTAAAATTTTGATTTAAGTTTTTGCTACAGCTTAGAAAAATGGATAGAAAATTATAATATGGCATCAAGAAATACTTTGTGAAAATACAAGTTCCCAAAATGAATAATTATATATATATACTTAATTGAATTATAATGAAATCAAAATAAGACAACTCGTTTGTATTCAGTTTGATTTAATGTCATCAAATATTTCATTCATATATGAACATTTTTAAGATGCCATATACTTACTTACATTTTTCACTTTATATTTATTGTTTAAATGACTTTGTCTTGAATGAAAATTTGTTCTAACTTGAGAGCAAGGAATGGACTAAAATATAAGTGTTACAATGTATGATAAATTAAACAGATTGTATAAAAAAATGAAGTTCAATATTAATTATGTTCACTGTATGAAGTCTCAGTGTATATCTATTGTTATCTATAAAACCTAGATAAATGATAATTACACTTCAAGAGATGAATCATCAAATAAATGAATAAGCACATTTCTTTATAATATATTTATAATTAAAGCAGGTAAAACTCTCTATACGTATTACACTCAGTGCAAACCAGAGTAATCAATGGATGCCAAAAGGCTTGTGCATAAAATCCCCATCTAGTGCCTACTCATCCAATATCCCCAGACTAGTTTCTGGCTTGTGACCTTCGTCAGTGAGGAGCCTTGGATCTGAGAGCACTGGACCTAGATCGTAGGATCTAATGCAATCCTCCAGCAGCCACCTTTTATCTCTACTTAACTACAAAATTATGAGACTTAAACTGAAAACACTGTAATATTTTTAATTCAAGTTCATCAGCTTATATAGTCATATAGGTTTGAACTCAGTTCAGTACTTATACATTTTGATATCTTTGGTTCTTTGATAACCATAGCCACCACTATCCTATTAGGCAGGATTGGTTTTAAGCCAATAAACACCACATGATCACCATTTCTTATACTTACTTATAACTGCTATTAAAACAGCAAAACTCTCTATAAATATTGAGGCAATACGTATAGAGAGTTTTGCCTGTTTTAATAACAGTTAAGAGTAAGCATAAGAAATGGTGATCATGTGGTGTTTATATTTATAATTAATGTCTCCCTTAAAGTAAATATCAAGTGCATTATAATTTTATCAATATATATATGTCATATTATTATTACTATTTGTGGGATATTCCATGTAGGGAAAAAGCTTATGATTTGAGAAAGAGGACGCTCTGAGGAAGGTACTTGATATTGTACTGAAACGTCAGCATTTAGCTTTTTCACTACACGGAATATCCCGCAAATAGTAATAATAATATGACATCTTTTATCCGTGAAAAGATTAGAATTAACATATATATATATGAGTATAAGCCTATACATGCACATATATATTAGTAATTTGTACATTGATTTACATAAATATTGATACAACTATCATAGTACAAATTCCAAAACCAGAACAGTCACATTGAACATTTTACAGAATTATTTCAAGAATAATAAGTTTAATTTGGTTAAATGTAGACTACACAATATAAGAAAAAACATTATATAATCTTTTATTCTTTTAACTTAGAAAAAGAGACAACAATCCAATTAGATCTTGTTATCCATAGACATAATCCAAAAGTGTGAAGAAAAAAAATCCATGCCATATGAAGTCTTTATCACTCTGGTAATTATTTATGCCAATAATTTCATTTCAAAGATGTAGATTTTTAAGAAACAAGTGGAATTTAGAACAAATGGATTGGTAGACTGCCTAAATATGATTTATTAAAAAAAATAAATCAAAATTTCAAATGAATAAAATCAATTAAGTAACCTATCTGGGTTTCCTGTTTTCCTCTCCACGTTGATAGCATTTTCAAAAACATAAATACATAATGCCCATACACTGGAATAATCTATTAATTAAAAGCAACTAGGAAAACATTTACTGACTAATACTGGAAAGTAATTCGATTAGTCAGGAACCATGTCCCTGAACAATCTGAAGGCTTCATGAAAATCCTTTAACTTCTTATAAAATTTCTGACAACATCCAGACTTTATATGCGACAAACTTTGTTTTTAGATAATGCTGCTTTTTGTGTGCTTAAATATGTGTAGAGAAGAGATATATTCAAATTTCTCTCATCTCTAAATGCAAAATATTTATTTTAATAGTTTCTTATTTGTATATTTCCAAAAATATTATATTATTAACTGCTTTTAAAACAACTTCTATCAATTTATTACTGTTGTAATGTGAGTGTGCCATTGAGCAGAAAATTCTACTCAGATGATGGAGCATTCTTGAAAAATACTATGCCCTATCATGTGAGTAGAATTTTCTGCTCAATGGCACACTTCACATTACAACAGCAATAAGTCCATTCATTATATTTCTAGATTCAATTCTTTAAATATTTCTTAGCAATATTTATTTTTTTAATGAATTAAATCTCTAATATGACACAATATGGCATTTTCAACCTGGTAATTTACGCTTTGAGCAAGAACCCAGATATTTAGTAAAATATCTTCTTCACTCATCTTAGTACTCTCATTTTTATTTCATAAAACTAATTTATATAATGATAAAAAGAAAGTGTTATGTGTGAAGGTGAGGAGAAAGTGAAATATAAATATAATACGCATATATATATAAGCATAGAAAACTATAAAATTTTATTCCAAATTTTGTTGAAAAATCTTCTTTCAACTTGTTCCACCCCTTACCCAGATCAAAATTATACTAAATTGCTCATTCATCAGTATAAAAACTTGTTTCCACAAACTTTTGATCAATTGTAATGAAAACTGCAATAATTTTATCAAGTTAAATTTTTCAAGCATTTCAAATCTTACCATTCAAAAATCAGTGACAAATTTAATGGATCATAAAAATCGTTCTTTTAAGTGACCTTAAAGATGAATCATTACAAAATGGAGATAGAAGCAAAACTTTTATTCTACATTATCACGTTTTTGTTTTTTTTTTTTGCTTTATTTTATTATTTAAAAAAAGAAATAAATGATACACTACATATATATATAACGATATAAATAAGTCATTGCTTATCCTTAAAATAAATATTTTGCGTGTTATATATCATCATGCACATTTTTTGTGTAAATGATGAAGGATAGGCTCCATTAAAATTAACAGACTTCTAAGCTTAATTCATTTTAGAATTGTAGATGTGTGAATACTGGAACATGTTAATACAGAGATATTTCCTCCCCCCATAGGGAGAGCAGTCGGGATACTTCTCTAACTCAGATGTTGAATGCTTATTGTTGAAAAATCAAAATATTAAGAGTTCATAATTTAAAATTGGAGTCATTACACCAAACTGCCATTAAACAAGATGACAATATTGTAAAATGCTAATGTATATAATGGAATTGATGGTGAAAGTGGAAAAGTAAAAAAATTCTACCAGGACTGATTTTTTTTTTTTTAGTAGATATAAAGTTTTTGCTAGGGAAGATAGAATAATTTTTTACATGTATTATTCCTAAATTGAATCAATTACTTAATTGAAGCTCAATTGAAATTATCACCAACACCAATAGTCTATCTTGTAACATCGTAGATCATAAATAATTTTTAATTTCGAAAATGAGCATTCGCTACTATAGCCACTAGTCAAAAGATACATAGCACAATTACAAAGTTTGAACAGATAGAGAATAGATTCTTTTAAATATATTCTAAAACGATGCCAAAGTTTCATTTCAGGATTCAAATATACTTTCCACCGCTCTTACTACCTCAAGTAGTGCCTCTCCACTTATATCAGACATCTTGCCAATTAGATCTGCAAATTTTAATTGCAAATCTGTGCAATATTTTTTTTAAGTTTTCAGTATTATTGTGTATATTTCTGATCTCAAACAAAATTTGGAATATTTCTTATGTTCTATTGACATTTCAAATCTTTCTTGCAATGTGTTAATTCTTATATTGATAATAGGCTAGAAAAAAGAAAATTTTAAATTTTTTCTGGGTCAGCGATACTTTTTTCTCTATTTTTGTAATCAAACACACATTTCCTTTTTTTAATCCCAGATATCTTGTTTTAGAGAATTCTATATCCATATTGATGATTAGTATAGTCATTTGTCTTGCTTCTTGAAAAACATTATTGAAATTATCATCACATCATAATTCTATAAAATATTTTTCTACTTGCTCTAATGTTTCCCAGACAGAATGATTTCTTCTGATTTTTGTTAACAATTTGCTCACTATATTGATTCAATTTACTATATTGTGGCAAATTATAAGAAACATAAAAATTTAAATGATGTTATTTGATTACCAAGTGAATTTTCCATGGTTCTAATATCCATGTTCCTTTTTTTTCATTCTCACTTAATTCTATCAGTATCTCATAAACAATTTCAATTTTCTGAGAAAAAACAACTTTTATTAAGCTTTCCCCTATCACATTTCTGACAATACATGATAGACAACTTTACTATTTGTTTCTATTAGAATGTTCCATCTATAATTCAATGCAGAGAAAACACATATAATAATTTCTTGGAACAGATTTTAAAAATTTACTGTTTCAAAAGAAATTTTAGAAGAATTGTTTACCACTAAATTTCCGTTACGTTCTGAACAACGTACAAAAAAAGCTTCTGAATTAAAATCCAATATTTTGTCTTGGCTGTTTCTTTTTCCAAGCACATTTGCACGATTATTGTACCCTGTTCCTCTTAAATCTTTTATCTAATTTCCATTCATCAAATTTTTGAAGAACAAAGTCACAAAGTTACTTGTCCAGTTGCATCCACAATGAGATAAAAACCAAAAAAATGTTTGACTAAAATATTTACTATTTCAAACTGTAATTCTAAACAGATGGAAACCAACTGCTAAATATGCACTGTACTATCATATTAAACAAATGTTTTTCTTGAATATGAGAAAACTCTCAATCTAAGCCACATGATAAAAACTTTGAAAAAATAAGAATGGCCATCTTATCGATGTACCTAAATGCAATTATATAGGCCAATCATAAGTATCTTGGATTGAGAGCATGAATATTTTATATTATTCACTTTCATTGCTAGTTTAGCATGAAATACATATATTGGTGATTATTTATCTTTTCAACATGTGTGTGATCAGGTGGGTCAGCAATATGAAATGGCACTGAGAGTGGTGGGTTGTGTGAATGTCTGAGTTTGAACCCTGCATATATTACATATATAAATGCAGGTTTAAGCCTGTACAATGTATTAATTTATTACATATATTAACACTTGTGATATTTTAAAATTTTATTTCCTATTAATATTAAGAGATGTTAGCATAAATATTCTTAGTCAATTACATTAATAAAAAAAATGAAAGTAAAGTGATTAATATAAAATAGTCATGCTCTCAACCCAAAATACTTATGATTAGCCTATGTAACTGCATTTAGGAATAAAAATAAACTGGAAGCTCCTACGTTCAAAAAGTCTTTATCATATGGCTTGGATCAAGAGTTTCCTCATATTCAACAAAAACAATATCAGGAGTACAAAATATTTTGATTCTCATACCATTTCAAGAATCTTAATTTCTATTTCATTTGATATTAATAAAATAATTTCATTTTGAATTTGTTAAATTCATCGAAGATGTTCTGCCATAATGTTATCGAATTTTGAAATTATCTGCGTTAATTGCAGAAAATTTCGGTTATTTTTTTCTGATGCTGTCAAGATCTTCTAAATGCCAGATATTGTTGAGACAGATATTTTATTATTAATATTATTTGTTAAATAATCAAATGCTAGTGTTGTAATTCACATGCATATAGTCTTTGTTGAGTTGCATTTATTGTTGTTTTACTTTTCAAAGAATTCAAAACTTCTAACATTTTTCTCATCTTTTTGATGGGATCTGTAGTATAATCGTGACTTTTAAGAAGTAATAATGAATGCTTCCGATCAGTCACTCCTTTCACACCAGTAATATTTTCTTTCTTTATTTTTTTTTCATACATTCGGCATGGGCCACAGAATACAGAATAACTCTGATTATAAAAAGTACTGGTGACATTTTTTCTCCGTTACTTAATATTCTATAATTGTAAAATTGAGAAAACTTTGTTACATACATCATGTAAAAATTTAATATTGTTAGTTTGTTCTGAATAATTTTTGCTAAGAAACAGAATATCCTTAATACTTAGCTTTTCCAGCCACTTGCCAGGATCATTTGACATTTGCACTTGGCTACCAGTAATTTTGTCTTCTATAAAACTAATGTGGTGGTCGAAATCCTTTTCTCTCAAAATTGTGTTCTATATTTATGTTGTCCTTCGTTTGTTTTGTTAAGAAGTTCATCAGCATAAGTAAATATATTTATACTATCACTTGATTCTTTATGGTCACTTTGGATGTTTTTATCAATCACAAAAAAAATTAACGATCCCATTAATTGTTTTGTTGTTCAATTATAGGTTGTTTTTGATGCCTATTTTGAGCATGTGATAAGCACTTTTGTTTTTCAGTCAGATATTTTCAAAATTTGGGTAAAAAAATTTATAAATTGTTTTAAAAACAACTTACTTTAAATTTATATTTTAAAAATATTAAAAAAGTTAATGGCAAATGCCACTATATTGTTTATCAATGCTAATGAGAATGTACATTTATAATGTATAAATTAATGAGGAAAATGCAATATAAAAAACACCCTGCTGTTTAAGGGTTTGATTAAACAATGATATAAATATTGATAGATAGATTCTATCAATTTAATGAAAGGTGAAATCTGTGCATTGATAGTGAGAATATCTTATAAAAATAAATGTAATTCGGTTGCCAGCATGCCTAGCACACATTGCGCAATAACATGAAACATACCTGCCTACTTATCATTACCCATTTCAGATAGTGGTTAAGCTCTTCAAATAAAACAATGTTTGACAAATGTTTTTTTTTTGTTACTACTAAATCAATAACTTAAAGATACTTTATGAATTTTCTTACACTTTTGTAAATCTTTTAGCTTTATACTTAAAAATCATTTTATTACACGAAATACTCTACCATATCACAGTGAATGGCTGCCAACCACTTTGTAAAGTTTATTGAATTTATAAATTCCGATGTGTCTTTTTTTTTGTTTACCTTTTTTATAGATAGTAGAGTATATCAGAGTTTCATTATAGCTATATCTCTGATTCTATCATTCCCATCCCAGGTCAATCTCCTTTCCCAGGGTTATTTTCATATTATGCTATTCAAGCATTCTGCATTAGCAATAAGTCAAAAATTATGCATTCTAAAATACTATCTCTGAAGATAGATTAAGTGAACAAATCAAATCAATGACAGCATACTAGTAATTGCTAAATCTTCAAACCAATGTATTGCTAGTCTCTTAATTTATAGAATTAATACTTAAAATATAATGAATTCTCTAAAGTAATGTATTGTAAATTTAAATATACCATTATTTCATGTATGTTTCCTGAATGCAATTGGAAGAATCAGGCAATACGATACTATAACAAAGTTCAAAACATTAGATGAATCATCATTCTTTGAAAGCATATACAAATAAGTATTTATTCCCAATTATAGTGAACTGAAAAAAAAACTTCTAAGGCTGCAGAAAGGTAATTTACATATGTGCATGCTAAATGCAATTACGTATATATATACACACACATGCCCAAAGATACCAAGATCTTTTTTTGTTAGCATTCATACAATTCATGTAAATATTATAATATCAGTGATGGCGAACTTATGGCACACATGCCAGAGATGGCATATTTGAATATTTTACTGGCACGTGAACTATTTACATATCATAATTTTTTATATTTTAAATTATTCAATATTTTTTTTTGGTTGCTAAAATCTAAACTAATAAAAAAAAAAAAAGTAAAATAAATAAATATAATACTATATTAAAATTCAATTTACAATTGAATTCTGATTAGAAGCAATAAATTAGAAAAATTGGGGGGAAAATTATACATATGTAGGTGGGAATGATATTTTAAGTCAAATAAAGGGGTACTGGTATACATACTGTGGTATTATATTCTATAAACCTGTCAAATGATTCCAAAAAAACTAGAAAGTAAACTCAGTAAAATATTTTATAACTCTTTGAAGTACATTTTTTTCAACTCTAAAGTAAAAATAATGAAATGGTTGATCTAAATGCATTGACACCATTCATTTCTTTAACTTAATCAAAATTGTGAACAAAGGAATGAAATGCATAATCAACCCCATCAAATGACAGTATTTATTTTTTTTCTTGAGGTTTTGCTGTAAAAGTGAAATGTAAGGATAATAATATATTTTAACATATAATAAATCTTTGATTTATAAAATTATTAAAGTTCATTTAAATTTACTTTTAAATAAATTTGTTACTATTGTATTAATATGACTAATGAAGATAAAAAAGCAAAAATTGTCAAGTGATAGAGAATTTCAAAATTGATGGACTGATGAATATGGAATTATTAATAAAGGCAATATGTGTTTTATGTTCCGGAACAATTGTGTTGAGAACATCATTGGTAAAACGGCATTATGAAACCAATCATAAATCACTCTGTGAAAAAAGTAACGATGAATAAAAAGAATATACTGCCCAAGCATTTTAAAATATAAATATTCAATCAACATCTATAATGAAATTTATTGAAAATCATTCAAATATAACTACTGCTAGTTTTTTTTATTTCAAATGTAATTGCCAAAATGGGAAACCTTTTAATGATGCAAAATATATTAAAGAAGCTTGGATGAAAGATGCACCAGTTCTTTTTGAAGATTTTGAAAACAACGCAAAAATTATTCAGAGACTAAATGATTTACCATTGGCTAGAAGTACAGTTAAGGAAAGAATCATGCAAATGGCTAACAACATAACTTACCAACAAAAAAGAAATATAAAATATTCTAGTTTAATTTCTCTCTGCCTTGATAAAAGTACAGATATAAATGGATCAGCTCATTTGGCTATTTTTATTTGCTATTCTGTTGGGAATAATATCAAAGAAGAATTGATCAGTTAAACCTCATTAGTAATAACAACAAAAGGAATAGATATTTGCAATGAAGTTTCAACTTGCTGAAAAAAAAAAAGATGTTGCCAAAATTGTATTACTAACTACAGATGGTGCTCGAAGTAAAGTATGACTAGAAAAGAATATGTTTTTCTCAGTTTACTTCCCAACTGCATTGGACATTCAATTTTGGGTTTTTATTGCATTATACATTAGAGATTTTATGCGTGAAGACCAGCTTTAAACCAATGGATGATGTTATGAATGTTGTGATTTAGTTAGTCAATTTTATATCTACACAAATTCTAAATAAATTAAAAATTTTAAATTTATTGAGTGAGATGAACTCAGTATACAATGGTTTACTTAAATACAATGTCTGATGGTAAAGTTGAGCACAAATTCTTCAAAGATTCATTCAGTGTTTAGATGAAATTGACTTTTTACTGTAATAAGAAAATCATTGAAAAATATAATGAATTAATGGCTGCTGAATGGTTTTCGAAATTAATGTTTTGTGTTCACATCTAAATGAATTAAATGTGAAATTGCAAAGTTATAATAAGACAATTGTTATCAAGTTTGATTTGATCAAAGCATTTGAAGTTAAATTATAAATTTTCGACTGTGATGTTATTTCTTACATCTTCAAATATTTTCCAAATATAAAAAAGTTTTTGACTGATTTAGAATCTCATGAGAAGCCAGATCAAGTAAAATTGATACAAGAGTTTTGTGCTGTTATTCAATTGATAACTGATGACTTTTCTTTAAGATTTACACAGTTCAGGCAATTTTCAGAAACATCAAAATGTATTTTATACCCAGGCATAATATCAATGGATAGTCTCAAGTTAGAAATTTTTGAGTGGCTTAATTTGGAAGATATAGAAAGGCAATCAGTCAATTTTCAATCCAGTTCTATATGGAAACAGAAATTTGTTGATTTGAAAAATGAGTTAGAAACAATGGAAAATGATCGATTATTGGGCATATGTGAAAAGAATGCTAAAGAGAAAATACTGACTGCATAGAATGTTATTTCTGAAACATGTAATTGTTTAAAAAAATTAGTGACTGCTATATTATCAATTTTCTCCTCTACATATATATATGTGAATCATTGTTTTCAGAAATGAATTTCATTAAGGACAGTTTGAGAAGTAGAATGACAGATGTACATTATTAATAGTGACAAAAAGGTATGAACCAGGTATAAAACATTTGGCATCCAATGCACAACAGCAAAAATCTCATTAAATAATATCTATTTATGTTGATTTTATGTTTATTTCAAAATTTTGTTTTAATTGCTATTAATTTTTTTAGTATTACATTTTATTCAACTGGTGCTCTTCTAAATAAATATCATTCACTTTTTTTCCCATATGTCAAAGCATCTGGCCAGGAAGCGAACTCGCAAGGCAGCTGCGCTGTAACCTCTCGGCTACCAACGCTTGACATAAATATCCTTCATTTGTATTTAGTTTATTTAGAAAGGTTAACGAATTATTATTATTATTATTTTGCTTTATAAACTTTTAAAAAACTGCAAAAGTTGTTTATATTTTGATTTAATAACTGTATGGCATGCCAATCATTCAATAAATATTTTTTGGAAATTTTTGGCATGCACCCCTAAAAATGAACTCAACGTATGAAAGTTAAGTGTAAAAAAAAAAAAGAGGTGAATAGCACAAGCATAGAAAAATAAATGTCATCATGATATTAGCATAACATAATGATGTATAATTAGGAGGATGAAAGTGCTATGCCCTCAAGGTAAATATAAATAATAGCCTGTATTTTGAACAAAGGACCGAGAATTGGATGAATAAACTTACTCTTGGTTTTCTTCTTTTAATTAAAAATAAATGTCAGCGTATAAACAGAGAATAATAAACATGCCAAAGATCTGATACATATTACGAAAAGTTACAATTATAAAACACAGATATGCCTATATTGTTTATATTTTATATATACAGACCTTAAATTAAAATTTTCGACTCTATAAAGTCAATAAAATTAATTAATGCCCTTTCCGCCTCCCTACGAAATTGTATCAACTATTTTTCATTTAATTTGCAACACTTTTTTTTTATTCCCTTGCACTTTCAGTCCAACTTGCTTTGATCAAATATTGACAGTTTTATCAATGGCAATCCCACAACATTTCAACTGAAATCCTCAAAGTAGCTTCAGGAGTTTTGTCAATTTTTATAGATTATGTTTGGAACAAAATCAATGTTTATTTAAAAGGTTAGATCATGTGACTCAAAAGTTCAATGGCTGACTATTCTCTTCAAAAGATTTTGTTAAAATGAAAAATACAGAGATAGCAACCCAAATTAATTTTGAAAAGATTTTCTTTCGGAAAAAAAAAAAATTCTTGAAAAAAAAAAACTAAGAAATTTCATTCCCTGTTGACAAAATTAACAAACAATATGTCAAACTAAAAGATGGCTTAGAAGGAACAGCTGGCGGACAAGGGAAACTTTAATACTAACAACAGAGTCAGAATTCTTAGTAACATAAATGATTAAAAATCAATAAAGATGACTTGATTTTCATAAAAAATATATTCAAATTAAAAGTGTAAAAAGATATCATCTTAATTAGTACTAATAAACCCAAAATATAAATATTTCTGCATAGTGATTCTATATAAAGACGATTGAGAATTATGCAAAATTATTATACTCATAAAGTTTATATTATATATATATCAGATGCTACATAAATTTCATCACAGAAAAAAGCAGAACAAAAGAAGAAGAAAAATTGTCCATGCTCATGAAGGATAGATAATCTTAAAATAAAATCTATGTACTCCATCAAGACATTATATCTAATATACTTTGCACCACATTACTCTCAGCATACAACAAGAGCAAAGACTATTTACGTATTGACTTCCACTACAATTTTTCCTATAATGCCAAAATTATGGAATAGCAAAATAAATATTATATAAACTTCTATATATGAGCCCTTAATATAATATTTACGACACTTTTAATAAATCTTATAATAATCATAAATTGAACAAAATAATAGTAACCACAATACACAACAGCTAGAACTTGCAGAATTGTATGTCAGCCAAATAATTAAAAAATTGTTTAGCTTTCTCAAGTCAATGGAACAAATGATTCTTGTCACTTACTGCAATACCAAACAATGCCTAATGCAATTTAACATAATGTTAAAGACTAAAAGCCACAATCAACTTCAACATTTTTATAAAAAATAACAATAAAACCTCTTTTTTATATGTCTGAAGAAGACTATTAGACAGTCGAAACTGTAAGATTAATGAAGTGATCAATGTATAAGGAATTATGAATACATAAAGGTGTAGTTTTGGGGGAGATTTACCATGCCATCATTATATTAAGGAGGAAAAAAAGAGGTATAATAGATCCAAGTTCATATCAACCATGGTCTCAAAAAATAGCAGCAATGAAAGGGGTTAGAAAGAAAAATGAAAGGTTAACTTTAGATAAGGATGTAGCATTAATACAAAAGTTGGAGGATGAAAATGATTATATTAGTATGGGATATAAAAAGGAAGATATAAGTAATTTTTTTAAAAGTAAAGATGAAGATAGTAAATATAATAATAAGAAATTAACTGTAAATAATAAATGGATTTCAGCTCCATATTTTGATAGAATACATAAAGAGTTGGTAAGGAAAGAATTACCTGGCAATATTAAAATAAGATGGAAAAACAGTAGATCATTAGGGAAATGGATATGTAATTTAGAAAACAATAATGAGAATGGTAGGGCAGGGTTGGTATATAAAATTATTTGTGAATTTTGTAGCATGATACATATTAGTCAGACAAAGAAGACTGTATTAGAAAAAGATAAAGAACATGATAGGGCAATTAGGAGGAAGGATATGAGATCAAGGATTTATGTATATTGTTTGAATACTAGGCACAGAATGAGTTGTGAAAAAAACATTCAGATGATTAAGTATGTAAAGAAGTATAGTAAGAGGATATGTTATGAAACTTTGTATATACAGGAGAATTTTGAAAAATGTATGAATATGGTTAAAGGCCCTGTAAATTTGGCTGTAAAATGAGTGTTGTTAGATAGCTGGAAGATTTAATTTAAGTTGGGTGTAGTTATAAGTAAATTATGTTATATATTTATATAGATGATTATCATTCATATTATGTTGGGTTTAAAATATTAAATATAATTATATAAGTATGTAAGGAAAGATTAGGAAATTTATGAATAATATTAAGGTATATATAATTATATAAGTATGTAAGAAAAGAAAGATTAGGAAATTTATGAATGATATTAAGGTATAAATGTGTGATTGTATAATGTAAATGTATGATTCATGTTTTAGATCACGTTTGTGTGTAAATATTATGTATACTTATTTATGTATGTAATGAATATGAAATAGAAGATTTGATTTATCTTTGATATTGTAATGTAAAATGAAGCCTGTAGATGGAGTTGCTATAGAAAAGGAAGAACTGTAATGTAACTTTAAGTGTATTTACAATTTGATAAGGCTACAGTATGGGGGCGAAATCTGGGTTGGTGAAATTCAACATAATATTATTATAAAAGTTGTCTGATTAAATAATTTTTTACTGAATTATTATTTTTAAGATATTATATTGCAAAGACAACATTATGAACAAGTTTTGATTTGAAATTTAATCTTTTTTTTTTTTGATAAATATGGGAAAATAATTAAGTGAATTATAAAAAGATCACTTGAATAAAATCATTATTATTAATTATTACGTGTCCATTCTGTTATTACATTCACCAACTACTTACTTATAACATTAAATGTTTCATATATGTTTGTTTATTAATTAATTTTTTGGAATATATTATTAAAAATATATGTATTCTTTAAAAGATACTGAAAATGTAATATGAATTCTTTATTTTTGGTTTAAAAATGAAAATTAATATTGAAATTGTAAAACGAATTTTTTTAATTTTATTTTACTATATACAGTAATTTTAAAATCTTCAGTGTATTTATTAATTGGAGGCAAATTTTATTAGACTGGATCGAGTGATCATTGAGTTATATTGAACAGTTGCATTAACAACATTGATGTCAGCAAAGATATGTTATAAATACAACTGAAAGGCTGCAACTCGAGTTCTTATCATTTTTATCATTGCTTAAAAACCGACACTTTTATATGTATCTTTAAAAAGTTATCAAATTTTATTTTCTATAAAGTGATTAATTTCTAAAACCATGGGAGGATAAAATCCAACAATCTCCTTATTCAACTGGGGCAGTTCGTTGGTGAAATCTCAAGGGTAACAGCAAAATATAATTAAAAAAAACCTCATCAAAGTGCACTGTATTGAAAATAAGTTATATAAAAAATCCCGTGTTAAAATCTGTGATTTCATCTATTTATTTGTGATGAATATATGGATATCATATTTTGATCAATGAATTTTGCAGGATCGATTAATTCAACTTTTATTTGATAATAAGCAATCAAAATTTCACTGTCTCAACTTGAAAAAAAAAATGCTAGCATTTATTACTCACTTAGATGAAACTGAATTTTGTCAATGAAAAAATTCTCTTTATATATTATTACCAATGGAAAAAAAGAAAGAAAATAAAGCCAATGATGTGTAGATTTGCATCACCCAAGTATTTGTTATTTTGAAAGATTGGATATATTTCTATACTTGAAAAAAAATGTTGGAATTTAAAAATAAAGTAATTGAATTCAAATCCTCCATTGTTATTCATGCTTGTTTTCTCTACTACAAGGAAAACTGTTTGTATGCATTGGGATCAGAAACAAAGAAACAGGCCTATGATGGACCAGTAGGTAAAAAGGAAGAGACATTTCACTTAGATGGTATGATATCTATATGTATATTTTTCATTATAAAAAAAAATGTGTATGTTTTGTTCATATTTTATTTTAAAACATAGGACCAAATAGTATATATGGGTTATTATAGTACTCACACAATAAAAGGTTGAAGAGATTCATTTTTGTTATTATTATTTAAACTCTTATCTGATGATATAGGTTAATTTACAACCTGATGTTTTCAAATGTTTAAATTTTTTTATGTTAAATCAGGGGTCCCCAACCCTATGCTCGCGGGCACCATAGCGCCCACAGACCATTTTATGTGTGCCCGCCGCTATCCAAACACGATAAAAAATTATTTATCTGATACAAATAAATTTAATTTTTAAAATTTCTTATAAATTATTGTCTTATATTGTAATCAAATTGTAGGGCATACTATACTTTTACAGCGTAAAAATATAAACGCTAATTATATGTTAAAATTTTATTTTTGAAATAAATATTTTTTTGTACATTATCCAACTATAAATTTACATTGAAAAAATAAATGGTGCCCGCCACCTGGTTGAAAAAATAAATGGTGCCCGCCAACTGGCCGGCATTATAAAATGTGCTCTTAAGTGCAAAAAGGTTGGGGACCCCTGTGTTAAATATTTAACTCTGGGATATTCATATAGAGAAGGGTTTAAATACCAGGGTTTTTATGTTGGTTTAACTTTTTAGAAATTACCTCAGTGAATAAATGAAAATCTATTTTATTTTGATCGCATATTTTTTTCATTGTATATCCTATTTAAAGTCTGAATATTGGGAACCTCTCCTTCAGTTTATATATATAGTATTATTGTCATACAACACATTCTTAAGTTTCATACATATATTTATTGTTTGTTATTAATTTTTATAGAATGATAGATTTTCAAATTAATTAGATATATTCAAGAAAAATTGCATTTGTATTTTTTTTTCTTAACTGATTACGATTTCAGTCAATTGCATACATTGTTTATTTTTTTTAATTGGTGATTTTAATGTTATTCTTACTGATTCTTATTATAAATCTAAAACTTATTAAAACACAATAAATTTGTCTAATTATTTTTTTTAAGTGTGCAAGGTAATTTTTGACACTTAAATCTTGATCTTAAGATCAAACCAATATCGGTAAATGAAATTAGGTTATAAAAATGTCTAATTTATTATATTTAAGTCTAATTAGATAGGAATTGTCATTACATTGAAATATTTGTTTGTTTATCTAAAATTAATATTGGTAATATAAATAATTTTATTAGTTCGTGGTTAATCATTAAAGAACTTATCTTATCTGATTATAAAGATCATGATAGATTTTATTCTGTCTTTGGTCAGAATGAATTGTCTTAATTACTGTTAAACTTCTTTGAGGTAGATCTAAATTTTATTATCTATCTTTGGCTTGGACACTGCCAATAATCATTTTCTATAGTTTAATTGTTATAAGATCCATTTTTATAATGGATTGATTGGAGATTTAAGTAGATGAGTAATATCAGTGATTGTAAGTCAGTAGATGTCCAATAGAAACTTGTTGTATATTTGTTATAATGATATGATTGGGGATTGTAAAATCCAAGATATAATCTAATAGATTTATTGAGAATGAGTTCTTGTAGAGTGTTTCATTTTAATACATAACTTAAGCACATATTGATATAATGTAAAGTATGGCTAAAATATTTATATTATTTTTAACATTTTATTAAATTAAATATAAAACAGAATAAGGGCTGTTTATTTTATTTAAACATTATAAATATTGTAGGTTTATAAAACGTTCTCAAAACGTTATTATAATTATTTAGGAACTAGTTTATTTAAATAGAATATCATTAAATGTTAATGTAGATTTGCATTACTATATGTAACATTCGATTAGTAAAAGTATATCAGAATTTAATTATTTGTTGATTTGAAAATTGTTGAGGATAATGACATATGATTTCACTTCTTATTGCAGTTTATTTTGGCATAGTGATATCTGAGGTGATGACCTTGTTTGCTTTCTTTTATTTTAATGCTATCTGAATAAATTAGACTTTAATAAAGATTGTCATCAGTATTTTACTTTGATATAGTAGACAATCTAAATAATTATGTATTGGAAATATTGTTATTGCTTAGTATGACAAATGACTGAGCTTGATAATTTTACACAGGTTATAATAGAGTTACTATTTATTGATGCATGTTTTACTCTGTTATCAATAATATTTAATTCTTAAGGGTATTTTTTCATAATGTGTTAGTAATAAGGGGTTGTTTAAAAATCTATAGAGCAATTTCTTTTGTTTTATGACAAATGCTGACCAAACCAATGATCAGAGATAGTGGGGTAGAAGATCCATTATCATTGTTACAAAATAGCTGCCCAATGCTGGCCAATAATAGTCATATACAAGTGGTGATTGTTACAAAATGCCACATCAACTTTGGGGCTGTTATAAAATGGTTCTTCGCATTTAGGCTAGATTTATATTATTATGAATAATGCTCAATTCTGAGACATACTAAAATTTTTATATTTTCATTCCATATTATAATCCATTACAAAATGGCAATCAATGATTGGGCTATGTTTTATTCAGATTATATTAATCATTTTCCAGTATCATCATTTTTATCACTTATATATTATTTATGTAGCAGGGGTTGATCTTAATCAAACCTCTATCCAGTCTGATGATTGGAAATTGTTCCATGAATTGCGTGATTATTGAGACTTTATATTAATCATAATTCATGGTATAATAACAAGCTATCAGAAGAATATGAAGCACATCTAAAAGATTTAAATGATTACACCTGAGATGTATCAATTAATTTACCAGAAGTATTTTATAGATTAAAAGAAAACTAAAAGAATAAATACAAATAGATATTAGTTACATCATTTAAACATTGCAGGCAGTGGTCTTGCTTTTAGAAATAATGCTTTGGAGTTCCAGGAAATATAAAAAACTATCATATGAAAATAGACCAAAATATAAATGAGAAAAAGTCTAAGTTATGGTCAAAATCTTTTCAAAAATGAAAAAAACAATAGTTATAAAAATGAATTACAAATGCGTTAGAACAAAAATAAATTAATATTAAAAACAAAATATCTACATTGCTTGAAAATGAAAGTTATTTACACCACCTTAGACAGTGGTGCCATTGGTCTCCAAAATAGCACATAAACCATAAATTCCACTTTAAAAATAAGCAATTATAATGAGTTTCTAAGAGGGGAAATTAATCTGTTACATTAAATTCAAAATTCATATGAACCCGATTAAAAAAATAAAGCTTGAAATTGGAAAGGCTATTAATTGCTGAATAAACATTTTACTAAGCATATGATTAATTTAAAAAACAAAACACTAACTTGTTAGCAAATATATTATACAATATATAATTTCTTCACTCATTATATGCTATTTTGCTTCCTATGTTGCCCGAAAATGATATTTTCTGAATGATTCATTAAACAATGTGCATTTTAAAATTTATTTTTGGTGCACTTTATGTTCTATTATCAAAGTTTTTTTCATTTTTTTTTTATAAATACTCTCAAAATTAAATATACATGAGATTAAGAAATGTGATGTACATTTGATTGCTATAGCTTTAATAATGTAAATAATTAAATCTTTTTTTTTTTTTTTTGCTGTACTATATTTTTTAATGTTTATGATAAGTTGTCATTATCTTAAATATATCAGAGACAAATTACAAGATTACTTGTTTAAAATTCAGCAAATAAATGATATTTTAAACTTATGTTTAGTAATCTTTGATCATATAAAGTTTATTAAAAACATCATAATGAACAAAATCTTTTTTTTTTTTCAAAACAACTGGTGGTCAAGAGGTCAGCGTGACTTCCTTGCATTTGCAGACAGTTGCCCGGGTTGTGGGTTCACGTCCCGGCCGATGCTGTGACACTTAAAAAAAAACAAAAAAACTTACAATTATTATGATCTGCAGGCAAAATAACATTTGTGAGAATATTAATCCAAAACTGAATGTGTTTTACTTAAGATTTACATCTTAAAATTTATTTTTGGTGCAGATTATGTTCTATTATCAAAGATTTTATTTCTGTAATATATAAAATGTTTAATTTTTTAAAGCAACAATTCACACATTTATAAATGCAGTTGATATTAAATATTTAAATCTCTTTTTTTGCCAAAACTTATTTATGTTTACAATAAATCATCATTAGCTTGAATATATCAGAAACAAATAATGGCATTATTGATTTAAAAGTGAGAAATAAATGATATTTTTAAATAATGTTTAATAACATCTGACAATATAAAATTATTACTGTGTATAATACGTAAATAAGGCTATAACCATAGTACATGCACCTTGAGTGATTAATTTATTACAAGAGACCTTTACAAATCTAAAAGCAAAATTTGACTTTATAAAGATAAGAGTGGCCCACTCATACCTTCAACCAATTTTTCTAATTATATAAGTAAATCTAAAGCATTTTGATTTGGGAGTGTAAAGCTAATAAATTCTTCACTGATTAAGTCCACTATTTCTGTTAAACATTAATGTGTATAATGCAATTTTTTTTTCTCTCTCTTTTCTCAAAGTAACATACAATTACAATGACTGTATTTGACAATTAAGATGTTGAAAAATTTTCATCTAAAATTGATTGAGTGGATAAATTTTGACTAATGTATGCATTTTAAAATATATTAATAATGCACATTGTTACTGCATGTGATCAAAATATATTTTTCTGATTTTGTATTGTACTGAATGTAGTTGTCTTTTTTTTCTTTTGAAGCCATTAATGATGAAAATCTTCTTTAATTTGTTTGCTGCATAAATGATGAAAATCTTTGATTTGGATGCCACATAAATGAATGCATGGACTAGCTAGCAAAGATACTGGATAAACATTAAATAAGTACATTAATTTTATTTTAATTCTATAATCAAAACATAATATTGTATACTGCATAATGAATAAACTGTCTTCTCTGTACTGTTCATTTTTAGTATAAATATTATCTTAAAATGATGTAGCTTTAATAAAGTCACTATCCTGTGATGTCTTTAATTTTACAAAGTAGCTAATATTGTGAAAGGAGTGGGGATGGGTTATTTTTTAAAAAAAGGTTTGAAATTTCTTTAAAATCATTATACCAAATAACTGACTGTAAATCAAAATAATGATTGCAATATGGTGATTGTCATGATGAATCTCCATATAAATGGCACTCATTCTGGAATAAAAGTATATATATATAATGTGTCCCAGTGTTTATTTATGGAACTTATTCTGTAATCTTAATAAGAGAGCAACACGGAAACTACAAATCGTGCAGTAAATCGCTCCACAGTATTACAAAAAAATACATTAGACTTTATAGCTGAGGAGTTCATAAGGAGTTTGAGCACCAGGCTTATGAAGGATGGAAAATTATATAGGTGAGAAAACAAATGAGTATTACTGTCATCAGTGAAAAAATTAATAAACTAAAATGGGACATACTGCAAGAATGGGTTATAATAAAAACACATGGGTAATATTAAAATTGATGCTGAAAGGGCTTAAAAAAATACCATGTGTGAGCTAAATGAATGAAATTAACACATTTATAGGATTAATGTGAGGATAAGAAACTATGGATTGAAGAAACTAAATTAAACTTGAAAAAGCCTTTACCATGCAGTGGACTGATGATGGTCGATGTGTATATATATTATACACATACATATATACAAATACATTGAAAGTTTGGTTTTCTCTTTAAACATTCTCACAGCAATCTCAATTAAATATTGTCAATTTCTTGGGATTTTTTCTTAGTTGTCTTTTTTTTCTTTTCGCGAGTAAAACTGCAATTACACTCTGAAATCCATTTACAACTGTTGGTAAAGTATTTTTCTTTACTTACCACTCTGATGAAATGAAACGAGCATTGTTTGATTTGACTACATCACTTTCAAGCCTGCAGATATTTTTTTCTATTTTGCTTCTTAAAACATTTCCACTTCAGTACAAATAAGACTACAGATGACTTACTTGCAGAATGGACACTTTTCTTTTTTAAATTATAGTGTCTAAAATAAATAAATCAAATAAAAGTATTATTTGAGTAAAGTGTGTATCGGTAAAGTTTAATTAAATAATTACAGAATATTTTTTTTAAAATAAATGTAATTAAGATACTATACCCCTTGGCTTCATTAATATCATATTTAAGGCATGGTCTAATATGCTTATAAACTAAAAATTTAAATTCAGCTATTACAGATTTTGTTTTGTTTTTTTTCAAACAGTTGTCAATGGTCAGCCTGAAGATTAATTAACAGAAGGTAAAATTACCTTCATCTTCACTGTAATTCACTAGAGAGAGGCTGAAAAAAATGTTTCTATTGCAGAGGATTTTTAAAGTTGTTTTAAATTTGTATATAAACTATAATCAAATAATCCATGTATGCAGTTTGTGTTTTATAGAAATATATATTATCTTTAAATAGTCAAATAAAAAAGTCATAGATCACATGACCCCATTCTCTTAAGCTTGTAAAATATACACAATGAGCATTGCCAATTGCTCAACAAGCTTTGTGATAAATGCTTAGCCAGAGAAAGCATTTAAAATATCTCTGTCAGGAAACCCCCCTTAAACCTCTGACCATGATTTCATGCTTTGGCACTCCTCAGAAAGGTGTATTTTCTTTTTCCTTCCCAAGGTGGGATATGCTGTAAAAAAGTTTAAGTTGTTGCAAATTGCCTTGCTAAAAAAACACACTCATACATCCTAAATATATATATTTGCTTATAGAAGTACACTGGTTTAAAATGCCATATTGTTTCTAGTAATAGTACTAAAAATATATCTCTGATAAAAAAAAAAAAAAATTAAGACAGTACTTTTTGAATATGAGTTTGTATATAGTTTTGAAAGTTAATACAACTCTTTATTGTTATATATAAAGACTGGTGGAGAAGCCTATATCACGAATTGGACTATAAGAAGTCTGCTTTTAACTTTTGATTCCCATACACAGGCAGTATTTGTATAAAAAATATTTGTATATTGATAGTCTATATTTTTTTTAAAAAATATACTTCCAAGAAGATATGAGCAATGCAAGTATATATAGCAAATTCATAATTATGCTAACACTTCATAATAATTAAATAAGTTCATTAATGAAATAACTTATAATCTCCATTTTATTAATGTATAACCGCACTTCTTAACCTTTAGCTATTTATAATTTCCCCATTTAACACAACAAAATAAAATGCTATTGATTTCATTTTTATTTCTTGGATCACTAAATCATGTAAAAAATAAAATATTGAAAAAAAAAAATATTTTCATTATTTTAACAAACATTTTAGCTCCCTCTTTAAAATATAACAGAAAAATAATAATTACCCAAAATGTCAGAATCAAGAAGTGAAACATTTATATTTTTGATTTTAAAAATATCCTAAAAATATTACTTGGATAGAGTATATAATTTTTGAAATAACATGTTACTTTAAAACATCCTTATAAAAAATCAACTAAATCATACTGCTTCACTAAGACATCTTAACTACAATTAGAAACTGAACTTTACTTTCAAATGCCTTTATTTGAGCCTCAAGACAATTCAAGAGGCATAAGTTTGGATATTACAATGCAATCAACAGGAATTGTTACAAACAAATTTAGGGAGTGTTGGTGCATGTCAAGTGCATCTGCACCCATACAATTGATTCCATGCTTATGATTTTTAAACATTCAAGTATAAACATATGATAGGTGAGAAGGTTTTTATGGTTCCAGATGTGCAGTGATACAAAATTCACCTGCCCTTCCAGACACACACATATAAACCCAACTTCTTACGCTTAAATTATTGTTCACAAAATTGTCCAATTATACATGTCCATTTCTCCATTAGTTATTCAAATATGTTGTTATATCAACTGCAATGTTAAACTTTCAGAACACCTCTATTCGTGCCTCAAAACTATTTGGGAGGCATAAGCTTGAAAGAAACAAGGCAACCACTTCAGTTGCAGTGCGAATATTGTCCTTGGATTGTCCAATTGTACAAGTCTATTTCACCAATTAGAAACTGAGCTTTATGGGGATTTGTCTCAGTACTTTGATTTATAGTCAGTCAATCAGACTTTTAAAAAAATTTAAAACATTTTCTTAAAATGACTGCTTTTTCAAAATGGTGCTCATTTTGTGAGATTATTGACATCATAAGGTAGTGACATCAATAAAACTATGTCATTTAAAAATAAAAGGGTGATGTTGGCATTAAAAATGTATAATACCACAAAGAGTTTATTCTTTATACTGTATACAATATTTTTTGATTATAGAATTAAGATATTTTATCTGATTTTCATTCAATGTCCTTACAAGATAGTCAGTGCTTTCATTTATGGTATATCTAAAGTAAAGAAGATTTTCATTAAACAGAGCAAAACTCTCCATATAGTATTGCCACCTGTACTAAACAGAGTAATCAATGGATGTCGGAAGGCTTGTGATCATGTGATGCTTAAAGATTTTCATTGTTAATATCTACAAAAGCAAAAAAAAATGTCAGTTTCATTTATTACAGTGAGTGATCAAAACATATTTGATCATGTATAGCAACAAAATGTATTAATATTTAATTTTAAAATGTGCATATTAGATAAAATATATTCATTCAATCAATATTATAATTTAAAATTGTTAAGAATAATGTTTTGCTTATAATAATTAATAATATTTGTAAAATACTGCAAATGATAATTGTAGATTTTGATAAGAAAAAATGATTCCATGCATTATGCAATTAATAATCAATTTTATATGATCAAAGATTATTAAACATACGTTAAAAATATAACTTATTTGTTCAATTTTAAAGCAATAATTTCTTAATTTATTTCTGATATTCAAAATAATTGTGGCTGGAAAGAAAAAAAGACATTTAATCATTAAAACTTCAACAATCAATTGTATATTACAATAAACAATTTTTTTTTTTATTTCACTGAATTTATGTAAAATAAATATAATTCACAAAGCCTTGTTTAAAAAATAATAAACAATAGTGTTGTTAATTACAAAAAGAAAAAAATGTGATAATAGAACATACAAGTTATTAAAAATAAATTTTAAAATGTACTTTGAATTAAGTTATTTTTTCACTTATTTTAATTTAAATGAGTCATGAATTTGGAAATATTCTCTCACTATTTAAATAACAAATGGTGGATCATCAATGAAAAGATATTTTATTTTTTGCAAAAAAAAAAAAAGAAAAGATAAGTATTGAAGTGTTTTTATACAGTATATTTACCCACAGGTTAATATTTTTTTTAATAATATACTTAGTAAAATAGTTTTTCATTAATCATCAATATTTTCAATTTAAGCTTTATTTTTTCTAATAAAATTTTTATATATTTTGAATTTGAAGTAAATTATTTTGCCCCCATTAGAAACTCATTATAATTTCTTGGTTTTTTTATGTGAAGTCTTTAATTTATGATACATTTTCGGGATATGAACTGTCTGTCCTCACTAACTAGGGTAAAGGTCTATTTATAATAATTAAAATAAAATACTAATTAAAAAAAGATTTTGAAGAAGTTAATTCTCTTTGGAACAAATCTATTACTGATGATCTAGGAAGAAAATGTATAATGAAATTATAATATGTGTTGGAACAAATATCTCTTTAAAACAAATTTGCTAAACAAAAAAGTGTACATACAATTAAAAAGTGCATAATTGAGTAATGAAATCCATTACAATTTTTTTTTTGAGAAATGTAAAGTACATTTAATATATTACTGCACCGATTTAAATAGGAAAACCACACAAGAATTTCATATTCAAAATAAAATGTCAAAACTTGCTAGAAAGTGATCTTAACTATAGTAAAAATGACAAAAGTTTTATTGGAATACAGTAAGGATAATAATGCAATGAAATTTAAATGAACTTCTCAATGAAATATTCAAATAATATTACAGTATCAATCATGGAGGGAAAGCAATGAAACTGAAATTACTGAAATAAATATCTCCATTACAGCTGAATGCTTTTAAGACTAATGAAGAAATGATTTCAAAACTGTGGTAGCATTACATTTCAGTATAAAGAAAAGTTATCTTATAATTTGTGTAATTTAATTTGTATTTATAATTAGGTCTGCATTATTATAAAAATTGTAACTAAAAAACAAGTAGAAATAATATTAATCCTGTTTTTCTTTTTGATATTTCTTTTATAAAAAGTGATTACATATGTAAGAGTATCACAGAGGCTAAACTCTCCATATGGTAGCATCAGTCGGTGCAAATCAGAGTAATCAATAGATGAAGGAAGGTTTATGCATAAAATCACTATCTAGTGCCTACTCATCCAATATCGCCAGATTAGTTTCTAGCATGTGACTTTCAACAGTGATGAGCTTTGGATCTGAGAGCACTGCACTTATATCCCAAGACTCTTCACTGATGAAGTCAACAAACTAGAAACTAGTCTATGGATATTGGATGAGTAGACACTAGATAAAAAAAATTTATGCACAGATTTTTCTGCATCCATTGATTATTCTGGTGTTCACTGAGTGGCGCTACTGTATGGAGGGTTTAGCCTCTGTGTAAAGAGCTTGTGTAAGCATAAAGAATGGTGGACATGTGATGTTTATAAGAATTTCATATCAGACTATGCATGTGACCTAATATCACTTTAAACTAATAACATATCTTTGTACAACCTATAAGTTCTTTACAAAAAAGGAATAAGCTACTTTTTCTCAGATCATGATTATTATTCCCATTACTTTTTCTTATTTAAAGCAATATTTCTCAAACTTTTTGATATGAGAAACCTCTGAAAAACTATAATATATTTCCCAGTCCCCATCGACTAACAACGTATTTACCAGGTAATATATATATATATATATGTCCATACAAAAGTTTTCCCAAGTTGCAGATATAAAAAACATTTTGTGGGTTCATTCGTGTAAGATTTTAGTAAGGGATTCCACCCTTATTGTTAAAAGGAGGTTGCTTTGGTAACAATTTGGAAAGGAATTCTGCCCTTATTGTTAAAAGGAGGTTGCCTTGACAACAATTTGAAAATTGTTGATTGTTATGATTGACTGGTTTTTAATGATATATATATAGTGTGTGATCTCATAAAAGGTCTGCATGAGATCTTCTGACAAACTTAATCTATCTATTTACACTGTACAGGCTTACACACACCTGCACATATATAATGTAATATATAAGGGATTCTAAATCAGACTTTCACATGACCCTTAACTCTCCATGTCATCTCATATTGCTGATCAGGTGGGTCAGCAATATGAGGTGGGTCAGCAATATGAGATGGCATGGAGAGTTGAAAGTCATGTGAAAGTCTGAATTCGAATCCCTTATAATAATCTATTTTGATAAATAGTAACATTTTGACAAACTAGCTTATCCTGATCAGAATATTATCTAATAATTACCTAAAAAAAGAATTAATTTCCTTTTTTAGAAGATTGTAAATGTGTTCAATTCTATCTTTATATATAAATTTGTTTTTTGTCGGTGACTTTCATCTTCACTGGACTTTTTTGAGGCCTCCACAAAAAGTTCTGCAACTTCCTGCTGAACTTCAGCTCACACTTTGAGAAGCACTGATTTAAAGTATGAATAATATTGTCAAAAAAACGTTATTTCTGGAAGTTGTAATTATGAAATTACTTTCATCACATTAATTTTGTTTTGTTTTTTTAACCCATTCACAGTTCCTTTGTAGCCACATGAATTAAACTAACTACTTTTTACTTTTAACAACTGATCATCATCATCATCAACCATTATCAATCCACTGCAGTATGAAGGTCTCTCCAAGTTCAATCCATCTTTTCCTATCTTTAGCTTCTATTCTCCACATCACCCCTGCACACTTTTTTATTTCATCCATCCATCTCACATGTGGTCTCTTTCTGGGTCTTTTACAATCTCTTAGAATCCAGTTTAAAATTTCAATTGTCCATCTATTATCATCTCTTCTAGCAATATTCCCAGCCCAACTCCACTTCAGTCTTTTAATTTTTTCAATGAGATCAGTAACACCTGTTTGTTCTCTTACTCATACATTGCGTTTTCGATCTCTTCAACTGTTATTCTCTGTTATATTTACATAAATTTTAAATTATATTTTACAACTAAAAACCATTTTCAAAACTAACAATATAATGTTGCAAATATAGACAAAAAGTAATAAATTAACATATATAATTATTTTTATTATTGCCAGAGTTGCAGATAAAAATGTTTATCAAATAAAATGAAAGCAGTTTTAAGTACATTTCAAAATGGAAAAGAATTATTGTTACAATTATTTAAAGTAATACAATTGTATTATAAAATTTAAATTTCCACTTATTAGAAAATATTTTAAAAAAACTATTATGATGATTACGGAATTTTCATTATAACTATTTCTCTTGCCATTTTTTCTATAAAAAAAACACTTTTGACTAAAATCTGAATATCATAAGCAATTTTGTCAAAATAATAAATATTTCACATATTTTAAAAAATACATTCATAAATATATAAATAAACTACAGAAAATACACATTACAAAGGAATAAGCATTCCCAAAATCTCTAATATATACTCTCAAACTTGAGAATAAAGATACTATCAATCAACAGCAATTGTTGCATCATTTGTTAAATTTCTCAGGATGTTACTAACATCTTCAGATTTTTTTTAAATTAATCAATCAACAGTATATTGACTTCAGTTTTTTCCATCAAATGAATGCAAAACCATTAAATGAAGGATTGCTGGTGCTGGAAAAAGTAACGTAAGTTAGTTATTTATGTGTTACAGTATTAAATATTTCACAAGTAGAATTTAATAATATAAGATCACTATAATGTGATGAAAGACTCTTACCATAAGGGAATTTTATTTATTTATATAAGAAGGGAGTAGTACTTCATACACTAATGTGGGATCTTAAAAATTCATTCAAGAAAAATATTATTTGATTATAGAGGGGATTGTATTACATCCTTACAATCAATAGTTCAAGGATGCATTCTCTTTTTTACTTATATTTATCATAACCACATCTAAAGATGATTACATTTTTATCAATCATCAGTCAAATTTATAAAGTGCAGCTGATATTGTAAATAACTTGATTTGTTTAATTATAAATTTTAAAAAATTATCTCTATTGTTATTCACTTCTAGATCAGGGCTATCAATCTTTAATGATACTATCTCATTTAGCATCTTTCCAATAATTATGTGGATTTTATTCTTTAATGGTTGTACTATGAGAATTGATGGTGAAGAATAAAAACCAACTCATCTGAATTACAAATGGTGTTCAATCCAAGAACCATTCCACCACAATATATTGTAAAAATAACTATGTGAAGATCAACTAGATGATGCTGCAGATAAGCAAAAATGAAAAGCAAATGATAGTTTTAGAGTAATCTGTTAAATCAATAACCAACAATTATATAGTGATAAAATTGCAGACTAGGATTTGAAGTTTTATATATACAAATCACCACAATACAAATATTACATTTTCCTCTGCAATAATACATTCCAAACTTCACACATCAAGAAGCATATTCTCAGAGCTATTGGGGAGGGGGCTCTTCCTATGAGTCATATGCTTGGTACTAATGTATAATTATTATCAATATGTTATATAGAACAAAAGATATAACAGTGCAAATTAGATATAATTAATTCATATATTTTTGGAAAATGGAGATGTATTATAAACTATACTTGGTTTAGTATATGCATAAAATAACAACCAAGCAAATTATTAAATAATAATTTATAAATAAAAAAATCAATGAAATATTTGTAGAGTCCCTTGGATACTTATCAAGTCGAATATCAGGACAACAGTTCGAATCTTTTATCTCTCTGATCATTATTAACCTCTCCCATAGATGTATATTAAAAAAATTTTATTTGTTTCATTAAAATAGTTTCATTCATGAACAAAATATACTGTACTACTTGACAATCTCAAATTTCAGTTTTGCATTCTATATTCTTTTATAGTCTATTATATCTTTTATTTACTCATCTTGAATATACAAAAATATATATAAAACATTAAATTTCTTTTCTTTTACACTATTGTACCATTGTCTTGAAAATCTTTCTTCCTTTGAATATCTTTCTTCTTTCAATTATTGTCACACAAACATTGAATATAATTACATGTGGCCAGCATGGTGAGTTTATTGGCTTTTTACCTCCGAGTTTAAGAATATTTTTTCAATATATACAATCATGACAGACAAAAATAAATCATGGCCCTTATTCCCAGGAGGCTGTAAAGTCACCTACCAAGGCAGCGGTTGGAGGCCGAAGGCGGAGGGTGCTAAGAATTGCCTGATTGCAGACTCAGGCTGCCATTTGATGATGACTTTTTATTTAGGTACTTACAACTGCAGATCACTTTCAAGTGAAGGAAGATTGCAAGAGTTAGAAGAAGAACTGTCTCATATTAAATGGGACATTATTGGACTTTGTGAAGTTAGAAGAAAAGGTGAAGAAACAATTGATTTAAAAAGTGGACATATACTCTACTATAAAGGCACAAATATTTGAAATACAAGTGGAGTAGGATTCATTATAAATAAAAAATGGAAGAATAACATTGTGGAGATTGATGGTGTATCAGACAGAGTGGCAAGATTAGTTATACAACTTAATAGCAGATACCAAATGCAGATAATTCAGGTTTATGCCCCAACAAGTTCTCATAGTGATGAAGTTATAGAACATTTTTATATGGATGTACAAAAGGCTTTTGATCAGAGTAAACAACATTTTAAAATTGTTATGGGAGACTTTAATGCTAGAATTGGTAAGCAAATGAAAGATGAAAATGCTGTAGGTAATTTTGGTTATGGTAATAGAAATGAGAGAGGACATAGACTTGTGGAGTTTGCAAAAAAAAAAAAAAAATTTATATTATGAATTCTTTTTTTTGAGAAAAATGTTTAAAAAAAATGGACATGGAAGCATCCAAATGAAGGTACAGCAGAATTGGATTATTTTGACTAACAGGAAATACATATTTCAAGATTGTAATGTTCTTAATAAATTTAACACAGGAAGTGATCATCAATTAGTAAGATGTAAGATACATGTTAATGCAAAACTAGAGAGACAAACATTATTAAAGAAAACAATATTTACAGTTGATATTCCTACTCTTCAGAAACATTCTAATGAATTTAAATTAGAACTTACAAATCGGTTTCAAGTATTAGTAGATTTTGAACATGATTCAGATTTGATGATATTAATAAGAAAATAAGTAAAAAAGCAGCAATTGACCAATAAAATTTCTACTGAGACTAGAGAATTTATGAAGAAAAGAAGGAATATGAGGATATACAACAATGATGCATTAAAAAAGATTGAATATCTCGAATTTTGTAAAATGGTGTGGAAAAGAGTTGAAAATGATATAAGAAAGTATAATTGTGAACTAGCAAGGAAAGCTGTAGAAGAGAATAAAAGTCTAAAGAGTGTAAAACAACATTTTGGTATTGGTAGGAAATTTATATCTGCAATAAGAAAAAAAGATGGCATTATTACTAAAAAGAGAGATGACATCATAAAATGTGTAGAAGACTTCTATCAAGAATTATATAGTAATAAAGAACAAGTGCCTCCTATACCTATTACATCTTCTGAATTGCCCAGAATTTTGAATGAGGAAGTGAGACATGCAATTAAATTTATGAAGAAAGGGAAGGCTCCAGGTAATGATGGAATTATAATTGATATATTAAAAGAAGCAGGTGAAGAAATAGAATTTTTTTTAGAAAAGTTATATACCAAATGTCTAAATGATAAAGATGTACCAGATGATTGGAAGAATGCAGTATTAATATTAATATTTTAAAAAGGTGATAAAGAAGATATTAGAAATTACAGACCTATCAGTCTTTTATCAGTTTTTTATAAAATTTTTACTAAGATAATTACAACTCATCTACAGAGAACACTGGACTTCCACCAACCAAGAGAACAAGCTGGATTTAAAAGTGGTTTTAGTACAGTAGATCATATCCAGGTATTGAGAAAAATTATAGAAAGGACAAATGAATATGAGTTGCCATTATGCTTAGGATTTGTAGACTATGAAAAGGCATTTGATTCTATAAACATTTCTTCGGTGATTAAAGCATTGGATCATCAAGGTGTGGATCCAGGACATTGTCATATTTTGAAGAATATTTATAAAAATGCAACAGAAACAATTAGATTACATAATGATAGTAGGAAAATCAACATTGAAAAGGGTGTAAGACAGGATGACCCTATATCTCCAAAACTTTTTACAGCAGTGCTGCAAGAAGTATTTTGTGGATTAAAATGGGAAGCTAAAGGAGTGAAAGTAAATGGAGATTATTTAAGTCATTTAGATTTTACAGATGATGTAATTGTTTTTGCAAATAATGCTTTAGAGCTACAGGAAATGTTGCAGGAGTTATCAGATGAAAGTAGGAACGTAGGACTAAAGATAGATGTTAAAAAGACTAAAGTAATGTTAATAGATTTTCTCAAAATATGAAAATAAAGATTGATTCTGATGAGTTAGAAGACGTTAACAGTTACAAATACCTTGGTCAGATTATTAATACAAATGGAAATATAATGGATGAAATTAATCATAGAATTAAACTTGGTTGGAGTGCTTTTGGTAGAAATAACTTGATACTCAAAGAAAATATGCCTATGTGTTTGAAAAGGAAGGTTTTTAATAAATCTGTTTTGCCAGTTCTTACTTATGGATCTGAGACTTGGACACTTAATATAAGAGAAATACAGAGACTTCAGACCACTCAATGAAGTATGGAGAGATGCATGTTAGGAGTAACAAGAAGAGATCGAAAATGAAATATATGGGTAAGAGAACAAACAGGTGTTACTGAATCATTGAAAAAATTAAAAAACTGGAGTTGGGTTGGACATATTGCTAGAAGAGATGATAGTAGATGGACAATTGAAATCTTAAACTGGATTACAAGAGATTGTAAAAGGCCCAGAAAGAAACCACATGTGAGATGGATGGATGAAATAAGAAAATGTGCATGGGTGATGTGGAGAAGAGAAGCTAAAGATTGGAGATGGATTGAACTTAGAGAGACCTTCATCCTGCAGTGGATTGATAATGGATGATGATGATGAGTGTTAGTATTTTATTTTGCTTGAAATAAAAAAACTTTCTTTGCAATTTATCTGTGAGATTCTGTTTATTTCCTTCCTAGAAACTTCTAATAATTGATTGGGAAAACACTAGACAATGTACTGAGGATAAGTGCTGATGCTTCAGACTAATGCTGCATATTAAAAGAATATCCTAATATAATAAATATTTTCATAAGTTTTAATAAATCAAACTAATTAAAAATTAACACTCCTTCTGTAATTTTTAACATATGCCATTTACAATTTTCTTAAACACTTTAACAATGTCAAAACTTTATTCCAATAGTTTCAACTGTCCTGAAATCATCATCAGAGCTACAATATCAAAATATATAATTATACAATTAATACATTTTATATAAATATATTCATATACATAATTAAATACACAAATAAAAGATACATTTTAATCTGTCCATTATAAGTTTTGTCAGTTGAGTTTTTAGAAATGGGTTTGTAAAGAGGTGAGAAATTTTGTAATGTAAAAAGGTAATTTGTAATGTGGAAAAAGTTAATAGTTAATTATAAAATATTTAATAAAAATAAGGAAAGGTTAGAAGTTTATAAGTTAAAAGACAATAACATGTATTAAATAGTAGAATAAAAAGTTGAAGTTTTTAGAATTAAAATTATAATAAATAATTTTTAAAAATAAAGTAATATAAGATAAATGTGGATAGAATTAATTAAGAGTAAAGTAATAAAATGGGAAATGATTATTTATAATGGTCAGATTAAAATATAGGTTTTATTTGTGTATTTAATTATGTATATAAATATATGTATAAAATATATTAATTGTATAATTAAATATTTGGATATTGTAGCTCTGACGATGACTGCAGGACAGTCGAAACTATTGGAATAAAGTTTTGATATAAAAAATAGTATTGTTAAAGTGTTTAAGAATGTTGTAAATGCTATGATATGTAAAAATAGAAATCAGTACATAAGGAAAGAAAGAAAAGGAAGGAAATTATATAATTATTAATTTGATAGTTAATTTTTTTTTTTCTAATTCTTCAAACAAGAGCAAGAGAGAGAGCCACTTATCGCTTTTACATATTATCTACGTTATTTACATGTGATTTTTTTTTTCATATGTCAAAGCATCAGCTGGGAGGCGAATCCACAAACCCGGGACAACTGCTTGTAAGGCAGCTGTGCTAACCACTTGATTACCATCGCTTGACTACATGTGAAATTTTTTTGCTTTCTTAATACATTTTTGGGATAGTCTCTCCAATAAATTTATAAACTAATCTGTTTTCTAATAAAGGGAAAATAATTAAGTGAATATATTAGGGCATATTTAGTAAATAAATAAAATCTTTATTCACATAATTATTGTCTGCCCATGGATATTTCATTCCTTATTCATTTATTTCTATCTTACATATATATATGAGTGTTCAAGCAAGTGCACGTTATTTTCCAAAACATAATCACAATGTAACTATGGCATCCCTATGACAATGGTTACAATATATATTCAGAATTAAATAATAAAATGAAAAAACGGAAAATATATAATTCATTAACAACATCCTTCATCATATTTTTCAAAACTTTATAATATTTTGACTTAGCAGTATAAAAAAAGAAGAGTAATTCTATGTTTTTAATTAAAATTCATCAAATAAGTACTTGTTTGTGATATCATTCAAAATTTAACAACAGTTTAATTTAATGATGTACAGTAGAAAGAGGGGATGGGTTAAGATATTTTATTTGCAATTATTAGCAATAAACTTGTTTAAATTTTTTGATCTCCCATTTAAAATTGATAGTAATTGAGCCTAAACATAAGAAAAAAAATTTTTTTTGTATTCATTGACCAAAGAAATTTTATTAATTATAAAATTGATTATTTTAACTACTATCACAAATTTTGTATCTTGTTACTCACGGAAAATTGTAGAGTTATAAAATTTATAGAAATAAACAAGTTATTTAAATCTATACATATAAACTTGCATTATATATATATTTAATTCTAAAGATTTAATTATCTTTTTGTTAATTAATTTAATTCTTATAAACATGTTGTAATTCAAGACTTTTATAATACACTAAGCATGCTTTTGGCAGACCATTGCTGTATTAATTTAGCAGTTGAAAATTATGTTTATATATGGACATAATTTATTATAGAAACGAGGTTTAATGTGTAAATGCGCATTAAGCCTCATTTACGTAATAAATTACGTCCATATATAGGTATAATTTTCAATTATTAAATGAATACAGCATTATGATTCTAACAGTGGTTTGCGAAAAGCATGTTTAGTGCATTATAAAAGTCTTGAATTTCAACTTTTACCTTTTTATAATACTCAATTACAATGAGTTTATAAGAATTATATATATTTTTAGCAACTTTTTATTTGAAAATGCAATTTTCACATAACAGCTTTTTTTTTTTACTTGTACTCTTACACAGAATTATGAATAAATTAATCTTCTTTATAAAGAAAAAAGAATTACAAATACAATATTGTGTGACCAAGACTTAATTTTGTGTTGGCATAGCAACCATCATATATTTAAACTTTGTTTAAATGGTCTAGAATTACAGATTCACAATTTTTTTTTTTTTGGTTGACATACAGAGTTGTGAATCAATACATATTCTTACGACTTGTGAAAAATGTAAACTTTTTCACCAGAGTATGTTAGGAATGTTCATTTTTTGCCTACATGTTTTCAATGTCTTCCTTAGACTGCCATAATAGTGACTTTACATTAAAACTGCTATCAGGGTTTTTTTTTTTTTACATGCTGTTGTATGTTTTGAAAATGAAATTTTAGTATAGAAGTGCAATTTTTTTATTTTATTTTATATGTTATGAACAAATGAGAATAAATGTGTATTATAAATAATCACAGAAAACATAGATACATACATTTTGACCTGATTCTTTTTAACCAGCTTTTTCAATGATGTATATACTACAAATATTATAAGTAGTCTTGGTATATAATTTGTAATGTCACATTGGCCAATATAAAAGTGTTCAGTTCTGAATTCATACTGTGTTTACGTGTATTGTAATGCTCTGTAAATATATTCAGTCAAAAATGAGGTAACTAATCTTTCAAGGCAGTAAAAATTTATAGATATCAACTGAAGCTTAAATTAGATTATGGTAGGTAACAGATTAGTTATGCCATCTGGGAATTGCCTATATGTACATATGAATAAATATTATAGAAAAAACATAATTCGATTTTTTTTTGCCGAAGTTTACAGATATTATATATAATTTATACATTATTAATTCATAGTAGAGACAGTTTTATTAAATATTTAGTTATTCTTCAGCAAAATAATCAAAGAATTTTATATTAAGTGCATTTAAAAAAGAAACTTCTTTAAATAGTACATTAATACCAGAGGCAAAAAACTTAATTTAACAAAGTCAATTCATATTAAGATTGAAATTTTTTTTTTTCTTTATATACATAATAAAAAAAGAAAAAGCAGTAGCTTTAATAATTTGATATTTCAAAACTTGAAATAGATTTGATTCAAAGAAAGTCTGTATTCGTCTTAGTAAACAAGAAATAAAATGCATTATAAATCTGAAAAAAATGGGGATCATTTCTAAAGACTCAATATATAGTTTCATAGTTTCGATCTATTTTGCTATATATACATTTATATACATGTTTTTATTTTATTGTAGTTTTTGCTTCTTATATGCTATATATATATTAAAAATTTTGAATGAATTTTTTTAATGTGGAATTATTGATTCCAGATAAGTAACTAAGGAACAAACACTGTTGTATCCAGAATACTGTATAATATACCAAGCCTCTGCAGAAATTCATAATAGATAATCCAGTAAAACTTTTCTTCACTTTTGAAAAACATCAAAAAAAGTTTAACGAATTTAATTATTAATAATAGAAATAACAAGTAAAAAATTTATTAAATATCTTCAAAAATGTTCTACGAAAAACAACTATAATTGTTTACAAAGAAGGAAAAAATTAAGAATAATTTTTAAAAAATATAAGAAATAAACGTCCCCCTCTGGGAAAATAAAATACCCCCATTTAATTTTTGTAAACATTGCTGATACACACCAATAGATGGCATAAATATCAGCATCAGAAATAGCATTCAACTGTTTTTGATTTGGATAGCTATTATGAAATACGAGCCATAACCATCAAATTTATGCTTAGTAAGACTGAAGTGGTAGACAAAATAAAGATTAAGAATAGCTGCATGTCTTTTAAAATTAACTATGCATATGTAAAATAGGTGTAAAATTAGATTTTTAGTTAGTGGATAAAAATGATTATTTACAAATTTGACTCAAGTGTAATAAGTAATTATTTGAATAATTTATTAAAACAGTGTTTAAATATTATTGTATTCACTGTTTGTAACTGGATACTTAGTAATGGCTAGTTTCCATTATTTCTGCAATATATACTTATCGCAATGACTAATTACGCTACTCACTGCACCATAAAGATCCAGTCCCTATCTATAAATTAAATATAGTGCATCAGTAAGATGGATGGCTAATTGAAAAGCCAAAGAATCAGCTATTATTTCCTAAGTTAATAGTAAAAAAAGCTTAGAAGTTAGCCTGGTAGTCAGTGTCACAAATAAAATCGCATGATCTCTCGAGCATGTAATCATAAATCTGCGTGTTTCAATTTTTGCCTCTTTAATTTACTGTGTAGTTGTCAAACATTTTTGATAAATGATAATTATAAAACAATTTGCAATCACATTCTTTTTCTCACATTGAATAATTTTTAACCAGATATTTGAGTGTTATGGTTATGCTATTGTCCTTTTACTGCTTCCCTTATGTGCTCACTATAAAGCATTTGGGCTTTCTCTGATAATCATACCATATAAATCTGCTTTCTTCTAGTTACAGTTTTGATTAATAAATAAAGACTTCTTGTATTCCAAATAAATTGTGCTAAGCAGGAAGAAAAAAACTTGAATGAACTCCATTAATAAATCTAAGGTGTAAAGAAAATTTGGACTAGAATTTTTTCAATTTCAAAATTTAATCGATAAGGGGGTACCCCAAAACTGGAATTTTGTAATAACAAATTGTCTATTTCTTTTTATATGTTACACATTCAATCTACTTCAAAGTATTATCTATTTGATACAAGGCATTGATCTGAATGCATTTTTCACTTTTCAGAGCATTATTGAAACTCTTCATTGCCTCCATTGTTTTTTCCTTAATCCTTTCCAAGTTTGCAAAACTTTTCATTTTGAGGTACTTTGTCATTCAAGTGAATAAAAAGAAGTTGAATGAAGCAAATCGAGTGAATATGGTGAATGGATAAGTTGGATTATGTATTAAAAATTATTTGACATTAAAGACTGCGCAGACCATTGTTGTAAAGCTTGCATTATTACACTGTTGCACTTTTCCACTTTTCCACAAATCAAAACATTTTTGTCTTTACAGCATCACAAAAATGTTTTAGAACTTGTAGGTAAAGTGCATGACCAATAATGAATGAATTCTGATTGAACAATGCCATTTGCATAATATATATATATTATATCAGCAGCATCATGGCATTGGATTTCACTCATTATGCTTGGGGGGGGTGTGCGAATTTAAATTCTTCCACTGAACCATTTGTAAACTTGTGTTTTCCCCAGAATAGCTTACTTGTAAGTTGTTTTAAGCATTACAACTATTTCCCCTGTTATTTCTTCTAACAGAAAACAGACTTTTACATTGTTCCAACATTTCAGCAATCACAAAAAATCGTCAAGCTACAAAAACATTTACTATGTGACACGACTTCACCAATTATGGTGGTTGGCAGACAGACACTGGGGGGGGGGGGTCTGCAATAGGCATCTAGTAGTGAAAGTGTGTATTACATTGTACTTGCCCATCAAAGAACAATTCCAAGTTTTATGGGCATCCACTCTTACATAAATAATAACATTTAAACTATTCTTATAAATAATTTAAATAAGGAAAGATACAATAATAGCCTCGTCCTTAATGAGATATATGTCGGGTTTTTTAAACAGTAAAATTGTAACGATATTTATCATTTTCTTTTTATTATCTATGGCATTTTTTTAAAAAAATATTATTTTAAAATTATTTTTATTAATCCTAAATGCACTGTTATATATAAAAATTGTTATTTTTAGTTTTATATGGAAACACACAAATAGATTGCTTTGTTAAAAAGCCATATATGTTGAAAAAAAGTCCACAGTGGAATAGCTGAGCAATATTTTTCACACAAAAGAAATGTACAAAATTTGTAATATTGAAAAGTATGTTGATATGGTTAACTATCAATTAGAAATTTTTATATTTATATACTCTGGGCCATTTTCAAGTTGAATACAAACTTAATATTCATTTTTAGTTTTAAAACGAACTTTATCTAGTAAGTTTATTTAAATTTGAGGAGGGATAATGATAAGTTTACATTGAATCTAAAATATTGTTAATGTAGGTTGTTAAAAAATTATCACAGAGTAGGGGAGTTATATAATTAATGTTATTTTGTATCAAATATTCATCATATTTGAACAATCATCACTCTTTACATCTCTATGACAGATCCAGTTACATTCGTTCCAATCACATATAGTTACACTATGCATATTTATTGTTATATATTTATAAGAATGTTATGAATGATAATTTTTTTCTGAAATTAGGTGGGATTAAAACTTAGGTAGCATCTTATAAAGCAAAGGGGGGGGGGACATGGTGAAAAACATATTGAGGAAATGACCTTTCTGCCTATTATAGATAATATTGTTGATTCTTTGTGATAATGTCAATGATATAAGTGCATCAAAAAAGAGGAATATTCCAGAAGAAAATATTTGACTATGTCTTCATCTGTGACATAGAATACATAATGGATTTATAGGAAAAGAAGAAATTAGTAGACAGAGTTCTCATAGTTATTTTAATGAAAAAAATGATGTGTTAATTGATAAATAACAGAAAAGATTGTATATTATTTGACATGTTATTATTTTCTACTTCATACTTCACTGATAGCTTAACTTTTTGAGAATTAGGTTGTGAGCATTGTACACTTGTTAATGAGGTTAATTAAGACTGATAAAACTTTTATTGTGTGTTGGATTGTTAATGGAATTAAAGGGAATTAGATGATTATTATTTGGGATAAAATGGATTACTTTAGTTATTTCATTGCATAACAAAATGCTATGTAATGAAAGCCCATTGAATTTTACATGTTTTTGCATTTTTTTGCTGCTACATCCTTTTTGTTGCAGATTAGTTTGATGTTCAGGGAGTTTCTTTCTTTTTTTTTTTTTTAATAAGCAAGTGAATTTAATAACAGGTAAAAATAACTTTTTTATTGTTTTTTTTTTTTTTTTAGAGAAGCAAGAGGCTGATTTTGAATAACAGTTCTCATCACATTTGGAAAAGATATACTGAAAAAGATGCAAAGAATCATACTGCCTGTGAATATTCCATGTAGAAGATTTGTGAGAAATTTGTCAGTATAGTTATTAAATATTGAGTGAGCTCACAAGGCTTTTTTTTTCTTTGAGGGGAGAAATATAGGGGATGTGAAAAATGGTTTGTTTGATCATTGGAACATGTACTTCTGGAATTTTCTTCTCTGTTTCTAACAGAAAGGGATTGATATAAATGTGGATAAGAAAGAGATCAAGCCTTGAGATATAAAATTGTGTGGGTGAGATCAAGACAATGTTTTTCCAGTGAGAATGAAGTGTGATTCTCGGTTCAAAAGTAGATTAGAGAGGTGGGAATAGTATGTAAGTGAAGTAGTTAGATTTCAAAATTGAGTCAAATCTAGCACTTGGGTCCTTATATCCAACTGCACAGCAGTGGCTTCCTATTTTTCTAAATTATGTGATGTGACTTTTCTATCATTTTAAACAAAATAGTTACAGAAGTAACTCTACTTTTTTACAATTGGAATATAGATAAAAAATGAAGAAAAGGTTGAATTTTATCTTTAATGAGATTTATTATTTTAATAAGGAATGTATTTGTGGATATGGTTCTAAGACTGTCCAGTGGGGAAGAAATAATATTTTTAAAAAAAAATAAAGAAGACCATAGATACAGGATACAGTTCTGGAGTGTTACAGATTTTTTGAGCAGATGATGAATTAATTTGTGAAGTATTAGGATGGTGAAGTGGTTGAGATGATTAAGTGGAAATTTGGGTTATTGGGTGAGATTTTGAATAAGTATCAGGATTTACTATTTAACTTGATAGCAATTTTTGATTCAATAATTCCACATATCTATTATACTATCTAAAGAAAAAGTGGTGTAAATATGGGAATGTCTTTGAAATTTGGATGTAAAAAGATAGTTTATGAAAACAGCATATTTCCTCAAGTTATTAAAACTGAATCTTTCAAAATGGATTACAGTGTTGATGTCATTGGATTGCAACTAAACGTCCAACATGTATACCACTTTGACCAGTTATGGGGATCTGCAAGATATATTTTTGATTTTTTGACAGGCAGATAATTAGTCAAAATATGCTAAGTATATCTGTATTTCTGTTACAGGACCATAATTAATGGAATTGATGATGTTGTTGTAAGATGGAGGCATTTTTTTAGTTAAAGACGTAGTGCATCTAATTCTATCACCAATCTAATTGAGAGCTTTTTTTTTAGTACAAAAATTTATGATAGATGAGATATTTCTAAATATGAAACAAGACTTTACTAAGTTTATTTTCATAATAACTATTGATAAAAAAGATAAATTTCTGATAGAATTGCTTCAGACATGCTGGAATTTAGAAATAATATCTCAATTTAAATGTCTGAGAAGCATATTAGTAATAAACTGGAGGTGATGGTAAAAGGTTGATAAAATGGGAGTAGAAAAGAAAGATCTATTAGTGTGGAGTGATCTAGAAAGTTATTGGAGAAGAATCCTTCTCATTCATGAGTGGTGTATTTCAATGAACATACTCTCTAACAAAAGTGGAAAATGTCACGTTAAAAGTGTCAGTTAAATTGATTGAATGGTAAGGGATAATCAGAAAGAATTAAATTTATCTGCCTTATTAGTATCAATATTAATTCAGTTTTTCTATTTATAAATGTATAACGTGAGTATATTTATAATAAGGACCCATATTGGAGTCAAGGTATAAAATCGTAAAATGCTGGAAAGCGGAATACAGTATAATCATTCATACTCCAGGTGCAATAACACAAGATTGAGATAACTTGAGGAATACAAAGTTATTAATATATCCATGTAGTTAATTTTTGAGAGTGATGAATATCATGTCTCAGTGAAGAGATATATGTTGGATTTAAACTGTGTGAGCCTGTTGCTGAGTGGAAATAAGCACTGGGCAAATCTGTGTTACAATTATACTCATTAAAAAATAGCGTGAATCAGACCATGAAAGCTACCTTGTGTATTTTTATATTGTGTTTAAACAATAGGATAATATTCATATACAGAGTCTTAAATTTAATCACTATTGCATTGAAGATAAACCACAGTAATTTAGCCATTTTTATTGGCAATAGATGATAGAAGTGTGTTTGAGATATATCTGCCGTTTGGGACTTCTATACGACAAACATTTTGGAATGACCATTATAACATTTGGAGTGATTCTTCTATCTAGGAGGTGGGAATGAGAAGTGAAAGTGTCTCCTTGTGTGATATCTCTGAAGTAATATTGGTTGTGTTTGTTTTTTTTTATCTTAATACTTTTTGCTCGTGTCCATTTTGGTCACTGAAGAGAATTGGTCTTGAGATGAGCTAGGTTTAATGATATTTAATTTTGTCTAATTTCCTGTTACTATTTCAGAAAAATGAGATAGTCCTTTCTAATAATGGGCAGATGAACTTAATTTTTTTATTTTCTTGGTTATTGGGAGAGCTATTTTACTCGGGAAGGGGGGTGGTGGATTTTTTTTTAATTTTTTAAATACTTTTCCTAAAGTTTTTTTTTCTTTTACCTTTTTTTTTTATTACAAAGAATTTTATTTTTATTTGCATATTTTTTTACTCCAACCAAAGAATTTTATTTTGATTTGCTTGTTTATGGCAATTATTACAAATATCTCCTTTTCATCTCTATTTCTGATGGTACTTTTAGCTCATCTCTAAGTAGGAGAAATGACAAGAACTAGTATACCTGCCTTGATCTAATAATATTCAGTGAATGGCAAATATTTTTTCATAACTGTTGTTGAAGAAGTTACATATAATTCAGATCTAAATACGATTCCAAAACTGATACTAAATGAATAGAAAATATAATATCAATAATAGAGCAAGTCAAATGCAATATAAAAAAAACTGCCACATAAAATTTATCCTCTTGAAATAAATATATAAAAAAAGGGAATAAAGAGCAATTATAAATTATGATAATGTCTTTGGCCATTTTAATATGGTATGGGTGGAGCTGGCTTGGACGGATATACTGTTAGAAGAAATGATAATTGATACACATGTAAAATCTTAAACTAGAGTCCAAGAATTTATAAAAGACCAAGAAAGAGACCGCATGTGAGATGGATGAATGAAATAAGATAGTATACAGAATGATATGGAGAAGACAAGCTAGACGTCAGAGGAGGTGGACTGAACTTGAGAGACCTTCACCCTGCATGAATTGATAATGGTTGAAAATGATGATGATGATTAGATCAGGCCTGAAAACTTGGAAGCATAAATAACAGGATTGAAATTCTATTTGGTCATATTACAGAACTGTCTAAATGTATTAGTTAAAGCGCAAAATGTTTGTAAAGATTTGTAATTAAAAAAAAAAAGAGGATGACCAGCAATGAGATGGTTGGGTGGATTGCATCATCGCAACAATGAATGTGTCTTTGAAAAGGGAAAAAAACCCAAACAGGCAATAGATCATGTTGGAGAAATGCTCTTTGCATAATCATCAGCAGTCAGGTTGACATTGCAACACGCTTCAATAATATCAAAAATATCATGTTGACCATTTTAACATTTGCTTCAAAAATTAATAATAATAAAGAAGGAAACAAAAGCCAAATCTCAAAATAAATAAATTTCCAAAGTTGCGAGATCTAAAAATAGAAATGTTTTTCCATTTTTCTTTTTCATAAAATTCTTGAATATTTGAAAAGCTCACCCACCCCCACCCCCTCTCTACTAGCAACTTCTTTGGTTAAAATTTATACGCACAAACGGTAAGAGAAAAGCCACATGGTGTTGTTCCAAGTCTTTAGTGATGATAAATTGTCCATTACCATCTGCATTTAAAAAACAAATAAAAAAGTTTATAAATTGTAGCAAAGCTAATAAAATGTAAAGACCACCGCTGCTCCCACAAACAGTTGGGAGATTGTACTTTGAAAGATTGCAAACCGATCATTTTTAAAATAAGTAACTACAAATGCTGATTTCAATTCAGAAAATGCTCATTTTGATTTACAAAAGCTATATTTACAATACTGTAATTCAATCAATATCAATTCTTGTCTAAATAATTCATATATATATACAAACTCGCTTCTGCTTAACTAATTTTCTTTCAATGTATATATATATCCCTACTATATACACGTATACCATAGACCACTATATAAAGAATGCCTATAGGATAATTCGAATCAGTACGGATTTCAGTATATACATTAGGAACAATAATTTATGTGATGCGATGCGCGATGGCTTCTCCTTTCTCGGAGTCGGCCATCTCTTAGCCACTACATCCAGAGAAATCTGTTAGCCACCTTCCCTTCCCTTTTCATTTACCACCCTAAGTTTTTCCCATATTCTTCGCTATCCTGCTCCATATCATTTCTACAACATTATCTTTGTCCAATCTATGGTCTTATACCTATATCCCCCTTATCTTTTTCCAAACCCAGAATAAAAACCAAGAACCCATTTTCTGTATAATCACTTTCTTTATATTTATTCTCCCACATTATTTATACTCTTTCTGCTTGTAAGCATTTATATTCAGTTAACAGAGCCTAATATTTTCCATGATTTCATTACATAACTTGCAGACTAAATCACCCATATTTCTCCATTTATGTGTATATTACCTTATTGCTAACGATCTATTATTATTATTCTATGCCAGAACCATCTATTGTACGAATGAGTAATTAATGTCCACCAAATTTTAATTTCAACCCTTCCTCTAAATTAGATTCTGCTACTTAGCTTTCATCATGTGACTGATTTACAAATGACTTTACTTCAGCGATTTAAATTCTTGCAATCTATAGTTGCAAAAGATTTATCTGCATTAGAATGAAACTAATAAAGATTCATAATTATTAAATAACCATGGGACTTTTTTTGCATTAAATAGCAGCTGATTTCCAAAATTCTATATAATATAGTCTATTAAAAACTATGGACAATAATAAATAATCAATGACTAGTTGCTTAGGATGTCATGGGATGTTTGAGCTGGGAAGTGATCAGGTTAGCTTTGACTCAAGGTTGTTTTTCTAGAACCTGGAACTTTTAGATTTGTATATACTGAAATTTAAGTCAAAGCTCTAACTAATACTTACATATCTAAAAGTACCAGATAAGATTCTCTTGCTATTATGGTCACCGGTCATATCAGCAATATCTAATGAAGATAAGAGAATAATGCCATTTGAAAAATTGTTATATATTAATCCAGGGGTCCCCAACCCTATGCCCGCGGGCACCATGGGGCCCACAGACCATTTTACATGTGCCCGCTGCTATCCGAACACGATAAAAAATTATTTATCTGATACAAATAAATGTAATTTTTAAAATTTCTTATAAATTATTGTATTATATTGTAATCAAATTGTAGGGCATACTATACTTTTACAGCGTAAAAATATAAACGTTAATTATATGTTAACATTTTATTTTTGAAATAAATATTTTTTTGTACATTGTGTGTATTATTAACAATATCCAACTATAAATTTACATTGAAAAAATAAACGGTGCCCGCCACCTGGTTGAAAAAATAAATGGTGTCGCCACCTGGCCGGTATTATAGAATGTGCTCTTAAGTACAAAAAGGTTGGGGACCCCTGTATTAATCTGTGTCATGTCATTAATAGTTTATTGTATTTTAAAAGTGGACAAGTTTGAAATTTTTTAAAAAACATTTAACAATTTATATTGGATACTGTAAATAGTCAAGTATAATTACAATTAGTAAAACACTTTCCATTTTTTCTCTATTATTACTGATATTTGCTTTTGATTAATGGACATTAGCAGAAGATTATAAATTGCAAAAAAAAAAAAAAAATGCTATAGGAATGAACAGAAGCAAGTTTTGAAAATGGTGATAAAATGTCTGATAGTTTATTGAAAGCTGAAATGCTTTGAAGTTTTATGCACATGGTTGCTAATCAGCCAATTTTCTGTTTTAGCCAATGGTATTCATTCACTGAGTTGGCCACTTCTAGATGTATACAACAATTTTTATTATATATAAGAAAAGTAAAAAAATATGTTAAACAAGAATAAGAATAACATTTTTGTGGCTAGAAGTAGATGACTGACTATGAATTTTAATTTAGTGGAAAAGGTGTTAATTCTATTAAGTATTCATTTTGTAAGCCTGTAGTATAATCAAATCTCACTATATAATAATGAATATAACTTTTTTATATTTTTATGAAATTAATTTTTTGACAAATTACGATTAAATCACACTTAAAACATTTTTTTAAAAATATTCTTCATTTCCATTCCATAATTACAGATATATATTATAAGTAGATTTTGTCCATTCCAAAAACTTAATGGTTTTGTGAAGAGATTTGAACCACCAAAGTATGGGAAGCAACTAAGTATTTAGTTTAGATAGCAATAGCCTAAAATGATAACTTGGTTATAAATGCTTTACTCATAAGGATTATTTTAAAGGTGGACCTTAGATTATTTAATGCATTAATCTCTGCAGTGATTTTGGAATAGTTTGTATTTTTTGCTACAATTTTTCGCAATATCTATTGGTGTCACTTATTATGCACTGTTTCCAACTAGTAACTCCTTCAAATGGTTATTATTCAGCATCTTCCATCTTTAAACATTAAAAACTTCATTGGAATCAAATACCATACCCCAAATAACAGAGCATCAACAATTTGACTTGTTTTAATCTCACAATGGTCATCTCTTTAATGCCTTGCCTGTAAAAATAATTACAATAATATTAACAATCTTACACCTCTCTGTTACATTATGTAAAATATAATGTTAATGACAGATTACTTTTAATAATATATATATATTCATAATGAAAACTTTTACATATAATCAATCATTAAACAAGATCTAGCGACTCTCGTTCTATTGAGAGATGTAATTATGAATAGGACAGTCAATGAAAGCCAGAGTATATTAGTCCAAAAGTGCAGTGTTCAAGTATGACCATGTGGCTTCGATCTTTTTTTTTTTTTTTATATGAAAAGCCTTCGTCTCTTTTCTTAATTTTCTCCAAGCTGTTAGAGAACAATTGAACTGATTTTCCAATAACTATTTTACGTTTGGTTTTCCATAAGAGAATGACGGATTATTTCCATTATTTTGTCCAAACTTTATATGTATTTAAATTCATTCAATTCAAGTTTATTAAATCTTCATTATATATTTAAAATCGTTAGTAGTAGTAGTAATAATAATAAAAATAAAGATTAAATTTTAAAGTAATTTTGAATTTTCTCCCTCCCCCCTGAATATATTGAAATAAGTTTTTATTGCAATTAATGAATCCTCTTACTTAAAATGATAATAAAAAATGAAGCTTTTTTTTAAAAAAGTAATTAAAATTAAATGTTAGCTAACTTCTAATTCAAATTTTAAAAGCTTGCTTTAAACACAAATTAAAATTACGTAATGTAAAATGAATTTAAATAAAGTATCTTCATTAAAGTTATGCAATCCTATTTTTTAAATACAAATAAACAATCTCAAAGACATATATTAAAAGTCACACAATTGTAGTAGCACACAATGAGTACATTTGGAAAATAGGAACTATCAATTACTAGAAAGAGATGTCACTCTGACACGATTATCATCATTTATCAGACGAAGGAAAAATCTTGCACATCAAAGGAAGCCATATTTAACAAGTCTCTTTAAAAAAGAGTCCGAATATTTTCTTTATAACTTATTGTGCTTGTTTCAATATATCTTTTATAAAAAAAAAAATCCATGTGCCTCTAAATGCTTTCTCAACACCGGTTTTCTTCTTTCATAGTTGTTTTAAAATATTCTTTTTCATTTCCTCTTTTCAATAACGCTTTTACATTTCTGTCTCATCTTTCAAACTTCTCCTTTTCATTTTTTTTCCAAATACACATGTTAAGTTTTTATTTTTTTCTCTTTGCTTATCCTTTTTATATTTCTGACAATATAAGGCAATAATCCAAATAAAACATTTAAGTTTCTTAAGCTATAATTTCAAAAGTCCACAAAATAACTTTCTGTCCTTTATTAAATAAAACATTGTTTAGACATCACAATTTCATTATCACTACTTGCATCATAAATCATTTAATTTTCCCGTGATGTGAAAACAGAAATCTACTCTATAACATCTTATGCAATGTAATAACTCTTAATCTTTTTTCTCTCTACATATTTTTATTGCCTTAGTTTTAGTAAAATTTATTTTAAAACACAATGACTACTATGTAGTGCAGTAACATTCAGACTACAAGCAGTATCTCATACAGCTATGAAAAATATGTTTTATAGAAATACTATTTTAAATTTGACTTTTTTTTTTTTTTTTAAAAAAAAAAAAAATTATTTACTACTGGACACAGATTTGAACCCACCAATCCCAGAATAGTGTGTAAAGAGAGTAATGACCATAGGCGCAAAATAAAGGAGGCATATTTCATAAATAATGACAACCAATCAATTAATAGAAAGGACACCTGTTTTGCCATTTCCAAAAGATGGACAAACTAAGTCATACGATATTTTAAATAGTATACTGAAACATCTAATTAACATAAATTTGAATACACCTCCTCATTACTATCAACCGTTTTATTTTTATTTTGTACAGCTATGATTATGAAGCCATAGAGCTTTGAAAGCGCTAAGCTTTAAATAAATTTAATAACATATAACTTCTTTATTTTAGTGTTATAAGTGCATAAGTATTGATATTAATGTATATTAAATTATTTGCATAAAAAATTTAAAACATATGATCATAAAATTGCAAAAATGAAAAAATAGAATTGTTTTGGTTTAACGGAATTCAGTTGCTTGCTTTCTTATAAACAACTAATAAAATAAAAGAAGGTTGCTTTTTTATTACTGTTGCAATTTAAATAATAAGTATTGTCACAGATAAAAAAAAATTAAAAAGGTATGGTTTATTGCTAACCACACCATATCATTAACAAAAAAAAAGAAACCAGTATCAAACTCTCAAGCAAATGGAATATTTAAATAGCTAATTTTAATAATTAGTATTTCATCAATAGATACTGCAGCATACCCAGCCAACTCACAGTGCTATGAATCTGGTTTTCCAAGTTGACAACATACTCAACAATATTTAATAAAAATAAATACTTATAATAAACCTTTTCTTTAGACAATACTAGAAATATTTTGGCTGATTTATTACAAACAAAAATTAAAAGGATAACAATTAATTAGTCTTAAAAAGTAAAAAAAGGCTCTTGAAAAAAAAATTACAGCTATTTAGGCTACAAGCAGTATAAGATACTGCTAAATAAAATATATAAAAAAAACACATAAAAATTAAACTACACAAGTTAAATTCAAAAACTGAGAGATACAGAATAAAGTATCGATATGGATACCTGTTCAATTTAAAAAATAATAGGCTATAAAGGCATTTGAAAATTGATAATGGTATTCACATATCAATTATAACGACTGTGGATTAAACCCAAACTTATTACAAAGTTTGTCAATACTACATATTTTACTGAACTCAGATTCAATATCTGTTAGTGATGTCATATCTTAAGCAAATTTGATACATTTAATCCTTATCTAAGAGCCATTTCCAATCTTATCAAAACAATATTTATTTAACAACACATTTAAATATATATATATAACAGAAGAAAAACAGGCATAAAAAATTTGGGCATTAATTTCCACATAAAGATGTTAGAAACTTCACAATTAATTTACAATGGAAGATGCCACACTGATGATATTACAAAACCTTCACAATGAATTTTCAAAAAATGTCAAAGTTTTAAAGTGTCAACATCCAGCCAAAGATATTATTCTGATGATAATAAAAGTTTCACAATCTCATTCTTAACAAAGATGTTAAAAAAACTTCATTATCAATTCCCAAACAGCTATGTCATATTGATGATGATAAAAGGCTTGCCATTAATTCTAAATTCAAAATGTAGACAAAAACAAAAAATTCTGCCATTGGTTGAACATATCACATTTATCATAATAATAAAAAATTCATTAACAACTTTCAATAAAAAAAATTACACCGAGAATTAAAAAAAAACACACTCCCAATTTACAAATAAAGATGACACATGAGACTTAAAATTGATAAATTGGTTCTATTAAAAAAAATACTTAAAATTCAAACAGGATTATAAAGAATCAATTTTCACATTTTTTTTAGAAATATACTTATTTGAATCAATTGTTTTCATTTTTTTAAACTTTGACCAACATAGATATTTTAAAATTTATTACTTCTATATTAACCCTCTCATCATGCAGCCTAAGTCTCTCACATTTCAGCATTTTATGACATTTTTCTTTCTCTTAAAAGTCAATGCAAAATATATGATCAGAAAATAATAAATTTGACTTCATTTGATAGATATTTTTGTTTACTACTGAAATAAATTTTAAATATTCACATTTTGTTACTGTAAATATTAAAAAAATGAGATTGTGATCAAAACAAAGAGTTTACATGTCGTTGTTTCTAAAAAGATTATTTTCAGTTTACGAAATCAACAGAATATTTTTTATTATTTTTAAAAATCCAAATGAATATTTATTTATTTCTCTTATATCTAATGAATTATACTTTAAAAGTTTAAAATATTTGAATATTTATTGCAAAATTGTGATATTTTCATACTAATAAGTGTAAGTAGATAGTTTACATACGAACTACCTGTAAATTGCTTCAGGCCATAATTACATTTGCTGCTAATATTACATTATACTTTTGAAAATAAAGTATTTTAAGTTAAAATAAGTTATTAATAATTTATATTTCTTGATATCTAATAAATATAGTGTAAATTATTGTAAAAAAAATATCTAACACCATAATAAATTCGCAAATAAACATGTTTTGGTCATTGGAACTATTTTCTTTGAATAATGTCATTAAATGCCAAATGTTTCATACAGCCTTGGCAACAAACAATGCCTGAACATGTCAGGGCAGAGCTTGTGTCTATTGTAAGAGCAGGAATTTTCAATTTCTTGCCTTTTAGTGTAAATTTTTTAGCAAAATTTTTATAATAAAATATACATTAATATAATCATTTTAATGTATAATACTTACAAAAAAATTCACCAGGGGTGAATTGATCAAAAATTGAAATAATTCACAAGAAACAATCCGGGGGTTAATACTATAAATTGATGTCTGTATTTCTTCAAAATAATATATGTAAACTTATAAATAAATATTAGAAAATGCAGTAAAAAATTTAAAAGAACAAAAAATATAAATGTCACGAGTACTTTTGACTATCCTTATAGTCTTTTGTCAACCAATACTTTGAAAAGTCAGCTTTCCCATAATTCTGTGATCTTAACGTTTGCTGCCTGTCTATTGAGTAAGTCTTGCTTGTATTTATATATTAACATAGCTTCCTTGATTTTTCTTTTATTATTATTCCTTTCAGTTTGCAATATTTTTACTTTATTATAATTGAAATCAAAACCGTACATACATGATTTATTATGGTCATAAAAAATGGAGGCTGATAAATTATCTTTAGAATTTTGTTTTGTATTTTGAACTCTTTAATAATAACAAGTGCTCTTTTGTTCTTTTCTCCAATGTGCATGTTGACTCACCTATATATACACTACCACACCTACACATCCATTTATAAATGATACAAATAAAAATTGTATCATTTATAAATGAATGTTGCATCATTTATAAATGGGTGTGTATGTGTGATAGTGTATATATAGGTGAGTCGAGATGCACATTGGAAAAAAGAAAAAAAGAGCACTTGTTATTAAAAAGAGTTAAAAATATGAAACAAAATTCTAAAGATAATGGTAATTTATCAGCTTCTGTTTTTATGAATGTAAAAATATTGCAAACTAAAAAAATAATAATAAAAGAAAAAATCAAGGAAGCTATGTTAATATATATAAATACAAGCAAGACTTAATCAATAGGCAGGCAGCAAACGTTAAGATCACAGACTTATGGGAAGGTTGATCTTTCAAAGTATTAGTTGACAAAGACCATGAGGATAGTCAAAAGTGTGACATTTAGATTTTTTGTTGTTTTTAAAAAATTTTAATTACTGTATTTTCTAATATTTATTTACAAGTTTTTTTTTTTTTTCATGTGTCATACCATCGGCTGCGATGTGAACCCACAACCATCTGCAACCAACTATTTGCTTGCAAGGCTGCTGTGATGACCTCCTGGCTAACAACACTAATATTTATTTACAAGTTTACTTCTATATTACTGTAGCACTGATATATATATATATAATCGATTAAATTCAAATGAGGACTAATCTGAAATATTTCAGTATCATATTTCATTCTCACTGATTTCCAACATATTAACAAACTTTGATGGTAATCTACCCTAAATAAACCAAAATAGTTTCTAAATTAAATAAAAATGACAAAATATCATATAATCACCTATGCTTACACAAGCTGTTATTAGCAATACCAAATTTCCACCCAGTGTAAGCCTTAGTAAATCAATGGATGCGGGATGCATAAAATCCCCATCTAGTGCCTACTCATCCAATATTCCCAGACTAGTTTCTGGCTTGTGGTTTTCATCAGTAAGAAGCTTTGGATCTGAGAGGACTGCACCTAGATCTAAAGATTCTTAGATTTGTATGGAGAGTTTGCTATGGTTAAATAAAAACATTTGAAAAATACTCTTCATCACTTATTCGGACATAATAAATAAGTACAGTGAGACACATACACACCCCAATTGTTTTTCTCAATTTATCTCCTTTTAATGAGTTTCCGGTTGGATTCCTCTTTTTTTTTTTTTAAGTGTCATAGCATCGGCCGGGACGCGAACCCGCAACCCGGGCAACTGCCTGCAAGTGGAAGGCAGTCGCGCTGACCTCTCGACCACCAACGCAAGACAGGGTTGGATTCCTCTTTATGGAAGAATTACTAAGTATAAAATCTGCTCTATTAAAATATCTTTCCAATGTGTAATTTTGCTTTCTCAAAAATTAGTATACTATATTATTAAAATATGTTGATCTTAATAAATAAACTGTAATTTCTATTGCATTAACAATATGAAAAGTCTATAGATATAATAAATTATTTTAAAAATTAAATAATTTCCTTGTCAACTTAGAATAATTTCCTTGAAATTTTCTTCCTTTATTTCTATATAAAGCTTAAAATAATCATACTTTTTATTATTAAGCAAACTATGCTTTACTATTAAAATAAGTATATTTTGTTTACAAGCACTTTTTCAACATCCTGTATGTATTTATCCTAATACCTTCAAGTGGAAAGAGCATTTACCAATAATTTATTTAATAGTACAATTATTTGGCAGATCCTAATTTTATTCCAGTAGTAAAATGAATATAATGCTTCCATAAAACGGATTTTTTTTTGTCTGCTCTCCTGGAAATTTCAGGATGCTATTTAACCCTTCCAAACATAATTTCTATTCTATTGTTGACTGTGATAATACCTAAAATGACTAGTAAAGGAAAAAGATATTATTAGTAGATACAACAACAACACTCGGTTAATCTCTTTTTGTTTTTTAATTATATTAATACTTTTAAAATTATTTAAATCCATCGCAAATAAATTTTAACTTTGTATTTATAGATATCATTTTAAAAAAAAAGAGGAAGAGAAAATGGAAGACATTATTTTATGCTAATACGTAAGCCGATTAAAAAAATATATTAAATAAAACAATGGATTTTTTTTTCTCCCTAAGTAATAAACATTTAGAAGATAGAGATGAGAAAAATATTTGACAATGAACAAGATAAAAACTTTAAAGTATTATAGATTGTTTTCGTAATAAAAAAATCAGAAAACATTTTCCTCCTTAATTACATATCTACTTGCAGAATTGCAAATATTGATTAAACTGGGTGATAAATGAAATCAAAATCACATTAGTTAATATCAAATCATAATACCATAACAGAATGGCAGTTCAAGACTTGAAAAAAGTTCTCTCAAAAATATTACCATGGTAACCACTTTTTTTTTTTTAAATAAAAATACATCCTTATCGACTCGAGTACTGCATATTACAAAAAATGTATCAATTAATACGATTCAACCATCTTTCCCGCCATTCCACACACACGTGAGCGCTCCTCAAAGTTTTTTTTTCTTAAAAAAGTTTTATCATCATCATCAACCATTACCAATCCACCGCAGGATGAAAGTCTCTCCAAGTTCAATCCATCTTTTCCGGTCTTTAGCTTCTCTTCTCTACATCACTACTGTACACTTTCTTATTTCATCCATCCATCTAACATGTGGTCTCTTTCTGGGTCTTTCACAATCTCTTGGAATCCCGTTTAAGATTTCAATTGTCCATCTATTATCATCTCTTCTAGCAATATGTCCAGCCCAACTCCACTTCAATCTTTTAATTTTTTCAATGTGGTCAGTAACACATGTTTGTTCTCTTACCCATACATTGCGTTTTCGATCTCTTCTTGTTACTCCCAACATGCATCTCTCCATACTTCTTTGAGTGGTCTGAAGTCTCTGTATTGCTCTTCTATTAAGTACCCAAGTCTCAGATCCATAAGTAAGAACTGGTAAAACACATTTATTAAAAACCTTCCTTTTCAAACACATTAGCATATTTCCTTTTAGTATAAAGTTATTTCTACCAAAAGCATTCCAACCAAGTTTAATTCTATGATTAATTTAATCCATTATGTTTCCATCTGTATTAATAATCTGACCAAGGTATTTGTAATTGTTAACTTCTTCTAACTCAGCATAATCAATCTTTATTTTCACATTTTGAGAAAATCGATTAAACATTACTTTAGTCTTTTTAGCATTTATCTTTAGTCCTACTTTCATCTAATAACTCCTGCAACATTTCCTGCAGCTCTAAAGCATTATTTGCAAAAACAACTACATCATCTGCAAAATCTAAATGACTTAAAGAATCTCCATTTTCCTTCACTCCTTTAGCTTCCCATTTTAATACACAAAATACTTCTTGCAAGTTTTGGAGATATGGAATCACCCTATATTACACCCTTCTCAATATTGACTTTCCCACTATCATTATGTAATCTAATTGTTGTTGTTAACATTTTTATAAATATTCTTTAAAATATGACAATAACCTGGATTTATACCTTGATGATCCAATGCTTTAATCACTGAAGAAAAGTTTATGGAATCAAATGCCTTTTCATAATCTACAGATCCAAAACATAATGGCAACTCATATTCATTTGTCCTTTCTATAACTTCTCTCAATGTCTGGATATGATCTTCTGTACTAAAACCACTTTTAAATCCAGCTTGTTCTCTTGATTGGTGAAAATCCAATGTTCTCTGCAGACGAGTTGTAATTATCTTGGTAAAAATTTTGTATAAAACTAATAAAAGGTTGATAGGTCTGTAATTTCTAATATCTTCTTTATCACCTTTTTTAAATATTAATATTAATACTGCATTTTTCCAATCATCTGGGACATTTTTATCATTTAGACATTTGGTATATAACTTTGCTAAAAAAAATTCTAGTCCTTCACCTGCTTCTTTTAATATATCATTGTAATTCCATCATTACCTGGAGCCTTTCTTTTCTTCATATATTTAATTGCATGTCTCACTTCTTCATTTAAATAAAAATACATGGTTTTATACCATGTGATAAATTAATAAATCCAGATGATTATAAATTAATTTTTAAAAGAGCCTTTGGTATTCACTGCAAAGTGAAAGTCTTTCTCCACAGTGGTCATGTGGTGCACTATGGCTTCTCCTTTATCTAAGTAAGGATACTCTCAGCCACTATGCTGAAACCTATCAGCCACCTTACTTTGCATTTCCATTCTCCACCTTAAGTTTTCCCATATTGTTCTCTATCCTGCTCCATCCAATTTCCACAACATCAATTTTGTCCACTCTATAGCCTTTATATCTAGATCACCTTTATCTTTTTCCAAACCCAGAATAAAAACCAAGAACCCACTTTCTGCATAATCACATTGTTTATATTTATTCTCCCCCAACTTCATTATTTGTACCCTTTCTACTTGTGAGCTTGTACATTCAATTAACAGATGCCTAATATTTTCCATGACTTCATTACATAACTTGCAGACTAAATCACCTACATTTCTTCATTTATGTCTATATTCCTTTGTAGCTAAAGATCCTGTTTGAGCCTCAAACAGTAAACTACTTTCCTTGCTATTATCATAAATTAACTCCCACCCAATATTCTGACTTCTATATATATTTAAATTCTTTTTATTGTCCATACTATTTCTTCATCTCTCCAGTTCCCTATTTTTTATTAATGCATCTATTCTCCTATCTCTTCTTTGCTATAATAACACTCAACAATCCTCTTAACATAATCATCCCACTTTTAGTACAAGTAAATCTTTTGCATACCATACTACCTTTCTCAACCATCTTGTTACCTATCCTTTACTCGTAACCCAATTAAATACTATTTTGGCTAAAAGTTTTCTTACTATCCATAAATTGCAATCTACCAAACATTTTCATTTTTGCTTTATGTAACATATTTGTTAACTACATTCTGGTGAGATATTTTACTGTAGATTGATAAGAATCATCATTTTTTGCATGTGACTCTAAAATAATAAATAGTAAGTAACCTATGACTCTTCTATATTCAAAAAGGCAACTGTTAGCTATATTTATTATAAATGAACTACGTTAATTTCTTTTCATGATATTGCAGTGCTAGAATCTGATTCTAGAGGGTAATATTCTCAGATCAATTCCAGAGCTGGCATATCCTGTATGAAGACTACAAGACATTACAATCATGTTTACATTTAACAATCAGTATTGTGATTCTCATATGACATCCATAATTGGACACCCATTTACTGACTACAAAAAAGTTCTAATCTTCTGTTACGTTGCAAATTCCATAAGATTTGAACCCCAAATCATTAAAAGTGGAAACCATAACATTATGATATCTTTAAGATATACTGTGGCTTAAAGTGAAACAAAATTTACAGTACAGTAATTGTGTTCAATAGTAATTAAAAATTAATAAAAGCGAATTCACTATTTTTTTTTCAAATCATCCTATCTGAAAATCTATTACAAAATTCAATTAACATTCTTTGTTTTGTTTTGGATTATTATTAAGGTCTTCACAAACCTTTCTCTTAAGCGCATATCAGGCCTTCTGCAAATGCAATGTTAACTAAATAAAATAATCAAATGCCTTTATTGCTTGGGAGTTCGTAAGAAATTTGAGCACTGGAAGTGTCATAACGGAAATTGATCTGAGGAGCTTATGCGCCATAGTCTGGCACTCTGCTAATGCACTAAATCATGTAGGACTTAACGTAATCTGATATTGAGAATTGCTGACATTTAAATATGTGTTTAAAAATATGGATATATTACTATTTCATGATTTCTTATAATGAAAAGATATAAAATCCGAAATCATAATTGCTTTCAGTTAACATAAAAACTAAGACTTTCACAAATGTCAAATTTAAAATATGATTCAATAATAGTTTTAACAAGGCTGTAAACCTTAGCAATGAGCGTCTGAAAAAATAATTTTGATCAGGCAGAGGTCTCAATAAAATTAATTACTTCTATATTTGACTGAAGGTTTGTGATGGTGGTGTATTAAATGTAATAATATGTTGGACTACTTTGAAGGTATAAAAAATTTTAAACTTTGTTTAAACTTTTCAAATACAAACAACTTCTTATTAATAAGAGACAAATAGACAACAAAATTAGTAATTTCGCAACGTTTTGAGTAGTATTATTCTCCACTCTTCTTCAAGTGTTGCTGGCAATACATAATGTATAGAAGCCCTTAATGAATCTTGCTCTTTGAAAAAAGTAATAATAAAAAAAATTGAAGGATTCTGAAGGATTTAAACCAACCCTCATATATAAATATATGAATTTTCTATTATAAACAAGGCAAAACTCTCCATACAGTAGTGCCACCCTGTGCCAACCAGAGTAATCAATGGATGCCAGAAGGCTTGTGCATAAAATCCCTATCTAATGCCTACTCATCCAATTACCCCAGACTAGTTTCTGGCTTGTGGCCTTCGTCAGTGAGGAACTTTGGATATGAGAGCACTGCACCTAGATCATAGGATCTAATGCAACCCTCCAGCAACCACCTTTTATCTCTACTGAACTATAAAACTATGAGAATGAAATTGAAAACACAAAAATATTTTCAATCTAAGCTCAATAGCTTATATAGTCATATGGGTCTGAACTCAATTCAGTACCCATACATTTTGGTGTCTTTGGCTCTTTAATAACCATAGCCACCACTATCCTATTAGGCAGGATTGGTGTTAAATCATTAAGCATCACATGATCACCATCTCTTATACTAGCACATAATTGTTTATACTGTATGGAGAGTTCTGCCTTGTTTATAAACAATCATGTGCTAGTATAAGAGATCATGATCATGTGATGTAAATTTCTATTATCTGTTGCCTTTGATACAATAGCTCAGTTGGTTAGAGTGCTTGCCTTGAAATTTGATATGTGAAAATCTAAAGGTGAAAGTTTAACTCCTATGCAATATTGTCACTGGTCAGGTCAGCAACATCTGAACAAGAATAGAGAATAACTCTACTCGAAACATGTCATTATTAACCTGTGTTATTGTATTTGTGTTTTATTACTAACAAGCTGTTTGTATTTGAAAAGTTTAAATAAAGTTTCAACATTGGTTGAAAGATGATGGAAATAGTCCAATTACTTTTATGTTGATACAAACTCAGATCAGAGTCTTTGCATAAAATTTTCTAAAAATTCATCTATAAAATGTTGTAACAAAATTACCAAAGGCCGGATACTGCATTATGTATGAAATAATAATCATGAAAATAAAATAATAAAAATAATTACTGCAGTTCTTAATGATAGTAATAATTATTTGAGTAGACTATACCTATTGAAGTGTGGAGTGGATTGAAGCCTGTCCATTAAAGTATGAAGATTGGCTATCTTAATATATATCTGAGCACTTATTGCATATATGTATACCAAAGGCTGGATACTGCTTATGTATGAAATAATAATCATGAAAATAAAATAATAAAAATAATTACTGCAGTTCTTAATGATAGTAATAATTATTTGAGTAGACTATACCTATTGAAGTGTGGAGTGGATTGAAGCCTGTCCATTAAAGTATGAAGATTGGCTATCTTAATATATATCTGAGCACTTATTGCATATATGTATAGAGATGATAATCTGGTTCAACTGATGATTGCTGATTTAGTATAAAATACATATATTGGTGATTATTTATCTTTTTGACATATATGTGTTTGGGTGTATCAATGTTACGAGATAGAGTGGAGAGTGATGGGTCGTGTGAAACTCTGTGCTCATATACCCTATATATTACATATATTGATACAGGTAAATAATAAGCCTTTATTTTATCTTTCAAAAGGAAATTTTATTCACAAATCATAGGAATCATTTACAAAAAGAAAGACATTTACATATCAATCTCAAAGGAGACCAGTTAACAAAATCAGAGGTTACGCTTGTATATATAAAAAAACAATTAATTTCATATCAATTACATTAAGACATTAGTTATCACCAGAAACTGAAGACATATAACTTCCCATTCTAGAAATCATAGTAGTGGCCCATTTACATTAATCTGATCATGTATATCTCATATATGATGGTGTTAGTCAATTCAAATACACATAAGTTTGTTTAATTTATGAACATGTGGACAATGATTAAAACCATATTTGGCCATTTAGTCTATTGAGCTTTATCTTACCAAGTGAAGAGCACTTCCAATGTTTCTGTGTGTATTAATTTAACATTTAAATATTGAGAGATTAGTCATTATGAACCATATATGAAAGCCATACACTTTACTTATAGATCATGAGGTTAGCCAATCCAATATAGGGATAACATTGATTAAAATTACTTAAAAGCAAGTTTTCATAGGATACCTAAGACTGAAAATTATATGAAGTATGTCATAGATTCTTTACAGTAAACAAATCGGTTACCATTAGCATTATTAAAGCAGTCTTAGTATATTTATTGGGTCATTGATTAAACCTGATCCATTAATCAAATGAAAGCCCTTTCCTATTATTCATCAATTAGGTGAATAACTTTATAATAGCATTTTTTAGTTCTTGGCTCTCTTCCATATAAAAGTTTATCTAGAATGTTTTAGGTAAATGGTTCATTCAAATTTTCTTAGTATCTGTGGATTTACAACTTTATATTCTTTTCATCATCAGTACTACACTTTGTTTTAGGTTTATTAGGTACCAGGTCTGGTTGAACATCCAATTCTGAGAAAATTTTTGGTCTAATTCTTTAATTTATTTTAGTAAGTCTAAAGACATTTTAATCATGTCATATTCCTCTCCACTTTCAAAGATGATCTTATTTCTCAGTGACCTAATGAAAAAATTTATAAATGATGCCAATCTTATGACCTCAAAATGTCCATTCTTAAAGGCCTTAGTCAAATTTACCCAAGCTGATTCTTTGTTTTTAATGAGAGATTTAAAAACGTTTCTTATGCTATTCCAAATTTGACACTCTTCCAATATATGTGCCATTGTCTCATCACTATGCCAACATAGTGCACATATAGGGTCCAGGTTATAATTCCTTTTACTATGTAGGAAGTCAGCGGTAAACAAGGCCCCAAAGTTGACCTTGGTTAAAAAATCAACAAACCTCAGTTCCAATTTTAGACGTTTGGTCAACCTAGAGAACCTCAATATCCCAATTGAAAGAATATTGTCTTTATTTTAGTTATTACATAGTAGGGATGTTTACCCATCTCTCGTATATGTATTAAATGGATTATGACCTGTACATGAGGGGTCAGATTGACTTTAGGACAACATGGGTGTGGTGAGAATCTCAGCCTGTGTGGCTTTTGAGCATTCCAACAACACATTTTCAATTGGATGAACGGTTGAAGAGTTGAAGTGTGGAGTGAATTGAAGCCTGTCCATTAAAGTATGAAGATTGGCTATCGTAATATATATATGGGCACTTATGGCAAATATGTGTAGAGATGATAATCTGGACTAACTGATGATTGCTGGTTTAGCATGAAATACGAATATTGGTGATTATTTATCTTTTCGACATATATGTGTTCAAGTGTATCAGTGTTGTGAGATGGTCGACTGAAAGTCTGTGCTCATATACCCTATATATTAGACAGCTTAAGTAAAAGATTAAAAGGCTTTTCCAAATAATAAGAAAACCTTTCAAGATATAGCAGTACACAATAATTTGAATACCAGAGCAGATTACAAATTCTAAATTACTTAATGCATTTTGATATAGAATTGGTAAGAGTAAACATCAAGATTTAAAACGCCTTGGCAAACAAAAGGCATAGAAAATCATAGGAACAAAAACAGCTTGTGAATTTTATTTTGAGAAAAAAATCTTTTTAAAAGAAAGGTTTAAAAATTAAAATATAATAATAATAAAAAACCAACATATGAACTTTAATTTCAAAACTAGATTAAGCTAAATGGAATAAAAACCTTGAAAACATTAATTCCCAATAAAACAAAGTAAAACAAATACAAAAATAGGAATATACCTCTAAGATATTTCTTAATTTACTTGCTGATGATAAAAGCATGGCTAAAAATCCACGTAAATCCTGTATTAAAACAACGTGGTCGAGAGGTCAGCGACAGCCGCTTTACAAGCAGTTGTCCCTGGTTAGCGGGTTAGTTTCCCGGCTGATGCTATGACACATGAGAAAAAATGGTGAGCTGTTGGAACTTTTTTTTAAAGGATAATTAACTAGAATTAATAAACATACAACAGTATTTGTTTATGAAATACTTAAAAAGAAATTAATTTTCCAAATGTATTGGATTCATTCTTATATTATTATGAATGGAAAGATTTAAGAACGCACATCTCTACAAATATCTTAACTCTTATTTTCATATATTTGTAATTAGTTATACTTTGTAAGCTTTGCAGACTTGTTCTTTACCATTTCTTTTTTCATATTATCCGTCGTATTGTAAAAGAAAATAAGTAGAAGTCTATGACCCCACATTTCAGAATATGAGTCTTTACCGGCGATCGGCAAACGGTGGTCCGCGACGTAATTTTAATGGCCCGCAAAGAAATTCAGATATTTAAATTCGCTAAGCTCATTTAATAAAAAATTTTAAATAAAAAATAAATTTTGTTTAAGCTGTATTATTATACGTAAAATAGAACAAGAACATTATGTTGCTAATTGATTTTTGTTTTCTAATGTGTCATAGCATCAGCCAGGAAGCGAACCCACTAACCCGGGACAACTGCTTGTAAAGCAGCTGTCGCTGACCTCTCTACCCTCAATGCTTGACTACTGCTAATTGATTTGTTACAAAATACTACAGTGACTTGCAAAATATCTACCTTAAAGGCGTTTAATTAGCCCCTACTCGGTCGGGGCAATAGAAAAAGTAACAAAATAAGAATACCGAATTTTATGAACTACTGACTAGGCATCAAATTTGACTACGGCGCATTGTTGTGTTGAAATTAAAATTATTAATAAATATATATGTATATCATACTTAATGCTCGTATTAATTCATACCTTTAAAAATTATGTTAGTGATCTGCAATATTTAAAAGGTTGCCAACGGCTGGTCTATACCATTGCGCTAAACCATGAAAAGTTTATTTTATTAACTGCATTGTTTCACCGACAATTCAATAAGCCTAAATGTGTGATTTTTCTTCCAACCCTCCCCCATCTCAAATTCTACGGATTGGCTGGAAATTACATCCACGCAAAAAAAAAATAAAAGGTAAAAAAAAAAAATTTTAATGATAAAACCGTTTATTCATTTTTTATAAAAGTAAGTCATTAATTAATACCAACTAAAAATGAAATTAATTTAGTTATATGTAAACAATTTTCAGAAATCGAAATTGAGATTTTTGTAAGAAGAAAAAGATAATAATAGTTTAAACATGTGTTTCATTTTACTGGCATTTTTAAATTGACAGGTCAATGATTAATGATCAGGTGGGAAATCTGGGGATCAATAATTTCTGTGTCTTACTTAAATAATGTCGGTTGCCCTCTTTTTTCTTCAACTAAATCCCATCATAATAATCTATCACTGGGGAAAATGGGTTAAATATATTCATATAAATTTTTTGCAAAATTCTTCAAAGACTTGAAAAATATCGACACAAATAAGACATACTAATATTATACTAAGTAACTCAACACATTCAGTAAGTGAAAATATTTTGCGGTACTAAAAAAGAGAAAAAAATTGGGGAAGGGGGGTGGTACATACCACAAAGAAAATAAGTGACTTTTGATCTTGATCTTGTTAGTTAATATATTTTTTATATAACGTGGACAGTTGAATTATAAGGCTTTATTTTTTCTAAAAGATCTCTAGTTTCATCCCCTATCTTGCCAATCACTGTTAAGGAAAGAGTAATTCCAAACAATATATATGTAAACTTTTTTTGTTTGTTTAGGCACTATGTCTATTTTTTCACTTCATAACTAAGTCTACTATCTCATTCTTCCAGCCTTTGCTGTAATATGCTGTTTTGAAACTACATTTTTCTCTGGTGTTACGAACCTCTTAAGTATTGTTACTTTCATACATTTTTAAGCATTCTTTTGGCGGATTGGTTAACCATTGATTAAAATATACCTCTCAGCGAAGATGGTAATCGGCTAAAATTATGTTTTTCTTTTATGGTTAGTACATCAACACCTGTCTGATGATCCTCTTGCTTTGGAAAACTTATTTTTTTGGCAAGTGATAGAGATCCATTTACTGACCAATATAAGAATGATTATGGACTTGATATCAAAAGGAAAAAATCCTAAGTATGCTTGGGAAAATTTTCGTTAATAAAAAAAAAATTTTTCAAACCTTTTTTGAATTTGAACTCCAAGTCATGAGTATGGTAGGAAGATTAATGTACTACTTTTGACATTATGAGATTTTATTAGAATTATTCTTTGAATAAAAGCAATCTGTGATTACATAAGGCAATGAATCTATTATTCAAAAAATAATAATGAATGCTAAAACAGTAGCTGTTTCTAAATGAGACTCTCATGACATGATAATTGGGTTACAATTTCAAGTCCAGAATAAAAAAGAAATTTTTTTTTAAAATTTTAACTGCATTGGGCTATAATTACGAGATGACTTTTTACTATATTATATATATATAGTTTTGCATACCATAATTTCTTGCTTAAGCCTGTTTTTTTTTTTTTTACATTATTCAGATTCTCATTCAATTTAAAAAAAAAAAAAAAAAACCAAAATTTCAAAAAAAAAAAAAAAAAAAAAAAAAAAACTATTTAAAAAAATTTAAAAAAAATTATTTTTTTATATTTAAAAAAAATTTTTTGTTCTTTTATTTTTTTATATAATACAAAAGTTTAAAAACCCCCCCCTCAACATCTCATTCAATTTTTGCTATGTGACTACATTTAAAGAAAGTATTAAAACTAACCACTGAAAAGGTGTATGAATTCTTTTACATCATTGCTCTATGGCTAATAAGGGCACACTTATTTTAAACGAAATGGATAATAACCAATTATGGAAATCAATTTCATTGAAATTAAAAATGAAAAAACACTGCAAATGGGGCACATATTTTTTAAGGAAAATAAATTACATCCTACTCAACATAGCAAATAAAGCAATTATTGAAGGAGGATAAATACTCCTGATACACCAATGCCATTGAATGCTAAGCAGTTTTAATAAAATAAGAAGAAAATGACTGTTGCATATATGACTGTACATGTTTAAATCAGATTACCACATATTGCAAAATAAAGCACAAATGTTAAAATAATTGAAATAACTTTATATTATAGAAGTTTATTATGTGAAAAAACACCAACAGGTAAATTAACTTATGACAAAAAAGATTTATATTGAAAAAAAGTAATTGTTTGTACTTTTAATATCTAAAAGTCTAGGTTTAGATTTAGATGAAAGACAGATCAACTTTTTAGGCAGAGAAATTGTTCTCTTGAAAAAAAAAAAAAAACATTTTTTTTAATGAATTTGAAAACATGCATTCAGATCTGATTTTTTAGTGTATTTATTAAAGAAAATATATTTATTTATTATATTTCTATAATAATAATATATTCCAAAACTAAAGTAAAAAGTTAAATATATATATTAAAAATCACTTTCTTAGAAAATTAAAATGTTTCAATATTGTTTTTTAAAAATAAAAATAGTGTCACAATTATTATATACAATGAATTTATAATAAATACTACCATAGTTTAAAAAGTGTTACTTATATATTTTTCTTTAAATTGCATAAAACAAAAAGAATTAAAAATATTTGACAGAAAAAAAAAATCAAAAATTCAAATATTTTGTCTTTTAAGTATCATCATCTCTTGATGCAATATGAAACTAATTTTTTTTTTAACATGAATATTATTTTAATAAGCTTGTATTTACAAAAATGTAATACAGAGAGCATACCAATAGCTAACACAAGCTCTTAATTGATAAGTACTGTATGAGAAAATATTTAAAAACTCTATCCAGAATCACTGACGTGAGCCATAAGCTCGAAACCAGTTGGTCTGGAGATGGGAAGGTTCTGGATAGAGATTTTAAATATTTTCTCACACCACACTTATCAATTAAGAGCTTGTTTTAACATGAATATATAAATTACAAATCAAAGGAGTGTTATCAGAGATAAATTTTATCAGAATATGACTTCCTGTACATATGCCTCAAAATATAGATATTATTCCTCTGGAAAATTCTATCTTAATAGTGACTAAATCTTTCTAAGTTTATTGTTTAATGCAAATGTAATTGGCAAGAATAAATCCATTATTGAAAGATTTGGTAATGTCTAATGGTGAAACATCAAAACAAAAATACTAAGAATTTATTGATGCTGATTTGGGGGATCATAGCTATATTCAAAATTTGTGACACATCTTGTGTGCAGATTAGTTATTCTTCAAAAATCTGATATTAATACATGTTATGCAAAAATAAAAATGAATAGTTTCCATTGAGAATTTCATTCATTGATATTATTAAGATTTATAAATAAAACTCTATACTGGAACAGCATATTGACAAGGGATATAATATGGAAGAAAAAAACTAAAACTTAAATACTAGAAGGGAGGGGGGACATAATTTGGTGGTGAATCTGTCAAGAAAACCACTCTTGCTTAAATGAAATTAACATCGTACTTTCATCTGCGTTTCCCATATCTTAAAAAAAAAATTCTTGCAGTAATTTTTATTGCTAATTATTATTTAATAAATGTTTAAAGGTGTTACTTAGAAAATAAATAAAAAAACATATAATATATAAATACAAATATATTGTCTATGCTGAATATAATGTAATTAAAAGGAATTTGAACCCAGACTTTCAAACTCCTTACAGCTATCCACTCTACCTTATACAATCAATATTCATGACCACATAAATGTGAAAAAGATAAATAATCTTCAATATATATATATTGTGCTGAACCATCGCCAGATTCTCAATGATATGGATGGCTGAAGAGTTGAAGAGGAAAGAAAATTGAAACTTGTCCATTAAAGTTTGAAGATTTGTTATCTTAATATAAACTGAGCACTGATTATACATATGTGTGGGAGATGATGATCTAGATCATCTGATAAATATTGTTTCAGCATGAAATAATATATTGGAAATCATTTAACTTTTTCACATTATGTGGTCATGTACATCAGTTGTATAGAGATATAGTGCATAGCTGTAGGGAGAATGAAAGTCTGAGTTCAAATCCCTTCTAATATTAAATATAATTTTATTCCCACCTCCCCAATTACTTAAATAGCTTCTTTTTATTTTTTTAAAAAATGAAACTTTACAAATAAACACTATCAACAACAAGAAAAAAAGTAGAAATGATTTATTTTAATGTTAAACTAAATACTTTATTATACATATTTTTATTCAATATACATATAGGGCCTTGCAATGCAATGATTGTGCATTAACTTTTCATATAGAAGATCTTGATTTGAATCCTGACAAAATAAAATTGAAAAAAAAATTCAAATGGCAGTTGGTTGGCCCATAGCCAATTCAGATAATCGCCCACTATTAATCATTAAATTTTGGAAAATGATTAAATCCTCATTATCTAGAAATTGGAAAACTTTTATAGTTATGGACTTCTTCAATGTTCCTTTGTGAAGATTACTGGAAAGGGTGAGCTCTGCAGTAGGTTATTTAAAGGCCATTTTAGCTTACCTACATGTAACAAGAACATTTTTGCTTCATTTTGTATTTATTACCATAGAATAGAAACCTTAGGTTCAATTCCAGCCCAGTAAAATTTTGAAATTTTAAACAAGGTGAAATATTTCAATCTGATGATTAACCGCCATTCAAGTCAGTCATCCACTATTATTAAATATAAGAGTATCTAACTAACTATTCTTAGCTAGAGGATAAAAAATCAAGGTTGAAAAATGCTAAAATCATTTAACACTCATCAGCAAGTAAGACATGATGAATAACATCTTATCCTTTCTATTTCTTCTAAAAAGTGCTGTTAAAGAGACTTAAATAATAAAGTGTGCAATTCAAAATCTATCTTTTATTTCTTTCCTTATTCATTTGTAATTCATTAGATAGTGAAGGTCCACTATACTGGAAAGATTGTAAAATTTATAGCTTCTTTACAAATTTACAGCTTAATATTGCTTTCAATTAGACCAGAAATATTCATAGCACTAAGATGGTATATAGAAGAGAGAACTTATAGGTTAATTAGTATGCAAGTTTGTAATTTTAATATACCACTTGCATGATAATACAACACATGAGTCTTTTTTTTTATATTAATTGCATGGGTGTTATTTGTGATAAACCACACCTCTTTGTATTTTCTCTTTCAATTATCGCCCCCAATGCAAAAAAGTCTGATATTGAATGGATCAAAACTGTGGCCCAAGTTGATCTCATGCTCTAAAAATGCTGACTTTATGTTGTGATGTTTTGGCACATTTGTATATATACCTGTGCTGCGCTAATCTAGTAGCACTGTTGAGAAGAGACTCACTATAGAAAATTGCTTTGTTACTTGATTCATTGCAGTTAATTTATAGATTATTTGGAGAACCTGATCTGGAGGTAACTTGTCTTTGGTGTTATTCAGTAGTTGAATATACAATCTTAATGTTATGAATATGATCGGCCTGGTCGAAAACAGTATGCTAAATTGCAAATTTGTAAAGAAGCTATAATTTTGTATATTGAACCTTCAATATCTATTGAATAAATTTAAATTATATAAGCAAAATAGACTTCGGGTAAATATGAAAAGTTTATATCTGAAAATTAATCCATGTAGTCTTTTTTTATTATTATTAAGTTATTAGGTTAAATTAATACATTCCTTATCAATAAAAATAATTCAGTAAATCCACAGCATTTATAATAATAAAATATATTTGATGCATTAAATAATACTGTGTCAACATGAAACTTATTTAATTTGCAATTCATTATGTAAATCTGAAAACTAATACGCTCTTTATTATTTTCTAATGCAGAAAAGAAATAATTCTGGAAAATAGAATTTGCAAAACTTTAAAATAATAATAAACAGCAATCATTTTCAATTACAATCCGGTGACAAAGATGGTAATAAAATACTCCTCTCCGAAACACTCAAATACTTTAAATAGAGTTTTTGCTTTTAACAAAACAGTATATCTCCTTCATCCTTCCCTTCTTGAAATTAAAATTTAAAATGTCATAAAACAATTTATTTTGACATTTTCATCTTTTTTTTTTTTTTATTTCGTTTAAATATTGAATGCACATTCAAAAACTAAAAGATTTTCCATTTCTAAATAAACTTTTCACTTTCTTTCAAAAGGAGAAAAAAAAATGAAAGTAAAGGAATCCCTTAAGATTTCATATTTTAAACTAAATTATACATTATGTATAGGCGGTTGCTTCCAGCGCCTTCTATAGTAATTTAAAAAGATTTCAATTCAGTCGATTATATTTACTAAATTAAATAATAAATGTTGACTGTTATTTATTGAATTAATTAAATAATAATTTTCCAAAATGTTACTTCATTAACACTTGTTATATTTTTTACATAAGTAGAAAAATTAGTATAGATATTTTAGGACTAGCACGAGATTATAATGTGATTTACATCATCGTGACTCCTCACATTGTATTCAGAATTGATTTATGTAGATATATTGTTTTAAAAAGTCTACGTTTTTTTTCTTGTCAATCAATTTTCTTGTTTGTCAGTAACACTTTGATCAATTACTGGTTTTTTTTTTTCATTTCTAAGATAGGTTATTTTATATGTATGACGTTTGTTTCAGAAATATCAGATTGATGAATCTATAACTGTTGTCCAATCTTCTTGTCTCTGAATCTTGTTTGAACATGATTGTGTTTGGATGATATTTGAAATTGGGATTACAAAAATGAACCTTGCATGACATAGTGTATTGTACAAAGATGCAAAACTTTTGTTTGGGGGAGGGGGTCATGTGAAAAATATAAGAAACATTCTTTCTTATGAGCATGCAAAAACTAACACAATCATAGAGAAAATGACATAGTTTAAAATTATCAAAAAACAAAAAAAAAAAATGACATAGTTTCCTGTTTTCTGTGATATAGTGAGAACTATACTTTATATTGTTATATCCTTTATTTTAAAAAATTTAGCTGTGGACGCTGAAGAATGTTGGCTTACATTAACCAGTGGCAATGATCAACTGCTTACTCTTTACACATGGCATGGTGAGTTAGAAATCCTGTGCCTAATTTAGACTTGGATTAATCTATGCCTTCCCAATCACTAATCTTTGTTGCATCTGGAAGAATTTTAAATGCTCTCAAAGTCAAGATCAGTTAGGATTATTTTTACTGTGTGATGTAGTGAAACGGTCAGTTTCATCCATCTGCCCATTTCACGTATTTTCCCCACACATCTAACTATATGCCAGGTTTAAACCCTCCCAGAGTGCCCATTTAAACGTCAAATTACTATATATGCAGAATCATGTATATATATATATGCGAATGATAAGTCTGTAATTTAATAATATACATATAGATTACAGATATGTATTCATTTTATAAATATTTCTAATTTAAGAAATATTTTAGTTTAAATTATTGTTATGTTATTGGTATATATTACAGATATATATTCAATTTATAAATATTTCTAGTTTAAGAAATTCATTTTATAAATATTTCTAGTTTAAGAAATATTTTAGTTAAATTATTTAGTCAATTTCATTGATGTATTATTGAAATAGCATACGTATATTTCTTGTTATTCTGCACATATGGTTATAAAATTAGTCTTCTACTAATTACGAAAGTAACTTTGTCAAAATAACTTTTTGATTTTTGTAAACAATTTTCAAAGGTCACGCATTGGTCCTATATGGTCCTAAAATAGCGTGGACTTGATTTGTAAATATAAAATGTTAATAACAAAATAGGCAGGAAAACAAAATCTAAATTACTTCTTATAATTAAAAATGTTTTTCTAAAATAAATAAATGAGTTTTTCTACTGCTTGTAACTATTAAATATGTTTTGCTAAAATAAATAAATGGACTTTTCAGCTATGTACAAGCTCATAAAAATTAACAGGTGGCTAGAGTTTAAAAGGTATAAATACTTAATGTTTTGTTGCCAAGGATTCGATCATATATATAATAAGTGAGTTGTAAGAAGAACCTACGCCCATTTTACCTTCAAAATGATCGAGTAGAACGGTGCTAACTCACCTCTTGGCCCTTAGCCGGGGATGGAGAAGACTTTGTGGTCCAATGAAACCTAATGCCATAATCAGCAAAGCAGCCTGTAGAAAATCTCTATTAACTTTAAATCATCGTCAAAAGTGTCAACTTAATATCCTCCCAAGTGCTCCAGAATTAACTGCAATGGAAACAACTGAATGGTAAATTTTCTCTCAGAGCTCTGTTTATAAACTGTGACTTTCGATTCTTTCTTTTAAAAGCTAGCTATTTATTCAATCTGCCTTTCCCAAACACCTTTACTAAAATCTACAAAGAAGACCGTTAAATGCTAAATCTTGCCTGATTGTAAAACTTGAATTCTCTTTTAAAATGTAAAATTCTAGTAATCTATTTTAAATGTATAATTTCCTGCGGTCCTTTATGCCTATTTTTAAATCTATTCAATTTATTCTAAGATTTTATCATTTTAATATTATACGTATTTAATATGCCAAATGACTCGAAACCACAAGTATTTCTAAATATAATTTTAGCTTATCGATCTGGGAAGATAATTTCAAATCTTCGCTATAATAAATATTTAATTGAATTATTATTTTTCTTTCTCACTGTTTCGAGATCATATTATTATTTTACTGATTAATTTTCAGGTATTAATATTACAATAATCAGTTATCTAGTTAAGATTGTAGTTTGCTTAATTCTAGTTATGAATTATAACTATTTATATATGTAACCTGTACATCATAGGAACTAGCCACAGAGATATTCTCAAAGCATATTTTAATGTTTTATTCATAATTTATCCCTCAAATATGCTTTATCTTCCTTAGATTTATATATGTTGAGATGCAGGTGATAATATTAAACTAGGTTACTAATTAATTAAGTCCCTAAATAGTATATTTAAATTATTAAATTTGACAACTAGGTTGTATAGATATGCAAATAGACACTATCTAATTTTAAGGCACGATAATATAGTTAACGTATTTGCATTATATATGTATAATTTACGGATGTGTCCTTACAAAGTACACAATGTACAATTATCTGCTTGCTGCATGATTATTGATGAGTTGCTGGCGGAGGTCACTCTCATCCACTTTAGTTCGGGTTAAAGCACACTTTTAGAACTAGGGCACAAGGACCTAGACTATTCATAATGCTTATCCGACTCCCTGAACTACTAATGTTCCTATTCGTAGCAAGTTGAGCAATTTTAGGGCAAACCAAGTCTTTGAGACTGAAGCCCGTAAAAAATGACCCATGTGCACCTTTTTGCTTAATTAATATTTTAATATGTGCCATAGAGTATATAGGTAAACCTATTATAAACCAGTTTTCTCTCCTTTTATATTAAATGCTTATCTAGCATTAGAGTATATCCTAATCTAGGTTAACACACTAACCTGCATATCTCTGGGCCTAATTACATGCTCGATTTAACTTTGTATAGATAGATGCCATAAGAGCGCTATTACAGTTAGTTCTATAACTTTGGCTATAAAGTTCCATATGATCTAGCAGACTACATAAGAGCTAGAAATTTGGCATATTAATTAATATAGGCATAAACTCCAATATTGCACTACACTTTATTAAACACTTATTATGAGATATGTAACATTAATCTCTTTAGTTATATAACGCCTGTGAGCATAATATCTCACGTTCCCATCACATAATTTTGTGTACTTTGATTTATCATTTGTTATTGTTTTATTAGATTAATAATATTTAAAATTATAACTCGTTCCCATATTTTATTTGTCCGTGAGTTCATTTTATCCAACCCTAGAGTTAACTGTACATACATCAGTATATCTATAGGTAGATCATTCTACTATATTTCATAATCAATCATTGATATTTTAGTTAATCACTTAGTCATATGTGTGTATGTCTGACCAAATCAATGCTAAATTAGTTAATTTACAAGTCTTTTGTTTTACCCTGAGTGACTGCTGGACCGAGGTTAAATTGAAGGTCTGTGTAAGTTGAGAAGTGTCATCCATAGGGTATTAGATCGTTGAGCAGAGGTGAAAGGATTGAATGTTGGTCAGATTCTGTATCCCAGTATCCATACTCGATCAGCTTTAGTGTATTATGCCTGTGTTCTAGATTTTGTTACGTGGAGGGACAATTCTTACCGTTACAGTAGAGATTGAGTATATGATAAATAGGGGTAATAGACTTTTATATATTTGGAAGACAGCATAAGTCATAATTGTTATATTGAGATAATTAGTGTTTTTGCAGTAATTTTTTGCATAGTATAAAATGTTAAAGATAAACTGTTTTGTAAATTTTGAATATGGGTTGATAATATACTCACCCTGTGGTGATCAATTGGTCAAAATAAAATATCTTTTTTCATTGAAAGGTAAGATTTTTCTAGCAGAATCATTTGTTAAACTCCTCTTGTATACTTTTTCTCATTGCTGAGTAGAATGGGGAATCCTAGTAATAGGAGGGTTTAACTTGGAAAATTTGAGTTAGATATATTTCATTAATAATTTTACTAACCTAATTATATCATTTCAAGTAAATATAAATGAATATGAAATAAACTAATAATTAAATTAAATTTGCTTCTTTATATTTGTAAACAAAATTGATAAAAAAAACAAAAACAAAACAATACTATTACAATAAAGTAATATTTGCCATATAGTATATCAATAACATTATTAATGTCTTTATATTCATGGCTTACAGGAATTAACTTGACCCTGCAGGATTCAGTATAGTGAGTGGTAGAGAGTTGAAATCAGGCTACAGCTTCTTCAATCACAGCTGAACCCTTATTAATTATGATGCTTAAATGTTGCATGATCTTATAAAGCATTTGATTGATTTCTGTAAATTATTTTTACAACAAGAATCATAGAGGTTTTGATTGAGATTTTACAATAAACCAGGAACTTCTTAATAACCTTCACACTACTGCATATTCTTGAAATGTAAAGAAAGATACTGTAAAAGATAAATAATCCCAAGATGCATTTCATGGTGAATCAGCACTCATCAGTTGAATCATGTTATCATTTCTTATATATATATATATTATCACATGATCAATATTAATCAATAGTAAATTATTACATTTTGATTTTACAAGTATCAAACTTACCCTAACAACAAGTTTATCATGAACCATTCTAGATAAATACAGTAATGATTATTACTAATTATTTATTAGACTAGAGATTATCTCTAGCACATTTTGGAGGTCACTTGTCTTTTACATTTTCTTTATTCATGTGTTTCAAGAATATGTGGTAATGTTAGATACACATAAAAAAAAGTGGAATGGTCACTTGTCTTTTACATTTTCTTTATTCATGTGTTTCAAGAATAAGTGATTAGTGGTAATTATTACAGTATTTATCTAGAATAGATAATATCAAAGTTGTGATTAAGGTAAATGTGGCACTTCTACATCAAAATATAATCATTTACCACTGATAAATACCGAATATATAATAAAGATATACATTAGAGATGGTAACATGGCCAACTAGTTCAGTACAAAATGCATCCTGGAAGTCATTTTTCTTTTACAGTGTCTTTACTCATGTATTTCAAGAATGTATGTTGGTGTGGAAGTATTTAAGATAATGTATAATAGATATTACATGTGGATAAAGAGAAATAAAGTTGAATTGGTACATGTATAAGTTTACATTTTAAAAAAAAGTATATTAATCTTTATCTGTGCTAGGGATCATCTCTAGTTTAATAAATAATTAATGATAATCTTTAATTTACTAAAACTGATGATGTCAAAGTTAGGGGCAGGGGTTACATTCATAAATCAAGAGCGGTCTGCAATCCTTAAAAATGATAAAAAAAAGGTATTATAAATGAGAAATGGTAACATTTTGCATCTCACATAAAAGATTTTTAAAGTTCTACTTAGCAAATAATTTTGGGGGCACATTTGTTGGCATAAGCCCAGCAGATAAATCTTTGTATGAATAAGTCTGATGGATAAGACTAAAAATTCAAATAAATGTGTTTATTAACAAAGATTTAGATATAATAGTGATTGTTTTATAATATAGTAAAATTCTTTATTACAAACACTATATTATAAAAAAACAGTCAATAAAATATACTGAACTTACACAAAAAAAAATAGCACCAAAATCAAACCATTAAACACCTACCAGAAATGGTTTTCTTGATTACATATGAATAATAATAGTCATAAATCTCAACTTATTAACTCTCTTCAACAAACTATGTAATTCTTAAACTCTTGTTAACCTCGAGTTCGGTTGAAAAGGTAAAATACTAAATATAAACTAATTAATAGCACTGAGCTAGCTTTCAGCAAAACACTGCCTGGATAATAGTGCTGAATAAAATTATGCAGTACATGTACATTTGTAATATATTAATTAGGCACAATATGCAAATAAAGTAATTAGATATTCCATTTTCTAGACAATGGAAGAATTTCTTTCTGTTGGATGGAATGCCGATCCTTTGCAATTGCCCAAGACTCTTTATATTTTCTTATCCTATCATCTCTGAGCAAAATGTTCTAACATTGGATGGAGAAAAGGTATGACTCATGGTGCATTCATAGTCAGAAAGGATGTCTGTGTTCAGTATTTTGTTTAGCCCTGTTGCATAGATATGCATGTTGGGCAATTCTTGTGGATCCATTTGAATGAGATAGCCCATAATACAAAGCTGCGTGATGGGTTAGAACATGCAAATTTTATAGACCCCCTGAGGATGCTTTATATATGTTTTGTCTTTGGTATTGTTCAACAAATTGTTACGAGATGTTAGAAGATTTGAGCAGAACAAGACGATAGGAAAGGACTGTACAAAGAGGCTAGGGTATTAATTGCAAAGGATCCATAGTCCATCCAACAAAAAGAATCAGAAAGTTCCTTTGTCTTGGAAAATGGAATATCTAAATATTTTTATTTGCATATTGTGCCTCATTTATATATTATATAAGTATACCTATATTGCATAATTTTGCCTTTTCAACCAAACTCAAAGTCAACGAGTGTTTAAGAATTAAATAGTCACAAGTAAAACACACATATAGAAAAAATAACTTAAATAAAAATGACAAAAATTTATTGCAATTAATATAGGCTTATTCTAACGATTGCTTTCTCTAATTGATATGTATGTGTATGTTTAAATACACATACATATAAAGATATAAATTGCAAATGGAAATATTAAGTTATAAAAGAATTATAGAATTTTAAAAGACTGATCATTTTAAAATAGTGAAATAGAATTTATATTATAACTTTATAGGGTATATGAGCACAGACTTTCACACCACCCACCTCTCTACACTCTATCTAATAACACTGATACACCTAAACACATATATGCTGAAAAGATAAATAATCACCAATATTCGTATTTCATGTTAAACCAGCAATCATCAGTTGGTCCAGACTATCATCTTTACACACATATATAGTATAAGTGCTCAGATATATATTAAGATAGACTATCCTCATAGTTTAATGGACAGGCTTCAATCCACTCCACACTCCAACTCTTCAACCGTCTGTCCAATTGAAAATCTGATGATCGAATGCTCAAAGGCCACCCTGAGGCCGAGATTAATATATATCTGAGCACTTATACTATATATGTGTGTAAAGATGATAGTCTGGACCAACTGATGATTGCTGGTTTAGCATGAAATACGAATATTGGTGATTATTTATCTTTTCAGCATATATGTGTTTAGGTGTATCAGTGTTATTAGATAGAGTGAAGAGAGGTGGGTTGTGTGAAAGTCTGTGCTCATATACCCTATATTACATATATATAGCCACAGGTATATAACAAGCCTGTGTTTCAGTTATTACATTATAGAGATGTCTGCCCATCCTTGCATATGTATTAAATGGATTATGTCCTGTACAGGTGGGGTTCAGATTGACCTCAGGTCAACATGGGTGTGACAATAATCTCGGCCTCAGGGTGGCCTTTGAGCATTCCATCATCAGATTTTCAATTGGACGAAAGGTTGAAGAGTTGGAGTGTGGAGTGGATTGAAGCCTGTCCATTAAAGTATGAGGATAGTCTATCTTAATATATATCTGAGCACTTATACTATATATGTGTGTAAAGATGATAGTCTGGACCAACTGATGATTGCTGGTTTAGCATAAAATACGTATATTGGTGATTATTTATCTTTTCAGCATATATGTGTTTAGGTGTATCAGTGTTATTAGATAGAGTGGAGAGAGGTGGGTAGTGTGAAAGTCTGTGCTCATATACCCTATATTACATATATATAGCCACACGTATATAACAAGCCTGTGTTTCAGTTATTATAACTTTGTAAGATTAAAAAAAAAAATAATAATTTCTAACTATAAGTAAAAGCAGTTAAATCAAGAGAGAAGAATGCAGTATTTTGAACAATCAAAAGAATTTGAGAGTTAAATTTCCTCTGTAATAATAAATTGTAAGCTAAATATAACTCATTAATTAAAGTTATATATATAATAGTTTAAATTCTTATTTCTAGAATGTGAGCAGTGAAAGGAGTAACACCTTACGTGATGATTGGGATTAGGAGCCAACTAGCATTAGGAAAGGAAACAAAGAAAAGCTCTCAGTGTGAATTGGATCAATTGGAGTTTCACCAATTCACATGGACTTATAATGGGTGCAAAACGTTGGTGACTTCAGGTGCAGATAACTGGCCTCTGAACATCAAACAGCCATCTAGGCCTTCTACAGGGTGTATAGATCCTGGTTATTATTTTTATGTGCCTATGGGCATAGACATATCACAAATGAATAAAACTGCCTAGGGACAAGTTTTAATGTGCATATACATAGAGAAAAAAAAAAGCAGTAATACATAAATTTATAACATTTTCATTCACTACTCACTTAACAAGTTATTAAAATGTAATCTATTAAATTTTTCATGCATAAATAAAAAAAAATTTTTTAACTAAGCATTATTCTTTTCACTCTTGTTATTATTATTTTTTTTTTACAATAGTTGTTTCAAGAATATTTTTAATTTTAAACATTTTATTCTACTTAGCATATTATAGAATTATTATTTATTATAGAAACTTTATGTGACTTTTATGTAGATATCTGTTTGAAGCATGTAAAATAATTCATTTAATTTATGTCAGTTTTAATAAATATATAATCTGTCATTTCAAATTTGTTCCACTTTAATATATCAGATTAATATCTTCTAGGAAGTATAATTTTGTATTTATTAAATTTCAACATATTTTAATGTTTAAGTATGAACAAGTAATTCTTATTCACTGGTTTATAATTAAAATTTAGTTGAATCAGTTATCCAAATCATTGATATATTTTATATGTTTTTTCTTTCAAATAAATGTATATGTTAAAATAGGCAAAACTCTCTCCATACAGTAGTGCAACTCAAAGCAAGACAGAGTAATCAATGGATGCTAGAAGGCCTGTGCATAAAATCCCTATCTAGTGCCTACTCATCCAATATCCCCAAACTAGTTTCTGGCTTGTGGCCTTCGTCAGTGAGGAGCCTTGGATCTGAGAGAACTGCACCTAGATCTTAGTATCTAATGCAATCCTCCAGCAGCCACCTTTTATCTCTACATAACTACAAAACTATGAGAATAAAATTGAAAACACAAATATTTTCAATCTAAGCTCAATAGCTTATATAGTCATATGGGTCTGAACTCAGTTCAGCACCCATACATTTTGGTGTCTTTGGTTCTTTTATAACCATAGCCACCACCTTCCTATTAGGCAGGATTGGTATTAAACCTTTAAACATCACATGATCACTATCTCCCATGCTTGCTCATAACTTGTTAAAATAGGCAAAACTCTCTCCATACAGTAGTGCCACTCAAAACAAGACAGAGTGATCAATGGATGCCAGAAGGCTTGTGCATAAAATCCCAATCTAGTGCCTACTAATCCAATATCCCCAAACTAGTTTCTGGCTTAAAATGTATAGGTGTTGAACTGAGTTCAGACCCATATGACTATATAAGCTATTGGGCTTAGATTGAAAATATTTGTGTTTTCAATTTTATTCTCATAGTTTTGTAGTTATGTAGAGATAAAAGGTGGCTCCTGGAGGGTTGCATTAGATCCTAAGATCTAGGTGCAGTGCTCTCAGATCCAAGGCTCCTCACTGATGAAGGCCACAAGCCAGAAACTAGTTTGGGGATATTGGATTAGTAGGCACTAGATTGGGATTTTATGCACAAGCCTTCTGGTGTCCATTGATTACTCTGTCTTGCTTTGAGTGGCACTACTGTATGGAGAGAGTTTTGCCTATTTTAACAACAGTTATGAGCAAGCATGGAAGATAGTGATCATGAAATGTATATGTTTATATATCTGATTTTTTCAACATTGAATTTGACTTTATTAACTAAAATATATACTGTATATACATTAAATCTTTGAAGGAATAAAATTTTTGTGAAGCAAGCATGAAACTATGAACAAAGAGCAGTCAATTTGCAACACTAAAAAAGATTGCCATTGCTACAGTGGGTGATTTGCATAAGAAATCTAAAATTGCATGCTGGCATTCATTAACATCATTAATGTTTTACTCCAGAATAACAGTGTTGTTAATGAAATACTGTTAAATAATCGTGGGCCTTACACACAAATACAAAAACAATCAATATTTTTTTCACAATTGTCAACCTATTGATTTTTCTCAATATGGATGATCCCTTGATTGATCTTATGTACAGAAAAATGTAAAAATACTAACTTCTTTTACCTATGAAAATATTCATCATATTAAGATATAAATACAATTATTTTTTTCAATGGCTGCAAAAATTCAGGCTACTCTTTAAGGGAGAGTGAGGCTGAACCAATATAGTTATGGAGTGTTTCAAATATTTTGGCTGTACTTATAACTATATTACCAAGTAATAAAAAGTTAAATCTAAAACAATTAGGTATATGAAAATTTTAATTATTGCCCATAATACCACCTGCATAATTAATCTAAACACTCACAAGAGTTAATTATTAACTAAGTAAATCAAATTTGTTCTACTATAATGTGTCAGTAATGATTTTTAGTGGATACAAGATATTATTTTACATTCAGTTTGTCATCTTAACTTCTTATATATTAACTGTTAATTGAATTTATACTCAGTTGAATCTATACACTTCTAATCGAATATATATTTAGTTGGTATTTTGGTTTAATTTTATATTATACTTTTACATTTCTTTCCTCTGAAATATTAATTTGAATTTATTTTATAACTTGATTGCAAATTACTTTTATTTATACTGGTCTCTTCCCCTTTCATTCCTTCCCTCCCTCTTCCAATAATGCCAAGTTGTAAAAAGAATTTTATTATGGAGAGATTATTTAATAAGAATTTTTTAAAAAAAAACATTATCATCAATTAATTGCCAAAAACAAATCCTACCCATCATATATGAACACACTTGAAGTTTTTTTTTTTCTTTTTATCCTCTGTTTTCAAATAAACATGATTATGGTTCTCTCAAAAATCATCTACCACTTTTCTTATGGTTTTTACACACTCTTCAAATCCAACTTCTCACCTTATAAATATTGTCCCAAAACAATTTCTATTCCTTTTCAGAAATTTGTTTTTCTTACATTTTCTGATACTTCTACATTTCTTCACTATACTTTGCAACTTTACTATTATATAACAGATTCATTCACCTCACACTTAACGGAACCTTAACAGATGGATTCACGCCTAAGCGCTCCATACCTCAAGGGTCTCCGCTTAGTGCATTGCTATTTTCATGCTACATAGACCCTCTTTTAAGGTCTATAGAAGACTCCCTCCCTGGAATTCATATACCAAGAATCAAGAAATCCATCACCTCCATTGCATATATGGATGACGTCATAATATTCCTTCCATCACATAAGTACCTCCAACCGCTTTACCTTTTACTGGACAAATTTTCTAGCTCATCTCAACTACACATTAATCACAGCAAATCCTCTACATGGCGAATATTAAATGGAAAAAAAATCCATTCCAAATTTCTTGCGGAGCCCCAAAATTTCTTGGGGTTCCCTATATATAAATCTCAACTCGCCATGACCAAAAGTATTCAGAATACCATCATCGAACAAGCTGACCACCTTACACAGGGGCTATCGAAGGTCTATTTATCTCTGCAGGGCAAGGTCACTCTGTTAAATATGAAAGTAATGGCCAAGATTGCCTATTATCTCCCGTTCATTACCATCACCAAGATATTCCTATCCAAAGTTTACAGACTATGTGCCCGACTGTTTTGGAAGGGTCGTACTTCATCCATCAGCACAGCAAAAATGCAATTCCATAGAAAACAGAATGGAATGTCCCTTCATTCCATTCAGGCAATATTCTATCAAAAAGCACACACAGTGGTAGTCAACCTGATACAAAAATATGATAGCATCCTTGCAACAGAACCAATAACTCCCACAGATACACCTCCTCCTGAGAAGTCCTCTTGGATAGACCAAATCCTCTCCCATCTTTACAAATTCAATGGCAACTCCTCCGAGTGCTTTCTTACCAAAATCTCCATATGGACTGCCCACTCATTAATGAACCCCCAACCTTCACAATTAAGACCAAAACTTGGAGTAACAAATCAAAAAATTACTACACTATTCAAATTCTTATGGATGGAGCCAAAGTTCTTGGATTTTTTAATTAAGGCTAACTTGAATGCAATTCCAACAAACTATTTCCTCCATTACAGAAGATTTATAAAAAACATAGATCCTTGCTGTCCTGTCTGTAATAGAGAGGAAGAAACCTTTGAGCATATGATTCTATCCTGTACTGGCTTGACATCTGTACGGCTAATGATAGCCCAAAATACCTCAATGGACTTTTATAAGATGCTGTCTATTAAAGATTGCATGAAAGACCGAAACTTCATTCACATAAGAATATCGACTTTTATTATATACTTACTGTGGATAACTAGATGCAAAATCACCTTCAATATCCCACCACCGAATGCAATGACAGTATTCATCAGTACTTTAAACAAGATTAAAAAAAAGATGAAATTATATCAACAAAGTTGCTTTATGAGAATACTTGGAGACTATTCAAAATCCACAGCATCCCAACATCCCTATAATTATTCATGGAAGGAACTGAACCTTTCTCTTCAAACCACATAGGAAATAGAGATCATTTTGTTAAGACAGCTGACCTTCTTGAACAACAAAATACCAAGAAATCAATTGTTCCAAATGGACTACATAAAACACTCAGAGACTTCTTTAATGGAATTAATTTGTATTATTAAAAAAAAAAAAAAAAAACACTGGCCAACTATTCCTTTCTTCCTGTTCCCCATATGTATATAACCATATTATCTTTTTTTACTCACAATATAAACATATATATGCAAAATGACTCAAAAGAGTAAATGTAATAATTTTTATAGCAATAATAAAATTCTTTTGAAAGTATCTTTGCAACTTACTCTTTCCATTCTAGTCTAAATCAACATCTCTAATCTTTTTAATTTTGTTCCCCCTTTCTAATTGTTCATATTTTTTTTATGTGTCAAAGCATCGGCCAGGAAGCGAACCCACGAATCCGCGACAACTGCTTGTAAGGCGGCTGTGCTGACCACTCGGCCACCAATGACTGACTTGTGTTCATATTTTTGATCCATACAAAGCTACATTCCCCAAGCATTTTATATGCCTCTTTTTTTTTCATATGTCATAGCATCGGTCAGGAGGCGAACCTGCAACAACCATCTGCAATAAACTGCTTGCTTGCAAGGCAGCTGCACTGATCTCTAAGCTAATAATGCTTGACTTTTTTTCCAAGTTTAATTTTAATAACCTATTAAAAGTTTCAAAATTTATTTTTTTAATTCTGCATTATCATAAATAACTCCTGACATTAAAAAAATGCTACAAGTTTTTTAAAGATTTTAAGTGAGCTTTATTTTAAACTCCAATAAATCATGTTAAACTGGATGGATGACAGTTTTTAAATGGCTGACTTTGCGTGTAGCATGCATTAGAATTCGAAACTAATTGGCTCCACATGGAAAACAGACTTCATCTTGATGAACTTCTTATATCAGCAAATTATGAAAAGTATACTCTAAAACTATTAATGTAAATTGTGACAGTATTACAGAGGATAATTGCATCATGATTACAGATGTAAGGATCCTAAATTCTCAAAATAAAAAGGGATTACATGGTTTTGGCAATTTAAAAGACTTCAGAGTGATCTTAGCTTCACTTAGAAAATACAAAATTATTTCATATCAAAAGTGAAGATTCTCTATACATTAATTGTTCAGTACTAGGATATAAGTATCATTCTTCTAATAAAGCATATCTTCTTAAAACTTCTGGATTTACATTGATAATTAATAGAATGTATTGTAAACATGAATTACTTTTGTTTCTAATGGTCCTGTAAAGAAAACAGCCTTCATTGAAAATAATTTAATGATAATTCAATCACAATTTGGATAGATCATTTTATCTATGCAATATTTAACTTCCCAATACAAATTGGCCCTGCCATTCTCTTTCAGAGCTTCCTAAACCTTCTGTTCCTGAAGAAAATGACCAACTCCCACAGTAGTCTTCAGAGATACATAAATGATAATCAAGCAGGCCATCAATTTTTAGAATGCAAGGATTTAAATAATATGCACTTAATGATGCCAAATGAGAAAAATATTCCATTCAGGCAGATGGGAAACAGAAACAATTCCAGATTTATATTTTGTTTTGACAAAAAATGCTGTAACACTACCTGCTGAGCTTTAGATAAGAGATTATTTCCCCATACTCAAATGAAGTCTAATCAGTTTTGGAATTTACATTCCTATACATGAAAGATATCATATTCTGGAAATGAAATTCAAAAATCTAACTTGAACCAGTATACTAGAAATCTTAAACAGAATATTAATAAAACCTCACCTATTTCCTTTGTGGTATAATAATTTTAACAACTCATAATATGATGATGCCAAAGACATTCTCATAAATTATAAAAGCAATTCATTTTAAGGTAGGCCAAAACCAGTAGTACTATTTGCAGCAAGTTTTGTCTATGAAAGATATGGAAATTGCTGACAAATGTATAGAATTTCTAGATGTCAGAAAAAAAAATGAAGAGAGAGATCATGGGGAAATAAAACTTTACATTATAAGTCCTAATCTCTTTTATAAAAATTTTTGTAGATGTAAAAGTAATTCTAAAAAAATAATCAAACATCTAATTTTTCCATCATAAGAAATCATTAACAGTTGATTCATTTCTAAAGATAACTTACTGTTGAACCAAAGTTTTATTTTAAAAAGTAAACCTTTACCCCAATTAGCGATGACAAATGCTTCCCCCCAAAATGTTCCATACAGTAAGATCTGATATAAAAATTAGCAATTATAATGAATTCCTTTGGGGGTAAAATTAATTTCTTGTTCTAAATACAAAATATAAAAAAACTGAAATGCAGGCTTATTATATACCTGTATCCGTATATGTAATATATAGGATATATGAGCACAGATACACTTGAACACATATATGTCGAAAAGATAAATAATCACTAATATACATATTTCATGTTAAACTAGCAATCATCAGTTGTTCTAGATTATCATCTCTACACATATATACAATGAATGCTCAGGTATATACATTAAGATAGCCAATCTTCATACTTTAATGGACAGGCTTCAATCCACTCCACACTCCAAACATCCATCCAATTGAAAATCTGAAGATAGAACACTCAAAGGCCACCCTGAGGTTGAGATTGGATGGATGGTTGGAGTGTGAGGTGGATTGAAGCCTGTCCATTAAAGTATGAAGATTGCCTATCTTAATGTATATATCTGAGCATTCATTGTATATATGTGTAGAGATGAGAATCTAGAACAACTGATGATTGCTAGTTTAACATGAAATATGTATATTAGTGATTATTTATTTTTTTGACATATATGTGTCCATTAAAGTATGAGGATTGGCTATCTTAATATATATCTGAGCACTCATTGCATATATGTGTAGAGATAATAATCTGGACTAACTAATGATTGCTGGTTTAGCATGAAATATGGATATTGGTGATTATTTATCTTTTCAACATATATGTGTTCAAGTGTATCAGTGTTATGAGATAGAGTGGAGAGAGGGTCATGTGAAATCTGTGCTCATATACCCTATATATTAAAAATATAAAAAAATAATAAAAGCCTAAATTGGAAAAAGTCATTATTTTTTTTAAAAAAATGCATCTGTGGTTAAATATACTATTTAAAAACAGTTTGGTAGCTATAATTTAAAAAAGACAAAAATATATATTTTTCCCATTGCTGATTGCCATTTTGTTTCTTATGTAGCCATTTTATATATAAAATCCCTATTTTTGCTGTTTTCTAATTTGTGAATGTATGAATGTTTGTCTGATGCCATGTGCCAAATTCACAACCACTCCATTTATGCAAATGAAGTAATTCTGCCATTAATAAAAAATACTGCAATTGTGCTTTTAACTACATAAATGCAGTATACATTTTGTGTTATTGATTCCCAACAAGCTGCAGAAGTAGTCACAAATGGTGATTCAGAATTTGGCATTAAGGCACTACATGTTTTCATGGTCTATCAATCCCCTAATATAGTACAGATGAATGACATATTTAGCAATATTTAATAAAAGAACATACATTAAATCATTAAAAAAAATTGTTAAAGTAACCTATAAAAAAAAATATTACAAAAATGATGGACTCAAAGGATGGCATTTTTGTATTCCAACATTACTAAATGGTAACTATTAATAAAGCTCAAAAAACTATTACGATTAATCATGATGTTGAAAAATCGCAGAAAAAAAAAGATTTTTTTTTAAATCAGAGAGCACTCCAGTAAATATATATTTGCTCTGTAGTGCTGTCAAATATAACGGGTATATTTAAAAATGTAAATTTTAATTTAGCTTTATAAAAATTCAGAAATGTATTTATATAATATTAAAATGTTTTGTTTAATTTGCATTAAATCCTAAAAAAAAAAAAATTAATTAAAGCAACCAATTATTACAAAAATGGTGGGGTTTTTGGATTCTGTCACATTAAATCTTAAAAAATTGTTAAAGCAAGGAATTTAAAAAAACCATGGTGTTTACAAGATAAGTACATCTGGTAGAATGATATTTTCCAAATTACAATTTGTTGAATTAAAATAAAATATGATGACAAAGAAAAAAATAACTGCAATGCATATATATTTTAAAATGAAATAATAATAATAATAATAACACCATGTACAATTTGAAATTTATTTTCAAGAATTTTTTTTTTTTAGATTATATACTTTTTTTATTTTACATAAATGCAATGAAATTAAATAAAATTTAAGTAAAGAAATGTTATGTATAGTTGATTGCTACAGTTGTAATTAGATATAGAAATAATTAAATCTTTTTTATATATACTGAATAATTCACAAACATTTTGTAAGAGTGTTGATTTAAAATTGAAAACATAAATGGTATTTTAAACGTACGTTTGTAACCATTGTTTAAAGTGTTGGAAGTAGAAATATTTTTTTCAAAATTTTCAATAAAGATATATGTATTAATTGACAGGAAAAATAACATTTGTAAAAACTTTAATTCATAAAACCAATTAAGTGAATATAGATTAGTTAATATATGCATTTTACAATTAAATATTAATACGCTTTGTTGTTATACATGATCAAATTTATGATACTTACTGCACTAAATGAAAGTGAGGTTGTTGAGGAGATTTTGATTTGGTAGTTATTAAAAATGAAAATCTTCTTTACTTTGGATATGTTATAAATGAAACCACTAAATGATTGATAAAGTCACTAGATGAACGTGCATTAATTGTATTTTAATTCTATAATCTAAACAGCATTGTATACTATATAATAATAACTAAACTCTATTTGTGAATTACTAATGTGAATTCCATTTGATTTCCGGCTGTAGCTTTAGTGAAGCCACTATCCTATGATGTCATCCATCTCACACAATGACTGCCACTTCTTGACAGCTATCTTGAAAAAATGGCAGATTTTTTTTTTTTAAAGTTTCCATTTTTTTTTCTACAGGTAATGAATCATGATAGAAAGTCCATCACTAAGAGGGATAAAGGTGCATATATCTGATCAATTGAGATAAAAGGTGCAGCATTATTCAATTATAGGTCATAGGATATCTATCTCATTTTTACCCCCACATTTCAGTGATTAATGATTGTATCTTCCACGTTTGTTATCTGTAGTTTGAAATTGGACAAACATTATAATTTTTCCAGTCAGCTGAAAATTCCAGGACTTTTTCAAATGTACAGCCTGTACAAATGATTAGCAATCCAATTATTGGTTGGTAAATAGGTAGCTAATATTTTTCACTAGAGTGTAAATAAAAAAAGAAAAAACATATAAATTACAACTGAACAGCAGTTGATAGTAGTATATCCTTTCTTCTCAGGGCTCATCAGTGAAATATAATATTTCAAGCTGTATTACTTTTCTTATCTTTATATGTACATAGGCTTCAAATGAAAAATTGGGATCGTCTTCATTTACTATAAAACTACATTTAATTAAGAACAATTTTTGTGAATTAATTTTTTTTTCAATTAAATGCATTTTCTCAAGCGTGGCAATTTTCTTCAATCAATTTACAAACAATTATTTAACGAACAACATTTTACTGTCAAATAATTCAGCCATTGAAACAGAATTCTTCGGAGATTCAGCTAAGAATAATAGTTTTTTTTCTTTCAACTGAGCTTCTACATACTTCTTTCTTCTTTGTCATTATTTTTTTACATTCCATTAATTCCAAATAATAATAAAAAAAGTCACATTTTAATTAAATAAATGAAAATAAGTTTCTTTTACAAATAAAAATATGGAATATATATATGCTAACAATTGTGTCCAAAGTCAGATTTAAAAATCAATTCAACTGGATACATGATATAAAAAAAGAAACATTCGATCTTCGTGGGATCTCATTTCTAGAGCTATATAAATAAGATAATTATATGGCCAGTATCTCAGAAGGTCATGTGACATTTGAGCGTAAAAGTTTTGGGTTGAGCATAGTCCTTCCATTTAATTCATATTTTCTCTTTGGTTAAATTTTCCTGAACTGGAATCGATACAGAATAAATCAGTAGCTAATGAGGCGCCCACCAATCAATTGTACTAAACCGCAAATAATTATGACGTTTAAAATCGTATAAAAAAAAAATAGTAGAAATTATGTTGACATAATTACATAAAATGCTTGAAAGAATATACATATGACAGATTTGCAAATTCACTGCATATTTCACAGTAAAATCTATCAAACATTTTAAAATGATCAATAAATCATATTATGTGATTCACATAATGCAACAAGTTATTTAACGAGATAAACCCGCGAACAAAAAAAAAAAAATCCAAACTCGCTGATTTCCGTTCTACCAAGACTTACTATATATATATATATTTACATGCGTGTATGAGTGTATATGTGTTGCAAGAACAATTAGAAGTTTAATCTCTGGGGTTTCAATTATAAAGTTATGCTAATGATTACAACTAAATACTAATTAAAAGTATTAAATAATGCGATTTAATTGTAATAAAACTGTTTCCAATGCGTTCAAATAAATGAACAACATAAGCTGATTACTTAATATATAAATATAAATGGTGATATATGATCTGCTTGAAAGCACTTTCTTGACTCAAGGAATTAATTTGACAAAAAGACTCAGTATAAAGGCAAAAATCAAAAGTATATAAAACTGGTTTATTCAAAATGAGACTTAATTTGGATACTAAAAAAATAACAATCTTATGGTTGGTTGCTTTTTTTTTTGTTTATTCAACTCAAAATCACTTCACTTTGCTATTTCATTTAACTGTATAGTTTTTTGAGGTAGTCCCGTCACCATGGTCATTCCAGTAACTTCTGTTTCAAATCCTAAGAATTTGCATAATATTTGTTTATTTAGAGATAAATTTCAAATCATCACAAAGACTACTTGATCTAATTAGATAACACTCTAGTTATAACACACACACAAAAAAAAATCTATGTGTAATAGATAATTCACAAGAAAAAAATTTTTGATTAGTGACAGAAAACCTTAGCACTGCTAAGCAACAAGCAAAAATTTCCACATTTAAACCCCCAAAAAATCACTCAAAAATCTGCAATATTTCATGTGAATTTAACATATATTGAACCAATTATTAACAATCAACTATGTCACAGATCTTTGCTAAGATAATTTGGTACTTATATATTAGACCTGCAACATAGGAATGCCTTTCCACATTTGTGATAAATGTCTAATCTTGTGATCCTGTCAAATAAACCCTGAGATCTTATCCAATAATGTGATAATTTTACACTTCCATTTATTATCCAGATTTTGTTCAGCCAAGTTCTTCTCAATGTATTTTTTACTTCGGTGCTGATTTATTTTTCCATTTTCTAATTAATACTACAATTTTTTTAACAGAATACAAAATGATGAACATTTGAGTTTACCTACTACTGAAATCAATGTGGTCAAGTACATCCACCCTTTGGATAAGCAATGGCATTGTGACATTCAAGACGTAATAATAAAATAGGCCTTCATAATGGAACATGATTGGAGAGTTCCAGAATTGCATTTTTGGCAGCGATCAGATTTATTTACAGTCGAGCTTGCAAATTAACATCCACAGAATAGGGGTGGGGACAAAGCTTGGTTTAGCAGAGAAAGGAAACACCAACAAAATCATCAAAATTGAACAGAGCCTTTTGCACAAAAAGAAAAAAAAAGAAGCTGAACGAATTCTGAACAGTACATGTTTGGCGGCTTGAGAAGGGAGACGGATGAGTATTTCATTATGAGAATCGATGAAAGAACAGTGGCAACTCTAATAGAAGCCATCAAACAAAATGTAGAAGAGGAATCAACAATTTATTAGGACTGTTGGAAAGTCTATAAAACCGCTGAATTATGAGCTGCTAGTTACCAATTATTTTTATATGAAATATGTGCTAAATAAGTCTCCATTTTGAAAAAAAAATTACTTTAAGCTTCCATTTTGGAACAAAATTTCATCCACTTAAAATAAAGTAGAACAGAAAAATGATTGTCTCATCATCATGATAATTTCTGTTATATATTATACAGTAAGTTTTCATTTTAAGAGCTTTGTACATTCATGCCAGATATACACAATACTTTAAATATAATATTTAGACATGCTAATATTTTAGATATAGACATAGGAATATTTTATTTTTATTTTTTGTTGTTGTTGTTGTTGTTGTAGTTTTTAGCTAATTTTGCTAGTAATTGTTTTGTAATTTCATGACAGGCTTAAATATCTGTATTTAAAGTAACATTTGTAAATTTTATAATGCCATGTCATATTTAATAATTTTTGTGTAATATTTATATTTTTAGTATTGTTAAAAAATGTACTATTAGTGTCATGTATTACAGCTACTTTGCCTTTTCACCTACATATTTAGACTGCTGATGACTTTGTAAATCTTGAGAAAATATCATGTACACATGGTCTGTTTTGACGAATTTATCATTTTAAGTTTGTACAAATTCCAGTATGCATGTTATTTGATCCGGTCACAAGATTATAAAGTTATCATATGAATGTGAAAATGTGTAGCAGGTCTAATAAGTAACTAACTACAGACAATTTTGAATTTGCAAAAGCTTTTTTTTAAAAAAAAAATGACATTTTTAAAATCATTAAAACCCAATCAAAATAGCTGCCATACAACCACATGGCTAAGTGGTTGGTGCCAAAACCTATTTTACCATGTTTCCAACTTTAGCTCATTAAAAAACTAATGCCAGCATCATCAATAACAATATCCATGTCAGGAAAAGCAAAGATATTTCAAGTCTATTAATGAATAAGTCAATTTTCATGTTTCAAAACAACCAATGCAAGTAACATTTAAAACCTAGATTTAAAAACACAAGATTGTAAACCCCATTTCTCTGGTGTGGATGCTGACAAATAGCCATTTATCAAAATTTATTATTGCCATGCCCAGAAGATATTTGCATCAATTAAGACATTCCTCCCTGTCAAGTCCATTATCATATTGGCCACTGACTTCAACTGCTTCCACCCCACTTTATGAGACTTCAACTAGTTCAAGTGCCTATCTTGCATGAATTCATAGCTCTAACATCACACAATGGTGCACTTAGGAATAAACACTGCATCTTTTGAGAGTGATGTGGTATACCTGGCTCATCGACCTACCAATGCAAGCAGGTTTACAGAATCACTCCACCAGCTTAATGAACATTGAAAGCACAATACTTGACAGTATAATGCTCACCAACAAATAAGCATAATTTATGTACAGCCATATACCAATGGAACACTAATTCCACCACCTTCCAAAAATGTATTAACAAGTATCACTATGTGCTTTAATGTATTTATCTCATAATGCTTTTGAAAAATCTGTGTAAACCTAGTTTCACTTATGTATGTTGTTATGCAACAATTATTCTTCTTTTAACTACTATAAATCACCTTTTTTTATCATAAGCAAAATTGTAAACCTTCATAGCATATTTAATCTCATGTATCAAATTGTATTCAAAAACTTCTGTTTTTCATATATAACTCACATAACACAAACAATAAGGTAGCCATGAAAACTATATTTCATTGCACCAAACCAATTTATAGATAATCATATATCAATCTAACATGAACTCTAAGCCCCCATATATGTTTTATCTCATATGCTTCCATGTATTTTTCCAAGATCCCATTTAAGAATTCTATGTAATCCTAATGTGAAACATGTATCTTGTTATGCAACAACCATTCTTCTTTCAATTACTGTAAGTCATGTTTTTTCCCCCTATCACATGCAAAATTATAAACCCTTATTGCATATGTAATAATATCATGTATTAACTTGTATCTAAGATCTTATGTTTTCACAAGTTAACTTATGTAATCCTTAACAAAAATTACCTTTGAAACATAAATTAAATAATATAGCTTTAGTGCATAATGGTCACTTACAATATTCATGAATTGATAATCAAATCCAGGTAAAGAGTAAAAATGAGAATTTTCCAAGCAAGCTTGAAGCTCGATCATTCATTAGATGTAAATGGGTATCTAGAAGATCTTACTTTTACGTGCTTGGGGGGGGGGGGATTCTGTGTTAATTGGATTAAGTACCAAAACGTTGTTTATAAAAAAAAGAGAGACAGAGTGGGAGGGGTGATTATAATCAGGGCCGGCGGAAGCGGGCATGCAGGCATGCGGGCGCTGCAGAAGGAGGCGCCATCACTGAGAGATTAGCATCTGAAAAAGGCGTCATCCCTGAGAAATTAAAACTCTACTAACAAAAATACTCACATTTGAAGAATATTATTCTCAAATGTTTATTTACAAAAATTATTGAGAGTAGATTATTGAAAATCATATGAAGTCATATTATATCTTATTAAATGACACACACAAGCAGGCCTGCACACAAGCTCTGCTTAATATTAAAAATATAAAACAATCAAATCTATTATTTATCATGAACAATAAACTAAACATAAAGTTTATTATATTACAAATTTCATATTGTAATGTTTATATATATATAGTACTGCTTATAGTAAACTATAAGTAACTTTCTGCTAGCAAATATATAAATAAACACACACTAAAAGTATTATAAATTAGAACTTATGTATGTATATGCGTATATATATATTAGATCATGTTTGTTAAAAACAGACAGTGACGCAAATAATAAATATGAATTTTTTAAAAAAAAAAAAATCTAAATTTGCCATGTTAAATTATATATTATTTCATACAAACCGTTTGTATGAAATAATATATAATTTAACAATCAATTTTATGCTATTTTTGATATCAAAAATAGCATTACATCGTGCATTCTTTCTAAAAATCATGACTTTTTTAAAACGCCACGGGACACGGTCGGGTCACCTTAGTAAACATACATATTGACAGGGGCACCAAAATCAAATTTGCATGCGGGCGCCTAGTACCCAGCGCCGGCGCTGATTATAATGAAGTGACCTATTAATAAAAATACTATCATCTACCTCTGGGAATCAAATTACAGTTACTATTATCCCCCTCTCCAACACACTATTTTTTACTTCAGCAAACTGCTCCCATAGATAAATAATGCAACAAGTGGGTTGTGACTTTAACTACAACTTTTTCTAATCTACACAGAGTCTGATATAATTTTAAAGTGCACAAAATCCTTGTAGCAAATTATTGGAAAGGGGAAGGAAGCAATGAGCTTGTGTTTATTTATGTTTCAATGCAATAGTTGAGTCTGAACAAAATAAATAAATAAATAATCTGTGGCCTAATCATATTATTATTTATTTTTATTTAAATAATAACCAAATATTACTTCCGTAAAATGCATAACAAATTGACCCGATATTTAAAATTGTAAATAAACTGAATTTCAATTAGGAAGTACAATTAATAATCCAATAGGGTTGCATTAGATAAAAGATGGCTTTAGTATCACCATAGCAACAATCAACTTGAGAGTTGCTCTTTAAAAAATGATATAATGCCATTCTTAAATAAGAAGTATATATATTTTAAAAAATTCTGCTGCAAATCAAAATCTCCCTATAAAACTATCGTTCAATAATACTAAATTAATTAAAAATTATTTTAAAATGATGTCCTGGAGAGTTTACTTGCATTTAAATTTTATGGAAAACAAAACTGATGCTTCTGAATTTTAAATAATTTTTATAACAATTTATAACGAAGAAAGAACTATATATAAAGTGTAAACAAAATCAATAAAATTTATACACATGTAATTCTTGGATATATATATTTTTTATAAGTTAGCAAATATATATCTGAATCAATTTCTAAGTAGTAGTAGTGCTAATGGTAATACTAGTAATAATACTAATAGGAAGGAAAATGACATATTAAAGTATAGTTAAAACAACACAGATTCTTGATATTCTCATCTGATTGATTAACTGTGAATTACATATTGTTTTCAGAATTTCGAGTTATTCTTAATCTTCTTCAAATCTTTATTGTTCATGATTTAGTGAATCTTTCAAACATTTAATAAATATAATTTGGAATTAATTATATTTTTTTCTTTATTCATTCTGAAATATTTATATATTAGTAATAATTTTAAAAAGAAAAATAATTAACTTTCACGAAGTATTTATCCTCATAAATTTTTGCTGCCCATCTTCAATAATAGAACTTTACTCTCCTTAAATTAAAAATTGCCTTTCTTTAAAATAACAATAACAAATACTAGAAATATTAAATAGCATCTCTTCTTTTCAGTCTTTTTTGTTTTAGACATTTATTGCACGCCCCTGAAACTTCTTGCCTTGATAATTGCCTTGATATACTGATAAATACATAAGTGCCATTCATACAATGTGATGCCATGAACAAGACCCAATAATGTTTAGAAATTATTTTAGAATTATATTAATTATTGCATTAAAGAATGTTTTTGTGATAATAATCTCATAATCTTAAAACCATGATAAAAATCATATTTTGAATTGAAATGAAAAGTTTTGACAAACCGAATATTATGTCAATCTTAAGTTTTATTTGCATATAATGTTTTAATTTTTTTTATAAATACTGTATATAAAATCTTCAATCATAAATTTGAATATATTTTTCAGTTATTTCTTTGTGTTACACATAAATATAAAAATATGTGCAAATATCTACTTTTTTTAGCATTTAAACAGATCTTTCATAGATGTTGTAAGCGTCATACAGTCCATAATATATAGTGCCACTCAATGAACTCTTAGCCATATTTTTTTATTGAATGGTTTTAATGTAATGATTGTGAGTGTATATATTTTAGTTTTCATTTTTTTAATTCTAGATGATACATGTAATTAAAAGACAAAATTCAAAAGTGAAAATTCTAATCTAAGAATTACATCGAAATTACATTACATTACTAAAGCATAAAAGTAAATTATTTCCTCCTTACAGTCATTTAATATCAAAGATATTAAAAATATTTTTAGTAATAAATACAAAATATATTTTATTTTTATAAATAAAAGTGATAGGTTTTTCAACTTATACAACAGGATATATATTTTACATTAGTTCTTAAAGATTCAAAAGAATCTCATTGGTTTACCACATTTGTTACTTCTAAATATTTTTTTACTAATAAATAAACCACAAGTAAATTTTATTTTGACTTAAACTTAACTGGATTAAATAAACTGTTAAATCAGTGGTGTGCAATCTGTTAGTTGCGACCCTTAGCTAAAATCAGTGGATGAATGAGGTTATAAGTACGATGTAACTCTATAATGCAACGTAAATCTGGTAGCAATCAATCTATGCATGAATTAAATAGTACAACTCTATTAAGGTGATAGATGTTTGTATAGAATCTTTCTGCATTAATCATTTTATTTGAAAGCTTAACCTTAATATAGGTAGAAGGATGTCTTCACCCTCAATTCATATAACTAGTAATCACCACCACAAAATTATATCCCAATTTACTAATGTATCATCCATTATGAAGTTTGAGATGCTCTGGGTTGCTTCTTCCTATAAAGTCCGAAAATGCTATCAGAAAGATGAGACCATAAAGGGTCACATAAAAACTGTTTGAAGTTGCAACAATTTTAAAAAATTCTCTTGTATTTTGGATAATGATAAGTTTTTTAAATACAATTTAATTTTTAAAAATAGATCACATGAAAATAAATTGTTATGTGCCATACTTTTTTTTTTGTTAAGCATACGATTTGTTACAAAAATTCTATTTCAAATCCTATTTGCTTAATACTAAAATATTAGGAAATATAAATTTGTATATTAATTAAAATTATCTTATTATGAATATCTTTACATACCTGCACTTATAATTTGGGCATGGTATACACAAATAATGAATCAAGCCAAATTTTTCATCTGAGAAAGAGGTCACACAAGTATTTTAAAAAAGTTGCACGCTATTGTCAAATGGTTAACTTTAGATTTTTAAACATACATATAATTAAAACCAAAAATTTAAATGATATTAAATTATGCATGCACACATGCACATTTTAAAATAAGTGGTGTTCAACGTTTTGAATTATAAAATCTGAAATTGAACTTTGTGTACCTTAGTAAATATATAAATAATCGAATGAATTATTGATCATGTGTACATAAAGATTTGAGGATTGGAAATGACAAAACTGGGTCATGCCCTATAATATCAATCACATGTTCATAAAGATTTGAGAACTGGAATTGGGTCATGCCCCATAATCCTGAGATCCAGGGTCTGCCACTTTATTATTGCGCCAAAACATACAGGACTATATGCTTTTAATGTTATTCTTGTATTATAGTTCAGGACTATATACTTTTAATGTTATTCTTGTATTACAGGTCATCTTCTTACAAAACAATAAATGGAAGATTTTACTCTTTTTTTTTTTAATTAATGAGTAAAACAACTAATCAGTAATAAATAATACGGATAGTCAAATATCTGGATCAACTAATGGAATAGTAAATGCTTTTTGAATATATCTTTATCCATATGTTTTGAGATTATATAGAGTTTTTATACGTTTTACTGTATGGTGAAATATAGCGCATATGAATAGAAAAAATAAGATTGAGTGGATAAATATCAAAGTTGAAATTTAATTACTAATACAATAAACTTTAATTTTTTAAAGTTGATATCTTGACTTAAAAACGAATGTTTTCAAGTAATGTTGACGTATAAATTGAATGTTAATAGTTTGCTACGTATAAACATTAAATTATGTCAATAAACCATGAGTTGGCAAAGATCTGGCGCCTATTGATGATGATCTGAAATGTATGTTGAGGATCATAAATATTTTTCATATGTCCATTAATAGAGTGTAAACTATGCTCTATATAATCGTATGTTTATATATATAGTATTATTTTTCTATTCCATTGTATTCTGCTATTAATAAGACAACAATATTTATATTTATATATTTTTTAAAAGATATATTACAGATATTTTCCCCTCTCCCTTTCTCATATATCTACTATAAACAATAAATTACAAATCAAAATTTTATAAATAGATATTTTCAATCATTTTTTCAATAAAAACAAAATTTTCATTTAAAATTGAATTATATCTATAAATAATGTTTAACAGAATACAGAGGGATAACCGGCCTAAGAAATAAATTAATATTCTTCAATACGAGAAGAAACTATCAATCCCATATTAACTGTTGTTTTTTCTCTCCTGACAGCATGACATTTAGATGCAACGAAGAAAGAGAAGAAAAAATTCAAGGAAATCAAAGATATGACGTTTCCCTTTCCAAAGCTTCTGGTTTTTCTAAAAGCTTTTTTTACCTTCATTTTCTACAAGTTTTTCTTTTTTTTTTTTTTAAATATATTATTCAGATATTCTGCCAGAAGAGGAAAGCAAATATTTGCATTAATTTTTCTTAAAATACAAAGAAACATTTCTGTCAAAAAATAATGTTGCAAGGAAACCAATTTTAATATATATATATATATTTCAATTTGTTCAAACAAGTCGATAGTTTAAACTTGGAATAAATTATAATTTTTCAAATTCCAATAATAAAATTTAGGGAAATGAAAACCAAAATAAATTAATAAATTCCTATAGAAAATATGCCTATGTGTTTGAAAAAAAATATTTTTGGTAAACGTGTTTAACCACTTTTTACTTATGGATCTGAGACATGGACACATAACAAATAGGAGAACAATACAAAGACTTCAGATCACTCAAAAAAATGTGGAAAAATGCATGTCAGGAGTAACAAGAGATTGAAAAAGAAGTATATAGGTAAGAGAACAAAAACATATTACTGACATCATTAAAAAAATTAAGAGATTGAAGTGGAGTTGCGCTGGACATATTGGTAGAAGAAATGATAATAGATTGTTGAAATATTAACCTGGATTACAAGAAATTGTGAAAGACCTAGAAAGAGATTGTATATGAGATAGGTAGATGAAATAAGGGAAATGTGTGGGGGGGGGGTGAAGAAGAGAGGATGCTATTTGGGGGGAAACATAAATGAATCTAGAAGTTTTTAATAACCAATTAAACAGAAAGTGAAAAAAGAGACATTTTTAAATCAATAGAAAATAGCATTTTATAAAAAAAATATCACACAAGTAATGCCCTAAATTAGTATATCATTACTTGTAAAGGTATAACTCCATCTCCTTTATAATAAAGAAGATGCATCATAATACACATTATTTATTTTTAACTTCCACAGATAAATGCTCATCTGACTAACCCATTTTAAACTGTAATATGTATTATCTATCTAACAAATAGTCAGATACATATTTAATGACAATTATTGAATAGCCATGAACCAATTGCTCAAAATAAAAATCTCAACCCCATGCCACAAGCCTTTACTATTAAAGATAAAAATATTGTGAAAAGATAGTATTGGCTTTTTTTTTTTTCACTATGAACTAACTACCTTTATACTCCAGTTTCAATTTATAAGTAAGAAAATGTAGGACAAGCTCTGTATCCAAAGACATACTATAACTAAATAAAAAGATACTATAACCAAGTAACAATTGGATAACCTTTGATAATAATCTGCCATTGCTTATAACTTATTTCCAGTTCTTTTTAAAAACTCAATATTTTGGGCAAGATCATTAATATTTTTGAAAAATAGCCTTCTACTTAGGGAAACAATCATTACTCATGCAAATATTATAAAATGATAAATTCTACTGTAATTTTATAATTTTGTAAAAAACCACTAAACATCACATGATCACTAAGGCTCCTCACTGATGAAGGCCACAAGCCAGAAACTAGTCTGGGGATATTGGATGAGTAGGCACTAGATAGGGATTTTATGCACAAGCCTTCAGTCATCCATTGATTACTCTGACTTGCAATGAGTGGCACAACTGTATGGAGAGTTTTGCCTGTTTTAATTTTGTATAATAACTATTTTTTCATTATTTTTGCATTGTAGCACATATGATAATATTAAGCTTTCCATTCCAATCTTGAATCCATATGAGTGATTTAATCTATGGATACTGCAGGGCTCAGCATATTCTTTCAACAAATTTCTTTCTAACTGATCTATATATGGTACCATCATCTATTGTACATTGACTATTCAAATAATTGTGCTTCAATAACCACTGTCCAATTAAATAGAACTAATTTGGCCACACGATATGGGGGATTATTATACATACTCTTACTTTCGTTAATAAAATTTCAAAATTGACCCCAATCCACAAAATAACACAAGACACTTTTGCGTATGCTACACTCTATTTGTTTCAATTCTATCTGCCTTAATTGTGTTTTTTTGTTGTTGTTTTAAAAAATATCGAAAAAGATATTACATCTCAAAACATGATTTTTATATTTTAGAAAGAAAAATCTTTTTAATAAAAAAAAGAAAAAAGAAAGAAAGAAACATATCCAATTAAAATTATTAAGTAGAATTAAACTTATTAAGTTAAAAATAATAAACTATTTTCGTTTTATTATTTGGCACAACTATTAATTTCACAACACAAATAGCATCCAGTCCATCTATCTACTTGAATTTATTTTAATTCTACATTAATTCTTTGCTTTATTTACAATTTTTATAAAAAGAAAACTATTGAAACTATTTCGTTTGATTAAATTTAAAAATCAATAAATTATGAAAACCTTTACATACTAATTCTATTAAAACTTGCATCAAGTCAACCGCGATTTAAAATAGAGACATAAATAAGTTTAAAATAAACCATTAAAAACATGTTTAAAAAAAAAAAAAGCAACTGCATTTATAATCAAAATTAACTTAATTTCGAAATATAAAAACCATATAGAAAAAAAAAAGAACAAGTAATCATATATAAATGTTTTAAGACTTTACAAATCATCATCTCTTTCAATTCTGCTATCAATCCATTGCAAGACAAAGATCTTTCGAAGTTTAACCCAGTTTATTTCATTCAACGATTTCTTATACCATTCATTCACTTCAGATTTAATATCTTTTTGGATATTTGCCATCCCTTGGAATCCAATTTAACAAATAAAAACCTTTTGAGCAAAAATACTCAGAATTAAATACAAAACCTTGTGGAATTTAATGCAAAGATCATATTATGACTCAAGTGCTAAAAGTCCTTGTATATATTACCAATAGAGAGAGCTTTTAAAAAACATCGTGGATCAAATTTGATCCTTAGTTGTTAAAATGTCACATGATCTCTTGAGCAACTAAACTTTTTATTTTACTGCTTCCTTTTGAATGAAATACACATCATACAAAGATAACTAGTATTGGTGAGAAACAATAAATGTACTAGCTATCATTCAGCAATCTGATGTTTAGATTCATAAATGAAATGGTGCTGCATATAGTCTGAGGTTTAACTCAAAAATAAATCAAAAGTTTTAGCAAAGAACCTGCCTCATTATCAAATTAATTACACATGTTGAGTAGACAAAAGCTAAATGACTATTCTTAAAAGAGAATTTAAAAAGTTTGTAAAAATCCTCATGAGTAAAACAAATGTGCAATTTATGCCACTACTAAGATGTTGATGATGATCACTATTATTATTTAATACCGAGTGTAGTTCGCTACAAAGAAAAAATTACCAATATTACAAATTAAATACAGCTTAGCTCTGCTTTTGACTGGGCAAGTTGTATTCATAGCATTAAATAAAGTCAGATTTAACGACAATAATATAAAATAACAAAACAAAGATTAAAAACTTTTACTAGGGCAAATATGAAATAAAATTTGTGAGATAAATTACTATTTATTTAAGTATAATAAGCTTTAATACATGATGTGTACATCAGAGATAAAAACAAAAAAAAGTACTTGAAGCTAAGGAACCTAAATACATACTAAAAGCATTAGAACAAAAGTCACAAGTGAATCATAAGAATATATATATAAATTTTAAATTATAATAATGTTAAACAATAACAATATATATTGTAACAAATATGTAAAATATATATGTTACATAAAATATTTAAAAGGTATGTTAAAAAAAAATAAATAGAAAATAATATCAATATTTTTTTTTAATGAAAAGAGCTATTATTTAAGTAGGCAGTATAATATCAAGTTGAAATGAGAGAAATTTTAAAACAAGGAACAAAAGACAAACTTACAGTTAAACAAAAAAAGAGAATAAAATTCTAGTTAAATTATACCAAACTTGATTTAAAATAAACGATTTAAAACAATAGAAAATTATAATAAAAAATAAATAATGATAATTTAAAAATTTAATTAGATTTTCTGGTTGAAAGAAATTTACCTTTTCTTTAAAAAAATTCAAATTCTAAGATGTTATCTGTAAAATTGTAAAATTAAAAAAAAAAAAAAGAAAAGATTAACTTAAAATTCTATTTGATAAGTAAATTATTCATTTGAAAAGAGAAATTAAATGTAAAGTTATCTAATTAAATTTTTATCTAGTCAATATTAAAATAATTTTTATAAATGATTATCTGATCAAGAAGGGATTGTTTTACTGAAAATCAGTAAGTCGGCCAATTTATTAAGTATTTAATGCTATGATTTAAAAAAGATGAATTAGAGAAAAAAAATATCGAAACTGATTAATGATGTGGGTGAACTTAGACAATGGTTGATTAGTTACAAGTAATATAGGCTAATAAATTTTCATTAGAATTAGTTTGTTCCTGTTAATTTTATTCAGTTGCTGTTAGTTCTGTTATCAATTTTTGCTGACTAGTGCTACCTGATAAATTTTACAATCGCTTTCATCATGAGCTTTCAGTTTTGTGGCTCCAGTGATATATAGGAATCTTTACAAATGTTCTAACACCATCATGCCCTGCTAGACTCACAAAAGAATGTTGTTTTGGACATCCACCATGCAGTTTCTATAAATTATGAATAGCCTGAGATGTGGCAAAAATACATTAACCTGTCATTTCTGAGACATATGCCTAGTATTCATCTAAGACTACTGCTGGACAAGTAAATTAAGATAGATGCTGCCCTGGAAAGAAGCCACAAGACACTAAGGAATCCAGAAGCCAACATAAGAAAACTGTTCATGAACTCCAGATACCATCAAAAAACCAGGCATGATCACCCCCAAGAAAATCTCTAACCAAAACCTAGGTCAATATAAGCAAAAATCAAAGTCTTAACTTAAACTGAAATATAAAAAGATTTATATTTTTCTTATAAACTTTACTAAAACTAAAAATGTGTAAATGCTTATTACCTAATTTAAAATGAAATCCAATTATACTAAAACATTTTTGTAATTAGTTCAATTTTATTTCATTTTATTATTTTTTGTTGTGTTATAAAGCAATATGTGTTAATTGCATAAATAAAGAGATCATTTAATTGTTAATTTGGGCGGAGGGCAGAATTATCTTGCTACCAATTTCTCACTATATAAAATTTAGTCAAGACAAATTTTGTTAATTATATAGTTTTGCTTTAAAAAAAACATTCAATATCTGATAGCCAAATTGAGCAGAATTTCTTTGTTTTTTTTTTACCTAACTGAGGAGTCAAGTGTGAAACCATTTAAAATCTTTTCTTTTGGATATTCCAGTTAATTTTCTGGTTGCTGCCCAGGTTCAATTCCTAGTACAAGTTAAAAGCACACATGGAAGAGGTATTTTGCTTTCAGCAGAAATAGTGAGTGTTAAATCTTGAAAGGTGGCCATGGTCTGTGTATTTATAGACAATACCTGGTCTAATCATTAGTATAGTTAATATGTAAAATATTGATTATATTTCCACCTCTGCTTACATAACGGTTCTTATATATATAAAAAAAAATTAAAAGTAAATAAAGGTGAGGTTCTGATATAATATATATATTGAAGCTGTACATATATACTGTACCATTTATTTATATGTGGTACAAATATATTGGCATTTGGTAAAAGCTAAAAAAAAAAAGAGTAAACTTAGATTTTTTTTTATTAGTATAATTTATTTTTTTTAAAACGTACAGTGAAAGTTAAAATTGTCTTTCATATTTTTTTTTACGTAATTAAAAATAAAAGTAAAAATTGGAGAGAACAAAAGACACAAATCACTAATCCAGATAAGCTAAAAGAAAAATATTTTAGCTAATTAAAGATGGCCGAAAGACTTGATAAAAAAGAAAACTTTGTAATTGAAATTTTATAAAGTATTACAAGATTATCAACGTATATTTTGACAAACAAAAGATATGCGCAGAAATCTGAAAACTGGGCCTCGAGTATAAAAAGAGAGAGGCCAGTTTGATCAGTGTCTTGTTTTGTCTGTTTCTCTATAGTTGGTCCTGGATAACAAAATATATCCAGGATCGCTCTACGCTGAAATAATTCTGCATGTTGGAGTGAACAGGAGCTTCTGCGGACATCGTGCCTGAAGATGGACATCAGAAAAGCCTTCGTGACCGACTAGGAGAATAGACCACAAGATCAACTTATAGCCAATGGCTGAGCTCATTCTAACCCAAAAACTATGCATAATAATCTACAACCTTCTCGTTAAACTTACCGGTAAGCTATGACTTATTATTACTCCCGATTGTGACTAAATTGTCGATAAACCATTTGACAAATATAAGCTTATAATAGAATCCCAATAGACTTTAATTTTCGTACTCAAAGAACTTTCTTTTAAAGAACTATATACAAGATCTTGGAAATGAATTGTAAGAAGTGAACATTATTGAGTTGCTTTAATTATTTTATTTAACTGTTCTTTTTTTTTTATTAATTGCTTCATGTTTGGATTAGTGTGTGTTCTCTCCAGTTTATTTAATTAACAATTTAACGTTAAATACTTTAATTTGTTAGAATAAAAAAAATATTTCTAATATCAACTTTTAATTTGTACATTATTAATAATAGTTATTAATTATTATTAAATTTATTAATATTAGTTTAATTATAAATTTATTTAAACGCACATTCATTATGTAAATAATATTCATTAAGGCTGTAGCCTCAATCACATGCGTATAAAATGTGATAGTAGGGACCTCTACAGGTCTTAAACCACATGCTTACTCTTGGAAGAAAAGAGGGGAATATTTAAAAATATAATTTACCTTTGCCAATATGTTTAATAAGTTCCAGGAATAATATTTAGGAAATAATTCTAATTCACGGTAAAATATAATATCAATTCTTTAAAAACATTTTTCTTTTTAATTTGCGAGATGTTATGTGACAATTTCAGTGGATTCTTACATAATCCTGGTGCCTTTCAAAGAAATTAAAAACTGATTTCATCGATAGCATAAATCGTAACAATTACTAGGTAGAGTTGATCATGAAATATAGTTATGTTTTAGAAATAGAAATACAACTTTCTTCTTTTTGCATAACTTGATCAACTCACGCATTTTATATGTGTAACAGAGACCTAGTCAGATGGGCAAAATGTTACAATACAGTCATATATATGTTGGCTTCGCCATTCATTGTAGATTAACCAAAGACCATAAATCCAACCTCAATGAATGTGCTTAAAACTAATGATTATAGATAGATGAACTATACATAGCTTTGAATAAATTGTAAATAAAATTGGTTTAAAATAGGCAATTGGAGAAAGGGCAGAAGTTCTAAATTATTATTTTATTTGTATAAATAATATAAAAATATTGCATCAGCAAATAAAAATGTAAATTGCTAATGTACAAAAATCCATTAAGATAAGAACGTAATCTAGAAATCATTGAAACAAGAATTAGTTAAAAATGTATAACAATATATATATATATATATTGCTTATAATAACTTCTTTCGTATACAGTTTAATGCAAATTTTTTTTATAAAACTTCTTTATTTTCCTGACAGTTTCGATTGTCCAGCAGTCTTCATCAGAGCTTTCTGAACCTTCCTTGGGGGGGGGGGAGCAAAGGAAGGTTCAGAAAGCTCTGATGAAGACTGCTGGACAGTCAAAACTGTCAGAAAAATAAAGAAGTTTTATAAAAAAAATTTGTATTAAAGTGTATATAAAACAAGTTAAAAGCAATATATATGAATATATGAAAAAATGCAAAAAAAAAGTAAAGAAGAATAAGAGTATATAACACTACAAACAAAATATAGGATATCAGGAAAAATGAAACAATGGGGACATTAGCAGTCACTAATTAATATAATGGAATGTAAAAGGATGTTAAAAAGAATATAGAGAACTTTTGTTTTGTTAAAAAAAAAAAATTTTAAGATCTCTTGCTGAAGCTCCCTTGAAAATATTATCATTACTCTGCATTTTTAATCATCTTTTTGTTTTTTTATAAAAAAAATCTTTAAAAAATGTATGTTGCCTTAAATATGTGTGAGTAGAGCCCTTGTCTCCACTCTCCTGTCCATTGCCAAACCAGAATCAGAATAATGTAGCCCAGTTGAAGAATCTAAAGAGGGCCTGCTACTTGATATTGAATGACCACCCAAAATGTAATATAAACACGGAAGCCTAGGGAAATCTACCATAGCCATCAGAAGTTGAGCTATGCCACAATACCTACCCACGATAAATAGTTTCTCATTACTTGACCAACCTGCTATATCAACACACACCCTAAGTTACCGGTAACTTTATTCATAATTAGATATGTATGGTGTTATAGGTGTATATTTTGTAATCGATTATTTAAACTTTCATACATTAAAAATCTATGCTATCTTAATAAAGTGTTTTTTTATATTCATAAATTGTATCGTCTTATAATATTTAAGTATATCCATGAACTACACCTTAGATAGATTGGTAACATGTATAGTGGTGACCGCTAATTTTATTCTTTTATATATAAATAGTTATACATTAGCATAATGTGGAATATATAGAGAGAGAAGGAATTGAAAGGTAGCTAAATGAATAAACTTTATCTTTATTTGTTTTATCCACTATAATAAATATGGGAATGTTTTAAAATTTCTTTTAATAAAACAACTCCATCCACTTCCCTCCTGCAATTTTTGTTTTTATCATTAGTGTTGTTGATTTTTTATATGTTATTATTAGAAAAGAGAAAAAAGCTGGAAAGCACGATTGTAATTTTAAATTGATGCAATGTTTTAAATTTATAGTTCAAATAAAAGACATGTATCTATGTTCTTAAGATATTTGATATGCATTTTTTTAAAGAAAAAAATGCTCATTCATATTATGTTTATACACATTTAAGTCATCTAGGGATTTACTAATATATATGTGTGTGTTTATCAGGCCCCTAATTTAAGCATTATGGATAAAGCAGAGTACAGTATGACTGTTATATAAATTTATTTCTGTAATATTTATTACTCTCCAAATAATAATAACTAGTGATCAATATATTCATCATAAGTATACCTGCTGGCATAAGACCAATATAGAAGCGTACTTATTAGCTCTAAAAAAGAAAGTAAATTATTTATAGCGGATCGTCTCAGTATAGTAATATTCATGATTATACAATTTTTTAACTTTAGGGTCATTTTCCCACGTTTTGTCATATTGTGTTACTTGGTGATTCATGGGTATCTCAGAACATACCCAATGTTTCTTTTTCTTCATAACTTTAATAGCAAATGCATATCAATGGGATCGCAATCTCGTGAAATCTTTCAAGAAGACAATTGGACACAAGCGACTAAAACTTCATTCCTGAACCCAGATTACACTGTGGTGAATGGATTCCTTTCTCTAACCTTGGTTTAGAGGCAACGTAACTATCCAGAATTAAGTTAGCATAAAATGAAGCCATCATATTTTCAGACTCACTCTTTAACCCCATTTACTTAATCACAAAGAGCCAGGATGTATTATTTCATTATTTTATCAAAGCCTCTTTAATTGGAAAATATCCATTGGGTTCCTATAGTTAAAAATCTAATTATAAGAAGGCTGTATTCAAATTCAGCTTAGATTGTATTTAACTAGTTTAACTGGTTAATTCTAACCTGTAATGGCACCATAGAGTAAGCTCATCACTGTCTCTCTCTTAAATGGACTAATCCGATTGTTGACAATGCGGATTAGCATTGCTCTAATTGCTGATTCATGTTACAAAGGATCATTTCACCCTTTCTATACCTGTATTTTTTTCCAAGCAGTAACATTTGTAACAATCTTATTCAATCATTAATTGTTATTTTATGTAAATAATAACCTCTAATTCACCATTATAACAACTTTGTAGATAGTGTTTTTTTCTATATGCAAACCTGATCATCACGTGTTAAAATTCCCCTTCGAGTCTCATCTCCACCTGACCACTAAGCTACATTAAAATAATTAACTCTCATGACATTAGGGGAGTAAGTAACTTGGTGATGATCTGGAGCAGTAGGTGAGGTTCGATCTCCCTCTGTCTATACTTTGAGGTTAGGTTAAATTAAAGCAGCTCTACATTTCTTATGGCTACAGTGTTCTTTGTAATCTGGCATCCCAAAGTGTGGCCTTACTATCAGAGGGAGACCCTGAGATGCTTATGTATGGAAATCTCGATGATCAGGAAACTTTTTTTGGGGGGGGGGGGACAGGTGAATTGTAGAAATATATATTTTTTTCTCTCTCGCTTTCTGTTCTCTCTATTAACTTTGCTGAAATATATATTCCACACAATAAGTAAAGCCAAATAGATCGGTTGAAATACTAAAAAAATTTTCTTCTTCTTTTGCTTTGTAAGGGACAGTGTGATTAGTTAGACAAGGAGTAAAGAACAGAAGGGTCCAGATGGTGAAATTTTTTTCTTCTCACTGGATATTATTGTATATTTATTTATATTATATATGTATCGCATAGTCATATGGAATGGTCACATATATAAATAAAAGAGATTATTGTAGCATGAGGGGAAATAGGTGTAAGTCAGGCAGAAATACAGATAGGGTCAGGCAGAAGTAAAATGTTACTAATAGAGGATAACAAAAGCTGGATACAAGAAAAGACAAAAGCTACAGGGCTGATATGGGAGATGGCGCATTTAATAAAAGAAAAGAAAACCAGAAAGTTTCACTTCATCAAGATTATCAACATTAGAAAAAAAGGAAAGTAAAAGAGGAAGAAATGGATGAGGCATTGACAAATATAGAAGAAAATATATATTTTTTTTTTGGGGGGGACATGGATGGACCAGAGGAAGAGACAAGTAAGAGAATAGAGGCAGACACCAGCATGGTATTTTCAAGAAGAATACTGGAGGAACAACCCCATTTAATAAAGAGTGTAGGGATTGATACATCAGAACCACAATGGGCAAGAGAGTTGGGGGAAAAATAGAAACTATGGAAAGACTAGAAGAAGCAGAAGAAAGGAGACACTAAAAAGCAGAAATAACTAGAATGAGGGGGGATTGAGAAAGAGAGTAAAGTTGAAACAGAAGTCAATGGATAGTGAATCCCAGGCCCTTAGCAAAGAGGTTAATAAATATAGTATAAATGAATATATGTAAAAAGAATGGATAGTTCAGTTGTGGCATGGTTCACCCACATTACAACTTTTTGAGGTGATATAGAAGAAATCCAATGGCACACCTGCAGACTTTTAAAATTATTCCTTTTTCACAAACTTAGGGAAGATGAGCTAATAGCAATCATTACAAACCATTTATACAGCTCAGCCCAAGATTAGTAGGGTTGTTTGGCTCAGAAACCAAAAACATTTGGAGATTACCATTGCGCGCTACTCAGAAGTTTTTGGAGTGAAGAAAGGCAGGACAGAATATTATTATATCAGATATCCTAGGAAAACTATTGTAGCTCAAAAGAGGAAACCCACATGCAGTTCTTACTTCACAAGTATCACTTTTGAAGTCATTAACGGTGTTTCCATTATCAGAAGAATAAATCATCCAAACAATAAGATATAACATGCCACTCCACATACTGCAATTTATGTTAGGTTGCTGCAACGGTGGGACAGAAAACATGGAAGAGTTGCTGACTGCTATAGATTTTGGTAACTTGAATGAAGAATCGATAGAGAAATCAAAAGAAAGTGGATACACCCAGATTACAAACAGCAGCAATCCAGTTATTATGAGAAGGGTCAGAATGAAAGGCCATGAGACAGCAAGGGCCCTGCTAATGAATATACACCCAGATTACAAACAGCAGCAATCCAGTTATTATGAGAAGGGTCAGAATGAAAGGCCATGTGAGACAGCAAGGGCCCTGCTAATTCATTCATCCCAGCTAGAGCTCCAGAAAAAGACATGGAAAATTCACATGAAAAAAGAAAACTCACATTGATGATCATTTATGAAAAGGAGGAACCACATCACAGGTCACTACACCAATACTGCCCCACAATTAAGGTGTTAGTAGAGGATTTCCTGGACATGGAAAGCCAAGTATCACTAGTGTCAAAGGAATGGTATAACATGACTGAAGGGATGAAGGCACTATCCCCATGCCAGTACAGGCTAATCGGGTCATTCTAGCAAATGGTAAAAGGGCTAAAATAGAGATGTATCAACTTTGGCTTGATATTAAGATAGGATATACAATGTTAAATCATGCATTTTGAATAATGGCAGGTCTTATCCAAGATGTAGTGAGTTAGGATCTGATTTCCTAAGTTACAATCAACCAAGCCATTATAAGTTGTGAAAATAAGACCTTCACATATTATGAGGAAAAACTTGGATTCTTTGATAGGAAAGCCCAAGCTACAACTAAAGTTAGCTGCATCCAAGAAGCACTTAACTCAGAGTCCTAGAAAATAAAAAAAGGAGTCATCAGTCAAAGTTAAGATGACAAAGAGAAATTAGCTGGGAAGCTAAGAGAACACATCAGGTCATTCTCAAATGTACCAGGAACCATCAAGGGATATGTACACCAGATCCAAGTCAAAGAAAAAACATACTTCCACATAAAGGCATACTCTATCCCTTACCAATATAAGAAGGAAGTGGAAAAAACCAGCTAAAATCCATGATAGAAGGAGAGGAATTTGTCACCATACAATAGTCCAATGGTCCCAGATCGATAAGGGTAAGCTTGGATGTGAGGAAGCTAAATAGCATCACCATACCCAAAAGAGACATATCCCCACCCATACAAGAAGTCTTCACATGGCTTGCCAATAAGAAAATCTTTACCACAATGAACCTAACATCAAGCTACTGGTAAATTGTCTTCGATCCATGGGAGAGAAAATATATAGCCTTTAGACATGAAGGGCATACTTACATGTTCAAACACCCTATGTCCATAACTCAAGGTTAGATTAAAGCAGCTCTACTTCTCTTACCATTACAATATAAATATATATATGTGTGTGTGTTTTCAATTACATTGTAATCAATCAAGATGACAATGTTATCAATCGAAAGTACTTTTGTTTAATTAATATATATATATATGTCAACAGATGGCGTTCTACCAAACACACCATCAAGCATATGTTTACATAAACGTCAGAGCATGCATTCACTATCTCTAACTTTAATTCCACTTTCAGATCATGATTTCAAGCTATTGCTATCATCAGTGAAAGACAGGAATTTTAGAAACTAGATCTAAACACAAACTCAGCGTTTATGAAACAGTTTCTATTCAGCTTGCAAGCATGAATCTTTTAGACATGTAATGTCTTCAAACTCAGCATAGCAAGCCAGATAGCTATATGGGTCTGATCTCAGTTCAGCATCACCACATAGTAGAAGCCTCTGCAATACATATCATTGCTAGAAAGACCTCAAAGGTACATTTATGAAAAACAAAAAACAAGTTAAAAACTTGCTAATGCTTGTATTTATGTCAGCAGATGGCGTTCTACCAAAAAAAACCATCAAGCGTATGTTGAAATAAACGTCAGAGCATGCATTCACTATCTCTAACTTTAATTCTACTTTTAGATCATGATTTCAAGATATTGCTATCATCAGTGAAAGACAGGAATTTTAGAAACTAGATCCAAACACAAACTCTGAGCGTTTATGAAACAGTTTCTATTCAGCTTGCAAGTGTGTATCTTTTAGATACGTAATGTCTTCAAACTCAGCATAGCAAGCCAGATAGCTATATGGGTCTGATCTCAGTTCAGCATCATCACATAGTAGCAGCCTCTGCAATATATATCATTGCTAGAAAGACCTCAAAGGTACATTTATGAAAAACAAAAAACAAGTTAAAAACTTGCTAATGCTTGTATTTATGTCAACAGATGGCGTTCTACCAAAAACACCGTCAAGCGTATGTTTACATAAACGTCAGAGCATGCATTCACTATCTCTAACTTTAATTCCACTTTCAGATCATGATTTCAAGCTATTGCTATCATCAGTGAAAGACAGGAATTTTAGAAACTAGATCTAAACACAAACTCTGAGCGTTTATGAAACAGTTTCTATTCAGCTTGCAAGCGTGAATCTTTTAGACACGTAATGTCTTCAAACTCAGCATAGCAAGCTAGATAGCTATATATATATGACAATAGATGGTGTTATACCAAAAACACCTTCAAGCATTTGTTTACATAAACGTCAGAGCGAGTATTTCACTATCTCTAACTTAATTTCCACCTTCAGATCATGATTTCAAGCTATTTGCTATCGTCAGTGAAGGACAGGATTAAGAAACTAGATCTAAAACACAAACTCTGAGCATTTAAGAAACAGTTTCTATTCAGCTTGCAAGCGTGAATCTTTTAGACACGTAATGTCTTCAAACTCAGCATAGCATACCAGATAGCTACATGGGTCTGATATCAGTTCAGCATCACCACATGAACTGATATCAGACCCATGTAGCTATCTGGCATGCTATGCTGAGTTTGAAGATATTACGTGTCTAAAAGATTCACGCTGAACTGATATCAGACCCATGTAGCTATCTGGTATGCTATGCTGAGTTTGAAGACATTACGTGTCTAAAAGATTCACGCTTGCAAGCTGAATAGAAACTGTTTCTTAAACGCTCAGAGTTTGTGTTTTAGATCTAGTTTCTTAATCCTGTCCTTCACTGACAATAGCAAATAGCTTGAAATCATGATCTGAAGGTGGAAATTAAGTTAGAGATAATGAAATACTCGCTCTGACATTTATGTAAACAAACACTTGAAGGTGTTTTTGGTATAACGCCATCTATTGTCATAAATACAAGCGTATGCAAGTTTTTAACTTGTGTTTTTTGTTTTTCATAAATGTACCTTTGAGGTCTTTCTTGCAATGATATATATTGCAGAGACTTCTACTATGTGGTGATGCTGAACTGGTATCAGACCCATATAACTATCTAGCATGCTATGCTGAGTTTGAAGACATTACGTGTCTAAAAGATTCACGCTTGCAAGCTGAATAGAAACTGTTTCTTAAACGCTCAGAGTTTGTGTTTTATATCTAGTTTCTTAATCCTGTCCTTCACTGACAAAAGCAAATAGCTTGAAATCATGATTTGAAGGTGGAAATTAAGTTAGAGATAGTGAAATACTCGCTCTGACATTTATGTAAACAAATGCTTGAAGGTGTTTTTGGTATAACACCATCTATTGTCATAAATACAAGTGTATGCAAGTTTTTAACGTGTTTTTTGTTTTTCATATATATATATAATCATTATTATAATTTAAAATTTACATATGGTATAATTTTAATGGAAAACATTATTTTACATATATCACTGTCAAAATAATGCATTATCTAATGATTTTTTTTGAATATTGAGAATCATTTAGCACTGTAATATCACTATTTGGAAAACAATCCAACTTTATGAAGTGACTACTGGGTTCTGCATTCACCAATCATGCCAATAATTTTGTGCTTAAATCAGGGCTGGAGAAAACATGGAAATATTTTTCCAGTTCCAATAGGTGATATTTCCTTTATGTATAATTGTTCAGTAAATATCCAGTAAATCTCAGGTAAAGTGCATAGAAAAAATGGAAAGAAATAATTTTTTCTCCATCACCCTTCTTGAAAGATTTTTGGGATAACTGATTTTTGCCTAGAAGAGATATGTTATCATTAGTTATATCATGAAAAACTGGTTCTAGGTATCTTCCAACAATCTACTTTAAACATTTCTGCCCTTTGATCTATTTACGAAACATTTAAAATTATTAGCTAAATGTTTCAAAAACTTTTTCAGTCACAACTCGATTCAAATAAAACATTTCCAATGATCCGCCCCCATGTTTTATTTAAATATTTTAATGAATCTCTTCTATTTCTTTATTGATATGTGATTGAAATCCAATGCCTCCTGTCACTTTTGTGACATTCAAATAACATACACAGTTCAAATGCTCATTAGAAGACAATACATTCCACTTTGAGACCATTTTAGATCATCAATCTTCTTTTCTATACATTCTTCTAACCAATAATTGCAAATCCTCTATCCTCCAAATATGTACTTAATTTAACATTTCGTATGTTTCCAATTTATCTTTTCTATTCCTATCCAAATCTGTAATGCAAAACGATTCCTTTTTTTTAATAATGAGCCTTTTACCCCACATAAAACCATGCTCCAAACAAAAACAGTTAAAAAAAACTTTATCTACAAAATCATACTTAAATGCTTATTAAAAGCAGGGCTGATTAATGATTTTTATGCATCATAATGATATGAGACTCTGTGATATAAAAATATAATAACATATTTATTTACTAAAGCTCATTAATCTTATAATGCAGTTTTTTTATATAAAAAAAAATATTACCAAGATCGTAGATTAAATTGAATAAAAAATTTTGCCATCGTTGACAAATTACCATTGATATAGATCAAGTTTCACAATTCTTAACTTGTTTACCGAATCTACTTTCAGGCAACAAGCTTATATAAATGCCATTTTGGCAAATATTATGTTTGCAGTGGGCTTTTTTTGTTATTCAAATTTAATAATATCCTTTTGCTCACATTGATTTATTCTTTTGCATGCAGCAGCAGCAGTAGCAGTAATAATAGTAGCAGCCGTAGTAGAAACAGCAGCAGCAGCTGTAGCGGCAGCAGTAGCAGCAGCAGTTGCAATAATAGTAGTAGTAGTAAGGATGATGATGATTTGTTTCTAGAAAGTTCAAATGAATTTCAAGCACCAGAAATAGCAGAATTTAACTGTGGTCCGTGGGCTTGTGTTCTAACCTGCACTCTACCACTGCTTTAAATGACATGTGATCTGATTCATTGAAACATCATGGTAGAAAAAACACTATATCAAAATCAGTTTTTGAATCATTAAATAATAAATTTGAATTGCAAAATCCTCATGATCTAATGATTAGCATATTAGTTAGCAAGTTTTATGCCCTGTGGCGTGAGTCTGGATAAAACTTGGAGATATCTTCAATTATCTGGGTGCTGATCCATAACCAATGCAGCAAGCTATTCAATAAGGCTCACTAAATGAGTATTGGACAACTTATAGATAGAATGAAAATAAGAAAGAAAAAAATATGTATTGGCATCAACTGATAAATTGGTCAATATTTATTTGCATGAATGCAAAAGAGATCTTTAAGTTAGTTAAAGTTTTTAATAAAATCAACATTTATTTTCCCATTTTTTTTCTTCTAAATTTGATCTATTAATTTCAAGTATAAACAAATTAATGTCAAAGTTTTTTCTTTTCAAATCTTATATTATGAACTATTTTTCATTTCAATTTTTTTTCCAACATTTTATCGACATTATATGGCCATTACCAGGGATTGTTCTAATAAAATATGTATTTACAAATGTATGTTTACAAAGAATTTACAAAAACAATATAAAATATTTTTGGAGATATTCTAATTTTTTTTTTTACTTCTTGCTTACTATATATTTGATTTCATCCATTTAGTTTTCTTCAATTATTTGTAGAAACTTCTATAATTATACTAATTTCTAATAATGTTTGCCTTGTCATAGGCTTTTAGAAATAAGCACATAAGTTTTCTATTGTAAAATAAGAGAGGGTAACTATGCAATAAAATATTACTAATAAATGATAAAATTTGATCATCATCAGTTTTTATTACCATTACTACACACTTCTTAATATAAGTTTTAGTATCTTAATATTCAAAACTACTTCATGAAATTCAAAGAGATCTTGTGTGAATTTAACATAAATATGGTTTTTACAACTTATTTATTATCCTTTTTATCTGTCTTTTATTCTTTCACTGCTTATTCATCAGTAAAACTTGTGTCACTTTATCACCTAAGTCTTTGATTCTATTTACTAAATCTCTGGTTGTATTGTTTTCTATCTTTATTAACTTCAGTTTTAATAACTTCCTAATTTTCTGGTATAAATTGAATAATCACTTTTTTAAATATAAATCAAAATGTACCAAAAAAAAAAAAAAAAATCAAGTCAGATGTCACATGATCTAATTTAATAAGCTTGTGTTTACAAATGTTATATATAAAACTCACAAAACAATCTCTTAACAAGCTTTGTAGAATACCCCCAATCTCAGACTGGTTTGTCCTGGTATTTTTAATCTAATGATTGAATATCCTAGAACCTCACTGATGATGCTAGTAGCAGAAAACAGTCTGAGGTTGGAGGTATTCTACAAAGCTTGTTAAGTGTTGGTTTTACGAGCTCTATATATAAAATCAAAATGTTTCTAAAATCTTATAATCCTGTTTTTGATCTTTTATACCAATTAAAAAACAAGACTATTTGTGTCAAGTACATAATGCACTCTATTAAATCTATACTAATCCAAGGTTTGAAATCCTTGCATCAAAAACTCTATTATATCTATTGTGATTTAATGAGAATGTTCTACTATTCGTGATATTACTAGTAAAATACAAATGCATCTATCAATATGCAGACTGTAATGATGTCAGTGTATAAAATGCTCACCAGTATCATGAGGCATATTATTTAACCAATGCATGAATAACAGCATTTTTTTATCACTCCAAGGAGATAAGTAATTCATCTGACAATGGATTATTGTTTGATAAATCGCTATCTAGATATTATGAATAATCAAAGAGCAATAGTTTGAGATTACTCTGAGGTGGTTAAATGCATGTAATGTGATGATAAAATATAAATAAGTGCAATGTGATTTCTGTTTCATCTCTGGTGAAATGTTATACTATTATGAACCCATGGATTATCTATCTTCAGTTCTCTATATATTTGAATAGAGATATATAATTTTCTTCACATAAACAAAAGTAATATCCTTTTCCAAAAAAATATATTTTCATCTACATTAATAACTTGTTCAAGAAATAATTGTTTATATACACATAAGTCATTTTCATTAATAATGCATATATATTCTTTTAAGTGGAAATGTTCTATTTATTTCTTAAATGTTTTAAAATTCCTTTTGTCTTTTTCATTCCTTTAAACTCATTTAGAAAAAGAAAATTGTTTCTTCAGTGAAGTTTTTGTCAACATTAAAGTGATATTACCAGAACCAGAACCGTTTTTAATATTTATAGTTTTACTTCTAAGTAAATAATTTAGAAATAGTGATGCATTGATAAATATTTATTTTTTATCTAGCACAATATTTATTGTAATATATTCAGAAGTCATTCATCACACATGCGCTGTTTTAATATAAATTGTCACGCCCTCATTCGTAAGCTATGATTTCAAAGAACAAGTGAATTCACTTGTCTTTATGTTTATAAGCCAACTTTTACTTACCATTCAGAGCTTGATTCTATTTTATATGCTTGATTTTATTCCAAATATTACAGGAGAGAGAATTTATCTCATTTTTAACCACCTGCAATTGATGTGTAATAATTTTGAATTCGAATTACATTTGTACAATTTGAACATCGTTTAAAAAATTAGGAATATAATAAGACTCAACCCCTGAATAATGCATAGTAAGCAAAGGCTGGCTTGTATATAGAGAAGCTTGAAGGACAAGAGAATTCACTTGTTTTTTTTTTTGAAATCTGTGCTTGTGAGCTGGTGAATTTATATTAAAACAGTGCATGTGTGAAGATTGATTTACTTCTGAATATATTAAATATTGAGGCATTAAAAATTACCTCCAAACTTTTGTTCAGTTATAGGAGTTAAAAAGCTTTTAAAAACAATTAGTATTTAATACTATCACTATTTTAAAGCATGTAAATATAACAAACTTTAATTTGGACATAAATGCTTTGAAATTATCCTTAAGTTCATGGATATTCACTTTCATCAATAAAAGAGTTGACAAATTTCAAAGTCACGTATAATAAGTAGTTTACCATTGATTATGGTGTAATTAGTAGTTAGAAATCAAACCATTTTTGACTAAGAAGATACAATTAGAAAAATCACATTGAATTTTGAAAGAAAAAAAAGCATAGCCAAAATTAAAAATAATATTTTGGAATGGGGCTAAAAACACACACACACACACACAAACAATCTTCAAAGTATAGATATAAAAAAAAAAAAAAAGTTAAATAAAATTTGCAAAGATAACAAAATTGAAAACAGACTTTAGAAAGATTTACAAGATCACTGCAAAAATGGATGATAACAAAAATTTATGGCACTGCTTGAGATTTTTTTTATTTTTAAAAAAGATAAAAAAATAATCAATAAATATTGATCAAATTATATCAATTAATATGACAATCCATTTAATGCTCTACAGAAAAGAAATAAAAAGGATAATTTATATTTTTAATTTTTTTAAAAAATTTTTTTTAATAATATTTCGCATCTTTTATACAAGATTTATGTTAAGCGATTAGTCAACACATTAAAAAACTAATATGTTAAAAATAAAAAAAAATCTTGGATATATAAATTACTTTCTAAAAATTGTTGAAAAACATATTGTTATATAGAATCTGAATGATTGTAGAAGTCACTGAAATCAAAAGAATATTAATATATGCATTACTGCTTATAGTTATTAATTCGTTCAATCATGATAAAGCATATAAGTGACTACTTGCTGATCTTAGAAAAAATCTCAATATAACTATCAGGTTTTAACTACAGCTTATTAAGTGTTTTTGCACCTCTGCAAACTACATAAGATAGAATTCATATTTCATTATATTCAATTATGTAATAGGAAAAAAACCAGATTAGGTAATAAAGGCAAAAGTGAATTCAAAGTTTCTAAAAGCAATATCAATATCCTTAGATGCAATAATAATACTTCAAGAGATCCGGAAGACATTTGTGATGACCCCCCCCCCCCAAAAAAAAAAGAGGGAGAAAATGGAAAAAAGTTAAAAATAAAAGACAAAGACTATGGCAGTTTTTATTTACCTAATACTAAAAGATCAAAGAAGTCAAGCGTTGTTAGCCGAGAGGTCATCGCAGCCGCCTTGCAAGCAAGTAGTTGGTTGCAGATGGTTGTGGGTTCGCGTCCCGGCCGATGCTATGACATATGAAAAAAAAAAAAGATCAAAGAATCAAAAATTTGTTGCAGAATGATCGTGGATAGCCAGGTGTAAGAAATTTTTATTTTTTTGAAAATCACTGTAGTTCAATGTAATAGCATTTTCTGGAATTCTTCAGGGATGCAAAAATTGGATCCTAAAATGAATGGACAAAATACTGATAAAAAGACTTTTTAGAATAGCATGAACAAATACTAATAGAACTAATAAATGCTCAAAGACAATTGGAAATAGTGATACAAAGAAAATTTACTTTAATTTCGATAAATAAATGGTGGGTCAAGTTGGCACACTGGAAAAAGATGCCATGTTTGGATATTGTGAATGGATCAAAAAAAAAAAAGTAATCAAAAAAAATTGTTATGGATTAACATTATAGAATGGATGGGTTTAAAAAATATTGGAAGCATGCAGTAAAAGGAAAAGAATAATGTCTTAAAAGATATTCATCCTATGTCACTCGTTGTTGAAACAATGGATTCGGCAAATGAAGATGGTGAATTCAAACAAAATAAACAAGCAGATTCTCAATTGGATTAAGAGTGGATTTAAATATCCATTCAAAGTGCAAATGATCAGGTTAAAATTAAATCAAAAGATAATATAATGCGTTAGAAAAATATCAGAAGTAGGTGGCAAAGGAAACTAATACATTCAGGGTAAATGCCATGAATCACATTCTTTTAACAACTTCTAATAATAAGACTATAATTAATATAGAAGATATATATATACGTTTTTAAAAAAGGTATAATTTATGTATATATAAATGAGTGATGAGGATGAAGAGCACTGCTTGTAGAAGATATTATCATTATAAGAAATAATAGTTTTCGTTTATAATTAATAATTATTGCAAATACATATTGCATTACCATCGCTGCTACTACTATTTACAAATTCAAAAGTCGAAATGTTTCGATTAGTTTAAATTAATTTTCCGACACTCTTGTACAAAACATTTTTTCTTTTGAATTTTAGACATCTTAAGCTGCTTTAGTAGTATTCTTAACACGATCTTTCCCAGCTGACTTTAACCTACTGGCGTCAATCAACATTTACCTGAAAGAACTGAAGATCGTAAAAAATAAAAGGAACAAAAGCGAAGAAAAATCTAATAAATTTTCCTTCGTAACAATATCTCTTGATGAATTCTTCAAGATGAAAGTGCGAATGAAAAGACCCGGAGAAAACTGACAAATCAAAAGTAACCAATTAAATTAAAACTTTGAAAACAAACAAACTGTAAGCTATCAATGCAAACAGGGGCTGCTGGTAGTTCATTTCTTTAACTTAAAAAACACATTTCAATAAATACTCAGAATTTCCATTTTTTATTAAGTTTCGATCTTTTTCTTCTTTTTTTTTTTTTTAAAAAAAAAAAAACACGTTACGTTTTTCTTTTATTAAACAATCAGGGGCGTTTGCTGTGACAAAGAGCACATTAATTTCTCCTCCATCCCAGTTTGACGATTGCTGTGCATAATTACGCAAACGTGAACACGTGACAATACCCAGCTAACAGTTTTGAAGATTAAATCATTCTATAAACGCATTCTATTTTATAATCCTACTAGTTACATTCATGTGACTCACCCAGATGCTACTAAAGACGTTTCCTCCACCATATTAAAACTGCTACATACCTTTCTGCCAGAAACTACTGGATGTCTATCTGGTTCGGCAATGAGTTGGTAGCTTAAGAAAATATCACATTTGCTTGAAAATATCCTAAGCTCAACCGAGATTAAATTGCGGTTCACAGGCTTGCAGACCTTAAATGCACTAACCTTGCATCACTTCTCCATCCAATGTTAATATTTTAAAAAAATCTCTTTTTTTTTTTTTTTTTGCAGATGACGAGTGGAGAAAAGAAATTACTGGGATCGATTAAAAATAGTTTAATTATTTTTCTTTATGCGATATCTCAAAAAATGTCATTTGCCAATTTATGTAATGATAACTAATTAATTAATGTTACAAGTCAACTTAGTGATTAGAACTTCTCTTTCCCATGCCATAATATGAGAATTGAATCTAAGTAATAATTAACTGGAAATTTTTTCAGATTCCAAGCAAACTTTCAGATAATAGAGAATAAAGATTCCAGATTAATTTGAACTGGTGATATGAACATGTCTGTACTGACTATAAAAGAAATGTATTAGGCCTATTTTCTTCTGTGTTTCCTGATTTATGTGTGCTTGTTGTTATTTTAACTGGTGTTTCCCAATATCTGTACAATTAGTTGGTTAAAAAAAAAAAAAAAAATCGCGATGTTTAAGCACAAACATTTCATTTCAATAAGAATGTCTTTATATTATAGTCAAAAACACATCCACTTTGTTGCAACATATATATTATATTACAGAGAAATACTTTTGAGAGCCTGTTAATATATGTTATATATATATAACTAAAATATAAAATTATCAACCTATCTTTTGCAGAATTGTCCTCTAGAAATGAGATCTTAAATCTATTTGAGATTTGGAGAAGTTAATAAAAATGACTTATCTGAAAATACTACTGTATGTCTCTCTAAATGACTGATTGAACCTAGCTCTTAATTCACCTCATGAGAAAATCAAATAACTGTAATATAATAGGATAAAAATTACTCCCAGTTTTATGTTCAACCCCAATAGATTCACTCTCTGATAGAACCAAAATATCATTAAAATGTCTTTTGAAATGTACAAAAAAAAAAAAACTTTAGTAGTAACAAGATGCAAGAACTTTGTCACAAAAGACATTATTGGTTACAAAATGGAGTTAGGAGGAAGGGGGATGTTTGAGATGAATTTGTAAAGAAAGTCTTGAAGTAGTTTAAATTATATTAAATCAATCATGATGGAAGACAATTAATTTTACCTATATCTTGGCAAAGCAACTTTAAATTATTAAAAAAAAAAAATTTGCAATTAAAAATGTTCTACACCTCCTCCCCCCCCCCCGAGTTTTAAGATTTCTTTTCACAGTAGATTAGCGATTATTTGATAATGCATTAATAAATGTTTAATTTGTATAATAATGGAAAAATAATTAAAATTAATTGTTTTATTAATATTTACAGATATATGCATTTTTTTAAATAAATTTTTAAAGAAATGTTAAGATACATTTTATATTAGGAATAAAAATAGGTACAATTTCTAGTAGTGAAATTTTCACTATACCACATTCATATAAAATAGGGTAGTTTTCATCCACTTTTAGCAACTTGTGGAAGGATGTATTTATAAACATATGGCCAAAAGACATGTGAAAAAGATGCATGATCCCCAAGATGCATATTTCATGCAGAACCAGTACTCATCAACTGGCCCAATCTCTTACACATATCTTTATCATTGTTCAGTATATATAGATAGCAAACTACTACAGTTTAATTGAAATGTCCAAATTTCTGCCCTCACAACTTTGACACAAATCTTTTAATGGAAGTATATTAGTAATTTTTTATGTATTGAAATTTACACTACAGAAATATTCATTATTGGTTCTGTAGTTTAATGAATGACTAATAAAAATTATCAATACATAATTTGTTTCGAATAACAGTTTCTCTGTTAGTGATGGGGAAATATAAGAAAGTAATGATTTATGAAACAAAATATCCAAAAAATTCATAACTTGAGAGCCAGTGAAACAAAATAAGTTTTTTTTTGTTAATTCATTTGGAATACTGTAACAGGAATAACAAAGACTAAAATATTTTATTTATTTAGCACATTAACTTTTAAGATATTGTTCTTATTAGGACTTTCAATCCTTCCATTATGAGGGGGTACTCCCCAAAACCTGGAATTATTCTCTGGTCAGTGCATCTATTGTAGTATATGCTTACTAGATACTTCCTGCAAAGATCGATCTGCATCAGTCTGCAGACCGACATCATTAAATGAAGTCATTATGCCATGTAGTAAATTTTTTGCTGTGCATCAAACTTATTCATCAATTTTTGTGATAGCTGAAAAGTAGAACAATGTAAAATTCCATTTCTGTTAGGAAAAATGGCAGCAGAAATAACTGTAATGTTTAAAACAACTTACAATCAAGCTGATCTGAAAAAAAAAAGAGTTTATAAGTGGTTTAATGGAAGAATCAAATTCACCACATCCCAGAAAAGCAAGGCAAGTCTAATGCCAATATGTTTCTGGGTTTTTTTTTTTATGCAAACAGCATTGTCCACCCAGAATTCATTCATAATGGTTGGATCTTTTAACTACAAGTTCTGAAATATTTATATGATATGGTGAAATAAAAATAACTCAATTTGTGGCAAAGTGGAGGTGGTGGCTTCATCACAACAAAGCGCCAGCATACAAAGCCTTGAGTGTTAATAAATTCTTAATTAAAAACATCGTGACTGAACTCATTCATCCACTATATTCACTTAATCTCATTCTGAGAGACTTTTTATTTCTCCAAATGGAAAATACCTAAAAGTAGAATGCTCTGCTGACTTGGAAGAGGGGAAGATAAAAATAAAGGAAGCATTAAAAGGCATTATTTTATAAGAGTTTCAAAAAGTGGAAAACATATTTAGACCAGTGCACTTCATCAAATGAATGGAACTTTGAAGGAGATTCAATTTATTCCTGGGTCTCGTTTTATGTAGTTGACAGGTTCCTCAGAAAACACGCACAAAAATAGACTTAACTTACCTTGAAAAATGGGGGATATGTTCTGTAATTTTCAGAAGTCACATAAAAGTAAAGCAACAAGGAAAAAATACTTTAAAAATCGCATTAAAAAAATAAGGAAATAAAGTATGATGAATAAAAAATTTCAAATATTTGAAAAAAATTAATACAAGGCAAACGGTTTTTATTAACTACAGTATTTAATTTTATATTTTTTCATACATATTTTAATCATTACCGCTATTTGACAATATGCGTTCATTTGTGAACTGGCAAGAAATCAGATTTGTGATGTGATGTACAACTAGCGCCACTTTGAGTCTTGTGCTTTGTTAATGGTTTTCTGTTTCTATATTAAAAAAATGAGATCGCAATCAAAACAAAAAGATTATATATATTACCTTTAGAAATATTATTTTTAGTTTCCAAAATCAATCTTTGTTATTATTTATTATAAAAAATCTAAAAAAAATATTTATTTATGTTATATCTAACAAAATACGTTTTAAAAGTTTAAAGTTTTTGAATATTTATTGCGATATTTTTATAGGTAAGTATAAATCTAATATTACTATGTACTCATTAGTACAAGTAGGTTATTTACATAGAAGCTAAGATTCTAAATACAGCTTCAGACCATATTCACATTAGCTGCTAATAGTAAAATATAAAAGATATTAAGAAGAAACATGAATCGCATAACTTCAAAATTGCATTAAAATAATCAGCATAAAACGAGACCCAGGTGTAAATACATATTTTTTATTACAAAATTCCAGGCTTTTTTGGGTACTCTTTCATATATAGATTTGACAGTCATTAACTATGTGATTTTTGGTTTACCCACAACTACCAACATCAGACATTGTTACTCTCCATTTCTGAAGTAATAAGAGCAGTAAATGAACATGGGTGTTTCTGAATATGTTAATGATACTTCAGTAATATCTACTCTAGAACAAAATTGAAAGGGCTTTACTATATGATCTGAAAAAAAAAATCCACTTCTGCCATAATTTTTCGAACCTTTAAAGAAATGCTTGGTTAAAAACCCAGAAAAAGAATCTTGATTTAAGCTATTAAATGATAAAACTTTATCTTTTCTACTATTTTTTTTATATAAAAAGAAAAGTTACTTTCAAAATGTCTCTCTCTCTATATATATATCATGTAATAAAAAACAGCATGATATACCCCCCCCCCATTCATCACTGATATATAATTCAAGAGAGTGTAAAAAGAATTTGATAATATAAAAAATTCTAATAACTTTCGATAATTATTATCAGTATGAAGTTAATGAGAAAGATTCCATCATATTTCATTTAGTAATATATTGAAAAGATGGAAAAAATAATAATCTTTTCTTTTCAACTCTTCTTTCGTTTTTTTTTTTTTTTTTATAATATACATTCTAATTTTTGAAATAAAATCACTTTTCTGCTAAATAGGCAGACAAGTCCTTTTTAATTTAAAAATGATGAAAGAAAGAAAAAAAAGACTTTTTTTTTTCGAAATGAAAAAATATACTGAACACAAAACAAAAAGACAACTCAAACTTCAAGAGATGTATGCTGAAAAGTTTAAAAAAAAAACAATACTAAATAATCATTAAATATTTAATATATGAATTTTTTTTCTACAGTACAGGGTTTTTCATACCTGCACTCCAATATGTAATATATAGGGGTTTGAACAATTCTCCAGTTAAAACACAAACCTATAATCAAGCATTCATTTATAGAGATCTCCAAAACTGACCTTTAAACTCATAAGATCTTCAAGGCATTTTTTACTACTATACTTCATGTTAAGCAAAAGAAAGGACGAATGTGTATTTAAAACAGTAAATTTATCTAATATTTGGTTTGTAATTTATGTCGATTTCATATATCAATTCTAACCCTTTGAACGATGGAAAATAATACGATGGAGTCGCAAACAATGTCGTATTTAACTATACAATTTCAATTATATGCAATCTAAAAAATGTAAATAAAAAAACCCATTAAAATTCACACATTTTACTAAGCGATTATATATACAGTATATTAATAAAATTTCTTTGTTTTATGTTGAAAGCACATTGACTTTATTCTTCCTTTGTTATTCTTTCTGAATTTGATATGTTGTATTTTGCATATTAAAACATTTTCCGAGTGTAAAGATAAAAGTTTTACAACATTTTAGAACAAAAAAGTTTATACTGTTTTAAAAACGCGAAAATAATTAAATTCTAATTTCTTGATAACAATATCATTATTACGTTTCTATTAGAAAAAAAAGTTATTGATAAAAAAAAAAAGAATATTGTCTAGAGTGTATTTAATAGAGATGAAAGTTAGACATTTCGCTATTTATTTGAAAAATAAAAAAGGTGTTTTTTCTTATTCTTATTGCTTCAGTGAATGCATGAGTGAGTACATGCCCAGTAAAATATATATATAAGGATTCCTCAATTTATATGCTTTTAAAATTTTGCTTCCACTATAATTTTGAATTATATTACTACTACTACTACACATATAAAAAGCATGTGTGTTATTTATATATATCGGAAAATACCGCACACTTGCCGTTAAATAAACATTGTCTATTCCATTCTAAACACTGTTTATCAACAAAACATGAACTATTTATTATACACTATATACATGTGGAAGGGGGGGGGGCTTAGAACAAAATATAGCACTCCGTTGTAGTGAAAACAACAACAACAAAAAAACAATAGAAGGGGGATTACCCTTTTGTGAAAATCAAAATCCAAATACACAAGCACACATGCACCTTAATTAAATAATATATGGATAGATTTAAAGTACTATGAGTTACAGTTTACTACAGTAACTAAACGCAGCATCAAAAATTCAGGCATTAATTTCCAAATTAATATTATAACTTATTGAACTGCACAATTCATTCAGTGAAACCTGATAGAGTATAAACCTGTGATGTGACACGCTGTGAGTTCTTCTTAAACAGAGTCAGGAATCTCTCAACAGCTATGTCCAGAGAAACCTGTTAGCCACTTTATTTTCCCTTTCCATTCCCCACCCTAAGTTTTCTCATAGTCTGCTCCATCCCATTTCCACAACATAATCATTGTCAACTCTATGGCCTTTATATCTACATCCATCTTATCTTTTCCCAAACCCAGCATAAAAAACAATAACCCAAAACAAGGCAGTTTTCTATTCCAGCATCATCTAGTGTGAGTTTGAATAATCAATGGTAACTAGATAATAGTAATTGCAATTTATCTTCATCTCCAAACCAGTTTTTCAGAGTATTGCTTTTATAAATGAGAGATTCGTGGATTAAAAACTGAAACCAATGCAATAATGTATCTGGCAGACAACTTTATTTATATATTTAATATGAAGTTAATAGCCTGAAATTCAAGAAATCTTAAGACTTTGAAGTCAAGACAAATCTGTTTGGATAATTGTACAGATCTGACACTATGTTAGTAATTATATATTTTAGTAACTGAGTTCTATTGAAAACAGTAAGCAGCTTTTAATATAAAAATAATCATAAAGGTGAAAAATATAGCACTCACTAAAAAGTGCATTCAAAAATAATGATTTATAATGTTGCTTCTCTTTCTCTATAAAGTAGTGGCTTAGTTACTAATTTTTGCATTTTTTTCTCTAAAGCATAAGATATTTTCCTTCTATTTGAATACTATGCTTCTTGGGATAAAAAATTCAATCTGATATCCTCTTGCCCAAATAGAGTTGGAAAATTTTTGCTGCATTTTGCTATTCAAAATTTAAGTAAATCATAAAACTTAATGTAAGTTTAAAGAAAGTATTGGAATTAAGACAGATATCCAACCTGCAACCCAAATATATAACTTCTAGATGAACTGAATATATTCTTCTGTTCAATACATTTAACAGTGAGATTAAACTAAGATGGAAGAATTGATAAGATTATCTTCTTATGTGGAATAATGTAGTTGTCAAATGAAAAGCCTAAGAACTAAAAGGTACCTGAGTGGATTTTCAGTTGAAAAAAAATTAAATAAAAAGAGTCTACTTTGTGACTAAGTTTAATAGTCATGCTCAATCTTTCACTATGATAATAGAATACCTAGTAACTTCCCAAACAATTTAAACATATGATTTCTTTATAAAAAGCTACCATTAATTGTATTTAAATAATAATACTTTTATGGTTTGATATAATCATGATATTAAAAAATCTATAACATACAAAATAATAAAGCTAATATATTAAAACATGCAAAACTCTCTACACATATTGCCACTCATTAAAAGCCAGAGTAATCAATGGATGCCAAAAGACTTGTGCATAAAATCCCCATCTAGTGCTTACTCATCCAATATCCCCAGACTAATTTCTGGCTTGTAGCCTTCTTCAGTGAGAAGCCTTGGATCTGAGAGCACTGCACCTATATCTTAGGATCTAATGCAGCCCTCCAGCAGCCACATTTTATCTCTATTTAACTACAAAACTATGAGACTCAAATTGAAAACACTAAAACATTTTCAATCAAAGCTCATCAGCTTATATAATCATATAGGTCTGATAAGAGAGTTTTGCCTGTTTTATACAACAGTTAAGAGCAAGCATAAGAAATGGTGATCATGTGATGTTTATTGATTTAAAGCTAATATATGTTAAAAAGGATTTGCAGCAGAAAGAAGAATATGTGTATGATAATAAGATACTGACAGGTAATATTTACATAAAATGCAAAGTTGTTGCATCTACATTTGCATATATGATTATGAATCAGTTTATATACTCTTCAATATCAGACAAATGTTTCTTACAAAAGTGGCAGTAACATGGTCAATAAGGATGTACTGTGCTGCTACATGATTTTGTTTAGCCATTGTTTATTTATTTATTTCAACATTTATTTAATTAACATATTTGGGTATCAGTATATAAAATAACTGGAGTCTGAAAAGTCATTGAAGATCCCCAAGTAAATTAATATACTGGTAAGAATCTTTTTATTTTTTTTATGTAATAGCCTTTAATATGTGTCTTCAACACCAGGGCATCCAAATGAAAAAAAAAATCTGCCTTTTTCATCTTCATCCTCTCATCATTATATTTTTATCATTTTTCAGTACAATTTACCTTAATCATATTTCAGAAGTTTACATATCAAAATAAATACTATATCCATTCCCTCTCATTTCCACATAAATCACATGTCCAGTTATAATTCTTGTTTCAGTCTTCTTTTCTTGCTATTTGAAGATTGCTCTGAATAAAAATTTCAGCCTAATATTATCATATATCATAGTATTATATATATTATTATACAACTCAAGTTTTTTTTTACGTTCATTTTTTATAATTCTGCTTCCTTTTTATCATAATTCAATTCTCTATGCTCTTTCACCTGGAAGCAAATAATTTATTTTAAAACTATTGTAAATTATTTTAAAATTTTTTTTTTTAAAAATTGGCTTTAATAATTGTGTGAAGGAATGGAATACTAACAAATTCAGGTTTTCTCACATCTAACTTATCACAGATTTAAAAAAGAAAAATGTATTACTAGGAAAAAGAAAAAAGCACCTATTGGTGAATGAAATCATTTTCACAAATACGAAGTCATGCTTGAATAATTTTAAAGATCCTGAAAATAGTTGTTTTTTCTTGCATATATATATTTAAAAAAGTCTTTAAAAAAAAAGATTCTTACAAACCCTCAAAGAAATTTATGAGGCCAGTCTTGCTTGGGGGGGGGGGGGGGGGGCCAAGGGGGGCCCGGGGGGGGGGGGAAAAATGAGGCCAATATGCACTATATATATATATATAAAATACAAAAACACACTTTTTAAAAAATCACCAAAAAATATATTTTCAAATTAAATCCTAGTTTGAATACATCCATCAACTTCTTATTTTTAAAAGTTATTAATTCAGAACATTTTCCAAAAAGCAGTTAGTATTCTTCAATCTATTCCAAAACATCAACTGTAAAGCTGAATAATAAATGCATAGCTAATGGTCGGAAGCGATAATATCCGAATCACCAAGCTGGTTTTTGGTTTTTATCTTTGTCTATAAAAATTTAGAATTCAAAGTTGGAATTAATATACTTAAGCATCTAACAGCCCTCCTACTGTAATGGACAAATTCATATCTTCAGGTTATGCTAACATTCAGCACCCAGAGGTCGCCATTATATTTACCATTTAGAATTGCTGCCATTAAAACATCAGTCTTCGTTAGATGTTTAACTTCTGATACCTATGCAGGAAAATATTAATTTACTGGTGAGAACATCAACCATAAATCTCTACACAGCCCTCAACCACTGCTAGTAATTTAATTCTGTCAACTAAGTAATGGAGATCTAGAGACTCCTTAGAATATCCATTTGTAAAACAGCAGATTGTGATATGTAAAAAATAGGGCCTATTAAAAAACAAAAAAAATATTTGAAATCAATTAAGTTATATTTATAACATGTACTAGATAATTTCGAATTGTTGATTCTATACCTTGGATAATGTAACCATAATATAAACATTTATTAATAATCTCACTGAGTACTAACCTTAAACCTTTCAAGTTATATATATATGAAAAACAAAAAAACACAAGTTAAAACTTGCTAACGCTTGTATTTATGACAATAGATAGCGTTCTACCAAAAACACCGTCGAGCGTATGTTTTGTTTACATAAACGTCAGAGCAAGCATTCACTATCTCTAACTTTAGTTCCACTTTCAGATCACGATTTCAAGCTATTTGCTATCGTCAATGAAAGACAAGAATAAGAAACTAGATCTAAACACAAACTCTGAGCATTTATGAAACAGTTTCTATTCAGCTTGCAAGCGTGAATCTTTTAGACATGTAATGTCTTCAAACTCAGCATAGCAAGCCAGATAGCTACATGGGTCTGATATCAGTTCAGCATCACCACAGAGTAGAAGCCTCTGCAATATATATCATTGCAAAAAAGACCTCAAAGGTACATTTATGAAAAACAAAAAAACACAAGTTAAAACTTGCTAACGCTTGTATTTATGACAATAGATGGCGTTCTACCAAAAACACTGTCAAATAACTTGAAATAATGATCTGAAAGTGGAACTAAAGTTAGAGATAGTGAATGTTTGCTCTGATGTTTATGTAAACAAAACATATGCTTGACGGTGTTTTTGATAGAACGCCATCTATTGTCATAAATACAAGCATTAGCAAGTTTTAACTTTTGTTTTTTTGTTTTTCATAAATGTATCTTTGAGGTCTTTCTTGCAATGATATATATTGCAGAGGCTTCTACTATGTGGTGATGCTGAACTGATATCAGACCCATGTAGCTATCTGGCTTGCTATACTGAGTTGGTGACACAAAAGATTCACGCTTGCAAGCTGAATAGAAACTGTTTCATAAATGTTCAGAGTTTGTGTTTAGATCTAGTTTCTTATTCCTGTCTTTCACTGACGATAGCAAATAGCTTGAAATCATGATCTGAAAGTGGAACTAAAGTTAGAGACAGTGAATGCTTGCTCTGACGTTTATGTAAACAAAACATACGCTTGATGGTGGTTTTGGTAGAATGCCATCTATTGTCATATATATATACATATATAAGCACTTATATCATTAAAACATGCAAAACTCTCTATATGTATTGCCACTCAGTGCAAGCCAGAGTAATCAATGGATGCCAGAAGGCTTGTGCAGCCTACTCATTCAATATACCCAGACTAGTTTCTGGCTTGTGGCCTTTGTCAGTGACAAGCCTTGAATCAGAGAGCACTGCAATACATATAGAGAGTTTTGCCTGTTTTAAGAACAGTTAAGAGAAACCATAAGAAATGGTGATCATGTGATGTTTATTGGCTTATTCATTTATATCATTCTGAATACCATCATAAACCTAGTTTCAATAACAACTTAATTTCCAATTATTTACTTAATAAATCAGTTGGATGGCACAATAAAGATAAGTTTGGTATGGGTGTGTAAAATATATTATAATGGACCCCAATGAATAGTTTTCTAGTCTAGGGGGAAATGATTATCTGTTCATCAATTACCAGTAGGCAACTGTGTACATGGTGGAGTGACTATAACAAAAAAAATTACCCTACTTCATGATAGCGATGGATAATGATCATACTGAAGCTCATATCAAGAACAAGCCTTCATGCAGATCCAGTCATATTTGCTGATCATCATCCCACTAACAATTATAAGCTATTTTTCTAATGTAAATATTAAAATAATATACACCTAATGAGAACATTTAATGAGAAACTATGTTTAACCATAACAATTTATTTAATACAATAACAATAGAATACAAACAATATAATTCTTTTATAATTGCATAATAAGTATAATTAAATATGGAATATACATGATAGAAATTATTTTAAAATTACTGTTTTTATTTTCTTATATCTCTGAATTTAAATATAGAAAAAAATATCAATATATTAATTTTTACATAAATAGAAAATAATTTTGCAAAATAAAATTTATTTTGATGTTGTTATTTAAATTATTTATTCAAAAAAAGTCATTACCCAATTTCTTTTATTCTTGTTTTTCTGTTGAGCTCAACACATTTTGGACATTAATGTCAAAATGCTCAACACATTTTGGACATTAATGTCAATTTAACAATGATGTCTCTGGCCATGATGAATCCATGATCACAGTTCCATGTCTAAATTATTAAATAATTCAAACTTGAAATATTTTCTAGAAACACTAAGTTCCTTTTTGATAGTCATACTTTATAACAAAGGATTCAATGTATATCTAAAATATGTGTATATCCTTCTTCCTTGAAGATTTTTTCTTGTAATCCGTAGTTGCTTTTTAAATTTCTTTACCTAATAATCAAGTTTTGTTGGAGCATTTGTAAATAAGATCCAACATAAGAAGATAAACTTATTCTGTATTATTAAGCCCTATCACAGTTTCATAAAGAAAGCTACATTTCCAGGAAGTTAAAGTAAGCACTCCATTAAAATTTCACCGTATTATTACAAATAAATTTGAATATAACTTTATCTTTCTTATTGCGTTGCCAAATCCTTATAATATTAAACCATCTATGCTCTTTATTACTGTTTTACAATGCTTTTATTTCAATCCCCTAAGACAGTTTTGATTGCTCCAGCAATCTTCTTCAGAACTTTTACTTAATTAAGGGTTGGAATTATAAATTGAAGTTTTGAAGAAGATTTCTGGGGCAATCGATACTGTTATAGGGGGTTGGAATAAAAGCATTGTAAAACAGTAATAAAAAGCTTAAATGATTTAATATTAAATTTGAATATACATGAATACAATTCATTTTCACAGCTGCTAATTTTTCAGACATATAAAAAAAAATAACTTCAATTTTTTTTCATTTTGTCTGGCAACATCCCAAATTCCCTTAGCAACCATTTAATTGCCTAAATTAACCTGCAATTGTTCTATTAATTTGTTTATTTTTTTTATTGCCAATTAATATTTTGAAAATAATTAACTTTATTTTCAAATTATTAACTTAAAAATTAACAATGAAATAAGTTTTTCATTTCTTACTTTTTTTTTTTCAACTTGTTAATACATTATGATTTGCTTTAAAAATACATATATAAATTTATTACAAAATGTAAAACATAATATTTTTATAAACAATGAGGATTGTCAATTCTTCAACAAGCTTTGTGATAGGGTCATGTGATCTACGACTCTTATTTTGACTATAATATTTTTATATTTAGTTTTTAAGTTATAATGTGACCTATGACAAAAGGTTACAATATTGTAACAATCAGAATCGTCTATCTCGCTAACACACTGCAGAATTCAAACCCCAAACACGAAACTGAACATTCTAGGAGGGGTTGCCTTCTAGATATACTAAGTTCGAATCTAAAGTCCAAATTTCACAGCGCCACCTATGTGATAACGCATCTGAGGCTACAACTAGTATAACCTTTTACCAGTGCCTGGTGGTCAGGGAGAAACAAAAGACTCTATACTAAGATACGTTTGGGTTGCTGATTAACGTCTATGGATGTACAGAAGAAATGTAGAAAATATATATATATATAGACCAAGACAGTGATAGGAATCAATAAAATAGAATCAAAATTAGTTTTAAATGATTTCAAAATTTATTTATGTAGAAATATATATATGATGCCACTGTCTGCTTATATGAGACAGGGACGCGTATTAAATAATTGTTGGCATTACATTCCAATAAATGACAAAAGGTTTTAAAGCAAAATTATATATTCTATCCCTCGGGATAATAGCATTACAATAATGTGCTTAAAGAGATGGGAACATGTGCGAGGTGCTTTGAGAAATTATAACAGTTTAATAAAATATTTGATATTATGGATTATATAATGTTATTGATTTCGAGAATGGCATGGACAAAAGTTTACTCAGCAATAAAGTGGCGATGTGATCAAGGCATTTATTTGATAATAATAATTAAAGCAGATGGAGGTCAGTATTGCTAATAATGAATTTATTAAAGTTGGAGGGTGTGACACGTTTAAGTCACGGATGCTTTGTAAAAATAAATATAAAATAAAACAATAGTGAAATATTTGGAATGACTATGGAGGGCAACTTGCCGCTAACCCGCAGGAAAATGTTGTCATGAATAGCCGAAACTTAGCGACTGGGTGACGACTGCGTTTAATTCCCAAGTGTGACATTTGTGGACACACTCTGCCTGAAACCGCTGGAAGCAAAGAGAATGAACTTGGACATGTAGAAATCCTTGGAAAAGCAAAACAAAGCAGTCTCAACAACCAATTCATTTACCAGCAATACTAAACTAATGTATATAAAACATACTAAATGGGTTTTACTTGGATTAAGAGAAATGCCCAATCAAATTCCCAGAAATTCGTTTAAAAGGGTCCACACATTCTCGACATCAATAATGAACTTCGTAATTAAAGTAAAATGCAATATTTAACATATGAAAATGCATGCTTGCGGGTTTGAAAAGAAAGCATAGGTTTATTTACGCAATCGTGCATTTGGGGACACATTTAAATCATTGACCTCGCACATACTCTCATATTATGTTAAAATCAATAAATGTAGATTTTAAACTATGTGATTATTATATATATTAAAGGAGATTAGAATCACCCTCGAATGAGTGATTTGTGAGATAATAAAAATGGGAATTATTATAAATTTAAAATATGCCTTAATAGCGGCGTCTTACTTTCAACAAAAGGAATAATTCACTCAGTCAAAGATGATTCTGACACATTATCATAATAAAATAAAAGAAAGCTTTATAAATAGAAAATATTAACCCAAGGATAGAGCAAAACTGTTGATTATATTTGAACACTTTAAAGAAGTACATAATAAAGTTATGTGAAATAAAGAAAAACAATTTAGAATAGCTATAGCATGTTAGTTAGGAATCACAAGAGCTATTGGGTTAATTTAGGTTACCTCTGGAGAAGCATTTGCAGGTAGATTGATGTTCGGCAGGTTTTATAATTCAGCAGCAAAATCTGGAATGTTCATATTTTTGGCAGCAGCAGTAGTTCCGGGGTTCCTTATGTGATAGCTTCTGATGGTCTGGAGCAGCGACCGGCTACTCTGAGGGGACATAGCCTTCTTGCCACCTCTATTCTGTCATTTCAAAGTTAGCAATTTTTGTGGTAAACATGGTAACTTAATTTGGAGACGAAACTCGGCTTCAAATATAAGTTCACAGGCACGTAGCTAAAATCTCAGGAAAATATGTTTTGAAGAATATTTTACTAGCACATTTCATCAGCAAATTACCAGACACATTTCATTAGATAATGACCAGAATAAAGAACAAAATAAAACCCTTCCTTTTATAGTAGAATTGAACAATAGAACTGCCCTGGAGCGTTACAAAAATATATCGGACTTATCAGCTGTAATTAAATCTATCTGAATGTCTAAACAATAAAACTGCCCTGGAGCATTACAAAAATATATCGGACTTATCAGCTGTAATTAAATCTATCCAATGTTTAAATGAATTTAACAAAATTTAATTAATTTCTATTGTTAATTTCCTTGTCGACATTCGAATGACAACTAGATTTAATTAAAAATTACTTTTACTAATTAAAGAAAACCTTAAGTGGTCATGTGCTGTTTTCTTAGATAATAATTACAACATGAAATAATTAAACTATTGTCCCTCATTTATTTTAACAGAAATATTTGGAATGACTTTTATTAAATTAAAGAAAATGATTTTACTTTTTCAATTGCAATATTTGAATCTATTTACTAAATGAATATGAACTTTATTTTAAATCAAAAATATATTACGACTGTAATATATTTTTGTAAATAGATTCACACAAAATAACTTTAATTAACAATTTATAATTTTGATATGAGTTTTAAAATGCATATCATAGTGTGTGCGCAATTACAACTTATATAACCTACTTTTTTAATAAATCTAAATTATGCGAATGTATACAAAATCCATAATATTTTATTTATTTGGGATTGAATTATACTTATATATAATACGAGCATTGTACCTGTGGTTTAAAATTAGGCAGGATTTTCGGTATATAAGCGTATTGCAGACACACTACGATAGATTGGGGTTCAAACTAAGATGAGGGTAGGAAATAGGTGAGAAAAGGTGAAACGAAGATCTGCAAAGCAGACCTTACTGTTTCAATATATTGTTCTATATAGGATATATGAGCACAGACTTTCACATGACCACCACTTACAACTCTATCTCATATCACTGATACACTTGAACACATATATTTCGAAAAACTAAATAATCACCATTTATACGTATTTCATGTTAAACCAGTTAATCAGTTGGTCCAGATTATCATCTCTATACATATATGCAATAAGTGTCAGATATATATTAAGATAGCCAATCTTCATACTTTAATGGACAGGCTTCAATCCACTCCACACTCCAACTCTTCAACCGTCCATCCAATTGTTTTGAATTTCATCCAGCAGATGACACTAGTACAGATTCCAATCAAAGATCTTTGTTTCATCACATATATGAATATTACATACTTAAATGGTCTTAACAATATGTATTCATTACCAAGCCAAACAATCATCGTTTTAAAAATTAACCACATAACCTCATAGATAATTTCAGTACTTGAACTACATACATACAAACATAAAATCATGCAAATAATTATTTCTACTTAAATAATAATAGCTTTAATTATTGAAATAAATTTCTAAAGAGCACAATTTAGGAGTTTGATTCTACTTTTGTTTATGGGCAGATTTAGATTTTTTGTATCAGCAAACAAAGTCCAAACACAATTGAAGCTGACCACTTTACTCAGCATGCTGATCAACTATTTGAGTTAATTTTTGAAAAAAACAATAGTTATTAACTTCCTATTTCTCACTCAAACGATTGAGAATAATGCAATGCTAAAAATTTTATGGTGTGATCAGTTTAAAAATGAAAAAGCAAATGAATATGCAGTAGAACTGAGAAAACTTGCTTTTTCCTATAAATTTGAAAATTTATTCGAATACGCATTTTGAGATAAATTTGTGGAATGATGAACCACTCAATTAGGATCAAGTTACTAATGTACGGGACTACAATGTTTAAAACTATGCTATCACAAGCCACTATGCACAAGGATATATTTAGTCAGTCTGCAACCCTAATCAGAAATAATCATATGATTAAATTGATTCAACCAAAGCAAATTCTTGAAGCAAAAAGTATAAATTTACAACTGCCAAAAAGACAAATGTCAATGTAACTACAAACATAAGCCATGTTGATGTCCATTCAATCAAAGTACATACTAATGTTATATAGAGAGCTCGCAAAATAAGCTCTTAATAAGCTTTGCAGAATACCCTCAACCCCAAACCAGTTTCTGCTAACTGGCATTGTCAGTGAAGTGCCAGGATATTCAAGCATTAGATTAAAAATACCTGGACAAGCCCAGCACTTTATTTAATGTATAACTAATAAGTAGAAAATTTTCAGACATCCATACATCTTTCAATCCAGCTATCTAACTTAAATAGCCATATAGGACTGAACTATAGCTTTAACAATATAAAATCGCCAAAGCCTTAATAGCAAAAAATAAAATTACAAAAAATCAAATCAGACATCACATGACTTAATTTAATAAGTTTTGTATTTACAAATGTTATATATAGAGCTCGCAAAATAAGCTCTTAACAAGCTTTGCAGAATATCCTCAACCCCAGACTGGTTTCTGACTTTATTTTTTTGTAAAGTATATACTAATATTGCTATATAAAAAAGGTCATATTAAAGTGGCATGTAAACTTAAAGAAAACAGTATAATATTAGGAAGTATGATAATGATATTAATAATAAAATCCACAGTCAACCTAAGAAAATGTGAGCAAGGTATAAATTTGATAATAATGGGACATCCTAAAACTTAATCAAAAACTATGGACAGAAGTGGTAATATAAATTTAAATAATATTATGAAACAGAAAATTATTCCAGCAATTGCAGAGTTCTAGAAATTGATTCTGGTTTAGCAATATCTATTTTACCAAATAAATGCTGGCAAAGGTTAACTGAACACAAGAAGACAAAATTGAAGCCTACATGAAAAAATAGATTACCAAGGAAGACCAATTGAATCGATACAGTAAACTAGCATTAACATGAGACAAGGTCTGAACATAATTCAATTACCATTGATGGTACCAAATAAATAAAATAGCGATCTTTCAGGCCACAAGTGGTTTTAAAAAATGGTTATGCAATAATGCAGACTACCCAAATGAAGACATGCAACAAAAAGACATCTAGGAAATTATTTACCAATTATGAACTACAAAATATGGGTGATTCTACATTTTCAACTAGGAAAATCAAGAAAGTAGACCAACAAAAAATAATTAATTGTCTGAGATCACCATTCGAACAAGTAATTGACCAGCCACAAAAATTTGCAAGTCATATCTAAAGATGTGCTCAAATCAAAAATGAATACCTGCTCAATAATTACTAATAGAGGAAAACAAATCCTTTCTGTGAGAACACAAGAGAATCAAACTCAAAAAAACATTAAGATCAGCTATGATCTAATTATAATGCATTACAAACTTTTAGAAACTATGTGTAAGAAAACAGTAAAATTACTAAATCTGAATTAAATAATCAAAAAAACTGATCTACATAAAATTATACCATCAGTAATGAAAAGGACAACACGTTGCCCAAGAAGTAAAAGAATTAAGAAATGACCAAGATATTTGCAAAACTGAATTAGTAAAAGTGAACTTCCAAATAGACATAGATATCTGATGATAATCAGTATCCCTCCTCTGGGGGGAAAAGTATAATGTATGTGGATCTGCAAAAGGATAATTAACAGTTCTCTCCTTGTTAATTTAGTAAAAGCTATAGCAAAAGTAATAACACATGGGAAGTAGCCAGTTATAGCTGTTATTTACAATTAATCAGTTACATGTAATTAATAAAGAGCTGACAATTCAGAAGAGGGATGAGCTTTCAATTTGATTAGACTGCTTATGATGATGATCAGTTTAATGTACTCACAATCTTAATTATAAACGAGTTGTGATAAATAAAACGTTAATACAAACAAAATGAACAAAAGAATTGAGATAGCTACTCATTACTTGTTCATCATTATTATAGATAATGATCGTTGCATTGCAACTGAAACTAAAAAAACTCATAACACACACAGATAGTAACTGCAATAAATCAGATATAAAACAGCAGCAATGATTCAGACATTTTAAACACTAACAATAATGTATATAGAGAGAGTAAATTGTATTAATTATACATTGAATATTTAATAGCAAACCGACTGAAGAAATCCTAGCTAAATTTAAAAACAGGTAGTAAAATTACCACTAATAAAAATGATGGTCAAGATTCCAATAGCAACAAGAAAATTATTAGCTATCCAAGTGAGATGTCAACACAAGTTTTGACTTTTTGAACTAGAGTTGGATTCAAATGCAACATTCACCTACTACTTGAATAAATATGTACAACTGTATATAGTTACTATACCTGCAATACTGTATGTATTAATAAGTAATTGAAATATATTGTAACGGCCCTACCATGAATCATAATATCCATTTTATAATATATATCTTTATTCATAACTTGGCTGCTAAAAAAAAAAAACCCTTACAAGTTTTAACAAGCTGCTAATGATGCTTATAAAACAAAATCAGATTAGAGATACTAACAAGAATGCTAGTTTTCAATAAAAAAATTTAAGATCACATTTTATTTAAACCAACATTGATTAAGAAATAAATAAATCATATTCTATTACTTTTCTAATCCCTATTCTTTTTTAAACTAATTTTATTAATTATAACAAAAACATTCACTCCAATATAAAAATTATTTTTATCAATTTGACATTTAACAGACCAAAATTAAATCTTTTTTTAATCATATTTTATTTCAAAGTTTGAATAATTGACCTTTGAACTTTAGCTGTAGTCTTAGAGACGATACAAGCAAATTTAAATTTGTAATCAAAAACAATCTTTTTTTTTTGCTTTTTTTTAAACTTGACTACTGCTTTTTTATATATATCATTTTTATTAAAATTATTACCCAAAGATAACCAGCATTTAACTACTCCTATACTCAATTATGTATATTGCTTTGCAGCTGATGCAATATATTACCTGTCATTTGCAATTGGACATGTGATATTGATGTTACTGTTGATATTTACATTATCTTACAAATTTAATCCTTAATTATATGTACAATTTTATTATCACAAACCATTGCAGAAGAATTTGACAATTTCCTAGGTCTACATCTTAATGATATAAAGCTTTAATCATCACATAAATATTTATAAATTCTCAGACACTATTAACCATTACACAACAACTGCTCCGAGCTTATTTTAAAATTTGAACACAAGCTCAAGTCTTCACTCAGTTTCACCACTTCCAATGGTTGAACTTCATGAAAATCTTATGTGAATTTTCTACACAACATCGAATCAATCACTTATATAACAGCAATAATATCTGTTTAGATTTGATTCTTTATTCAAATGTAATTTTCAATACTATTTTCTGTCGCATGCAATTTTTGTTTCATTTTAAAATTTTAACCAATAACATTTGCAATATCTTCTTAATATGGTTTGTATAACAAATAAAATTAAATAATATTTGAGTAATATCTAAAACTAAAAAACCTCCAAACAAAATCTTTTGGTTGGAGATGACATTAGTGTGCCATCAGCTTTTCTTCAGTCTCCCACGGCTTAGCTACTAGTAGTGTTATTTTATCAGTTTTGCATTGGACAGTAGAAACTGGAATCAATATATGCATATATGAGTTGTCATGACAACAGATTGAGATTGCTGATTGTTATTGATATTGGGATGATTTTAATGATTATATATATACATATTGATTTATTACTTTTAAAAAAAATTTAAAATGTCTGTATTTCATAGAAAAAGTACTAAAATGTACTAGAATGTTGCTAATAGGTTAGAGACCATTTGAGTTTATCTTTTACATTAACCTGAAAAATTTATAAAAAATTGTATATCTCTGTAATTTATTTAAATATTTATGATTATTTTGGCAAAATATTTGTATAATGATTATTTGAAAATAAATATTTACATGATGACTATGCTTCGATTTTAGCCAAATATATTTTGTTTTTTAAAAAGTATAAAGCTGAGTACTGATTATATATATGTGTGTGTGAGGATAGTAATCTAGAGGCTGCAGAAAGGAGTTTGCTATTAACTGAAAGGAGACCCTTTGATTCCTCTTGGAGGCCTTAAAGAAACCGAGCAGGGCAAATTCCTAATCCACTCCATACGTTCTTGTCATTGCAGCTGTTATTACTATGTGATTATTCATATAGTATACGAACATGGATGGGCTGCTCACCAACATGCATTAGCCAGCGTGGTGAGTTTATTGGCTTTTTACCTCTGAGTTTAAGATCAAGAAACACCATGGTCTTTCTTCTCAGTGCCTGATAAGGCAGAATGAATGTTTGTGTAAATGATAAATATTTTTCCAATACATATATACAATTATGACAGATAAAAATATGGCCCTTATTCCCAGGAGGCTGTAAAGTCACCAACCAAGGCAGCGGTTGGTGGCCGAAGGCAGAGGGTGCTAAGAATCCCCTGATTGCGGACCCAGGCTGCCATTTGATGATGACTTTTTATTTAGGTACTTACAACTGCAGATCACTTTTAAGTGAAGGAAGATTGCAAGAATTAGAAGAACTCTCTTATATTAAATGGGACATTATTGGACTTTGTGAAGTTAGAAGAAAAGGTGAAGAGACAATTGATTTAAAAAGTGGACATATACTCTATTATAAAGGCACAAATATTGAAAATACAAGTGGAGTAGGATTCATTATAAATAAAAAAATGGAAGAACAATATTGTGGAGATTGATGGTGTATCAGACAGAGTGGCAAGATTAGTTATACAACTTAATAGCAGATATCAAATGCTGATAATTCAGGTTTATGCCCCAACAAGTTCTCATAGTGATGAAGTAGTAGAAGATTTTTATATGGATGTACAAAAGGCTTTTGATCAGAGTAAACAACATTTTAAAAAAACTTTAATGCTAGAATTGGTAAACAAATGAAAGATGAAAGTGCTGTAGGTAATTTTGGTTATGGTAATAGAAATGAGAGAGGACATAGACTTGTGGAGTTTGCAGAAAAAGAAAAACTTTATATTATGAATTCTTTTTTTGAGAAAAATGTTAAAGGAAATGGATATGGAAGCATCCAAATGAAGGTACAGCAGAATTGGATTATATTTTGACTAATAGGAAATACATATTTCAAGATTGTAATGTTCTTAATAAATTTAACACAGGAAGTGATCATCGATTAGTAAGGTGTAAGATATGTGTTAATGTGAAACTAGAGAGACAAAAATTATTAAGAAAAACAATATTTACAGTTGATATTCCTAATCTTCAGAAACATTCTAATGAATTTAAATTAGAACTTAGAAATCGGTTTCAAGTATTAGTAGATTTTGAGCATAATTCAGATTTGAATGAAATTAATATGAAAATAACTGATACACTTTTAAAAACTGCAACAAAGATAGCTGGTAGAAAAAAGCAGCAATTGACCAATAAAATTTCTACTGAGACTAGAGAATTTATGAAGAAAAGAAGGAATATGAAGATATATACAAAAATGATGCATTAAAAAGAATTGAATATCTCGAATTTTGTAAAATGGTGCGGAAAAGAGTTGAAAATGATATAAGAAAGTATAATTGTGAACTAGCAAGGAAAGCTGTAGAAGAAAATAAAAGTCTTAAGAATGTAAAACAACATTTTGGTATTGGTAGGAAATTTATATCTGCAATAAGAAAAAAAGATGGAATTGTTACTAAAAAGAGAGATGACATCATGAAATTGGTAGAAGATTTTTATCAAGAATTATATAGTAATAAAGAATAAGTACCTCCGATATCTATTACATCTTCTGAATTGCCCAGAATTTTAAATGAAGAAGTGAGACACGCAATTAAATGTATGAAGAAGGAAAAGGCTCCAGGTAATGATGGAATTATAATTGATATATTAAAAGAAGCAGGTGAAGAAATAGAAAAAATTTTTAGCAAAGTTATATACCAAATGTCTAAATGATAAAGATGTACCGGATGATTGGAAGAATGCAGTAATAATATTAATATTTAAAAAAGGTGATAAAGAAGATATTAGAAATTACAGACCTATCAGCCTTTTATCAGTTTTATATAAAATTTTTACCAAGATAATTACAACTCCTCTACAGAGAACATTGGATTTCCACCAACCAAGAGAACAAGCTGGATTTAAAAGTGGTTTTAGTACAGTAGATCATATCCAGGTTTTGAGAGAAGTTATAGAAAGGTCAAATGAATATGAGTTGTCATTATGTTTTGGATTTGTAGATTATGAAAAGGCATTTGATTCTATAAACATTTCTTCAGTGATTAAAGCATTGGGTCATCAAGGTATAGATCCAGGATATTGTCATATTTTGAAGAATATTTATAAAAATGCAACAGCAACAATTATATTACATAATGATACTGGGAAAGTCAACATTGAGAAAGGTGTAAGACAAGGTGACTCCATATCTCCAAAACTTTTTACAGCAGAGCTGCAAGAAGTATTTTGTGGATTAAAATGGGAAACTAAAGGAGTGAAAGTAAATGGAGATTATTTAAGTCATTTAGATTTCGCAGATGATGTAGTTGTTTTTGCAAATAATGCTTCAGAGCTGCAGGATATGTTGCAGGAATTATCAGATGAAAGTAGGAAAGTAGGACTAAAGATAAATGTTAAAAAGACTAAAGTAATGTTTAATCGATTTGCTCAAAATATGAAAATAAAGATTGATTATGATGAATTAGAAGAAGTTAACAGTTACAAATACCTTGGTCAGATTATTAATACAGATGGAAACATAATGGAAGAAATTAATCATAGAATTAAACTTGGTTGGAGTGCTTTTGGTAGAAATAACTTGATACTAAAAGGAAATATGCCTATGTGTTTGAAAAGGAAGGTTTTTAACAAATGTGTTTTACCAGTTCTTACTTATGGATCTGAGACTTGGACACTTAATAGAAGAGCAATACAGAGACTTCAGACCACTCAAAGAAGTATGGAAAGATGTATGTTGGGAGTAACAAGAAGCGATCAAAAACGCAATGTATGGGTAAGAGAACAAACGGGTGTTACTGACCTCATTGAAAAAACTAAAACATTGAAGTGGAGTTGGGCTGGACATATTGCTAGAAGAGATGATAATAGATGGACAATTGAAATTTTAAACTGGATTCCAAGAGATTGTAAAAGACCCAAAAAGAGACCATATGTGAGATGGATGGATGAAATAAGAAAGTGTGCAGGGGTGATGTGGAGAAGAGAAGCTGAAGATCGGAGAAGATGGATTAAACTTGGAGAGACCTTCATCCTGCAGTGGATTGATAATGGTTGATAATGATGATGATGAGTAATCTAGACCAACTGATGATTGCTGGTTTAGCATGAAATACGTATATTGGTGATTATTTATCTTTTCAACATGTGTGTGATCAGGTGGGTCAGCAATATGAGATGGCACTCCGAGTAATGGGTCGTGTGAAAGTATGAGTTCAAACACCACATATATTACATATATAAATGCAGGTTTAAGCCTGTACAATGTATTAATTAACAGTAAAAAAAAAAATTACTTATCAGTAAGAATTTTGCAATATTGTAGTATGAAAGTTTTGTGCGATTTTACTCATTATAAATTCAATTTTTAAACTTTGGAACAGATTTGAATAGCTTTATAAAGATTTAAATATAATCCATTTGGATTTTAAAAGTTCAATAACAAAAATTTCTTTCTTTTTTTTTTTTTTTTACTATAATGCAATCGTCCAAAAAGGAAGAAGTTATTATTATATATTTCACTTTATCATTATTTTTTCTAAGTAGAGGGATTTGAAATTAGGATTTTCCAATCTATATTTGCCCTCCACTCCATCTCAAACAACCGATACACACATGCCCACATATAAATATATTGGACTATCTCCATCATCTAATATGAGTATTCAATATCTTTAGAAAAATCTAACTTTATTTATATATTCCAAATATATTCAACTGTTAGTAATTGCATTAAGGTTAGTATATGCATAATGTTTTGAAAGGTATTATTCTCCCCTCTTCTTCAGGTGTTTCTGGTCTAACCAGTGACAGCACTAGAATAGGAATCGAACCTGAATCCTTAAGATAGGGTTGAATATATTTGGAAAATTTAAATAAAATGAAATATTTCTAAAGACATTCAATACTCATATTAGATGATGGAAATAGTTCAACATATAAATATAACTAAAACACAATAATGACAAAATCTTCAGGAAAAGATGACTACATACACATAAAAAGATAAATGATCACCAATATGTATTTCACACAAACCCAGCACTCATCAGTTGGACCAGATAATAAGCTTCCATACACATATATAACCAGTGCGAAGAATATATTAAGATGTGTAACCGGGTGGTGGTCGCCCGTTTGTGTGGGGTGTGTCTCAAAAAACGCACACGAGCGGAAAGTTTTTTTTCTTTTTTTTATCTGTACTTTTCTTTACAAAGGGGGCGGAACGATGGTTATTTTAATTTTATTTCCCCCTCCTTCCTCTACCATTTTTCCCCCCCCCCACCCCCCACCCCCCCCATGGGCCGCTGGGGGTGTGGGGGGGGTTTATTTTTTTAATTTTTATTTTTTGTTAAATGAAAAAAGGGGGGGGGTTGTTTTATAACTATTGGGGGGGGTTTTTGTTTTGTGATTTTTTTTTAATTAAATTTACCCTTTTATTAAAAAAAAAAAAAAAAAAAAAAAAAAAAAAAAAAAAAAAAAAAAAAAAAAAAAAAAAAAAAGGAAAAAAAAAAAAAAAAAAAAAAAAAATAGGGGGGGAAGGGGGGGGAAAAAAAAAATGAATAGCAATTTCTTGAACTTGGACAAGCTTCAATCTTCTCATCCTTTTAACTATTCAATCATCCATTTCATTGAAAAACCAATAATGGAATGTTTAAAGCCTTTATTTGCATAGTTCAGGAATGTTGCAGACATGCTCAAAAAATAAATAACTAAATAAATAACTGATTCAAACATTATTTACCTGCCTTTATTACTCTTTACTGTTCACATTTTGTTTCTATGTTGTATTTAACATAACCCCTCAATCATACTCTTCATAAATTTAAAATTAAGTATTTAAGATATTTAAAATCAAAATAATCTGTTTTTTTGATTCCGAGGCCACTTGGTTTAGTCAAAATAGAATAATTCCAATATTAACAACAAGCAAAAAGTATACACAAATGAATCAAAATATATATCTACATTCAAATTTGATCACATACAGATATTTTATAAACAAAGATTCCTCCAGAAGGTATAATCAAAAAATAACATTTAAGTATCCTTGAAGGTGATGTGACTCATTTGCTAATCCCATGGAACAGCTTATCCACTTAATTTAAAGCTATAAATAATAGCGTAAACTTTAATGATAAGAGGTTTTTAATAACAACATTATAAATTTTAAAAAGCCACGTATATAAAAACAAGAAATGGCTTACAATCCAATCTATATATATGAAACACAAACCGTGTTTTGTTATTATTTTGATTATTTAATGACCATCTAAACAAAATGGCAATATGTGGTAAGAAAAGGGTTACATAAATTTGCTTTCTAGACAGATAACCATATTAGCACCTGTATATCTATATAAATATATAGAACATACACAAGTATTTAACATGTAAACAAAACAAACAAAAAAAACAAAATAAATGTTAATAAAGACTGATATCTTAATTTCAAAATCCAGTATAGAGTTTACTACCATTTTGTAAATCAATTGTTAAATTGATTAAAACAATCAATTATGAAGGTCTAGAGGTTTTCAAAAGAAGTTCAGGAAAAGGGAAACGAGAAAGAGATGGTACTGCATTCTAATTATAAATAAGATCTATTTATAAAGAACTACAGAAGAAAATTGATTGCTTAAAACAAACTCAAAGATAAAAAGTAAACTGAAAAATGCTTGCAAAATATAAAACTGAATTGCACAATTTTCCATGTAAATAAAATCACGCACAAATATATATATATATTCATTAGCAGATACTTTACTATTCTAAATACTGAAAAAAAAAAACAAAGGGGAATTTTATGCTATCCTTTAAAAAAAAAATCTCTAAACACAAATATATATATATCCTCTAACCTCCTAATATGATATCCTGTAGGGCTCTCTATTAACTTCTACAAAAACGTTGCTTTCTGAAAGATTTCTAACATTTTGACTAATTAAGATTCTCTATTGTAACCTATCAATAGCCAAATTCTTCCAATAAATACAATTAATACTGCATGCTATTACTATCTTTATGATAGGTTTTATATTAAAAATAAGATCTTTCTCTTCCATAAAAAAACATAAAATAAACCACAACCACAAGAAAGAAAACAAACCAAGAATCTTAATCCCATACGTTCACTCTACAGCTAAAAGCCTTATCAATCAACTATCATGTGACTTTGAAGTCACTTTCCGTTCACCTCCCAACACCAATAGACTGATAAATAATACCAAAGACAGGATCAAACCTGAACTCACCCCTCAAGTTGTGTACAAAATTACCTGCCCCCAAAGAAATTGTATGGCAACATATTATGGAGAGACCAAAACTAACATTGCCACCAGAGTAGCTCAACACTGATACCTTTACAATAAAACCAAAACAAAGGTTGAAGGTAATTCGATTTTTGTCGAACATGAAAGAAACTCTGGACACGCTTTTCTACCTACCACAGCCAGTGTCGTTTGCTCTGAAACAAACGACACCAAATGTAAAGTTAGGGAAGCTTACTTCATTGCGGCTGACCCATCGGCAATCAACAGAAGAGAGGCCTGCTATTCCCTATCTCATAAATGGTCCACATAACATCTGCATATAAATTTGCATAGTTTTACAGTTATTAACAGAATAACTCGCCATGAATATGGGACTGTAGACTGTCCCGAAAGTGCTTGGCAGTAAAAATTTTGACAATTTATTAATAGCTTCATTAACTGTGGGCAGAGCACATATATATATTAATAAATTCAGTATAAAATATTTTTAATTTATTCTTATTACTTCATTTTACATCTCTTATCCAACAAAGACATGCAATGTAACTGAAAGTCCCATGTAGCACATCCAGAAATCCGAACAAAATGTTTGAACAGAAATCCATGTCTTGCTTTCATATCATAAATTTCAGAAGGATAACAGACATACATACATTCAATTCAATTAATTGAAATAGTTACCTCACTATAATGAAATAAGATACTTATTCTTTAACTTGTTAATATATCAGTTGTATATTGAATTCAGTACTACATCTCAATATCTAACCCTACATTTCTGTCAATAAAGACACTACATTAGACAAGGCAAAACTCTCCATACAGTAGTGTTACCCTGTGCAACCAGAGTAATCAATGGATGGAGAGTTTTGCCTTGTTTGATAACAATTATGTGCTAGTATAAGAGATGGTGATCATATGATGTTTATGGGCTTAACACCACATTAGTTAAACAGATCTATATTAAGTTGATATCAATCCAAAACAAAAGTTGATAAAGGTTTCTCTTTTACCATTAGCTGATTAAGTATGAGAAATTTTATTTTTATATATAAAGAAAACAAATAAAATAGTATAATGGCAGTATTGTATATCATTAATATTAAATTCCTGTTTTTGATGTATAAATTTTTCAGATTTCTGAGAGGTTATTTATGACTTCTTCAATATAAACCAAAACACCATTAAAATAAAAATAAAAAAACAGGCAATTCATTGCAAGTAGGCTTATTATTTTATATGCATTTATTAGATGTTTCTTGTTTTGTTTTTGTTTTTTAAAAAATTGCAAATTTATATATAAATTAATTACTGTAAATGGTTAAAAATCCTGCTAGAATTTTGTTCAGATAATAGAATTTTGGGAACAATAGAGATTTTCTATTAACAGTATTCTTTAATTAATAATATATTTTATTTTATTTACTAGCACAGAGGCAGTATGTAATTAAGTATTAAGGATTATTCATCCTAACACATGCGCTGTACTATTTTTTATAATATCTCAATGATGTCTTGCTGAGTATTGAAATAACTCTCAAACTAAGACACAAGATAGAGACTTTTGAAAAGATAAGAGTGGCTGTCTTATCATTAAACCTATCTAAAGCATCTCAGTTTGAGAGTGTGAAGATGTATCTCTGTTAACTTCCATTATTTTATTTCTGCATATTAACTCTCGCAAAATCTTTAGATTTGCTATGTGTTAATACTTGGAAATATTAGAAATTATGTAATATTTAATTTTATTTACTAGCACAGAGATATGTGTGTAATTAAATATTAAGGATTATTCATCCTAACACATGTGCTGTAGTGTTTTTTTATATCTCTACACTGTCTTGTTGAGTATTGAGGAAACTCTAAAGCTAAACCCCAAAATAGGGGCTTTTAAAAGGATAAGAGCAGCCATCTTATCTTTAAACCTACTTCCAAATTATATAGATTGGCCCATATAATTAGAAATTAGGCTTAAAGATAAGACAGTCACTCTTATCTTTTCAAAAGTCCCTATTCTGTGCCTTAAGAGTTACCTTCAATACTCACCAGTACAGCGCATGTGTTAAAATGAATAATCCAATGCAGAATGAAGACCTTTCCCGGATCCTGTTACAGGAAAATGATGAAATTTAAGAAATTGTCATTAGACTACTCAACTATATGTTAGTGAGAGTTTAAATAAATTTTGTTCCTCAATTTATCCTCCACCAATTAATGGATAGTTAACTATGTATTAACAAATAACAGAATTACCTACCTCATTCCCTATTGACAGACTATTTTTTTTAAAAAATTGTTTTATTGTAAATCCTCAGCTACTTCAAAAAAATCTCAAACTTCCACCCATAATCAAACCTAAGCTTTCACCTATGGTAGTTCTGGTGATTAAAACAAATGGTGTCCACATAAAGTTGAACTTAAAGGCCTATACATTGATTAAAAGATAACAGATAATAAATCTAGTTTTGTGATTTCTAACATCACATATATCATCAACACCAATACCAACAACCATCAGCAAACAAGTATGGCAAACATAATTCAAAGGGGAAGAAAAAAAGGAAGAAAAAGATAAAACAAAAAATTAATAGTAATAATAATTAGTATTTATTTATTTTTATTAATTAAACATTATACACAAAAAACAAAATAGAATAACTCTGAACAAGCAAAACTTGCTCTAGAAATTATTCAAAAGAGTCAATATATTCCAAAAATAATGAAAATAAAAATAATAAGAGAAAAATATAAATACATTAATCACTAAAAAAAAGTGCACACAGAGAATAACTAACAAAGATTAACATAATAAATGTAAAAATTAATTACACAAAGAGTACATAGATTTATCATGTACAATACATACAAATGTTAAAACAATAGTAATAATAATATATATATATATATAATACAATAACTAAAGTTTCAAACATTTCTTAAATATATAAAATAATAACTAATCAAAATCTATTGAATAGTCAGCAATAAACATATAACAATAATGATAATAATAACAAAACCCTAGATTTGTCTTGCAATGACTACATAAACCAATATAAAACCTATAAACAGGAGCATCACACTATATAAAATAATTGACTTATTAACACAACTTTACTCTAACATGGTCGAAAATTAAACGGGAGGAACCCTATAACATGACATTGCTAAAATACTGTTTTGCTCTAGAATGGTTTGAGAATTGGAGAAATTCCTCCCATAACACAGCATTTGTATAACAAGTTTTGACAATTAGGGAAATTCCTGTATAACAAGTAGTTGTGACGAGAGTTTTTTTAAGAGCCAATACTATATCCTGTTGTTATTTGTCAATTGAGCATTATGCAAATGCTTGTTTAATGGTAATTAGTGATGATAAAGAAAACATTATGTAATATTTTTGACAAATTATTGTTTTAATAAACACATATATTTTAGTTATAAAATACAAATGGTATTTTTTTTTTAAAGTTTTGGAACCCAACCCTAATTTTTATATTAGTTCTTTGTTATGTATAACATGAATTCGCATAACATGGAATTTTTTCAGAAATCTATCAAAACTGTCATACAAGATTTACCTGTATATATATATAAGCTAATTAACTATATAATTCTAAACTACAATTTATAATAAATAAATGATGCCTATTAACAATAAATATCTTAACAAAATAATTGGTTTTTAAGATACACACATCTAGTCCATTTTATACATGTGCAAATAATAAATCAGACAAATACCTCACCTCTATGTGTTTCATCTCAAAGAAGATTTCCAAGTAGCATTTATATCATGGCAAAGAATTTCATATAGTACAGACAACTATATATATAAACCAATTAATTGATTAGAGTATTAAATATCAATAGTGGCACTTTATTCAGACTTTATGTTTCCTTTGCTGGAAGCGCTCTGTTTTCTACATTTGATATTGAACTAGGAATATACAACTGTTTCTATTTCATAAATATATATAGCTTCTTTATAAAATGATTCTCAATGAATATTCAATAGGTAAAGATTTTGCTGTCAATAATCCTAATAAGTAAATTGTGCATTTCAGCTCACATTAAAAGTATGTCCATAACAAAACAATAATAATTCTGTATCATTATCTCTACTTATCTTCTAAAATATTTTATTATTATTATTATTAAATCAGATTCTTTCTTGATCTCTTTGGCATTCAGAAACTAGAATATTGAATTTCTTTATTAAATCTTTAACTTTATTAAACATTTGTGATGAATCCTAATTACAAAACAAAATCAAAATGCAGCAATTAATATACTTAGTGTTATATATATAATACCCACAATTCCATTTAGATCCCATACATCATTAATATTAAATGAACTTTCAAGTAAGTTAATCGCTTCAGAATCATAAATTTTTTAATAATAAAAATTATTTAATTTTTCTTTTTATTTCATTTTTCTCAAAGAAGACTACCTTAACCCCCATCAAAATTAATAGTTTGGCCTGCATCTTTTAATATACATATCAAAGAATAAAAACATCATACTAAAATAAAATCTATGTATGTATTTGTTTTAGTGTGTTTACCTCCGGATGGTTGTAATGAATTATTACTTTGAAATCGTACATTACGTTAATTATGTTCCTTTAGACTTTATATCATTCTAAACAGTATATTCTTGTATACTTAATCAGGCATTTCCTGTAACCGTTGGGATAGGACATCCATGTTCCCAAACAAATTTTATAATTGATTGTTTACTTATGTATTGTGCTTTGATTGTAAATAAAGTTTATTTATTTTTGAAAGATAAAATATTAACGTTCCTTCTAAATCTTATTTACTGTTTCTTCAATTAAATATATATATATTACACAAATCTAACATCCATGTTTAAAGCATAGAAAATGTACGTTAATTATAAAATCTCAGAAATATATATAAGTAATAACACTCTTCTTACATACGTAATAACTTTAGTTTAAATAATAATTTAATTTAGGCTAAGCAAGGTTACATTGTCTCAAAACATAAATAGATCATTTTATGCATTACAATTGCATATTAGTTGAATCTGGTATTAGTCCATATGGTTTGAAGCTGATAAATGTAGAGATAGTCTTTGTGATATAAAGTTCATAGGTGTGTGGAATAGCTTCCATGTCTCCTCATAAATGAATTTTGATGATAGTAGTTTATCTCTTTGTTTTATCTTTTGCATTGATTGTATAAAGCACAATCTTTCATCAGAGGAGGGCTGTGAATACCTTTTGCATTTCATCCTTTTCCTGTTTAGCTTGCAAGACAAACAGAAAACTGATGGCAGAAAAATAACACAATTCGCCAGAGGCAAATTTCTCCATACAAATAGTGCCACACAATGCAAGCCAGGGTAATCAATGAATACAAGCATAGGGAATGGTGATCATGTGATGTTTAGTGATTTAACACTTCACCAGATATACATATGCAAAGTTATAGCAAATAAACAAGGAAATGGAAATGTGTGTATAAGTAAAAATTAATAGAAAATAATAGTATAATTTTTACAGCTGCTTTAAAAGAAGTATTTTGCATATTAAAATAAAAAATTAAGGAAATAAAACTAACTGGGATTATTTAAGTCATTTAGATTTTTGCCGGATTACTCGTTGTTTTTGCCAATAATGCTTCACAACTTCAGGTGCTAAAATTATCAGAAGTAAAAAATTAAGACAAAATAAATGCTGAAAAAAACTAAAGTAATATTCAATGGGTTTTCTCTGAAGGACAAAAACAGATTAATAATTTTAGAAGAAATTAGCAACTGCGATTATCTTGGTCAGATTATTATACTGATGGAAATATAATAGATGGAATTAATCATAGAATTAAACTTGAATGAAGTATTCCAAAAGAAATAACTTAGGCATTAAAACAAAATATGCCTACCATGTTTGAAAAAAACAACAACAGATTTTTAATAAATGTATTTACCAATACTTATTTACAGATCTGACACTTAACACTTAAAAATAATTCAGAAACTTTAATCTTCTCAATAAAATATGAAAATATATATGTTAGGAGTAACAAGAAAAGATCAAAAATGAACACATCAATGAGAGAACAAGCAGATATCACTGACACCAGTGAAAAAGTTAAAAGACTGAAATGTGGCTAGATAGAGAAAAGATGGCCACTTGAAATTATAACTAGAATGCAAGAGATGGTGAAGAAGACCACATGTGAGATCGATAAGTGAAATGAGGGAAGTTTGCTGATGTTTTGTGAAAAAGAGAGGCTATAGAATAGAGAAGCTAAATTAAATTTGAAGAGCTCTTCATCCAGTAGTGAACCAATCATAATTGAACATAATGATGAATTATAAAAGTTATTTCATTAATATTTATGCTTATCAAATAAAATAAAGAATTATGATATTTTTAATACTTATCCTAAAGCATTTACAGTGGGTGTTCTATTGCCATGATAATGTTAAAATATTCAATATGATCAGGAAAACTTATTTTATACGTGAATACTTTAATCCTTTATCTTCCAGTGCATGCTTTAGTGACAACCTTGCTTCATTAATTAATCTTTATATTCTTGTGTTTAATACAAATAACCTTAGGTGTCGATCATAAAAATAATATCCACTTTCTCTTTCATGTTCTTAAAAAAATAAATGGTTGTGGAAGGTCATTTTTAGGTCTAATGTAGAAGTATGGATAATTCACAATAGTAAATTGTTCTATGCACTGGATTATTATTGTAAATAGAATAAAACAGTCTATGAGTACTTTACATGTTATGTGATATTCGAAAAACATTGTCATTATCACTGATATACATGTACTATTAGTTTAACAGTATTTTCAAAACAAGCCAATTACACACTTTTAAGTTCTGTATGCAATTTTAGATATTTCTCACCATTAAAAAAATGTGTTTTTTTTTTTAAATGATAACTGTTTGCAATAAGTATTTGAGATGAAAAATAAAAAAAATAATATCTTAGAACATACTACTCTTTGATAAAACATTTTAAATTCAATTATGTTTAATATTAAAATTGACCAATGAACAATGTGTACATGCTTGTTAAAATTTTAATCAATGAACTATGCTGCCACCTATTGATAAATAAAAAAGTAATAGTGGAATCTGCTAAATTAAATTAATTGATAACAGAATACTATTCAGCATATTATTGTAGCTTTCAAAGAAATTAGGATTAATCCATTCCAGGTTCATAGCTGAAACCAGTGGGACCATCCAAAATAAACATTTTTAAACTAGAAAAATCAAAAATATAAAAATGCCTAAAAAATTAATTGCTTTGTAATGAAAATTAAAATTTGCCTTATAAAAGTATAAAATTATGAATGCACATGACCTGAATTCATGTATCATCAATTTCAGAATATTTGCTTTCTTGTGAAATAATGTTCAGCATGTGACGAAACTGTGTTAGCAACTTCACTATACATTGTTATGCAGTGCAATACAATTCTTTTCATGAATCCAGTGACCTATATATTACTGCAATATACTCCTTTATAAAAACAGCACTCCTCGTACTAGCTAAAACAGGAAAAAATCTCCAATTACTTAACCCTTTCATAAATGATTGCCTCAATAATATCACCTACTATTTTCTAACGAATAGGCAATGAGTTTTTATTAGTTCTACATTGTTACAATGTACACTGCTCAAGATGTAATCCTTTTTACTATCTTTTACACTTTTTTAATTCATCGCTGTTTTGAAATTGTGCCAGATCATTGATTTTATTCAGAATTTTAATCCCAAAGTCTTTTCCAACTTTCTATGTTAGAATTGATGCCTGTCTTTTACTGCAATTTCATATTGATCAATATATTTTAATAATATCTTCTGATTTATAATTAAAAACTTGATAGTAATATTTAAAGCTTTAGTCAAAGCTTCAACACTATAAATTTTTTTATTAATGTATTACAGATAGTATTCTTTTAATATTTTTTATTTCAACCGATGATGTTTGTTGAGTCAGCAATTCAATATTCAGTGCTAGGATTTCAATCAATTTCCTATGTTTTCATTTTTATTTCTTTAATGGCAATTCAATCAGATTTTAACTTTAGATTTTATAACTCATGACTAAAATTATTAGAGATAAGCACCTAAGAGAATACTTTTGAAGATATATAACAAGATGTACAAAATCAAATTGATAACATTAAGAATTTCTACTATTCTATCAAATTTTTCTTGTAAATGTTTTTTTTGGGGGGAGGGAGGTATCAATATTATCCAGATATCATACTCAATGTTAATATTAATCACTAAAATTATGACTTGAAATGGCCTTAGAATACTTTTAAACAAAATAAACTATATTTTTACAGATGAAGGTAAAAAAGAGTTAGGTGAAATAAATTGAAAATAAGGTATTAGAAGCCAAAAATGATTGACATTCTAAGCTTTGTATGACTTAGCATTCGTTTTATAAATCTTAATTTAATGAGGTAATGGGTATGTTCAACTAGTTATTTGTTGTAGAAAGCATTGTTGTGGCAGACATCATTGTATATGCATAAATGGACAAATGAGGATAATTTGATCTGCAAGTTATGTAAGGAAGGCAAGGAAAATAGTAGACATCTGCCAATTGGATGTAAATGCTTACAATAAGAAAGGGTACAAATAATCAAGTTGTGAGAGAATAAATATAAATAAAGTGATTATACAAAAAGTAGGTTTGTGGTTTTTATGCTAGGTTTGAAAATGTATAAGGAGGATCTAGAGATAAAGCCATAGAGTGAATAAAGATGTTGTGGAAATGGGATAAAGCAGGAGAGAGAAGAAAATATGGAAAACACAAAGTGGGGAGTGAAAAGTGAAGATAAGGTGGCTAACAGGGTTCTCTGGGCATAGTAATCAAGAGATTCCTGACTTCGAAAAAGGAGAAGCCATAGTGCATCGCATGTATTACCCATGTTACAACTGTTCTAATTATATCTGTAATCTATTAACTTTCCTTCCAATATATAATAATATATATATATATATATATACAGATAATTAGCACACTTTATGAAAAATGTCTTCCATAATGGTCTTTTGTAAGTGGGGGGTAGGGTGGTATACTTGAAAAAATTTTAACCTTATCAATGTCATAGCTGATCCAGAAAATAATATTTTTTTTAAGTATTATTAAATATAGCCAAATTCATAGATTCAAGACTATGACTAGCTGCACATGTGTTATGTGATTAATATTAAATCAGAGCATTTAAACTGTCAGTTTGATTATAACAAATATTTCCTAAGGGTGTGTGATATCAGATAGTAAATTGTACCTGAGAGATTCTACAAACTCTGAAGTCAGAGTTGGTATAGCTGTAAAAATAATTTCTAGATTGTAATTGAAAATAAATAAAAGCCATGTAGCTTATTATATAAATATAATAATGGCAAACTTTCAAAATTGTTTTTACATTTCAGCATATAGCAGTAACGAATGTATCTCTCGGAAATACGTGACCCTCCACAGGGTTAAAACATTAACTTTTTATCTATATATCAATAAGTAAAAGAAGCTTTCACAAAATTGACTCATTGTAGAAATAAATTCAATGGACTTTCCTTAAAAGCATGTCTTTAAATTATTTTACTACTGGCATTTATAGTAACAATGAGACAGACTTTAAAAATAATGTGCCAATATGCCCATGACATAGGTTGCAGACACAGATTATAGCCTAAAACTGTTCATATGCATAAATTATTTTTTTAAAGTAATCAATCAGTGTAAAACCAAACAATTTAATCCTCCAATAATGGTTGATATGAAGATGCAATCATCTCTGATTCCTAATGTATCAACCCTTTCAGTCGGACCCATCCCAATTAAGAGAAAGTCATCATAACTTCTGTATTAAACATGTAGCTGAAAATGAAATAAGAATCGTATTGAACAGTACTTAAACTACCTGCAAAGACATTAAAAACAAGATACAAAATAGAAATGATTACATGTGGATGTATGCATGTGAGATGAGGTCATGGAGCCAAGATGAAAAAATTACTTGGCTGAATAAAATAATAAATGAAGAAGTTTTGGAAAAAGTAAATGAAAAATAAAAGATTGATTGAAAAAATTAGAGACATAGAAACTGGATTGAACATATATTAAGAAGGAATAGTTTAATGAAAGATGCTTTGAAGGGATAGTGAGTGGTAACAAAAAAAAAAGGGGATTGAAAAGAGAGGCCTTGTAGGATGATAAATGAGATGAGAAGAGATATGTAGATTGAAGAATTGGACAATGAAAATAACAAAATGAAAAAATGGATAATTTTGTATGTGACTTCTCTCTGGACCTGTCCATAGGTCAGAACATTAATGATTGATTGAATGATTGATTACACAAATAAATGAATCATTAAAATATAGGAAAAGAGAGAGTAGTTATAGAAAACTTCTGATCACATGATTTTCCAGGAGAAGAAATTGGCTTAACATCTAATTAAACTGATGATATATAAAATAATTTATATTAAAAAACTATAAATATCTTAAACTTTCTACATTTTTTATTGTCAAGTATATTTCAACTAACTTACAGAGCTTCTTCAGTCAGTTTCAAAAAAAAAAAAACTGCAGTTAAAATTATACTTGGTATTTTAATGATATATTTTTTTAGGATCGACTGAAAGTGACTATTTAAATTAGTTAAAACTTATCCTGACAATAATATATATTATGTATGTAATTACAATAAAGAAAAAAAAACCTCTGGTTTTTATATAAGTTATTTCAGAGATAATATCTCAAATGCTGTCAACAATGAAATTGAAACATAAAAAAAAATAACATATAAATAATTAATTTAATAATAATTCAAAATATTTTTCTTGCTGCAAAAATTGAAATTACTTTTTGTTTAATGAATAAAATAAATATTCAATTTTAAGCATAGTCAAAAAAAATTTAAATTATTTTTTAAAATATCTAAAAATACTACTGCTGAATTACTTTTTGCAAAATTAATTTCACTCTTTTAATTGAAATAGTTATTTACAAATTTGATTACAAAAAAGCTTACTGGAAATAAATTCTTAAATCCAAGCTAACTCAATTACTACAGCTACAAATAAACAAATTTGCTTTTTTTTTTTTTAATTTATGTAAAAATATTGCCATTTTTACATATGATCAAAATTGCAACTACAAAATTATTGTTTTAAATATGAAAGAAAATATTTCAAATTCAATTATAAAACGTGCAGGTTTTTATTATTTGTATTTTACCATTCCTTCTTACAATTTTTTAAATATTAAATTCACTTAAATTTTACTGAAGGTTTGAGTAAATAAGAAATATATTAATTAAAATATAAAATTTTGTCTGAATTAAAAAACGCTACATATTTTATATATATGATTTACTTTTTTAAAATTAGTTACATTGTTAACTTAAAATTAAAAACTGCTGGCTCAATTATGACACTCGGGGTTCAAATTCCTACTCGGGGATGCGAATAACGCATGACATCTTCCCACTGACTCGATATAAAAATAAAAAAAACCTGTTGACTTAATCTATTACTTAGTCCTTACATTTTACATGATCTTTTGGGTGATTAATTATGCTTTTACTTTACAATGCTAATTTTAAAAAAAAATGGACCAACCTGTTACTTGGGTATTCAAACAACATGATTCGAGGTGTGATTGTATTTTATTAGCCTTATCAAAGAACACTCTGAAAATAATCATACTTTTTAATCCACAAAATACTCTCTTAAAGGATATCATAAAAATAGGTTTACCTAGTAATAAAATACTTGGCAAATATTGTCAGTGGTTACACATTGTTTTCTATCAACTCTTAAAGAAATTAAGTTATTCTTACATCACTAAAAATTTAAAAACTGACTGATGATTATCATTCAATTCGTTTGGTCATTAAATGGATATCTAGCTACTCTTAAACTTTCAGGTGAGTAATACTTACCATTTACCAATTCCTCTGACAAAAGACGTTAAGAGAGACTTTCCCTTAAAGTGGCCTGCTTAAGAATGTCCAAAATTCATAATAAAAGAATAATTCCAATATCTCAACATAATTTCAAACATTAGCAATTAAAACATACCATCTTGTGCTGTTCATTCTAAGCATATAACTGATTTCATAAGCTACTTCAATTATTTTGTTGTTTTTGTTTTTAAAAAAACAACATGTGCATAAAACTCTATCAGTAACTAAATTAAAACCAATTATAATCTATAACAATAACATCCCATGAACCATTTATATGTTTATTTATATGCTTCCAAGACTAGATATCTCCCACCTTATTTTAAAGCAATTTACTGTAAGCTTAAGTAATCAATAAATACTGCTATACTATTTAGTATCTATCGATTACTCATGTGTACAATAGATGGCTCTGCATCAAGATAGATGGCTGCTCTTGAATGGTAATCTAACTTTGATAATCTCCAAGTGTCTACTTAGTTTAGTGCAGTGGTAGAGTAATAGACTTAGGACTTTAGTTTTCAGATCAATCAGCAAGTAGCAATTAAGCAGCATAAAAGACTAATTGAAAGTTGTTAAATATAATTCTTCCATAAGTGTGCTCATATGTTCTATGATTTTTTGAAGAATTTATCCATATTATTATTATCATCATCATCATCATCAATTTGAGTATCAAAACTTATTCTTTTGAAAATTCAGTATAAGATGAAAAATGGTAATTAAGAAATGGAAAACAATCAGCATTCTATGCTGCTGATTTCTTTTATTTGATTAATAAAAATAAAACCATATAGATGAATATAGAAAAATCTCAATTCCATAAAAAGAATATTCCAAAAAACAAAATCGCAAAAGTCACTGTAAAACAATAAAAAAAGAATATTATCATAAATCACATAATAAGTGTGATCACACAAAAAAGGTCAAAAGATATGAAAGGCAAAATCACAAAAGATGAATATAATTAAAATATCCAAGAATGAATAATTAAAAGTACCCCAAATCCAAAAATTCAACCAGACCAGCCAAGAAATAATAATAAAACACAACCAAAGGTTTCACTGCTACAAGCAGACTTCTCAAGTGTAAAGAACTACAAAAACTACACCATATATATAATATTAAACATTACCCACAAATCCATTTACTTCCCATCCACCCTTAATATTAAAAGAACTCTTAAATAAGTTAATTGCTTCAGAATAATAAATTTTCAATAACAAAGATTCTTTAATTCTTCTTTGAGAGAAATGAAATCAAAAAAAGAATTAAAGAATCTTTGTTATTGAAAATGTATTATTCTGAAGCAATTAACTTATTTAAGAGTTCTTTTAATATTAAGGGTTGATGGAAAGTAAATGGATTTGTGGGTAATGTTTAATATTATATATATGGTGTAGTTTTTGTAGTTCTTTACACTTGAGAAGTCTGCTTGTAGCAGTGAAACTTTTGGTTGTGTTTTATCATTATTTCTTGGCTGGTCTGGTTGAATTTTTGGATTTGGGTAATTTTAATTATATATTGACTAGTTTAGCTTTATGCTTGTAAAGAATGAATAAATATATATGCTAATATTGTCATCTTTCTGAATTAATAACATTTCAGATTTAATGAGGGAGATTCATCTGCAAAAACAAAATAATAAATAATACAAAGTATTACATTAATTAAACAAAAATGTGTATTATTGAATACAATTTTTAAAAAAGATCACAAATTAAACGTATTTGTTTTACTGTGATTTATTAAAAAATCATCTTAATTACTTTTTTTTTTTAAATTAAATAATTTTTGTTCGTTCATGTTTTGATCAAATTACCTAACAAATTTTACTCAACTTTTGTGCCCTTAACAAAAATAACAATAATAAGTTGTAAAGATATTGTAACCAACTTTATTGAAGGCGCACAGCAAAAATGTTAGGTTTCAATGATGTTTTTAAGTTAAAAAATTATAATTGCAATAATCCATAATGGACATGCAAAAAGCTTAACTCTCAAGACATTAAATACACTTCTAACAAGAGCATAAATATTGAAATGCAAATCCTACATGATTATGAATATGGACTACATAAATTACATTTTTATGCATAATAATGGAAGTCATAACCTCAGACAGGATTATAATTCTACAGTAATTTGGGTATACAATTATAAAAAGCATATTGTTATTTACAATTGATGTCAAAATTCTTGAGAAATTTAATGGTTTTTAAGTCACTGCTTAAACTACAATCATTACAGGATCTTATTAAATCATAATAATGGTAGTGTAAAATGAGAAAGATGTTTAAAGGACAGAGTATCATCAACAATTGCATAAAATAACCTAGTCTTTCATTGTTAGACACAGACAGATTTGCATTATAGAATTTCTGACTCACCAGTCATGCAGTTAGTCACATTATGTGCAAATAGTGCTGCCATTTGTTACAGAAACTGTGTTTCTAAAGTATAAGAAACACTTTGTCTGATCCCACTTTTTATTATCAAGCCATATATACACCTTCATTGAAAAAAATATATTGGCATTTCACAGACTTTAATCTTATTTTATTAACTGTATAACAATTAGATTTTAAAAGTCTGCTCATTTGTTTGTTGTAGAGAGCTGGCAATTTTTCATTTTCTTCTTCCTAATCTGTGAACGTAATGTAAATTGTACCTTTCATTTTTACATCATTTTTTTGTTTGAAGAGAAGGGTGAAGCAATGCATACTTGTTTCACTTCTTTATAATTTTGCTTCCACTTTTTCATTACATATAATTGTTATATGATTCTTGCATAAATATTAGTAAAATTATTTCAAATTTTCAAAATATCTATTCTTTTACCAAGTGTCCCATTCAACAACTACACTTCCATATAAATGACATCAACCATATTATATTCATTACTTAACCATTTACATAAAATATACTTATATAAATATATATTTTTTGGCATTACTATGATACACAATTACATCTAATTCTTAGTATTTGTTTCAATATTCAATTACTATATTTTTTTACAACTAAGCATAAAGTATATTTATATTGCATTAAATGCATATTTACTCTATTTATTCAATGATTTATGTCATTTAAGGTTAAATAAATATTACAACTTTCTGGCAATGCTATTTCCATATGTCAAAACTAGTTTAATTCATGATCATCATCAGTAATGAGCAGAGTGTGCACTCACATTTAGTATCCAATATTAAGTCTTCCTTTTTTTTTTAAGAGTGAAAAAGCAATGAAGTTTTGAATCAAAATTAATTTTTCAGAATCTTAAGTCAGACAGTTTTTATGATTTTTTTAAAAATAACTTTAACTGGAGTTTATTATTTTATATTTCCAATTTGATAATGAGGACAACTTGTCTTCTAAACTTCCACTTAAAATTTTTGCAAGATTGTTATATTAAATTGCCTTTAATCTTTTACCATTCGACATTACTCCATGGTTTTTTTCCACTATCAGCTGCACATAAAATATTAAATGTGTATATTGACGATCTGAACCATATCTTTTTATACTATTATAGCAGTAACTAATTTGATGTCTTTCATATCAATGGGTAGAAGTTCAACATAAAATAATGTTTGAATTTCCAATAGAATAAAATGAATTTTATACAGAATCCAGCTTACCTATGATTTAATAAAATTAATTCATCACTATCATTTTTAACCACTATTGATGCACTATAGGATGAAGATCTCTCTTCCAAGTTTAGTGTAGTTTCTCCAATCCATAACTTCTCTTCTTCACAACACCCCAGAAAAAGTATCATCCATTAATCACACATGAGGTGTCTGAATTTCCAGGATTCAATTTAATTTTTCATCTATTTATTCTATTATCATGTTTTTTACAAATACGCATCCAGCCCAACTCCTTTTCAATCTGTTCTCTCATTCATGTACTATTTCTAATATACATCTCTTCATACTTCATTGAGTGATCTGAAGTCTCTATATTGTTCTTAAACAATATCTATTTAAAATCTTCCCCTACAGCACATAAATATATTTCCATCTGTATTAATAATCAGACTGAATTACTACAATGGTCAAATATTCAATATAATTTATTTGTCCATAATGTTGTCACAAATAGATAAATAACAATCAAATTAAGATTGAAATAAACAACTATTAATAACTATATTATAATATTTATCAAACCAGCTTTCATTTTCATTGAGACATTCTCAATGGAGATAAAAGTCGGTTCGATAAATATTATAATACAGTTATTAATAGTTATTTATTTCAATCTTAATTGTTAACTTCTATTTCATGATTATCGAACTTTATTTTTTTTTTCTGAGAAAAAAATAACATTAACTTTAGTATTTTTAGCATTGATCCTTAGTCCTACTTTCTTGTTTCCATCTGATAATTATTGCATTTCTTGAAATTTTAAAGCATTACTTCCAAAAACAATCTCATCATCTGCAAAATCTAGATGACTTAAATAATCTCCATTTTTGTTTTCTCTCTTAGTTTTGTTAATGCACAAATTATTTCTTATTTTGGAGATATGAAATCACCCTGTTGTACACCCTTTCCAATGTTAATCTTAGTATCATTATGTAATCTAGTCATTCCTATTGCACTTTGATAAAGGACTACATTTTGATGATCCAAAACATGGTAATAGAATCAAATGCCTTTTCTTAACCTACAAATTTAAGGCAGAATGGCAATTCATATTTATTAGTCTCTCAAAACAACTTCTTTCGATAAGTGGATATGATCCATTGTGCTAAAACCACTTTTAAATCCAATGTTTCTTTTGGTTGGTTAAAATTCAAAGTTCACAGTAACTGAATTGTAAATATTTTGATTAAACATTTTGTATAGAACTGATAGAAAACCAATGAGCCTGTAATTTTTAATATCTTCATTTTTTAAAACTTTCTCATATTTTTTCTTTACTTCATATATTATCTCAGTAGAAAATCTATTGGTGAATTGCTACTTTCTTATATCAGCTATTTTTCTTGCAATTCCAAAATAGATTGTCTGTTGTTGTCTTGTTTTTGTTTTTTTTTTTGTTTTTTTACTGATTTTAATAGAGTCTAGACTATCTTTAAATCCTGTTAATATTTTAAAATAATTTACAAATTCTACTTTAAATTCGTTGAAGTATTTCTGAAGATTAAGAATATTACTTGTTAATACTGTTTTTCTGAATATTTTTCTCTTTCTAGGCTTGCAATAATGTATTAACCATCTCACTAATCAAAAATCATTTCCTGTGTTCGAATCTAAGAACTTCATGAAAATAATTCTGTTAATCAAAATATCATTCAATTCAACAGTACTTTCGTTTGGATGCTTCCATGTCCATTTCCTTCTAGCATTTTTCTCAAAAAGTTTTTAGTTTTTTTGTAAACTCAACACGTCTGATACTTCTCTCTCACTTCTATCAACAGAACCAAATTTACCCATAATACTTTCATCTTTCAATCGACCTTCCATTTGTAAATTGAGAAGATTTTATAATAAACTTTTAATCTCCAATATACAACTTAATAAATTAAAACAGACACTTTAATAAATAAAAAAAATATAATAATAACAATTACGTCAACCAAACTAAAATGGCAAGATTTTTTTTTAATGTTAAAAACACAACTTTAAAATTAGCATTATTTTGATAATTCACGTCAATTACAAATCATTATTGGCTTTCCGCACAACAATTATGACCGCAAGGAAAAAAATTAAAAATAACTTTTTATCAACAAAGCAGAAAAAGTGAGTTAATTTAGGAACAGTAGCTGAAATAATTAAACAGATATTAAGGAAAGTAAAAAAAAGAGTTAATTTAAATTAGATTATATTATAAATAAATAAGTCTTTCTCAGATACTAAACAATGATCATTTAATATATCATTGATGGAATTTAACGATTTAATTACAATGCTAGTTTTTAAATTCCAAAAGATATTATTAATTTCTCTTGAAAGATTGCTGAAAAAGTCCGCAGGATTTTAATTGTCCCTATTACAAAATTAAGTATATAAACGTGCTGGATGTTCGCATTTATATTATCATAACACAGTGGTTCGGGTTTTTTTTTTTACAGACTTATGCTTAAACTTATATTATGTGAATTAACAAATTATGCTCTCCCTCTCTCTCTTTTTTTTATAAAACTATACTAACACTGATACACTTGAACACATATATGTCGAAAAGATAAATAATCACCAATATATGTATTTCATACTAAACCAGCAATCATAAGTTGGTCCAGATTATCATCTCACGCATATATGCCATAAGTGCTCAGATATATACTAAGATAGCCAATCTTCATTACTTTAATGGACATGCTTCAATCCACTTCACACTCCAACTCTTCAACCGTCCATCCAATTAAAAATCTGATGATGGAACGCTCAAAGGCCGCTCTGTGGCTGAGATTCTCATCACACACATGTTGACCTAAAGTCAATCTGACCCCTCATGTATAGAACATAATCAATTTAATACATATATGAGGGATGGGCAGAAATCTCTACTATGTAATAACTGAAATACAGGCTTATTATATACTTGTATCAATATATGTAATATACAGGATATGACAACATGGGTGAGACAAGAATCTCAGGGTGGCCATTGAGCATTCCATCATCAGATTTTCAATTGGATGGACAGTTGAAGAGTAGGAGTGTGGAGTGGATTGAAGCCTGTCCATTAAAATATGAAATTGGCTAACTTAATATATATCTGAGCACTTGTGGCATATATGTGTAGAGGTGATAATCTGGACCAACTGATGATTGCTGGTTTAGCATGAAATATGGATATTGGTGATTATTTATCTTTTCAACATCATGTGTGTTCAAGTGTATCTGCGTTATGAGATAGAGTGGAGAGTGACGGGTCGTGCGAAAGTCTGTGCTCATATACCCTATATATTACATATATTGATACAGATATATATAATAAGCCGGTATTTCAGTTAAAACTATGCCAAAAAAAAAAAAAAAAAGCCAATCTACATTTAGTTATAACAGATGTTAAATAACCTATATGCTGATAATTTTTATTATGATGGATTAATAAAAAGCTAAATATATAATGTTTGATATGTGAAATTAAAAAGAAAATCGATGTAACCTATCCGGGGTGCTGTAAAATCATCTGTTAATAAATAAATGAAAATTTATCGGTGTACTATATGTAATATAAAGTTTGAAATATATATGTTAGCCTGATTTAATTACAGGTGCAAACATTTCTGTAATCACTATTAAACATTCAGAAAAATAATACTTCAATTTTAATGTCCCCTAAATATCAAATAGAATGTCAGTTTAGTAAATGAATAATCATAGCTTAATTAATGTATATGCAAGTGAAATGGAAGTCACTAACCTGAATGAACTATATATAAATTAATAATTGCCTGTTGGTAAATGAAAAGAATAAAATATGACCTATTCTGATGGTATTTAATAAGGCTTACATTTATCGGCATGTTAAAATGCAGTGTGAGATATCTATATATTAACCTGATTTAAGCATAGGGCAAACTACTCTAAAATCATTAAACATTTAGAGACAGACAGGTCAACAAGTGTATGCTTAAATATCATCAGAGTGAAAGGAATATGTGGTATTTGTTTATTAACAGATAATTGTTAATTTATACATAGGTCACAGGTTATAATGATTTCCATTTCCTGTATGTTAAGATACGATTATTCACATACACTAAAACTGATGTCCATTTGATATTTAGGGGTTGTTAAAAATAAGCTGCTACCTTTACCTTCTTAATGTTTAGCAGTGAAATCAGAAATACTTTACCCAGTACTTTAATCAGTTTAATATACAGATTTCATACTCTGCATTATAACATTAAATAGATGTATGCTTAAATACAGAGCTAAAACAATAGGTTGTATCATTGGCATTCTTTTTTACTTATTAACAGATGATTACTAGTATGTACATAGCTCATGGATATCACAATAACATTACATTCAATTTCACATATATAACGCTATGGTTATTTATATATTTATAATTACAAGATATATGCAAATTCTATTTAAAATGGTACTGGGCATTTAATGCAAAATTCCAATAACGATCATGCATGTGGCATTGGTTTATAAAATATTGTAAGACAGACAAGGCATGTGATCTGGTCAAAGGCAGACAATGACACTATATTACATTTAATTACAAATTTAACTCCAAAGCATTCATATCTAACTGCAAGTAAGTAAAACAAAATATTTACCAGATATAATTAGCTAAACATAAAAACATTTCTCTTTTAATTCTGATCACTAAATGGTAAATTGAGACAACAATTCCATTAAAATGAGCTTAACAGTTTTTTCTTTTTTTTTAATCAGCTGAGAACTGATTCGGGAATCTTTAAAATCCAAATCTTGTCCTTCTAATCCTGCCCTAAAGCATATAGTACAATTTTGAGCATTCAAATGCTGAGAATGCAGAATAACGGATTCAAAGCTAAAAGTCAAGAATAAATTTTCAACCTAATAATGTTATTTAGTTTCTTTATGAAGTATTACAACTTTATCTTTCTTATTGCATTGTCAAATCCATATAATATTAATATCATTTATGTTCTTCTACTTAAGTTCTGAAGCAATCAAAACTATCTAGTGTGATGTAAAAAAGCATTATAAAAAGTAATAAAGAACATAGATGATATTAATAAATATAGATATTCATGAGATTACACATTTACATGGTATAAAAGTTAAATGAACCTTTGTGATAACTCAATTTACTTATAATTTAATAAACAGAGCAAAACTCTCCATACAGTATAGCCACCTGGGCTAAACAGAGTAATCAATGGATGCCAGAAGGCTTGTGCATAAAATCCCTATCTAATGCCTACTCATCCAATATCTCCAGACTAGTTTCTGGCTTGTGGCCTTCGTCAGTGAGGAGCTTTGGATCTGAGAGCACTGCATCTAGATCTTAGGATCTAATGCAACCCTCTAGCAACCACCTTTTATCTCCACTTAACTACAAAACTATGAGAATGAAATTGAAAACAAAAAAAATTTTCAATCTAAGCTCAATAGCTTATATAGTCATATGGGTCTGAACTCAGTTCAGCACCCATACATTTTAATCTAAAGCAGCCAAATTTCTGTACTCACAATCATAATACTATCATCTCTAGATATATCTGAAAGATTATTAACAATTGTTTATTAGGCTCTAAATTATCACGTCATTTTAGCCTAGAAATACACTTTAATGTCATAGTTGTGAGCGCAGGCAGTTTGGCACCTTTAGATTAAACAGTAATAATTTAATATTGATAAATATAATTAGTAAGGAGAATGACACCATGTGCGAGATTGTAAACTGGCCCAATTGAAGAATGCTGGTTTGGCATGGAGTATATCTTGGAGTTACCTTTTCAGATGACTTTATTTACATGATTAAATAACTGAAACTCACAGGCTTATTATATATATATGTGTGTGTCTATATATGTAATATATAGGGTCATATGAAAGTCTGTCCTCATATACCCTATGTATTACATGACTAAAGTATATGGAAAGTTTTAATTTAATATAAAATTAAATAAAAAATGAATAGAAGTAAACATCCCTAGATATTTTTTTTAAGATGGGAAGTAAATTTTGCAGGTAAATAAATGCAACATTTTCAACAGTTTTGATTGTGGCCGGAACCCTGCGATGCAACGCGTGAATAACGTATTAAGTTATTAACATAAGACAAAAATAATGAAAACAGTAACTTAAGATTATTTTTAAAAAACAGATCTATATATTATAATTACAAATGGCAGAAAAGAAAATTAGATTTTATTATACACTCCTGAGTTTATTAAGGTCTCTGAAGAATCGGTTAAACCAATTTTCTTTTCAGTGATTAGCATGCAAACAATGAAAAATTAAAACAATAAGGTCATTAAAAAGAAAAACACCGCTAACAAAATACTCTTTCAGAAAAGCCATTAGACTTCAATTAGTTTATGATGTTTAAATTAAAATTTGCAAATCAGTTTGATTAACATAATTCTAAAATTTAAAACAATGGATTCATTCTAGAATAAAGCAACAGTAAGTGAGATAAAATCGACAGATTTGTTCAATTGTTAATAGCTTTAATAAATAAGTATAAATCACAAAACACTATATGAATTATGCATAAAAGTCGGGTGGGGGTAAATTTCAACTACAATAATTTTAGTAAATTAGAATTCTAATTTATAGGAATGCCAAGAAATAACGTTTTAATTTTTTTAATTTTTTTCTTGTATACAAACAAGTATAAAGATACATGTGCACGTGGATGCGTGCATCTACAATAAAAATTTATCATAAATAAACGTCTATAATTTTTTTAAATTAAAAAGATTTTAAATAATAACTTAACCATTTATGATTGAAATGTAAAAATTTTTAAAAAACCAACATATTAAACATAAGGAACAGTGGTTAAAAAAAAATCCACAGCTATAGATATATGATCAGTCATCTTTCGAAAGGTGGATCCTACGGACTAACAGGGGCTATATTTTCAAAGTCTTTGCTTCCCTTATTTTAGTTTTCAAAAACTTACAATTATCGCTCTCTTTAAATTCATCAGTCAACTTTTGGCTTCTTTTTCCTCAATTCCCTGTACTCTTATTTTTAATATATATTATACGTTGTTTTTTTAATTTACATGCCTATCAAATCCACTTCTTTAATTCTTTTATAGCTTCATCAAAAAATACTCCGTTATTTTTCTACATTATTATTCTTATCCTTTTCAATACCATTTTGAAGCCTACAGTTTTTTTCCTCTCTTCATTTGTTTCTAATTACCTATACTTTTACTCCATATAATGATATACTTTAGGCAAACATTTAACAACAAATCTCCCATTTTAATATTCCTAACCTTATTAAAAATTTGTTTATATAATGAATCGTTCATTAGTTTCCTTTAAAAATCATAAAACAAATTTGAATAGATTAACAAGGCGGCAGCAATACCAAACAATCTCTAATAAGAATCAAATACTATTGCTTGATTGTAGTAACTAAATTCCCTAGTTATTAAACCAGTTTAACTTAAATGGTCAAGTGATATTACACTTGCTATAATGTTATTAGTTAACTAATTGATATTATTTTAAAGTTTCCCATTCCTCCAATATTCATTTCCATTAATTACACATTCTCTGGTAATTCTTTTACCTCTAGACAGATACATACTCAATTCCAGTTCTTTTCAAAATTCTCAGAATATACTCACATTCCTCCATATTCTTTTCCATTAATTACATATTCTCTGATAATTTATATGCCTCTAGACAGATACATATCCAATTCAGTTTTTTTTTTTCAAAATTCTCAGAATATACTTATGTTCCTGCATATTCTTTTCCATTAATTACATGTTCTCCTAAAATTCCTTTACCTTTGGAGAGATACACAACCAATCCAGTTCTTTTCAAAAATCACATATACTCATGTTCCTCCATATTCTTTTCCATTAATTACATATTCTCCTATAATTACTTTGCCTCTGGACAAGTATATACCCAATCCAGCTCTCTTCAAAATTCTTAGAATATATTCGCATTCCTCCATATTCTTTTCCATGAATTATATATTCTCTGATAATTCCTTTGCCTCTGGAAGGATTCATACCCAATCCAGTTCTTTTCAAAATTGTCAGAATATACTCATGTTCCACAATATTCTTTCCCATTAATTGCATATCGTCTCTAGATACATTCCAATTCTTTTCATAATTTATCAAAAATTATCTTACTATTCAAGGCATTCCTACATTACTATTCATGCCATTTCAAATTATGTTTTTCCATTTATCTTCAAATTTCTCACCTCAAAAGCTTCAATTATATTGATAAAAATGAATGCTGTTTTTTTATCTAAGGCTTTTGTTTTTATTTCAAAAATATTTTTAGTACTATGAAAGATATTTCCTCACTTCACTCTTACTAAATGTCCGCGTAGCTGTTCCACATAAATCTATATTCGCAGCATTTATCAATTTTCTAATTTCGATATTAAAATCCTTATTTGAGTAAGAAGTTCATTAATGTTAATACTTTAACAGTAAATATTAATATATTAGCATAAGTTATAATAAGACAGTGGCATACAATTCCAAATCTCAGATATAATAAGTGAATGATTTATTATTCGAGAGGTCATAGGATATTCAAGTACAAAAAAAAATATTAATGCTGATCTCCCTTTCAGAAACTTATATCTCTTGAAATCAAGTATCATTGTTTAGTAAATATCACAAAGGATTTCTGATGATCAAATAACTTTCACATTGAATAAATAATGTCATTCACTCATTTGCTATAATGTCATTGGCTGATTGAGCTTATATTATTTTTTAAACTATTCAGAATTTCTTTTAATGAAGTCATACAAATATATTTCTTTTTTATGCAAAGAATTATAAGGGGATGTGTAATTTAGTGTGTGCTCTGCAATATTGTGGCTCAGCCTGAAGTTTTTCAATTGCAACCATCTACAGTGTTTCTCTGCCACCAATAAGTATTATTCATTTGATAGTAAAAACTCGAACTAATATGAATAATAATTTATTAACCATTGCTTTCTTTACCACACCATTCAAGCTTTTGAAAAAACAAAATATTTGATTTGCATTTAATGGTCCTCTATTGAGAGTTTTGCTAACTTTTCCCTCCAAATGTTAAAATTCACATATATTTTTTTCTAATCTTTTAATTTCAAAAAAATTCTAAAAATGTCAGGATAATTGAAAATGCAGAGAATTCGAAGTCTGCTAAATTCCACAGTAATGACCATCCGATGTCTTCTTGGAAGTTTTAATAACTTTGCAATATTACTTCAAAAAAATGTTACGAATGACTAAAAATTAGATTTTTTTAGAAAATTTATGATTATTTTTGTACAATAATGGTGTGGTAATTATTAGAAATCAAGAATATATGTTATTACATATTTATTCTCTACAGAAATGTTTTATTTTTAAATAGAAATGGCTATATTTTTCTAAGTAACATTACCATGGAAATTAATGTGGCAAAGATTATGATCTCTTAATAACATGTCATCACACACAGTCTGTTAGAGAAAATCATATAAAAACTAGTAAAAAAAAATTGTTTAACTTTTAAAGCATAAGTTGATAGATTTACCAAATATTGGTAATTATGCGTTCATGTTTTAAATACAAATGTCAAAGATAATCATTCGCTTCGCAAAATCCATCTGCTTAAATAAAAATATCTATCAAATGAAATCAAATTTATAATATCCTGACATATAATAATGGTTTAATACTAAAATAAAAATTGAAAGTTTACAGCAACTAAAAGAAAGAAAACTGCCAGAATGCTAGCACACTACAAGAAGATTAAGTCCAACTAAAATCTTTAGATATCAATATCATACCAAATAAAAAATTTAACAAAAAAATGAGTTGGCTTTCAAAGGCAGAAGGGTGGGCTTTCAAGTAAAGTATCTTTATTTTACTTGTATGAGTTCATCTTTAGTTAAAAATTGAAATTAAAAATATTAAGTATATCATAATTTGTGTGTAGAAGTTTATATTTTGTAAAATTAAATATATATTTTTGATAACAATAAGACGTTTGGATAAACATTTTATTTGAATACATTTGTGTTTTCTTTAGAAATATTCAAGTCACGTGAAATGTAATAAAGTCACACAGGAACTTGTCATTACCAAAAAAAATAAAATCTCAATATCTTATTATGTTTTGTAGTTTTTTAAGAGTATAAGTGGAATTATAATTTCGTTGTTTTATGAATTCTTTATAAAAGTTTGTATTAATAATTTGAAAATTTTAATGGGGGGTGTGGGGTTGCTTGTTTTTTTTATTTTTTTTAAATTTATATTTTGGTTTGTTTGTTTACATATTTCTTTGGATAATGTATAATTGAAATCGCGTAATTAGTTAGATACAGCTTAATTCGCTGCTCCATTTAATATATATATGCACACACACAGTAAAGTAGAAAATCTCTTTTTTCTTAATCCAATTCTGCCATAGACAAGCTTACATTATACAAGAATGCAGGATTAGAGTAGAAAAAATTGAGTTTTTACGCGTAAGAAGTCGTAGTATACTTTGTCGGTATTATATAGAGTATATATGAGTATGTGTTTCCAAAGAAGAGAAGCTGTTTAAGGAAATATGTATACATATTGCTTGTAATGCTCTACTGACATTTCATTTGAGTGGGTTTAAGCATTAGTGAACAAAAAAAATTGGGCAAATCTGATTGTTTCTTACTTTTTATTTTTTGTAAAAATTAACCAGCACATTAATTTCACTTAGATTTGTACCTTGTTTAAAAAAAAAAAATTCGTTCTTCACTAGAAGGTGATAGACAGAGGCTGATTAATAACATTGTTCATTCAGAATTAAAATGAAGTTTAAAATGTGCAAAGACATTAATCATTTCCCCTGGACCAACTCTTTCACAAATCTGACTTGCAGAGAAATACTGCGCTTAGGTAAAATTAAAAGTTGAAACATTCTTTACATTCTAAAGAAAACTAATTTGATAATCTGGAAGTATTCTGCTTGTAAAAATTACGAATTCTAATAAAGAATGCTCAATCTTGTGCACACACGCATATTATATACTACTATACACGTGAAATCAAAAAGAGCTAATAAAAACCAAGATGTTTATTTTAGTGCTGGAATCAAATGTTCGACCGAATATTTAGATTTATAAATCATAATTATTGAGATTTATTCGGCAATAAAAAGAAAAATGGCGACAGATTTCTTTGCAATAACAATTGAACAAAATAGTGGAGATAGGAGAGAGAATTATTAGAACATGAATACTCCAAGAATTAAATTTAGTAAACTGTGGGTGGGGTGTTAGTAGATTTTTGGCCTGAAGGCAAGTTATACAGCTATATAATAATAAGCAGTCATATTTGAAAACAGCGAAAGTATTAAGATTATTTACCACTGTCTTATGCAAATTTATTTTCTCATTTCAATTTTATAACTATATTTCACAAATGGACATTACAGTCATTACATAAATTTTAATGATTCAATTTATATCATTTAAGCAACTTAGCAGAATGAAAATAAAATTAATATTATTTATAACCATTACTTGACACGATTTAACACAATGGTCCAATAGCAATTCTCAGCAAAAGTGAAAAAAAAATCAGTTGATCAACTGTCTTCAATCTAACACTTGTATTACCTAAAATCATGTGACTTGATGGCTATTCATTCTAGTTCACTACTAACTATAGTAACCATAAGCTGCATCCAGAGCTATATTTATGTATTATGCTGATATATCTATAATAATAAAAATTACATAGTTTCTTTTCTATTTAAATAAGTCAGTGTGCATATTAAACATTATAAGGTATTTAATCAGCTTAAATATTAATTATAAAAAACTTATTATATTTCTTTATAATAAGATTAAATATGATAGGCTTAATTATTTTTAAAGTATTAGTTTGGTTTATTCTGTAGTTATAAATGTTTTAAAGCCATTGATTTAAAATCTTATTAAAGTTTAGTTTACTTATAAATTAAAAGTCAATTATATACTAGATATAGCTTTAAATAATGATTTATTAAATAAGTTGCTTTAATTTGAAACAAACAAATATGTAAATAATTTAATATTACTTTATTATATTCTAAATAACAAATAGTTAATTACAATTCATTTTAAAACAGTTTTAAAGTAACAATTTTAAATTTACATATGTGTGCAGACATGTTATATTTTGTCTTGACTGAAGTAAAACTTGAAAAGAAATTGATTGTAAATCCATTACCTGCTGTAAAAGAATTAATACTATAAGACACACTTTTTTTCAAATTTTGGACCCTTAACAAAGGATTATGTCTTAAATTTGAAATGAAAATTTTTAACATCTTATTTCTGTAAATCTTTGTTTTATGCTATACATGCACATAGTATTACGATCGTTACCTGTGTAGAATAGCATGTTAAATCTTTTTAACTCAATATTTTTGGGGATTAATTTATAAATGGCTTTAACTCTTTCTCAAACCACTACTTTTAATGTTATTTTGCCAATTTTTACCATTATTTTATAGAGAAAACTCTACTGAATAACCTTTAAATTTTTTTTACAACTAACAAATCAATATAACAAAGAGGTAAGTCTGCCACCCCAAGTTCTGTTTGTTTGTTTGTGGTTCTCTACATAAAAGAGTGCCTGGCAAAATTTTGACAGTTCTGATAGCTTACTTTTGATTTTTAAAATGAAAATATATATTTCAAAATCTTTTAACATTATTTTGCTGATGGTGAGAATTCCAATATTTTCGTTTTGATTTTTGAAGTGAAAACATATGATTTAGAATCTTTTAATGTTATTTTGCTAATTTTACCATTATTTTATCAAGAAAACTTTAGTGAATAACCTTTAGAATATTTTAAAATCAATATAACAATAAGATTATGCCTAATAAGGCACTGATTGTTGGTTGTTCTCTACACAAGAGAGTACCTGTCAAAATTTTGACAATTCCAACAACTTCCTTTTGATTTTTAAAGTGAAAAATATATGTTTCAGAATCTTTTTTAACCATTTATTTTTTGTCAGAAAATATTTATAAGAATATAAATTACTTTTGAAGAATGATTCAGATTTTAATAGAAAAAATGTACTTTTACACGAAAGAAAAGCAAATCGATAAAGAAATTATAATGTTAAGCTGCAGTTTAAATGACTTGAAGATGATGGAATAGTGAATATAAGAATTCATGATCTAAAAGTGAAGATGTAGAAAGTGAAAATATCATATATCTTAAAAAGATTCACAATAAATTAGATGAATTTATTATATTTATATTGGTTTCCTATTTAATTACATATATGCATCTTAAATTCACAGGTTATTTTTTTCCAATTTTTCAGGCTTAAAATCCTGCTGTGTCTTATATTTGAAGTAATATGGTTTTGTTCTTTTTTTTTTTTTTTTTTTTTAAAAATATTATTATTTTCCAAAAGCATTAGTTTAATTTTTGAGAACTTTTAAAAAGTTTTTGTAATATTTAATTATCATTAAATAATCATTTAATATTAGTTATGTTAAAAATTCCACAGTCTATTAAAAAAAATATTTGTAGAATAATTTACTTGACAACTAATTTGAGATTGAATTAATTAACTAATTAATTGGTGCCGTAATTGTCAATCATTGATTTTTTTATACCACCCGATTTATCATTTAAAAGCAACTGACCATATGTTTTAATTTACTTGTTCTTCATCTTCTTCATATCTACTTCTTCATTTCTATCTGAACATATTAATTGATTAATTATTTATTTTTGTTAATTTAAACCATAAACAACTAAAATAATTTCTACTCGAGCTTCCTGTCTTGGTCCAATATCTTGAATTTATACATCACCAGGAAATTCTTTTTTAAAACAACTTGTTTTCAATGGAAGGAAATGATAAACTATAACATTATTTTATGAACTTTGGGAATTCTCACAAAGGTGAACAGATTACATTTGTTATGAACTGAAATTAATTTCCAATTCATGCTTGAATGTTTGCATTTAATTGAAATTAAGTCTACTAATATTATAAATATTAGAATTGTGCTTAATTATTTAAAGAACTTGCTAAGTTATCTTTTACGATTAATTATAAACAGTATATTTGCTTATTATTAATTACAAATATTCTCATTAAGCTTAATTTTGTTTAAAACAGAATTAGAACTTTGCTAGCTTGTAGAGTACTGTAAAATAATAAAAATAACTGGAAATTTAAAATGCATAATCTTCATAATACTATATTTTCATAATTAAAAATGATATTCTGTGAAAGACAACACTGTGCTAATTTTAAAATAAACTAAACATTTATTTTAATATCTCTAATTGCAAAAATTGAAATATTGCATTTTCGAGAACTGTGTCTTATTTTAAATATGTTCTAAAATATACTTATCAGGCTATTTCACTTGCTAAGTAATATTGAGCTCTTTAAAAAAATGTATATCGTTTTACCTAAATATTGTTCTATATAAATCTCACTGGAGTATTTTTACTCACTATGAAAATAAAAGTAAATATTCATGCTGAAATATACTTTATTTTATGTAAATATTTTTACTTGCTATTAGAAAGATAAAATGAAACCTTTGCTTTCTGCAATATATATTCTGATATTGCTTCAATGAAGCTAATATAATGCTCTCTATAAACTGCAATGTTATTTTATAAATTTTACAGTACTTTAAAGGAACATACTTGTGCTCTTTATAAAATTTTTCATTGCTTTAAACTTCACATTGCTCCGAAAAAAATAATATTTATACATCATATTGCTTGAAACAATATTATGCTATTTTTACTTTGAATGGATTAATTTGTGTCAGCGGCCATTCTAGTTTCTTGGATGATGATGGATTATTTTTCCACAATGTGATTTTTGAATATTCAGAATATTTTAATAAAATACTCTAAATTTCAGTGGAATCATTATTTGAACTATAGTGCTGCGAAGAATGGCACATATATGTAATCAGGGCACGGTTTATATTAAGATGGAAAATCTTAAACCTTTAATGGAAAGGCTTCAATCTTTTCCAGTCTCCAACTCTTCAGAGATGATGATCTGGACCAACTGATGAGTGCTGATTCAGCATGAAATACATATATTGGAGACCATTTGTCTTTTCCCATGTATGTGGTTGTATATATTGGTTGTATAAGATAGAGTGGATGACAAAAGGGAGCTTGAAAGTCTGGATTCAAATCCTCTATAATTACATCTAGCTTAAAAGTATATATAATATACTTGTATTTAAATATTATATATAAATAGTAAATAATGTTAACTTATGCCATCTACAAAAATTAAAGTAATAATTTCTGATCAACCAACTCCTGCTGACTTATATTTCTGTTATAATAAACATCAGTAAAATGGTCTCTAGTTGATAATTCTTCACACATAGCACACAATTTCTCTTTAATCATGATCACAATATTCAATTTGATATTACAATTGGAAGATAATTTTGACAATACTTAAATTCAACTTTCTTTATAAGTTAATTGACAAGACAGAGCTTTTAATCAAACTCATTCTATAAATAATCTTGTTTTTTAAAAAACAAGTTTATGTTATTCAACAGTATGACATACTGATGAGGTATTTCATCCAATATTTACATATTTAACTGATATTTAAAAGCAAGCCTACTTATAAAACAAATTTGATTAAGATCTTTGTCTTATTATTAACACAAAACTGATATAAAGAAAGCTTTAGTTAAATTACTGCTAAAATTGCATTTACACTTTATTGTCAAATAGAAATTGCATTATCATATTTGCTTGGATATCAAAGAGTCTCCAAAAATATTAATGTTAGTTATGATAGAAACATATGTTCAAGATAATGATGATGATGATTATTATTATTATTATTTTAATTTGACTTAATATTTGAATATGTGTGTGAATGCTAGTAGAAGAAAAAGTTTTATTTCAAAGTTGTGCATAATCCATTCCTGCATTAACAAAAATGCTTCTCATATGGAACAAGAACTTCAATAATACAATCTATCCAAACCGCTTCAAACACTGTTTAGCAAAACTCTTTATTTGTACATATACATACACCTATGTTTCAACTGATCTGCAATCTTCTTCAGAGCAAGTTTATTTTGATCTTTTTTTTAGAAGATCAAAATAAACTTGCTCTGAAGAAGACTGCAGAACAGTCGAAACATAGGTATATGTATATATGTGCAAATAAAGAGTTTTGCTAAAAAGTGTTTGAAGTGGTTTGGATAAATTGTATTTATAGGATATTACGAAAAAATAAAGAAAAGTGTGATTTTGGTAACTTAAATAATACTTAGCACTTCTTCATCAAAGGGCAATCATTAAGTTGTTAAATAGGTAAGTAAAATAAAATTTAGAATATTGTTTTCTATTGCATATTTACCAATGCAATGCTTATTTTTCAATTCTGCACCTAGAGTATGAAACTTTATTGGAGTTCTTATTCTATATGATCATGCAAAACTTTATTACAGATTAATTATGAAGTTTAACTTTTATTACATAAACCATTATTATATATATATGCAATAACTTTTAAATCTTTCTCTATTCTAAATCCCTCCTACACATCACTAAATCCTTCTTTATTATGTATGTCAAGTTAAGACAATCATAAGACTCTATAACAAATACTATGTTGAAAGTAATATTCTTTTACATATTTATAATCATTCACTCAACCCTATAATTGATAGGTCAGTGCTTATTAAGGTCTGTGCATATTAAAAATTAAGTTAGCAAAACGCATATTAAAAATTAAGTTAGCAAAACACATATCTTTAATACTTTAATTTATAATAAAAAAAATTATCCATGCATTAAATATGGGTACACGAAATAGACTTTTAAAATCTATAGAATTTTTTTTTTTACATTTTACAAGTTGATGGATTGAAGTCTTTTACTTTTGGCAAAAATATATATATATACTATTTCACTTCTCCATATGCTTATATTTTCAGCTATTTTTTTTTTAAAAAAAAAATTGATTTCAGTGATTTTATATAAACATCTCTTGAGGTAAAGTACTATTGGAAAAATCATAACAACATAATACATAGCTGAGCTATGGACGAGAAATCATTAGCAGCAATCGACATCTTTAATCAACTCTGAATGATCATTACAAACGGAAGAATACAACATATTGAAATTATTAATTTCCTCACACCAACATCATTTTGCTCATTAAAAGAAAACTAAGACCTTCAGGTGAGAGCGTTTACTTTCAAAAACAAAAGTTAAGATGAAATGAAAATTAACAATTATAAAACTCAATACAATCACGTGCAAGAAAAGAGAAATAAAATTCACTCAAATATAAAATACGGTCAAATTATTTCACATTGTATGTTTGTGTGTATACATCACTCAAGTTCGCGTTTGCATATAGTGCGCTCTGTGTGTAAATGTGATAGTAGAGAAGAGGTTGGAAAAGGTTCCTGATTGGATTGTCACTTGAGAAATAGAAGGAAAAAAAATCTCAGTATGGTTAAGTGAACTGATCAAATGTCATGTGACGTCACCACAACTGTCCACGTAATTATACACACTTTGCATATATGTGTAAATCACAGGCGAAAAAAATCAGCTGCATTTTACTTTAGATCATAAGAAAATGGACATCGCAAGAATTTTAAATTAGCAGTGGATGACATTTCTTTGTAAGCAAAACATGAATATAATCTAAAGTAAAATATGTTATTGGTATTAACACATGACACTACTGGCTTAATTTATTCTCTGCATTAGATAATAATCCCTTTCTCTTCATATCACCTCTGTAACTTTGAGTCATCACATATTTATTAGATGGCACTACTGAAATAAAATCCAGATCATCTTTAGTATCAAACAGATGTTCTGATAAATTTCTCATCCTGTTAAATGCTAAAACAGATCTCCAGATAAGTTTCTAACTTCTTGGGTTTCTCAAAAAATCATCTAGTGGATATTATCAAAAACAAAACAGTAAACCACAGACTTTTATCTGGACATTCCCATCTTGAGCCCATTAACTTTTCTTGCCTAAAGAAGTGGTTTTAGAGTGAAAAGCAAAAGTAAATATTGTCACATGACAAATTAAATAAGACTTCACAAGTCTTCATATATGCAAAATATAGAAAGATATTTTGACTTTTACATAAAATCTATTCTCTACAAATCTTTTATTAAAATTAGTATTCCAAGAAAAACTATGGTTACAATCATTTACAGAAAGTAAAAAAAAAAAAAAAGCTAAATTTCATCAATATTTAGAAGACTTTAGATTTTTATTTTGATACAAAGATTTAAAGATGCATCAAAACATGAATATTTAAGCAAAATAAAAAAAAATAATGAAATTAATTTTTAAAAATGCTTTTAGAAAAATAATATTTTCAATGATACTAAAAATATCAATCCTGTCTTAGACTCGATTCCAAATCAATCTATGATGTCATTGAAGCTGGGATTTAAATGGCTCTGGAATAGAGAAATCAAAGGATGTAGATGGTGAATGTAAGCTGGAATAATCATGTTATCTTTTTTGATACATACTACAAATAAAGGCAAAACATGAGCAGGAGTAATTCTCCTCGTGCTACTTCAAAGCCATCTGATATAAGAATAGAGTCAATGAATATTAGTGTCTATTGATTATTTAATTTAACAGCATCTAAGTTAAGAATATGTGTCAATGTCTATGCGTGCATGGTAAAACACTGACAAATGATGAAAAATCATTACATGTTAATAGTATTTCTTTTACAGTGGAATTGATATTCATATAATCAATCACTCTATATGGGGTAATATTGGTCAGCTAGTTGGGCTATCATATTAAACAAAATCCTGGGGTAGCTTAAAACCATCCCAAAGCTACCAAAAAAAAAAAAAGTTTCATTCTTTCAATTTCCATTTTAATTTGGTTTTTATTCTTAACAAGCATACGAATTAATATTGTTTATTTGTCTACATTTTATTTTAGTTTTTACACATATATTATTTAATCCTCATACTTCATTAATTAAAAATCTAACTAAAAATATTTTAGAATTCTTTTGCAGAAACACTTTTAATTTTTTTTTTGTTTTTTTACTGCATACATAGGAAAATATAATTTGAAAAATGTAATACATAAACAATAATCTCTGAAGATATATAAACGGAATAAGACAAAAATACTAATTGGAAATCCTGTTAAAAAACCGATAAATAATATTTTTATAACAATAATTTTTACTTAAATTTCATAACCCAGAATAGCTTTGAAAGAGATATCATCACTTAATAACTTACTCTGATTCGTGTACGCATAGAAAAATAGTTATATACATACATATAATCAAAGCATTTATATTTACACATACATGTATTCACTAATAAAAAACTAACAAATATACATAGAGTAAAAATATATCTAATTAATTAAATGCGTGATTTACTGTTTAAAATTTCAGCCAAGGTTTGACTTTCCTTGGATATAATCTTAAAGGAAAGCCAATCTCTGAATAAAATTTTAATCTGTGAGTTGCAATATGTATTTTGCCTTTTCATACATATATATACACTCTGCTAATTTTAAGAGCCATGTAAATAAATGCTGGCTATAAAATACATACTGTTGGAAATAACTAATAATATTTCTAAAGAAACACTTTTATAATTGTTTATTTAAGGATCTTTTGCAAATAGTGCTTGTGAAATATTCTTGATATATGCATTACTTCTTCAGAAAAAATCTATATCTGTAAATATATATTTCACAATAAAATGTTTTGCTAAAAAAAAAAAAATACATTCAATTTTTACCTGAATAACTTGGCAACAAAACACTTCAATTTTAGAATAAGATATACTGCAACTTACCTAAAAACAAAAAAAACACCCCCATTAATAATAAAATAATGCAAATGAAGTCTTCTTTTTAATATTACTATACTATATAATAACGAAAATGATTAGTTGCTAGTTAGAATGTAATATTCAAGCACTCTCAAGTTCGACACTTTAACAATATGCTAAATAAACAAGGCAAAACTCTCCATACAGTAGTGCCATCCTGTACCAACCAGAGTAATCAATGGATCCCAGAAGGCTTGTGCATAACATCCCTATCTAATGCCTACTCATACATGATCCCCAGACTAGTTTCTGGCTTGTGGCCTTCATCAGTGAGGAGCTTTGGATCTGGGAGCACTGCACCTAGATCTTAGGATCTAATGCAACCCTCAGCCACCTTTTATCTCTACTTAATTACAAAACTACGAGAATAAAATTGAAAACAAGCCTTCTGGCATCCATTGATTACTCTGGTTGGCACAGGATGGCACTACTGTATGGAGAGTTTTGCCTTGTTTATAAACAATTATGTGCCAGTATAAGAGATGGTGATCATGTGATAATATTCTAAATATTTATAATATAGACCTAAGTACTAAATGCAAAAACAAATTGTGGGAACAACAACTGATAACGTTAGTTGTTATCACTTGAATGTTGTACCTTTTGAGCAGAAATTTAATACAAATTTATATAACACAAGTGAATTTGGCACAATCAGTTATTGGTTTCCAAAAAATAATTGGAAAAACATATCCTATGAGCAACTACCTTCAGATTTGCATATATCATTGTCAACCATCATCAATGCACTGCAAGATGAAGACCATTCCAAATTCAATTCATCTTCTCTAGCCTCTCTTCTCCACATCATCCCTGCACACTTCTTTATTTCATCCATCCATCTCACACATGGTCTCTTTCTTGGTCTTATTATCTCTTCTAGCCATATGTCCACCTCAGTTCCACTTTAGTCTCTTAATTCTTTCAATGATGTCAGTAACACCCATTTGTTATTTTGCCCGTGTATTTCATTTTTGATCTCTTCTTGTTACTCCCAACATGAATTTCTCCATATTTCTTTGAATAGTCTGAAGTTTCTGTATTGCTTTTTTGTTCAGCATCCAAGTCTCAGATCCCTAAGTAAAAACTAGTAAAACACATTTATTAAAAAAATTTTCTTTTCAAACAAATTTACTTTTAATATATTTACAAAACAAACCACATGCAAATTTCTTTATAAATCTTGATTCATTATATGAACTATTATAAAGTACCAAAAATATTCTGTTTCGACTATATTTTTTACATTCTTTATCAAGAAATAACTAAAAAAAAAATACATAAAAAACCAATAAATATAAATACAAATATTCCACAGTAATTCAAATACATATTACAAATACAAATAACTGTTACCATAAAATTCTTCTAACAAACAATCTTAAATTTCCATTACATTTATTTCTTAAATACCTTTCTTAAAATAATCCCCTATAATTATTTAATTAAATTAATCTCTTTTTTTCTGATTAACAACCTATTCATTATAGGTTTCATTTTATTAATATAAATTCCTTCTTTTATAATTCTTTCATAATATGATCTATTACAATCCAAAGGTTCTATTTTAAAATCTTTCCATTTAAGTGCTGTTTTAATTTTGTTGCCAATGTATCCTTTGTACATATAACATTCCTTTATTTTATTAACTTTAAAAGAATCTAAACATTTTATAATATAAACCAATTCATAACCTCTAAATTATTATAATCATTATCATTATTAAATAACAAATTTAACCTGTTTTTTATTTTTATAAACAGGACAAATTTTATCAAATATATTAAATGATTTCCTAATTTTAACAAACAAACCTTTTGACACATTAAAACCAACATAAATTAATTATCTTATTAATCTTATTATTATTCTTATTTAATCTTATCCTATTATTCATTTTTTCAATATTTTTATTACAAACAAATATTAATAACATCCTTGAGATAATCATTTATAAAATATTCATATTTTATCCTATTAATTTCACTTTTTAATAAATCTACATTTGAACATACTTTAATTGACCTGTGAATCCTATTATTAATAACAATTATTTTACAATTATTATCAATATAATTTGAAAAATAAAAAAGAAAGTTGTGATTATAAAGAGTGAGATATTATTAGGGATATAAAAAATAAATATAGGAATTTGTTATTTTTAAAAGGAGATAAAACATTAAGTGTAGTTATTTTAAATAGAGAGGAATATAATTAAAAAATTATGAATTTATTAAAGTAAGAGTGTTTTGAAATGATAAATGGAGATGAAAATATGTTAATGAATAAAAGTTAATAAAATTTTAACAATAATGAGTGAAAAAAAGTTATATTGATAAATTGGATATATTTAGATTAAAAAGAACATATATAAAATTGTGCAAAAATTTATAGCCTATCTAAAATTCATAAGCCAAGATTCCAATGAGATCAATTATTTATTATGAAAATATTTCAAAATGAATCTATAGAAAAAGATAATATATAACTTTATATGATAAAAATAGTGTTAATAATTCTAGACAGTTAATAAATTGAATAAATTTTAGGAAAATAAGACTTTAAGAATGTGTATTCTAGAAAATTAGATATTGTTAGTATGTATACAAATATTGATCCGGAAGTTGCTATTAAAAACGTTATGGAATTATATAGAAGAGATAAGGAAATTAAATAAAAAATAGAGAGTTTTCAATTATATAAAATTTTGGTCATTTGTTATAAGGGTTAAATATGAAAATAGTTTTTGTAAGAGAATTTATGTATGGGAAATAGTTTAAGTGGATTTTTAGAAGAGATGTATGTGTATAATTTTACAAAAGAATATTTTGCTTGTAATAATAATAGACCAATTTTTTATGTAAGATATGTAGATGATTATTTTTTGGTATTGAATAGAAATAAGAAAAAAGCAATAAAGTGGATAAAATTAAATTAACTATGGAAAAAGAAATTGTTAATATTATTGAATATATAAATGTTAGAATTTAAAAAAATAAGTAATAATAATAGGATAGTAATTGAAATGTCTGTTTATAGAAAAAAAAAACACCATTTTATGGTCTTTTAAATAATTGGTTTTTAGATATTGATAATAATTATAAAATAAATGTTATTAATAATAGGATTCATAGGGCAATTAAATTATGTTCAAATGAATATTTATTAAAAAGTGAAATTAATGTGATAAAATATGAATGTTTTATAAATGATTATCCTAGGGATGCTATTAAAGGTTTGTTTTACAATAAAAATATTGAAAAAATAAATAATAGGATAAGATTAAATAAGAATAAGAATAAGATTAGTAAGATAATTTGTGTTGGTTTTAATGTTTCAAATGGTTTGATTGTTAAAATTAGGAAATTATTCAATATGATTAATAAAAAATATATTATTATTTGTCCTGTTTATAAAAAGAAAAAAAATTCAGATTTGTTAATTAATAATGGTAATGATTATAATAATTTAGAAGTTATGAATTTGGTTTATATTATAAATTGTTTTAAATTGTTGAAACTATAACAAATAAATTGGCAACAAGATTAAAACAGCATTTAAATGATAGAAATTTTGCAGTTTATGGTAATAATGAATAAATTTAAACATAAAGATTTTAAAATAAAAACTTTGGAATGTATTATATCATAGTATAAAGAATTATAAAAGAATGAATTTATATTAATGAAAAGAAACCTGTAATGAAAAGGTTGTTAATTGAAGAAAAAAAAAAGGTTGATTTAATTAAATAATTATAGGGGATTATTTTAAGAAAGGTATTGAAGAAACGAATGTAAAGGAAATTTAAGATTTTTTGTTAGAAAGGTTTTAAGGTATTATTTGTATTTGTTATTATAGGGGATTTGAACTCAGATTTTCAAGCATCCTTCAACTGCCCATACTATCTCATACAACTGATACACATGACCACACACTATCTTTTCTACATGTGTGGTCATGTGTATCAGTTGTATGAGATAGTGTGGATAGTTGAAGGATGCTTGAAAATCTGAGTTCAAATCCCCTATACTTACAATTAAGCTTCCAGGTTTGTGAAGAGTGCCTGGTTTTCAAATATTTGTGTTTGTTATGTGTATAGGATAATTATGGATTATTTGTATTTATATTTATTGGTTTTTTAAGTATTTTTTTTAGTTGTTCCTTAATAAAGACTACAAAAGAACATAGTCAAAACATTGGAGTATTTTGTACTTTATAATAGTTTATATAATGAATCAAGTTTTAAAAAAAGTTTCCATGTGGTTTGTTTTGCATATATATTGAAATTAATGGTCTCATTTTAAAATAGAAAACTGGGTTTGTTTATTATTGATTTAATTTATTCATTGTAATATTAAGTCATTTTCTGCCAAAAGCATTCCAACTAAGTTTAATTTTATGATTAATTTCATCCATTATCAGTAATAATAATTTGACCAAGGTATTTGTAGTTGTTAATGTCTTCTAATTCATCATTATCAATCTTTATTTTCATCCTTTGACAAATGCCATTAAACATTGCTTTAGACTTTTTAACATTTACTTCTAGTCCTACTTTCTTACTTTCATCTGATAATTCTTGCAACATTTCCTGAAGCTCTGAAGCATTATTTGCAAAAACAACTACATCATCTGTAAAATCTATATAAGTTAAATAATCTCCATTCATTTTTATTCCTTTAACTTCCATTTTAAACTACAAAATACTTCTTGCAATTATCCTGTCTTACACTCTCCTCAATATTAATCTTCCTAACATCATTATGTAAACTAATTGTTGCTGTTGAATTTTTATAAATATTCTATAAAGTAGGACAATATCATGCATCTATATCTTCATGATCTAATGCTTTAATCACAAAAAATGCTTATAGAATCAAATGCTTTTTCATAATCTACAAATTATATAGCTTTAGTTAAGTTTGGATGCAATGCACAAATTTGTAAAAAAAAATCAATATTCTGTACAGTGTGTATATATATGTAAATACAGAATTTTAGCCATTTAGTTTAGTTATTTTGTCATGTGACTGGCACACAGTATCGAAAGTGTGATGGCTATTAATAATTATTATAGGATTATTTTTCTCTGTTTAACAGACAGGTATTACACATGTGCTTAATATATATGTTTGTCATTTGTATATAAAACAAAGATATGGTAATGCCAAAAATAAGTTTTAATGATATGAACTCAATAATATTAATACAACATTTCTTTTTATAATGTCATTTAGTATTATCACAATGGATCCAATTTCAACGTGTTCTTCAGAATTTGTGGACAAACATACTACATAGATTATCTCATATCCACCCTCCCACACACACACATATATAAATTTGAATATGTATAACTACAGTGCATTGATTATTCACACTTCCATGTGGTACTATAAATTAATCCCCATTCAGCATGAGTGATATGAAAAGTACAATCAATCAATATGGGCATATAGATTCAGGTGTTCGGTACTTTTAATTCATTTGGTCCATGAAGGTTGTTTTTATGACATGCATGCATGGTAAGGGTGATCATGGTTTCTATGTTAGTGGATGGTTATGATAATGAAAAGTTGATATGTGAGAAATATTGATGAAAAACAAAAAAAAAATTGACTATAGTGTTTTCTATGAATTTATTATTCATATACAAAATTGTTTTGCTTTCTCTATTGATATAAATACTATCCAAAAAAATGTGTAATATAAATTAACAGAAATAATGAAAAATTTAATGTTCAAGATATTAACAAATATGCCCCTAAATCTGAAGTTACTCATAAACATCATTGTCTTTAGTTATCTGCTAAAAATACCTATTCTAAACTTGTTTAAATTCTTGTTCTACTCTTCAAATACTCATAACTACTCCATTAAAATCAATCAACTTATTTATCTGACTGTTTTGCTACTGTTCCAACATATCTTTTCTAATAACATGATGATCATTTAATATTGATGCCCACAAACCAAAATGCAAATCTGGATGAAATGTGGACTTCACTAATAATCTTAAGTTTTTTAAGTATCCATCAAACATGGTAAAATATTAATTCTGCAATTATTGATTAGTAAAGGTATATCTAAATAATTTTAGCTAGATGATGAAACTAAGCAAAACATAAAATCTCTTTCTAATTAGTAATAACAAGCTTATTAATATCTTTTTCTTCACAGTTTCTTGGTAAACATGCTGAGGGTTTTTTGCCCTGTACTTGTCAATTTGGAAGTACTGTATTTGACCTATACCTGCCCAATCCATAAATTTCTCAATAAATGTTCCTTTTTCATTTTACACTTTATACATTTTTCAAATTCTCCTTTAAATCCATCTCTCTTCCCTAGCTTAATTCTGAATTTCTGTGTTCTGTTTAAAGCAGCTGTGTTACAGACCCCACCTTAATACTCTAATTACAATGGGCTTTAAACAAATATTACCTTCATATAATTTCTTTATTATTATTTATATCACCAGTTAATCAACTTTTATAAGTAGAATTAATAATCTCCACACCACCAAACATTCTTTTTAATGATAACAATCCTTATTAGACAATTTATCTACGAGTTATCCAAAACAGGATACATATAGCATACCTCTGCCTTAAAGCTCATGTAGTATCCATATTGTAAAAACACCATTTAATGTGATAAAATATTTATTCATTCAATATAAATTTCCCAATCATTATATCTTCATCAATAATCGCTCTATTCATACCCTCAAATTTCTTTCAAGATAAATGGAGCAAATGTTTACTTTTAATCTTTCTCTATATCATTTAACAGCAGTTCTCGTGATTCTAATTTCACTTTCTAAATTCATCTTATAAATGCATATGGTTTCTACATATTTTAACTTTAGACATATATTCTACATTCTGTATATAAAGAGAATGATATGATAATAAAAGCAAGAATTATTTATAAAATATGGAATAACGAAGTAATAAATTTCTTTCTTTTGCCTCCAATGCAATTTTAATCTAGGGTGGACTTAAGAATTTTCAGCATATCTAAAAATTTTAAAAGCTAACACAGACAGCCCAACTATTCAACAAGTATTAATTAGAAGAAGGGTATGTATACAAATAAAGTTCCAAGTTACATGAATTGGTCCAATCATGGATTACCAATCTATAGACTATGATATACTTATTATCAGATGGCCCATGTCTGTGTTTATTTTGGTTATCAAATACTTTGATTTCACCCAATATTTTATATTTTTAATGAGATACTTTGTTACAATTAATGAGCAATTATTTTGTACCATTATAATATTGCTTTGACTCTTTCAGCTTACTATGATGTCAATAAATGTAAACTTTCTATTTGTTTCGTCTTTAATTTTTGTTTTGTTTCTATGTTGTTTCTACCTCCTCTCTCCTAGAACACTGACATCTAATATGAAAACTTTTATATCCCAATCATAGACCTTTTGCCAATGATTGCAGTATTGTACATAATCTGATAGTCCACAATTTACACATAGTTGGAAAAATGATCCATTGATATAAAAACTCAGAGGCAAATCTCTCCATACAGTAATGCCACTCAGCACAAACCAGACTAATCAATGGATTCAGGAAGGTTTGTGCATAAAATCCCTATCTAGTGCTTACTCATGTGGCTTTAATCAGTCAGGAACCTTGAATCTGAAAGCACTGCACCTAGATCTTAGGATCTAATGCAACCCTCCAGCATCCATTGATTATTCTGGCTTGTACTGAATGATGCTATTGTATGGAGAGTTTTGCTTCTGTAAAAACAGCATGTAATTATAAAGAATGGTGATTATGCGATGATATAGATGGTTAGAAACAAAAGATTGGAAACCCACAGAGTTCGATAATATCAGTGTAGTAATTGAAACTCAAAAATACCACAGTAAAAAGCAACTCCATTATTTATGAAAGATGTATATTACATCCTTGAGAGCATTCCCTTCACTTCTAATGTCTTTTTCTTTATTATAAAAAACAACTACTTTTTTTAATAATGTTTTCATTTATTAATTTACAAAAGCACCCCCCTTCCAATGATATAAATACAATTACATATAATCTTTTTGTTGCGGTCTCTCAGGTCATATATATAATCTTCACCCCTCTTTAGTTATTTGCCGAACACATTCATATTAAAAATTACACTCTTACTTAAATTTCCAATTTCTTCGGAGTAATAAAAAGAGTTATTTTCTAATTAATATCTTTAAAATATGAAGAATATATTTTTAAAAGCTTTTTAAAAAAAAAATAAAGATATATTTAACAATTTAAAAAAAATTAAAAGGACTTGAATAAATTATAAATGTTTATAAATGTAGAATTTCATTTTAAATTTTATTGCTTTTTTTTTTTGTTGTTGTTTATGCGAGTCAATAATTTTAATGTGCTCAAGTATAATTGCATTTGTATGTACGCGCATGCGCTTGAACAAAATAAATTCACACCTAAACATATATACATGTGCCACACAGACATAAATGTATCCATGTAAGTTTAAAAATGTATACAAAATTTTCGAAGTATAAAGGTTAGTGTATTCTGCATGCCATGACCATAATATTTGGCGTTTGAATCCAGAACAGATAATATTTTTGATTGCCAAACAAGCATAAGATTTTTATATGCAATAACTAAAATTAAGACAACCAGAAACCCTTACCACCTAACATCTGACAAGCTTGCTTATGTTTTACTCTGAGGAGTTTTGGAGAAACCTCTTCCTCTACTGATTTGTCTTTTATTTTAATATAAATGTATACGTAAATATCTATATAGAAATGTATCTATCCATCACCACTCATCTTCCATGTCTTTCTATACAATGCTTTAATCAGAATTCTTTCCTTATCTAACAAAAATGTATATTTGATATCCTGTTTTCACTTTCTCTTTATTGTTCAATTTAATACAATAACACTATCTCTCTTTCTTGCACTTCTCTTAAGCAATTTTTATTTTCTTTATTTCTGTTTCAGCAAAATCTGCAGCCTTCATCAGGAATCTATTTTTCTTCTATACATCTGTATAGAAGTTTAAATAGATGATGTCTGGTTATGATTGCCAGTTCAGCTAAAACTGTTGGGGGATAATAAATTGTTTAAAAAATGCGAAAAAGATATTGTTGTTGTATTATATTTGATAGTACATAAAATATTTTCTCTATTTCCCAAAAAAAAAAAAAAAAAAAAAGATGATGAGACTTATCAGTATGCTCTGGCCTTGGCCAAAATGCCAAAAAGAAAATAAAAATTTGACACTGCCCTGCTTCTTTATAAAATAAATTGTATAAACTATTAATTTAATCTTCACTATAAAAATTTGAATACATCCCACACAAAGATCATCATCATATTTAAAAAGTATACTACAGTGCAAGGCCTTTCTATCTTCTTAAAGTAACAATGAAGAAAAATATCAAGTTAGTAAACCGTGAACTGTTAAATATATATATATTCCTACGATGCTTTATCTTGTCACTAAAATTATCATACTACATATAACTGAAATACAGGCTTATTATATATCTGCATCAATATATGTAATATATAGGGAATATGAGCACAGACCACATGACTCACCACTCTCCACTCTATCTCAACACTTGAACACATATATGTCGAAAAGATAAATAATCACCAATATACGTATTTCATGCTAAACCAGCAATCATCAATTGGCACTTATTGCATATGTAGAGATGATAATCGGGACCAACTGATGATTGCTGGTTTAGCGTGAAATATACGTATATCAGTGTTATGAGACAGAGTGGAGAGTGGTGGGTCGTGTGAAGGACTGTGTTCATATACCCTATATATTGCATACTATATATATATAATGATGGAAGACTCTTGAAACAGCTTATTATGAAACAAAGCATTAGACTCTTAATGAAAATCATTTAAGAAGAAGGCATGTTGAGTAATGTCTTCTTAGCATGTCTTCTTTGTTATTTTTTTCAAGAAAATCTGTTGAAGTTTTTGTTCTATAGTAGGCTATTATTTGAAAAATCTTTTATCATTACATATAGGTATGCTATTTTTCTATGAACAGATAAAAGGAGCTTTCTATGAGCAGATGTAAAGGGATTTCCCATTTTTGTTTTATTTACTAGTTAAGAATAGATAGATACCCATTTACGGATCAATATTAGATATTATAGTAGGTTGGCTAGAATGAAGCCTGCTAGAAAGTTGTTTTTTTTTTTTTAAGTTTAACCAGCCTGGATTCGAACTCTTCAAATCATAATAATCGCAGGAGAAAATCCTACTATTACCACTCACATGCTTAGCATGATAGTACACTAATATATTTCACAAAATATAAACTTCCAGAGCAACTATTATTCATATGATGTATATATTTTTCAATCCATAAAGAGTTAAACTTGAGTAGTTGATATTCTTTCTTGATTTATTAAACTTTCTTTGAAAAAGACAACAGTTTTGAAATTACTGTTTTTTTTAATTCAAAAAGAGATCTTATTACCACCTTACTATACGTAAAAATGAAGCAATCACTTTCACTTTATATAATAGTTAGTCTTTCTAATATTATACCTTTTCTTTTGATTGAAAACACACACACACGCTAGCCATTACAGAAATAAATTGAATTGTTTTTTTTTATTATTATACCCTCACCCCTTTCTCCAACTAGTAAATTGTTAACCTCCTGAAGCGGTTGATATCTGCTTTAAGATAGTTTCAATTTTCGTTCTTTTTTTTTAAAAAAAAAAACCGATGGAGAAATGAGGGGGGGGGGGCGACAAAACAAAAATCTTTTTTTTAAAAAATCAGTCGATTTTCAAAGTAATTTTAAATAATGAACTGTTATTAGGCACTGCTTTGTCTTTTGTTTATTATTAGAAAAATGTTCGTCATTATTTCCCAAAGAGAAATAACAAAGGAAGGACAAATAAGTTGCTACTTTAAAAAAGACTTCCATTTTTCTCATCGTTATTATTAAAACCCTGTAAATCTTTTAATAATGCCATTTTATCTCAAAGTTCTCTTTCTTACCCTTAACTAAGCAGGTATGTTCATAGATTTTTATTAATTAGATGACATTATCCACCCCCTCTCAATTAAAACATTTCCCTTTTACAATGTCCCTTTTTTTATCTTTTAAAATTATTGTGAAGCCCTATGGGCCAGTTTGGCGTCAATAGGATGACTATTTTCACCTTTTATTTTCTTATTAGATATCCTTTAAACTCAATGGATAGTGTTCTCCTACTCTTAAAATTTTCAATATACAATATAGAAATAGTTGATTTGCTGAAGGTTTGTGACGATATTTTAGTTGTATTTATATATTAGACTATTTCCATCATCTAGTATTGAGTATTGAATATCTTTAGAAAAAATTTACTTTTATTTAACTTTTCAAAGTACATTTAACTGTTAGTAATAGCAAGCAGGTTAGTATATGCATAACGTTTCTAGAGATATTCTTATTTCTCTCTTCTTCAGGTGTTGCTGGCCTGAGCAGGACAGTACTAGCATGGGAATCGAACTTGGACCCTTATATTCTTGAATATTTAATTTTAAAGGCAAGGATATGGTTCAGTTGGTTGGTGTGTTACGTTAAAATTCAGTATTCAAGAATCTATGGGCCCAGATTCGAATCCCATGCTAGTACTGTCCTGGTCAAGCCAGCAACACCTGAAGAAGAGAATAATACTCTCGAAATGCTGTGCATATACTAGCCTGTGCGATATTACTAACAGTTGAATAAACTTTGAAAATTTAAATAAAGTTAATTTTTTCTAAAGACATTCAAAGCTAGATGATGGCAATAGTCCAATATAAACAGTTGATTTGTTTCTTAAGCACATTTTGAATGATGTTTGTTATTAACATGAGAATAACAATAAATAATTATCACCAAAACTGTGAGTAGTTTATTCAAGAGCAGGGTGGTATGATCATCTGAAAAGTTAAGAGTTCTTTAATCGATGCTTAATTGAGAGTTTGATCAAATAAATGAAATTGGGATTTTCATCTTGTCACTTATGTAAGATTTAATACGCTTGACGTATATAGTGAAATTAAATTCATAAAAAAATTACACTAATATTTCTTAAGGCTAAGCGCTTTCAGAGCATTCAACTCCATATTCATAGCCTCCAAACCTAATAATTTATGCAAATCTATGCAAGCTCATTTATATTGTCCATCTCTTTGATATAGAAAAGCATGTATCCTTCCTGTTTATTGCCTTCAAGTCTCTTGCTATATACCATGCTTCTTTCACCTTCCTTTTGATGTCATTTCTCTCAGTGGAAACTATTTCAGCATATGAGGGTTCAAATTCATGATTAGCCTCTTTTTGGTAGTCCACAAATACTGAGCTGCCTTCATTTCTGCTTAATACTCTTTTGTATAAGTATTGGTGTTGAGCTACTCTATTGTTTATAGTGGCCCGGGTCTCACTGTAGTATACTGCTCCACAGTTAGCCTGAGGGCATGTCATTTTGTACACCACATGTGATGTTGATTGTATGTCAATCTTATCCTTAGAATCTCCTAAGCAATATATCTAATGAGTATTCTATCAAGTATCATCAACAGTTTCGTATTGTAATCCAATATTAATATTTATCAAAAAAAAATAGAAAAAAAACAAACAAAACAGAAGAAAGATAATATAAGAGAAGATATAATGCTAGACCATATCTAAGTATTAAGAATTAAATTATAAAAATGATCAGTAAAAAAGAATTGCTACTTTATATGGAATTCCTAGATTGCATAGACCAAGAATAATGCCAAATTCTAAAAAACCGTTACTAAAATGCACCATCAATGATAAGATTATATAGGAATCTTAATAGATTAATACCACATTTATTTATTAGCATAAATGACAAAGCAAACTTTGACAATCATGTCATAAACTAGAATATTAAAAGGAAATTTGCCTAGATATGTAGAAGAAATATTTTTAAACATTTTATTCAACTTCATCAAATCTATTGGCTAGATATTAACATATATCATAAACTAAACATCTACGATAAGAACATAAACAAGAATATTAAACAGTAGTTTGCTTAGGTATATAGAAGGAACATTTTTAAATATATATTCAATCTCATCAAATACAATAGTTAGATATTAACATAAATAAGAAAGTAAATAGTGATAATCATATCATAAACAAGAATATGAATGGTATATGTAGAAGGGACGTCTTTTTAATACATATTCAATCTCATCAAACTTACAAATCAAAATAGGATGCATAACTGCAGCAAAACTAAATGGAGATTAGTTGGATCATTTAGATTTGGCAGATAATACTAATATTTTTAGAATTTGATTACGAAAATGTTTTCACGTTTGTGACATGAAATGGTTTTTCTTTCTGCTGCTTAGATATGGCTGATTGCACTCTTGGCTTGGTCCACCAGAATCAAATAATGCAGAAAATGCTGCAACAGTTATCAGCTCAAATCTATAAAGTTGAACCAAAACAAAAATCAAACAAATAATGTTCAATGGTTTTCCCAAAAAAAAAAAGGGGGAGAATAAAATTTGAGGAATATGTTAGAAATATAAACTACAATTATATTAGTCAGATTATTAATACTGACAAAAATGGTAATGGATAGAATTAAAAATAACAATAAATTGAATGATTTACTGTTCAGGAGTTCTTAAAAAGTTCTTAACATGTTCACGCACTGGAAGTGACAGAACCAGACCATGATACATGACTTTGAGATACAGATTCTACCATTATATCAAATTATGCAAGGGTGTAGGAAGTAGTAATAAAACTGAACTTGGGAAAGAAATTCATTCAATACAAATAATAATTTACATCTCTAAATTTCATATTTACAAGACTTCTTTACACTAAAAAATAATCTTTAATTAATAAAAACATTGGAAAATGGGAGATTGCCCTCAGAATGCATTTTGAGTGAAACAATCATTGTCAGGTAGCCCAAACATTCATTACATCTCAAATATCACCAGGTATTAACTCTAAATATCTAAACAAATTGAAATCATAGCAAATTAAATGCTATTATTTCAAACAACAAATCTTAAACAGTTGTCAAAAGTGTTGGTGGCCTAGCAGTTAGCATAGCTGCCTTCCAAGCAGCTAGCACATGTTTGCTTCCCGGTCAACACTTTGACATATAAAAAAAAATTAAATAGTTAATATAGTGACCTAACTAACAAAATAAACTTTGGCAATCACATCAGAAACAGGAATATTAAAAGGTAACTGCCTAAGTATTTGAAAAAATAAGTTTGTAGACATTTTTTACATCACTATTTAATCATAGATCTGACAATATTTTTCATTAGAACAACACAAACTTCAGACCAGGTTGAGGTTAATTAAAAACAATCAAGACTGAAATACATGGTAAAACGACAAACAGATTATTGATATTTGAAGAGACTATGAGATGGAAATGGGTCTGGGTTGGACTTGTTTCTTTTAAGAAAAGACAATTGATAAAATATTTAAGTCCTAAATTACCACCATCCCCTAATGCAACTAGAGAGCAATTACATATGAGATGAATGACTGAAATAAGAAAAAAATACTTGATTGTTGTAAAGATGCTTTGTATTGAAAAAAAAAAACTGGATTAAACTTAGAATGACTTATTCTATAGTGGGGTGACCGTGACAATAATTGAAAATGAAGATTTCTGGTAGGGATTTCAATTTGTATTTAACAACACAGCAAATAATATCTGGAAAAAAGTAACAATCTGTTTTAAGGAAATTGAAAAATGGGGACAGCAGCTCATCATAACTGCAGTACCTAATTTCACCATACTAATCTATTCTACTATTAAAAATACACATAAAGATCAACCTTTTGATTAATGCGATGAAACTTCAAAATTCTATCAGAAAAACAGAATGAACATTAATTGGTCAGATTATATAGATATGTAAGTTGTTTATTTTGGCATTTTTAAATACAATAATGTAAATTGGTTGCTACTAATTCAACTTAATATAATTTAGTTTGCTTTCATATGACTAGGTATGTAATATCTGTATAATTAACAGCTATCAATTGTATAAAATTGCACACTCTATCATGATGACAGAATAATCAGTTCAAGAACTACAATTCTAGACTGATCCTCAATTGACCAATATATATATATGGCCAATTGAATCGTTGTGCTCAATATGTCATGTGAGACCTTAAATGCATCACAATCTTTTTAACAATGAATCAAATAATTATTAATAATATTTTCATTCAAGAAATTCTAGCAATTAATTTATTTTAGCATAAAAAGTACACACACTTTATCTTTCTGCTTTGTCCTGAACATTTACTTCCCTATAAATATTTTAAATTTTGCTTGAATATAATTGAATGCTTTATTATGTTGGAGTTCAAATGAAGTTTAAGAAATGGAAATAATATGGCAAGCCACAATCCATAAACATTGAATTGTAGATGGTGAAATATCACTTCAAACTAATAAAACTTTTTTGTTTTACTGATGCTGTAGAGGCAAAACTCTCCAGACAGTAGTGACACTTAGTGCAAACCAGAGTAATCAATGGATGCAAGAAGGTTTGTGCATAAAATCCCTATCTAATGCATACTCATCCAATATCATAACTAGTTTCGAACTTGTGGCTTTCATTAGTGAGGGGACACAAGCTAGAAACTAGTCTGCTGACATTGGCTAAGTAGGTAATAGATGGGGATTTTATGCACAAGCTTTCTGGCATCCATTGATTACTCTGGCTTGCACTGAATGGCAATACTTATACAAAGTTTTGCCTGTTTAAATTATTCAATATCTACAGAACTGTTTATTTCCTTTTGCATTTGTCATTTGACTCCTGTTAAAAGTTTAGAATATTTGTTTTTAATTGTCTTCCTATGTGTGTGCGTAAGGAGGAGTGGGAGTGAAATAATGCTTAATTTGTAAAAATAGATGTTTACTCAGTAAAACATATACAGTGATTCCCTGAATAATCACAGAATAACTAAAAATTGTCGACATCAATTATGAAGCAATAGATAGGGCATTTTAAAAGATATAAATGATTGAAGGTTTGGTGATCAGAGGATCATATGGTGATCCAGCCCTAAACCATTCATAGTATACTCAAAAGATATGTGGATGGTAGCTGAACTCAATCACTTCTTATACACGATTGCCAAATACTTCCTGAAGGAAGAACCTATTCGAATAATGATTTTTAAAAATAATACAAAAAATAAAGAAGATTCTATAAAAACAAAACTAATGAGTATTTTTACCATTAAAAAAAAAACAAAAACAAGAGATTTAAAATATTTATTACTACTATTATATTATCTCCCTTTCTACCCAATTCATTCTTTCTTATCAGTTTCTTTTCCATTTGAGTTTTAGAAGAACAGTGTATAATTTCAATTGCCCCTCCCCCTGAATTCGAAATAAACAAATTACATCGGATACACACACACACTTTTAAATTATGAAAGAATATACAGAAATATTCATATTATATCCATATTGTTTTACCAACACAAACGAAATGTATGAATTCCATACGCAGAGACCCTATACATCGTAAATAAAGATAAATTCAAAAAGAGATGTTTTAATTTCCAACAATATATTGAATATTTAAAAGTTTTCATATATTACCGATGTTGACTAAATTTGTATTTCCATCATTAATCTCCAATTAATTTAATGGATACTTGTATTGACTTAAAACTATTTCTGTTGAGAAATATGGCCACGTCCACCTGCCAAATAATTTACAGTTGGGCTGTGTGCTTTAAAGACAGAATAATATTTCACTACTATACAGACACTTCTGCAATACTCGTGATAAATGGTATTCCTGAAAAGACTTTTACTTGTAAATTCTGCTAGTATTGTAAAACTGCTCAGAAGTATTCACAAATGCTTTTTACTGAATTATTTCCAAAAACAGTATTTCATTTTCCAAAAATTAAATGTATTTATCGATCTGGTCGTTATTTTTTCAGGTAATATAATTATGAAGCACATCTTTATTTAGAAATTATAACTACGCCTACTACGTAAAGAATAAAAGATAGATAGCCATAAAAATCTCACCAGGTAGCGCAAACTACTTCCAAACATCCCATCACAGATAAACAGTGTAAAACAAAATTCACATGACAAGTCTATTGCAAGGTGGTAATTCATTTTTTTTGTAGTTTTCCTTCCCCGTTTTGCTGATAGTAATTGGATACCCATTTCCTGACTCCTAATTGGAATTAGTTACAGATCAGCTATATGGAAAAAAAATTACTAAGCTTGATATAAAGTCCATCGCTATCTAAAAATTGAACTTTGAAATCCCAAATAAGGAATTTGTTGTGTATGTTTGGGTATGAGTGTGGTTGTAAAACTTTTTTAATTATAGATATTATATTCCTGTTTTATTAATATTATAGCATTAAATGAAAAATGTTTTGTGTGGCTAGAAATTCAATCAAAACATCTCAAAAATCAATTTAAAAACGATATGATGCACAAAAATCAAGCTAGCTTATCAACAGTTCTGAATAAACTATTATAGTTTAATAATCTTTTTGTTCAATGCTTTATGATTATAGCTGTATGTTTTTGTATTTTGGAATTGCAAAATATGACCATATCTCAAAAATTAATATACATATACAAAGTATCCCATAAGCTCAGCATTATAAGTTTAATCTACATATTTATACTTTTACAAACCATGATGTATTTGAGAAAAAGGAATGACTTTTTTCTTCTGAAGAGATATTTTTTGGGTACAAGAAAAAATATATAATCAAGTATAAATTTGAACTTAGGATTTTCAGTCCATTTCAGCTTCCACTCCATTTCAAACAACTGATGTGCATACCCACACACATGTGAAAAAGATAAATGATCCCCAATATATGTAATTCTTGCAGAACCAGAACTCAACAGTTGGACCAGACGATAATCTCCGACACATGTATGCAATCAGTACTGGGTTATATTAAGATAGCAATTCCTGGACATGCTTCAATATTCTCACCCTTTCAACAATTCAACCATCCATTTCTTTAAAAAACCGAGAATGGAATGCTCAAAGCCCTTGGTGAATTTAATATTGTAGTCATACTCAGGTGCTGATATAGTATGCATTCAACGCCACTTTTGAATTTTATAACTCACCCAAAATCCTCGCTGACACATTCAAGCGATAAATGACATCGATTATCAACATGTGGTTTCAAAAAAAGATGGTTACAAAATCACAAATTTTATCATTAATTAAAAAATCAAAATGCAAAGTTTGCAATTGTCATGAGTATTTAAAAATCAAAATCCTAATTTTGATCAATATTTAACATTTAATAAAAATTCAAAATCAAATAATGTGAGTAAATACTTTGCATTAACATACATTATCACAATTTACATAAATCTTTCAAAAATCAAAAGGCAATTTACATTTTCTACTTTTAAAAAAAATGAACTTAATTAACCTACTTTTCATTAATATAAGATTGTAACTTATAAAATATGAAATACAGCATATTATTTTTACAAATAATAGGATTTTAGTTTTTTATCAGAAATTCTTTGTTGCTAATGTTGATCATCTGAAGGTTTTTTAATTTAAAAGTAATATAAACTCCATAATCTTATTAATAGTATTTTTAGTATTAGTAGTTAGTTAATAATATAAACTTCTTCTTCTTTTTCTATCTTTTCAAATGTATTATCAAATTTATAAAGTCAAAAAACTTCACATAAATATATCGGAGAGACTTTCTTTTCAAAAAATTTATTGATATACATTATATAAACTACATAAATAAAATATAAATATCCAACGTTTCGTCCATTTTTCAATAATAATATGGACTTTATCAAGGTTCTATAAAACAGAGAAAAACAACATTAAAGATAATAAAAATAAAAATAAAAAGAAAAAGAAAAGAAAAAATAAAATAATAAAATAATAAATATTTTTTCTTTTTGGTATTAAAATTTTTCTCACTTTGTAAGGAGATGTTATGTTATACAATTTTAGGTATTTTATTTTTATTTTATTTTATTTTATTTTATTTTCTTTTTCTTTTTATTATCTTTAATGTTGTTTTTTCTCTGTTTTATAGAACCTTGATAAAGTCCATATTATTATTGAAAAATGGACGAAACGTTGGATATTTATATTTTATTTATGTAGTTTATATAATGTATATCAATAAATTTTTTGAAAAGAAAGTCTCTCCGATATATTTATGTGAAGTTTTTTGACTTTAGTTAGTTAATATGTATTTAAATGGTATATGCACTTGTGATGACCAAAAACTAGTTTAAGATTTTTCCCCAATACTTTGTTTCTTAACTAGAAGATAAAGAACAGGAATTAATTTAAATTGGCTAGATAATTACAAATACATTAAATTTAAAAATAAAGTACAATTGTTATAGTCTTGCATTGGTGGTCGAGAGGTCAGCGCGACTGCCTTGCACTTGCAGGCAGTTGCCCGGGTTGCGGGTTCGCGTCCCGGCCGATGCTATGACACTTAAAAAAAAAGTACAATTGTTATATAATATGACCTTCATGATTAATATGTTTGTTGAAAATCGATGTCATTTATTATTTGAATGTATCAGCTGGGATTTTGAATGAGTTATAAAATTACTATATCCACACCCATACTGATAATAGACTTACATCAATCTAATCCCTCATATTATCAGACCATTATGTATAGTCTAGCCCATCCCTCTTCTATTAATATAAATGGATAACGTTAGTAATGTCAGAAATATTGACTGAGAACCTGAAAATGGATCAACCAAATGATAAATTGTAAACGGACTGTATTAAGATTGCTTATAATAAAAAAAAGAATATATTGAAAATCAGAGACTTCTGATATCAGAGGTAAACGACTGATACTAATTTAAAAAACTAATTTAAAAAAAACTCGGTAAGACTGCTTTAATAAATATCATATATAGAATAGTAATGTATTAAATTATAAATCTATATATATTTAATCAAGATTAAACCATTATATCATATTATTGGATTTTAGCTTTATTTTTTGCTTTAAATGGAATTACATGTTTGTTTGTAAATTTCTTTTGAATTAATTATAAAAAAAAAAAATTTTCTTATGATAATTATTTTATTAATTTTGAAATGCTCATAAATAAAACATCAATCTGGCATGTGGGGGGGGAGATGGAAATAATATCTCTAATTTTGTTTGAAATACTGAAAAATGAAAGATAATGAAAATTATTAAAATTCATAGTATTCAATACATGCTTGATGATATTACATTTAGAAATTTGTATACTCAAACACATAATTGGGGGGAAGGTGAAACATTTACATCTTTTTTTGTTATTAATGCCTGAAATAAAATATTATTTTTAAAAAATTAGCCTCTGGTCTCAATTACCATTATTGCATTTCATCAATTCAGTAAGAAATTTTAAGTTAAATAGTTCAATTGTGCAACCTTGCATTTGGGTCTAACATGCCTGCAAGCTACTGCAACATGCTGAATGGGATTATTATCAGCTAAAAAATAAATATTTGAACAATGGACTTCTGTATATTCGTCAGAGAAGTAATGAGATGGCACCTTAGAGAAACATGATTAATTGTACCAGTCAATTAAAATAAAAATGTCCAGTGAGTTCAGGTTTTTTAAACAGCACTCAACAATTTATATGTAATGATATATATTTACAGTTTGTGCATCTAAATGAATGATAGTGATGATAAGGAAATATTATTGTCCTTAAGCCATCATATCAACAATAGGCTTAACGGATAAATTATTAGGTACTTTGGTATTAGTCCTGCAACATAGAGGAAATAGGACACCTTTTCACATCCACAATAAATGTGTAATCTTGCGATGACATCAAATTGAAAGAAAATAAACCCTGCAATGTTATTCGATCTCATGTGAAAACGTGTTTATCTTTATCAACGGGTATTTTTTTTTTTTGTAATATTTTGATATTTTCATTTATTGCACTGTTGATTTCAATTGTGCCAGGATGAAAATTTAATAAAAGTATTATAATTTATATTTCTTTATTTTTGTGTAATTTTTTTTTCCGTATTTTTTGTTGTTGTTATTTTCTTTCTTTTTAAAAAAATGTTTATTAGCATTTCTGTGGGAAATTCCGGCATATTCTGTGAAATCACATGTTCAATAAAACTCCATTATAGGGGGAAATTTTTCAGTTCAAATCTCTATTTTGTGTGGTAGAAGTAAATCTCAAATCTGTTGCTTCAACATGACAATTTGTTATATATTACATGATAAGTAGCATATGTGTATATTTTATGTGTTTTTGTAAATAACATTTAAAAAAATTATAATTTAGTGATTGTTTTGTGCGTATTTAAAGTAACATTTTTTTGCATAATAGCATCATTAATTTGAACTCGCAAAATTTTTTTTTGTTTAAAATGTTGTTTTTAATATCCATTTATATATCATTATACATTTTAGAGTTGTTAGTGTGAAAGTCATATATATTTGGGTATGGCAAATCAATATTTTTTTAAAAATGGTCTTTTTAATATCATTTCTTACTCTAAATTGTTTTTAAATCATCTTTTTAATATCCATTTGTTTCTCAAAATATGTTTAAAATGCTGTTTTTAATATTATTTTTTTATATTTTGTTAGTTTTTTTAGTGCTGCAGCACAGAGTATACATTAGACTTGCTGTGCCTTTTCACATTCATATCAACCTGCTGATTACTTTGTAAATCTTTCAAAAATATCATGTACAAGATCCTTGTACACATTATGTTAATCAGATCACAAGATTACAAAGTTATCAGCAGATTGATGTGAATAAGTGCAGCAAGTCTAATACATGCTCTGTGTTGCAGGTCTAATAACAAAGTACCATTTAGTATCAATATTTGGTTTGGAATTCATTCACAAATTCCATTATAGTAGATATATATCAAGTTATATATATATTCATGGTTTTTAAACTGATAAAGAATGAAAATTACAAGATTATATCCATGTAACCAGAGATAACTTTATCTTTTGATGTTAGCAAAAAACCATCGACAACTAATTGACAATTCTCCTGAGGCTAAACATGTTTTTGCTTTTAACCAATAATAGTTCTATTATTTGGGTGCAATGAATGAAGTAAAGGGGGATCCTCTTTTACATCAAACCCAAATTCTTATAAGTATTTAAATACTGATAAATCTTGAACCTCCTTTAATGCTAAAGGTGATTGTTTTTGAAATGAATTATTGGAAAACCATTTTATTTACATACATATATGTTACAGTATCTAGTTGAATTTCATTTGAGAAGATCAATTGTTGATGGATAAAACCATAGTCTTGTGAAAAAAAATTTATTTTTTTTTTAGTTATGTGAGTTATATTTTATATATTTACATAAACAAATGAAATACGTCACTCTTCCTCAGGTTCAAGAATAGAATGCATCTATCTATTCTTGAGCTCTGATGTTTATATGTATAACTTTGTCAACATTGTAGCTAATTCAGGGTGAAATTACTATATCAGCCAGATGGAATATGGCATTTAATAGTTTTATCTATGTATAATATATATGTGTGGGTGGGGGTGGGATAAAATCACAATATAAATTTAGAAACACAGAAAGAAAGGATGAACAAAATAATGTAAAAAGCCCTGCAATATTAATACTGCAGTTCTAATATTATGTAATAAAGGAATAAAATACAATAGCATTTCTTTTTCCTTTACGATAGAATCCTTAACAAATAATAAAAGATACATGATAACAAAAAATGGTCTCACTAATATAAACTTGTTTAAAAAATAGACGGATTTGGCCAAGTTAATAAAAAAATCAAATACGTTGTGGCCAAGGAGGAGCTTCAGGATCATAGATTATAGCTTCAAGAGTCATAGATACATTCAACAGAAAAAAGAACAACCCATCTATAAGTAAATGTAGTTATACATTGACATTTATAAAGATAAATCTGAAAACATTACAGAAAATTGTAGCAAAAAAAGGGCTAATGAAAAGGTCAACATGGAATTAAAACTTTTAGTGCCTACTTGTTGCAATATTTGGCATTTTAAAATCATTACATTCTAATGCAAGGGCTGCCGTGCAAACATCACATCCCTATAGGCAAGTGTTTAACTTTTGGGAACTTCTAAAGAAGAACTGTCTTCTCCTGAAGGTAATTATGATGGAACTGTCATACTTTAAATGAACATACAATATTTTTGAGCCAATCATTTCTTTGTGTGGCTGCATCATAATTACCCTTACCTGAACATATGGAATATTTGTTTCATCCCTGCTGCAAAATGTCTTCCAACAATACAGAAATCTTTTGAAATAATAGTGATCAGTGAAAAAACCCATGCAATTAAATACTTAAATAAATCCATCTTTCTTTTATCTTTATAATAATGCTTATTTATTTTATATTTGATCTGATAGTGAGCAGTCTTTTTCAGGACTAAAATACATAAAAGTGTACATGAATATATAAAAGGTTTATCCTAATATTCATACATACTTACATATATATTATCTCTGAAGATGACGTCTGGTCCATTAAAACTGCCAGAATGATAGTATAAAATAAGGCATTATTATAGTGATAAATGAAAGATGAATTTATGTAAAAGTTATAATTTTATCAATGAATAAAAAAGATGAGAAGAATATAACAGATATAAGAAACACCTCCATACTTCTCCATTCTTTCGAAATTCATATAAATAAAGATATAATAAAACACTGCAATTAAATACTTATTGGAAAAATATGAAGATATTGCTACGTACCCCCTTTTGGCTGCCTAATTGGTTGGTTTTAAACATTGAGCCTTTGAGAAGTATTCTTGAACAAGTACGTGATATTCTTTATCAAGATTTTTCAGAAACTTGAGAAGTTATTTTCCCATAAAAAATAGTTTAATCCTGTAGACATCAAATGTTAAATGAATATATTTCACATAGAATACAATTAATTCTTGGAGAAAGGGTGTTTTTTTTAAACTGAATTAATAAAGATATCACTAATAATTTGTCTGACTGATATAATAGACTATATAGTTAGTTATATGCAGAGATAAAGGGCTTTGTTGTATAGTGTTATTTCATCTACCAGATATGCTCCTGTCCCAGGTTTGAATCTGATTTTTTTTTTAATTTCCTAATCAATAAATTGTGGTTCTAGTTGCCTGGAGATTAGTAGCAAAATATAATATGTTGTCATCTACCTTCATTTATCCTTTTCAAAGTAGATCCCACAACCTGTTTCATATAGCCTATTTGTAACATATGTACAGATGTACGTATACACACACACACACACACAATTCTGAAATAAAGTTTACAATATTCAATAATAATAATAATCATTATCATCAGCTTACGGCATGTATGCCATCTTAAGTAGAACTTAACAGTTAATATACATGCATATTATATATAATTAGATAAATTTACAAATCAACAAAAATTATATTATTTTTTAATGATATTACTTAATTCACTAAATTTTTTTTTTTCAAAGTAAAAAAAAAAATTAACTTGACTAAAAAGCATATTGATTTTTAATTAAATGGATTTCTGCTTATTAAATATACTGTACATAAATTTTTCTACTTTCATTAATGTATTTAAAAGAAATTTAAGGTTTTATAAACAAATCTGCCATTTTAAAAGAAGGAAATGTATTATTTCAAATTTAATCAACAAAAAAAAAAAAGAGTAATATATTAACTTTAAATAAACAATATAAGATATTCAATCAGATAGGACATTCATTATTTTGCCATGAAATGTCTTCGTATAAGAAATCAGCTATTTTTTAGACACACACACACCCCTTCCCAAAGCTACTTTATCATTTCATGTAGCATCCACAACTTCAAATTTATAATTTATCCATTTCTATAATATTAACTTTATCTACTCCAGCATTTCCCAAACTATGTTCCGCAGAATTTCGCTAGAATCCACAAAAGTTCAATAAGTATTCCATGAAAAAATATGAAATTCTAGTATATTAGTAGCAGCCTTGTACGATTTTAAATCTGAACTAAGTTGTGTTTTAAGCATCAAATCAGTTGTCAATCTCAAAAGTAAACAGACGTAGAACTTTGTACAGATATTGGTGCATAGTAATACCTACTTATTTATCAAAAATTGCAACATTATTTTATAAATTCTGTGTACCATTCATCGTTTGATATGTATAACATATTATTTTGTTTAATTTTATGTTTATATTTTTTTTATTTATTATAAGTGACTAGAGCGTATGTTTTTAGAAATTTTGGTCTGGATATATTTTTATAAAAAGAACATTATAATGTACTTACTTTTAAAATAATTATATAAATTATTTCTCATTAAAATAATATTCAATATTTTTTTTGCATTAAAACATGTAACTATCATCATCATCATCATTATCAACCATTATCAATCCACTGCAGGATAAAGATCTCTCCAAGTTCGATCCATCTTTTTCCAATCTTTAGCTTCTCTTCACATCATCCCTGCACACTTTCTTATTTCATCCACCCATTTCTTATGTGGTCACTTTCTAAATCTTTTATATTATCTTGCAATCCAGTTTACGATTTCAACTACCCATCTATTATCATCTTTTCTAGCAATATGTCCAGTTCAACTCCAGACTTTTAATTTTTCAATGAGGTCGGTAACACCTGTTTGTTCTCTTACCCATATATTGTGTTTTCAATCTCTTCTTGTTACTCCTAACATGCATGTCTCCATACTTCTTTGAGTGGTCTGAACTCTCTGTATTACTCTTCTATTAAGTATCCAAGTCTCAGATCCATAAGTAAGAACTGGTAAAACACATTTATTAAAAACCTTTTCAAACACATAGGCATATTTCCTTTTAGTATCAAGTTATTTCTACCAAAAGCACTCCTACCAAGTTTAATTCTATGATTAATTTAATCCATTATGTTTCCATCTGTATTAATAATCTGACCAAGGTATTTATAGCTGTTAAGTTCTTCTAACTCATCATAATCAACCATTATTTACATATTTTGAGAAAATCCATTAAAAATCATTGTCTTTTTAACATTTATCTTTAGTCCTACTTTCCTATTTCCATCTGATAACTCCTGCAACATTTCTTGCAGCTCTAAAGCATTATTTGCAAAAAAACAACTACATTATCTGCAAAATCTAAATGACTTAAATAATCTCCATTTAGTTTCACTTCTTTAGCTTTCCATTTTAATCCAAAAAATACTTTTTGCATCACTGCTGTAAAAAGTTTTGGAAATATGGAATCACCCTGTCTTACACCCCTTCTCAATATTGACTTTCTTAGTAACATTATGTAATCTAATTATTGCTGTTGCATTTTTATAAATATTCTTTAAAATATGGCAATATCCTGGATCTATACCTTGAGGATCCAATGCTTTTAATCACTGAAGAAATTTTTATAGAATCAAATGCCTTTTCATAAACTATTACACATGGTTTTATATATTCAAATTTTTATTTATTTCCCCGCAAATATTTTTTATTAAACATTTTCTCAAATAAATTTTTTTTAATAATTTAGCTTATTAAAATTACTTTTATATTATTGTAATATTTGAAATATAGGAATTCTTCATATACCTGGAGCTTAATTGTACATATAGGGGATTTGAACACAGACTTTCAAACACCCTTCAACTATCCACACTATCTCATACCACTGATACATAGGACCAATTAAGCTACAGGTATATGAAAAATGCCTGTATTTCAAATATTACACATTAAGCCTGCATCCTGCCCATCCCTCTTCTATGTATTTAAATGGATAAAGTACTATACATAGGAGGTCATAGTGACTTGAGGTCAACATGGGCATAACAATAATATTGGCATCAGCATGGGATTTGGACATTCCATCACCAGATTTTCAATGGTATGAATAGCTGAAGAGTTGGAAGATTTGCTATCTTAATAAAAACTGAGCACTGATTATATATATATGTGTGTGGGGGGGAAGATGATGATCTGGATCAACTGATGAGTGCTACTTCAGCTTGAAATATATATATTGGTGATTATCTTTTCTACATGTGTGTGGTCATGTGTACTGGTGGTATAAGATAGTGTGGATAGTTGAAGGGGGGTTGAAAGTCTGTGTTCAAATCCCCTATATTTTATATTATTGATACATTTTAGTAATTTTATTTAGGAATTTCATTTATGTGTTACATTTCGGTTTATGACTCACCCACCCTTTTTGTTTCTATTATAGTTCTGTTTAATATATGAATTTAATTGTTATTCAAAAATTATCCATAGATTCCCGGCTAAAGATGAAAAAACTTAAGATGAAAAAGGGCAAATACTTCTGACATGTGTGAATTGACAGTAAACTAAGGTTTCATCTAAATGTAATATCGACAAGTAGGCTTCATCTACGAGTGCGATAAAAAAAAAATGTGAGATTTAATTAAATGCCCATGATGCATTATGTGTTTTTATGTAATAAAATTCTAGCCAACAGCTCAATGGCTCCTGCTAAACTTTGTAGGCACTTTGAAACAAAACATGCTGATCATGACGAAAAAGAAATTCATTTTTATAAGAAACAATGTATCTGGAAAAATCTAAGCTTCAAATGGCAACAATTGCTACAAGTGAAAATAAAAATGCAACAGAAGTATCTTTTTGCATGGGTTACTGCATTGCACATAATGATCAAGTTCATACAACTGGAGAGACACTTCTTAAACCTTGTGTGATAGATATGTAATCTTGCAAGTTAATACAGGGTCTGCTAAAAAACTTAATTCAATACAATTTTTTAATAATACTGTATCATGCCGTATTAAAGATATTTCAATAGATATAGAGACACAACTAATTAATGGACTCTAACTTTGTAAAGAATAGGTACTACAAATCGATGAATCAGCCGACATTGCAGGTCTTTCTAATTTACTGGTGTTTGTGCAATATGCATTTGATAACAATTTTTTAGGAAGATTTGCTCATGTGTGAATATCTTCAAGAAAGAGCTATTGAGGAACATGTATTCATTTGTATTAATAATTACATTACAAAACAAAATTGATTGGAATAAATGTACCAATATTTGTACAGATGGTGCACAAACAATTATATTGAATAAGTAGATTTAAAAAAAAAATTGAAAATGTTATATATTCTAAATAGTTGGCCAAATCAAAATGAAAAAAAAAACTTATTTAAAATATAGATTGGATCAGTCAAAGTTCTGGTATTTATGAATTCTCCAAGCAATAAAGCCATTTTGTTTAATAGGTTAGATTTATATCATATCATTTTTAGCCAAGATACATATTAACACAACCCCATGAAATCATTAATTCAACTCCATCCTTTATTTTCCATGTGTAAAACCTTAGATATAAATTGTTAAATTTTGATTTACAAATGTCAATTTTAACTTCACCCACAACTTTGACACAATCCATTCTAGATAAATACATTAATGATTATCACTAATCATTTATTAAATTAGAGATTATCCCTAGACCAGATAAAACATTAAACCTCAGTTAAAGATTAACATATATGCTTTTAACTAAATATACACACAAATGGAGTAATTCAAGTTCTTTTCTCTTTTTCCATGAGTAATATATTTTTCTAGGTGTATTTAATAATCTTAACTCCACCACATTCCTTAAACAAATGAATAGAGATACCATAAAAGTTATAACTAAACCTTCTATTCCTCCACACACACTAATTAAATTAAATAAAATAGAGGGGGAGTGGGTGGTAAAAAGATGTAATTTTTACTTAGAAGATTAAATAAGATAAAATAAAACAAATTGTTATTTTTAATAAAAAAAAAAAAATTTAACCAAAAAATATCTGAAAATTAATAAAAAATAAAAGTATAAAAAAAAATGAAAAATAAAGAATATATATATATATATTACTAAAGTACAAGAATAAAAGAAATGGTTAGTATTTTCCTGAAGGTTTGTGATACTGCTATTTTAGTTGTATCTACATATTAGACTATTTCCATCATCTAATATTAAGTATTGAATGTTTTTAAAAAAATTTAACTTTATTTAAATATTCCAATTACATTCAACTGTTAGTATAGCACACAGGTTAATATTTATACAATGTTTCAAGGGGTATTAGTCTCCTCTTCTTCAGATATTGCTGGTCTGACTAGTGATAGTACTAGCATGAGAATAAAACTTGGACTTTTAGATTAATGAATATTGAATTTCATGGTAACGCTTGCTAAGAATATTACCTTAAAATTCAGTATTCAGTGTTATCTTAAAATTCAATATTTAAAACTCTAAAAGTCCAGGTTTGATTCACATGCTAGTACCATCATTGGTCAGGCCAACAACACCTGAAGAAGAGAATAATACCACTCAAAATATACTAACCTGTATGGTATTATTATCTGTTGAATGTAATTGGAAAATTTAAATAAAGGCAAATTTTTCTAAAAACATTTAACTTTTTTTTTCAAGTGTCATAGCATCGGCCGGGACGCGAACCCGCAACCTGGGCAACTGCTTATAAGGCAGTCATGCTGACCTCACGACCACCAATGCAAGATTAAAAAACATTTAACTTAATATTAGATGATGGAAATAGTCCAACATACAAGGAAATAGTCCAACATATTAATATAAATGATTAGTATGTATATTATAATAATTATACCATTTACTGATACGTATATATATATTTAATTAATATTATATTATGTAATCCCCCTCCCCCATTATATTTACATTTTTTCTGCTTAATTAATAATATATAACCCCTACTAATAATTATAAAGTATAGTCATAAAGTAGGATAAAATTTTAAAAATTATGCTTTAATGTTTTTATATAATTTTTTTTTTTTAAAAAAAAAAAAATCTATAGATATATCAATGTCTTTCCTAAAAAAATGTTTAAAATGTATTGATAATTGATGGTAGTATTAATATAGCACTTTCACTTAATTAAACCAATGTTCCAAAAACATTATATGCATTTCCTAGAATTATTTTAGTTATTCACAAGTTAAGATAATTGGATTTTTTTCCATATAAAGTTTCACAATTTGTTTATTTTAGTATTGAACTATATACGTCTGTGAAAAAATATATTTAATAACATTGATTAAATGAGAAGCAATATAGGAAAGGTTATTGTAATTTCTTTTTTTTTTTTCACTCATTTGCATTAAACAAAAATCACTCTTTTTATAAAATTATTTCAATGCATATTAATTTTAGTCTGTATAAAAGATATTTCGACTGTTACCTTTCACTTTTTTTGCACATTCCTTTTTTTAACATAAATTATTGTCAAAATAGACCTAACTAACATAAGATTTTTGTTGTCTCCTTATCTAATTTTAATATGTACTTATTAACCAATTAAATAAAATCAAAAATGTGTTAAACAAAACAAAGTAATTATTAGTAATATAATTCAAATTTGCATACATTTGTTTGTCTGTGTAACAAAATGGTTTCTTATAATCTAAAGCTGAGTGCATTTTCGATGAAGTTCACCATAATCATACACCCCATTGTTTTATAAGTACTGTTAAAAAAGTAACATTAAACACTTAATGACTATATAATCAGTTTTTTTGTTTTCAAATCTATAGCAATATAAATTAAAATAATGATATTAATAAAAATTATAATATACACATACTAGTTCAATATGTATATAAAGAAATCTGGAGAGATGTGTATAATCTTTGTGCATTATATGAAAAAGTTAATAAATCATTCTGCAACATATAATATATTATAACGATCGGGGAGGATCGGAAAATTTTAGTCTTACCGTATCTGCCATACAGGGCGCCACTAGGTTTTCGAACCTAGAAAATTTATATAGTAGGCAGATATGCGCTGTTAAAGACCATCAGCCCTAAGCACTAGCTCATGGAATAGTAGAGGTTTAATCATATTTATTCAAATATACTTCAATAAAGATTTTTAAAAAAAAACAAATAAATGAATTAGATCACTGTTAATATTAATAACACAAAATCTTTTATTTATGTATATGTAAATGATAACACACAAACTTAAAAAAAAAGATAATTATTATATAAAAAAAAATATGTTTTATTTTGCTTCATTATTATTATTTTTATTTGTTTATAGCTTTAATTTTTAATCTTTAGAATGTTGAGCATAGATAGGTCACCCAGATGATGCATTTAAAAGATTTTCAAACATTTGATTCCAGGGTAAAGGTCCGCAGCCACACCAATGCTCGCTTCTAGCTATATATCCACAACCAATGCAATGTGAACATGTTAGCATCGAACCATGCTGAATGGAAGGTGCATCTGACAGTGTGATATTATTTGAAGAAACATAACCTTCACCCAGTACAGAAATGTGCATCTGTCTAGCGAAGGAATCATGCATGTAATATAATAATGAGAATAATGCAATGTGTGGATGGGAGTACAGTCTATCTTGCCGGCTTATCGACCCAATCCATAGAGCTAAAAAGGGTCAATGGCACAGGAAGTACGTCTGCATCTATTGCAACGCCATGACTGCCTCTTTGGGATCATGCATTCAGTTAGGCACATCACCCTAATGTGCTAACACACTTCACATTACATTGATGTAAACGTTCATATATGTCTCCACCAGCATTGACACAACTACGAAACAAAAAGTCCGAAATCAAAAACCTCTTAAACTAACATATATTTAAATGAGGCTAAGTGGCTACTTACACTCAACTTACATTAAATTTAATAATTTAATAAAAAAAAATCTTTATTTTAAGGTTTTAAATCATTTTAAAATGACACATTATATTTAACTTTTTTTTTTTTTTACCACAAACACTATTTTTAAAATTTAATAATGCACACATAATAATGCATATATCTTTCAATTTTATGTTTACAAATGCAAACACCTACCCTATTACAAACAGATCTTATTAAGCATGAATAATAAAAAAACAATACATATTTTAAGAGATTATGTTTTAACTTTAGATCAGAGTTTAAAATTGCAAAGTTTATAAAAGATAAAGTTCAGGTTTGTTCAGGAAAGAAAGCTTATAGTTCATTTTTAGAAACAAATAAAGTTCAAAGATTTTAAATTTAAGAGAGTTTAGATTTCATTTTATCATTTATAAATCTATACTTTCTTTTGTCCGTGCTCGTTCCTTCGCGATGAAGATCTAATTTACGCAAGGACCGTTTTCTTGCGGACGATGGTGATTTAGAGAGTTTGATGAGGATTTCTGCATATGGCACCAGTAATTTGGTCCTGGGATCCATGAAGATGAAAGCTGCCTTTGGCCGGCCGAACCGAAGGAATCATGATGAAGCTGATTACACTCTTAGTGACGGCGACAATAGCTTTTTAAAATTTTTCTACTTTCAGCAAAGACAATTGAATTTAAAATTTTAATTTTATAATTCTCTCAATTATTTCTTTTGGATTTTCTTTTTATAGTTTTGAAGCATCTTATCTCTGGAATGCACAGATCCATCTAACATATTTCATATCTGTATTTCATTGGTTCATTGGTTTTGTGGCTAAGTAGATTTTGGGTTTGTGGCTAAGTAGATTTTTCCACTGAGATCTGTGTCTATCTTGGGCGGGAAAAACAAGCCTTTTGTTTCTATTTCTCGACTTTTATCTATTTCTTAATCATCTTTTTACTGGTCATTTTGCCCTAAGGATCTGTTTGTAATTTTTTTTTTTTTGTAATATTAAAAACTCCTTTATTTTTTTTTAAAATTAAAAGGTTTTTATTATATTTTATTTAAAGATTTTGCTTCGATTCTATAATTTTTTTAAGCTTATTTTATTTCAATATTTAAATTAAACTTATTAATAAAGTAATAGCTCATTATTTGTGCATTCGAACATCTGTGCTTTTAATTCATTATTAGATATATACAAAAAAAAATTTAAGTACACCTGGGTCTCGTTTTACGCAATAGATAGGTTCCTTAGAAAACATGCGCAAACAAAATCGCACAAAAATAGACGTAACTTACATTGAAAAGAGGGGGGATGCGGTCTGTGATTTTTCAAAATTTGTGTAAAAGCAAAGCACCAACGTAAAATTACTTTAAAATTCACACACAAAAAAAAATAAGGAAATAAAATATGACTAATAAAAAATTTCAAATTTGGAAAAAATTGATACAAGACAAACTTTTTTTAACTATAATATTTAATTTTATTCAAAATAATATATTTTTATGCATAATTTACAGTACAGTAATTTACATTTTTTTATACACATTTTAATTACTATGATTTTCTGGTAACAACGTAATTAGTAATTAATCTTTGAGACGATGATTTTAGTAATTGTTTGCGAAGCTCACGATATCCAGACATACAACCATTTAGCTCTCGTTGGAATTTAAGAGCATGTTAATGATTAGTGTCATTAATAAGAAAATAATAATTGATTACGTTCTTTTTTAAAAAGCAAAAACAGAATGTGATTTAAAATGCAAAATTAACACGTACAATGTTTAAACAAATTTGCATTATAATCTTGTAAAATTTAATATGTGTATACATAAAATGTGGAAATCATGATTTTAATTTCATTATTGCATAAAATCTTACTATTATAAAGCACTGAAAATATTGAAATTACTAATATAAAAGTTGAATTCCAATAATGTGCTATTACTTTCAATATAACGTAAGTGCACAAAATTTATTATTCAAAGTAATAGCGCATTATCGGAAATCGAATTCCGGTAAAACACGAATCACGTAACTTCAAAATCATGTGAAATAAGTCCGCGTAAAAAGAGACCCAGGTGTACTAAAATTTAAATGTAACTTATATATATCCTGTTACATATAACTGAATTAATTGAAATAATGATTAAAAAAAAAGACTTTAGTTAGGGTTTGTACTAATTGACAATAGTAATGCGTTACCTTTTTAACTTTTTTTTTCCTATCTGACGTCAAACATTCATCATTATCCAAACTAAATTTTACGTTTATACTTTATTCCCAGGGATGAATTTATACGGTGATGTGTACCTTATTGACAGCCTTTCCCATGCGAAATTTTCCCATAATTGTGAGTCATTCACCCCTCTGATGAAGTTTTCCCAAATTCTGGGTCATTCAAAAAGGGTCAGAGAAGAAGCTGACTACAAAACAAACGTATATAAGGGAATTGCAATAATTCGAACCCTTCCAGCTTTAACTTCTAAGTAGATCTCCACGTTTATGGACAACATCCTTCTTTTTTTTCCCTAGTAATTATTCACACACACACAAAAAAAAACTATTCTCCCCAACTTTTACATCAGCTGAGCAGCTCCCATTAGACAGTTCCCAACTTATTTTTTTTTTATTATTATTATTAATCAGACTTTCCTAAAATTACTTTTTTAATATATTTCATAAGTTTTCTTTCTTATGTGTATGCATGCATATGTGCGCAATATACATTCTGGCAGTACATTTACATCTACATTATATTCTACAGCTTTAAAATATAAACAAAAATTCATTTTAAAAACTTTTTTTTTTTTACTGGCATAACCTATTTTTTAAAATTCTCAGGGTACTCGTGGTTAAAGTGTATCGCACCACATTGGATGCCATTTATAATGGTTGGGGAGGATCGGAAATTTTTACAGTCTTACTATATCTGCCATAAAGAGCACCACTACGCTATTCAAACCTAGAAAATTTATATAGTAGGCAGATACGCGTAGTTAAAAACCATCAGCCCTAGGCACTAGCTCATGAAGTAGCAGAGGTTTAATCATATTTATTCAAATATACTTCAATAAAGATTTAAAAAAAAAAACAAATAAATGAATTAGATCACTGTCAGTATTAATAACACAAAATCTTTTATTTATGTATATGTAAGTGATAACACACAAACTTAAAAAAATGATAATTATTATATAAAAAAAAATATGTTCTTTTTTGTTTCATTATTATTATTTTTATTTGTTTATAGCTTTAATTTTTAATCTTTAGAATGTTGAGCATAGATAGGTCACCCAGACGACGCATTTAAAAGATTTTCAAACATTTGATTCCAAGCTAAAGATCCGCAGCCATACCAACGCTCGCTTCTAACTATATATCCACAACGAATGCAATGTGAACATGTTAGCATCAAACCACACTGACAGAAATGTGCATCTGACAGCATGATATTATTTGAAAAAACATGACTTTCATCCAGTACAGGAATGTGTGTCTGTCTGATGAAGGAATCATGCATGTAATATAATGTACCGGTCGGATTTGTATGTTCACGTAACAAGATCTAGCATCTAAGAAAAAGTACCTCGAATCCAATCGTGCGCAAGATACACAGGTCAGTAATACTCATGAACTCTGCCCTATTTGCCTATTTCCCAGCTCTATAACCTTATGAGCAACAATTCCGATGACATCGACTAATTTACTTCTCACCCGCCAGCATCGATCATCGGAGACACAAAAAGACTCTAGGCTAAACTTATATGATAGAATAACTTAATAACTAGCTATATTTTATGAGAAATGAAGGCTCATGACCTAGCATATTAATTATGTATTGAGCGGAGATCATCTAGTCATATTTGAGCTTAAGTAATAACTTAATATTTTAACTTAACTAAAAGAAAGCAATGGTTTGAGTTTGATATATATATTTAAGATTTATTAATAACCAAATTATGTCAGGTTATTTAGCCGACATGAGCCTCGTAAGTATTATATGTGTGTTTGATTCATAATTAACGATAACATTATAATTGCGGCTATGCCAATAATATATATGTGTGACTAATGAATTAGCGCTATTAGAATACATTGTTGGAATACTATTACACCCCCAGAGAAGAAAAGAGCATTTACTTAATTTAAACAACAATAATTTCATAAGCAGAGATTACATTTGGCTACATTCGATATTATGATTAACTTGAGTTATAGATAATTAATGCGCGGGATGGGCAATGAATAATTATATAAACGATACTAAATCTATTGCATTAATACTTATATTAAACTAATGGAAATATGTCTGTTTAAAGAAATAATTTCATTACAGCTTATGAATACTTCTGGGCGACTAATAAGACAATGAAAGGTGGTGTGTGCATGGTGGCTGATAGGGTTGGTCCAATTATGGATCCTGGAGTGTGCTTCATGAATTTTAAGAACGAAGTTGACCGATTTCCTCTGCAAACGTAGGCAGGGTCGGTTTGACAAACAAGAGACGGCCGGCTATGTCTTTATTGGGCTGGATTTTCCAGAATGATCCCCGTATAAAGCATGCACATAAGACCAAGGATGTCCCCAGGGTGGATTTACAGCCTGGTTTAAGGACATAGAGAATGATGGGGTCCGACTTCGTGGATGCCTCCATGTGAGAAAGAAGCACGAACATATATATATAACGAAATGCCTTTATGCACGTAATGCTTAATGATATAATATAAATCTAAAAAGTAAAGATTATCGAAATGTATTTATTGCCCATAAATTATGAAATATTCGGCGTAATGATATGACTTCACTAAGCAAACATGGGTAATAATTATACTTAAATATAAAACTAAAATCTCAAGATCCCCCTCCTCCTTACATTATGTTACTTAATAGTATTCATTACTTTTTACACATTTAATAAATCTCAATTTTGGTTAATCAATGCCCTTGAGAAAATATATAAATGATTACAAAATAAGTGGGTGGTGGTAATAGCTAAGATGGGTTTTACATATATAATATAATTTAAGAATAAAAGATAGCGCATTATTTAGGAAGGAGAATGTGAAAAACAGATGTCAAATCTGTTTTTCTACAGTAAACATGAAAAATATAATTAGTTTATTTATCTAAAATCGCGAGCACCTGGGCAAGTCAAATAAGACTTGTTTTGATCAAATTATAAATTATTTACCCAGTAAATGATGGGTGGGGAAACGAAAATGAATTATATGCTGGCGATTTTAGAATACTATTGGCATTTATTTTAAAATATAAATACATAAATGTAAATGAAAATTATTTGCCGCTTGGAAATAAAAGAAAAGAAAAACATTATATAGGAGGCTTAATATAATTAGTTATATAGAGTTATACGAATACATATTTTGAAGACATTTAAAATAGATGATTTAACTTATAAATATTACAGAGAAGGCAGTATTTAAGAATTGCAAGCGGTCAAAGTTCTTTTACCTTGCTTATTTAGAAGAGCGATTTCACTAGGAGTCAGTCCATTGGTATTGTTTCACTAGATCTAGGGTAGCATTATTAATTTGAGAGATAGCATTTCACTTTCACTGGAAAAATATACATAAAGTTCAGGGACAAGGTGAAATTTCCTACTCACGACACATTGAGTGAGAATTAAAATTGGCGTGGAATATATATAACAACAGTTATTTAATGGTCCCCTCTCCCTTGTGGATTCAAATCCAGCAGTATATATACTTTTATTTTGAAGCTGTAACTTAGCAACTACTGCTAGACCTGAGGCGGTTTAAGCATTTAAGTTTCATCTGGAATAGTTTGACCGGATACTCTTATCTAGTAAGATGTTTGAAACAATGCAAGTTTGTTATCAGTTTCTCGAACGATTGTTTTAAAATATATCTTATGATTTTAAAACAAGCTAGCATGGACAATTTCCACTAATGGGTTTATTCTATTATTACCAATTCGTAATCTTTTACTTTAATCTAAGGGGTCTTCCGGGTAATTGTTTTTCGAGAGACTTCTTAACAAGATTGCATCACTTCTGGATACAAAATTATATATGAAAAAATAATAAGTTTTATATATAATACCTTATATATATATAATATAACTAGTAATTTATTCACAATCTCCTACACTGAAATATACATATATATTTATTATTTACGCCTGTATACACATGAGAATATTATTATGAAATAAAATATTTTTAAATTAAAATACATACGTGTTTACATTATTTATGTTATAATACTAACCAATATATATATATATATTATTAGCTATGTATATACATGCATAAAGGTGGGTTTGAATACAGTCAGATGGTAGGAGATTGGATGTGGGCTGTGAAGCAGGATCTGAGCATCAGATCATCTGCTTCATTTTCCTGAACTTACTGAAAAAAAATGAAAAAATTTTTAAAAAAGAAAAAAAAAAGCTTTTACTTGATGTCCAGGTAACTAAAGAACAACTTTGGATTGGTGATGTATCTAAAGGAATTTTGTGACTTTTCATTTATGATAGAATCCTAACTTTTCTGCTATATTAGGAATTTTATGACTTTCATTTATGATAGAATACCCTCTCGGCTATATTAGAAATTTATGGCTTTCATTTATGATAGAATAGCTCTCTGCCATGTTAGAAATTTTATGATTTTTATTTATGATAAAACACCCTCTCTGCTATATTAGAAATTTTTATGACTTTCATTTGCTATCGAATATCCTAACTCTGTGTTATATTAGAAATTTATGACTTTCATTTATGATAGAGTATCCTCTCTGCTATGTTACTAGAAAAATTTTTCACTGTCTTAAAAAAAAAACTGCTTGGTTAATTGAATACAATAAGATAATAATACAAAAAAACTATATATATACAAATTATTCACTGTCTTCAAAAAAAACTGCTTGGTTAACTGATTAACATAAAATAATAATAAAAAACTATTATAACATATACAAATTATTAGAGTCCTAAATCATTTACCATTGCATATCCATGTCGTCATGTTCTATCCATCCAGCTTCTCCTCCCCCCCCATTCTACACTCTCCCCCTTGCTCTACTCTCCCCCTCCCATACTCAATCTATATTTATTTAAATGATTATTGCTATCCTACTTGTTATTTAATATTAATTGTTTCTAGATGTAGTTTTTACTGCAAAACATATATATCTATACTGATTATTATTTAGCTCTAATGCAAAGTATATCAAAAAATTATTGTAACTTCTACCTGGCCTTCTTTATGTCTTCTTTCGTGGTCTGTTTTTAGAGTTGTACTTCAGCACTGTAACATCTTAACAAAATAATTGATTAACGATTGCATTGCTACATTTGATACACATATTTGAGGAGAAAAAAACCTCTATATAACTTTTATTATGAATCATTGCTTTTAAATTTGATAACTCGATCACCTATTGGTAAATTTATTTTGGTATTAATACCGGGCGCCAGCAAAAGGGATAGGGCTATATGTTCTGACCAGATGATCCGCTATTATTGGGTTGTATACTTTTCTAAGATCTATACTTAAATAGTTATACATTTACAGCTTTAACAGAAAAAACATTATGGCTTTAGCACATATTTATATAAGAGACTGAAAGTATGACAAAAACTGTCACTATTTTTTTCATTGATTTAAGGCAATTATATACACCTGAATATTTTCAAAAAAAAATTTGCACATTTGCGATTATTTAGAATCTTTATTTTATCATTTTTAAGTGTTTTAAAAGCTGTCACTAATTTAACTAAGACTTGGAAATATTATAACTTTAACGTATTTATTTAACGGCGTATTAACAAGGAAAAAATTATATTTAACATCCTTATTTAAAACATTTAGAAAAAAATTATTATATATTATTTAGTGCACACACTACTTTACTATCTTTTTATCTTTAAATACGAAAGCGCCTTAAAAGCTGACATTAATTTAATTCTCTCAGACTTGGAAATATTATTATTTGAGACATTTATAAAAAATTATATCGAACATTATTATTTAAAGCATTTATGAAAAAATATATATTTATTATTTAGCGCACATTTCAAAACTTGGGCATATTATATTTATTTATAACATATTTATTATAACGGAAAACATTATATATCTCAATATTATTATTCTATATCGTACACACTTCTTTATCATCTTTTTATTTTAAATGTGAAAAACCCCTTAAAAGCTATCACTATTTTATTACATTGTAAACTCGAAAATATTTTGTTATTTAAAATTATTTCTGGAAAATTTTATATATATAAACACTACTATTTAGAACACATACTTTATTTTTATTATAAATGTGGAGGCCCCTTAAACTACCACTATTTTATTTACGGGCATCCTGCATGTAATTTCACGTCTATGACCAAGAAAAAAAACATTATACAATGTCTTATTCACTTCTTTGAAGAAAAAAAACAAATTTTATTTTATACAAATGAGAGCCCCTTAAAAGCTGTCACTCTTTTATATCACTGGAAACTTACATGTATACGAAAACTATAAACATTATTTGGGAAAACGCTTCTTTATCTTTAATTAATATGAAAGTAAAAGCCCCTTAAAAGCTGTTACTTCTCTTTACTTCTTTTAAAAAACTCACGAGAATTATACATGTAATAAATATTTACGGACAAGGAATAAAACATTATATAATATCATCATTACTCAAATCATACACGTGAAAAAAATCAGAACAAAATTGCCACTAACTTATTTTATATGTTCGTGAAAATGAAAAAACTTTTAAAACTTTTATGTAGAAAAAAAATATTGAGTATATGACATACTATTTACTTGAAACATATTTTTATATATATACTGAGAGAAAATATTTATATTAACAATGACTCACAGGGAGTGTGTACCAATATTCAAAAAAATTTTTAAGCTGGGTGTCCAAAAAAAATTTTTCAAAAAAGATTTTTTTTTTCTTTTTTTAAAACATGTTATATCTATCATTATCTACTATTATCTCAGGTATATGGGTGTTTGTATTTGAAGCCCTATGTTGACATGCCAAACCCGGAGAAAAAGAAAAAAAATCTGTGCCGGTCAGATTTGTATGTTCACGTAACAAGATCTAGCATCTAGGCAAAAGTACCTCGAATCCAATCATGCGCAAGATACACAGGTCAGGAACACTCATGAACTATGCCCTATTTGCCTATTTCCCAGATCTATAACATTATGAGCAACAATCCCAATGACATCGACTAATTTACTTCTCACCCGCTGGAATCGATCATCGGAGACCCAAAAAGACTCTAGGCTAAACTTATATGATAGAATAACTTAATAACTAGCTATATTTTATGAGCAATGAAGGCTCATGACCTAGCATATTAATTATGTATTGAGCGGAGATCATCTAGTCATATTTGAGCTTAAGTAATAACTTAATATTTTAACTTAACTAAAAGAAAGCAATGGTTCAAGTTTAATATATATATTTAAGATTTATTAATAACCAAATTATGTCAGGTTATTTAGCTGACGTGAGCCTCGTAAGTATTATATATATATGTGTTTGATTCATAATTAACAATAACATTATAATTGCGGCTATGCCAATAATATATATATATGTGTGATTACTGAATTAGCGCTATTAGAATACAATTTTGGAATACTATTACACCCCCAGAGATGAAAAGAGCATTTACTTAATTTAAACAACAATAATTTCATAAGCAGAGATTATATTTGGCTACATTCGATATTATGATTAACTTGAGTTATAGATAATTAATGCACAGGATGGGCAATGAATAATTATATAAACAATACTAAATCTATTGCATTAATACTTATATTAAACTAATGGAAATATGTCTGTTTAAAAAAATAATTTCATTACGGCTTATGAATACTTCTGGGCAACTAAAAAGACAATGAAAGGCAGTGCGTGCATGGCGGCTGATAGGGTTGGTCCAATAATGGATCCTGGAATGTGCTTCATGAATTTTAAGAACGAAGTTGACCGATTTCCTCTGCAAACGTAGGCAGGGTCGGTTTGACGAATGAGAGACGGCCGGCTATGTCTTTATCGGGCTGGATTTTCCAGAGCGATCCCCATATAAAGCATGCACATAAGACCAAGGATGTCCCCAGGGTGGTTTTACAGCCTGGTTTAAGGACATAGAGAACGATGATGGGGCCCGACTTTGCGGATGCCTCCATGTGAGAAAGAAGCACGAACATATATATATATAACGAAATGCCTTTATGCACGTAATGCTTAATGATATAATATAAATATAATTCTAAAAAGTAAAGATTATCGAAATGTATTTATTGCCCATAAATTATGAAATATTCGGCGTAATGATATGACTTCACTAAGCAAACATGGGTAATAATTATACTTAAATATAAAACTAAAATCTCAAGATCCCCCTCCTCCTTACATTATGTTACTTAATAGTATTCATTACTTTTTACACATTTAATAAATCTCAATTTTGGTTAATCAATGCCCTTGTGAAAATATATAAATGATTACAAAATAAGTGGGTGGTGGTAATAGCTAAGATGGGTTTTACATATATAATATAATTTAAGAATAAAATATAGCGCATTATTTAGGAAGGAGAATGTGAAAAACAGATGTCAAATCTGTTTTTCTACAATAAACATGAAAAATATAATTAGTTTATTTATCTAAAATCGCGAGCACCTGGGAAAGTCGAATAAGACTTGTTTTGATCAAATTATAAATTATTTACCCAGTAAATGATGGGTGGGGAAACGAAAATGAATTATATGCTGGCGATTTTAGAATACTATTGGCATTTATTTTAAAATATAAATACATAAATGTAAATGAAAATTATTTGCCGCTTGGAAATAAAAGAAAAGAAAAACATTATATAGTAGGCTTAATATAATTAGTTATATATAGAGTTATATGAATACATATTTTGAAGACATTTAAAATAGATGATTTAACTTATAAATATTACAGAGAAGCAGGATTTAAGAATTGCAAAAGTTCTTTTACCTTGCTTATTTAGAAGAGCAATTTCACTAGGAGTCAGTCCATCGGTATTGTTTCACTAGATCTAGGGTAGAGCATTATTAATTTGAGAGATAGCATTTCACTTTCACTGGAAAAATATACATAAAGTTTAGTAGTATGGGATGCAGACCTTTGTTCATGGGAACAGCATATTAGAACGGAGGGACAAGGCAAAATTTCCTACTCATGACACATTGAGTGAGAATTAAAACTGGCGTGGAATATGTATAACAACATAGTTATTTAATGGTCTCCTCTCCCTTGTGGATTCAAATCCAGCAGTATATATACTTTTATTTTGAAGTTGTAACTTAGCAACTACTGTTGGACCTGAGGCGGTTTAAGCATTTAAGTTTCATCTGGAATAGTTTGACCAGATACTTACTCTTATCTAGTAAGATGTTTGAAACAATGCAAGTTTGTTATCAGTTTCTCGAACGATTGTTTTAAAATATATCTTATGATTTTAAAACAAGCTAGCGTGGACAATTTCCACTAATGGGTTTATTTTATTATTACCAATTCGTAATCTTTTACTTTAATCTAAGGGGTCTTCCAGGTAATTGTTTTTCGAGAGACTTCTTAACAAGATTGCATCACTTCTGGCTACAAAATTATATATGAAAAAATAATGTTTTATATATAATACCTTATATATATATAATATAACTATTAAATAATTCACAATCTCCTACACTGAAATATATATATATATTTATTATTTATGCCCATATACACATGAGAATATTATTATGAAATAAAATATTTTTAAATTAAAATACATACGTGTTTACATTATTTATGTTATAATACTAACAAATATATATATATATTGTTAGCTATGTATATACGTGCATAAAGGCGGGTTTGAATACAGTTAGATGGTAGGAGATTGGATGTGGGCTGTGAAGCAGGATCTGAGCATCAGATCATCTGCTTCAATAATAATGAGAATAACGGTACGTATGGATGAGAGCACGGTCTATTTTGCCGGCTTATCGACCCAATCCATAGAGCTAAAAAGAAAAGTCAATGGCACAGGAAATACGTCTGTGTTCATTGCAATGCCATGACTGCCTCTTTGGGGTCATGCATTCAGTTGGGCACATTGCCCTAGTGTGCTAACACACTTCACATTACATTGATGTAAACATTTATACATCTCTTCACCAGCATTGACACAACTATAAAACAAATAGTCCAAAATCAAAACCCCCTTAAACTAACATATATTTAAATGAGGCTAAGCGGCTACCTACACTCAACTTACATTAAATTTAATAATTTAATTAAAAAAATCTTCATTTTAAGGTTTTAAATCATTTTAAAATGACACATTATATTTAACTTTTTTTTTTTTACCACAAATACTATTTTTAACCTATTTTTAAAATTTAATAATGCACAAATAATGATGCGTATATCTTTCAATTTTATGTTTGCAATCGCAAATCCCTACTCTCTTGCAAACAGATCTTATTAAGCATGAATAAAAAAAACAATACATATTTTAAGGGATTACATTTTAACTTTAGATCAGAGTTTAAAATTGCAAAATTTATAAAAGATAAAGTTCAGGTTTGTTCAGGAAAGAAAGTTTATAGTTCATCATAAAGTTTCAAGATTTTAAATTTAAGAGAGTTTAGATTTCATTTTATCATTTGTAAATCTATGCTTTCCTTTGTCCGTGCTCGTTCCTTCGCCACAAAGATCTAATTTATGCAATGGCCCTTTTCTTGCGGATGATGACAATTTAGGAAGTTTGATGAGAATTTCTGCATATGGTACCAGTAGTTTGATTCGGGGATCCGTAAAGATGAAAGCTGCCTTCGGCCGGCCGAACCGAAGGAAGCACAATGAAGTTGATTACATTCTTAGTGACGGCGACAATAGCTTTTTAAAAATTTTCTACTTTCAGCAAAACAATTGAATTTAAAATTTTAATTTTCTAATTCTCTCAATTAATTATTTCTTTTGGATTTTCTTTTCATAGTCTTGAAGCATCTTATCTCTGGAATGCACAGATCCATCTAACATATTTCATATCTGTATTTCATTGTTTCATTGGTTTTGTGGATAAGTAGATTTTTCCGAAGAGGTCTGTGTCTATCTTGGGCGGAAAAAAAACCAAGCCTTTTGTTTCTATTTCTTGACTCATCTATTTCGTAATCATCTTTTTACTGGTCATTTTGCCCTAAGAATCTGTTTGTAATTTTTTTTTTTTTTTGTAATATTAAAAACTCTCTTCGTTATTTTTTTTTAAAACTAAAAGGTTTTTATTATATTTTATTTAAAGATTAGAATCTTTGGAATCTTTGCTTTGATTCTATAATTTTTTAAGCTTATTTTATTTTAATATTTAAATTAAACTTATTAATAAAGTAATAGCTCATTATTTGTGCATTTCAAACGTCTATGCTTTTAATTCATTATTAGATATCTACAAAAAAAAAATTTAAGTACTAAAATTTAAATGTAACGTATGTATATCCCATTACAATATATATATTGCATATACAAACCATCAACAATTGACTTGAAGTGAAAACAACCATCTATGAAATATAAGAACTTTATGGCAAATCAACTGACATAATGTTACAAGTTGAATATTTGACATTATGATCATTTTTTATAATTAATCAATTTCAATAAAACATTTATTCTCTCACACATTTTTGAAACATATGAGTAAAAACCTTTGAAAAAGTCAAATGACTTCCAAAATGTACATTTCATGCTGAATCCACATCCTTGGCTCAAGTCACAACCTCTTTCATCTGACTTCACCATTTCTTTAGTATTTATTAATAAAATTATTATACTTTATTTTACAAGGGTCAAATGCCCATCTTTGATATCAACCACTGCAGATAAATACATTAATGACTTTTACTAATCAGAATTATTCCTTGTGTTTATATAAATATGTTTTTAAAAAACCTAATTATACTAATCTTTAACTGAGATTTAAAGTTTATATCTGGACTGGGATATAATCTCTAGTTTAATAAATAATTAGTAATAATCACTAATGTAAATGTTTGAAATTATTTTTTTTTTCATATGTCATAGCATCGGCCGGGACGCGAACCCACAACAGTCTGCAACCAACTATTTGCCTGCAAGGCGGCTGCTATGACCTCTGTGACGGTGAGAAAGTTTGAAACTTGTAAATCAAAATTTAATAAATGATCTTAAAAATATGCAAAGAAACCTGGGAAGATTTACATAATTTTCAAGTATGTTTATCTATTTAATAAATATATAGAAAATATTATCAAATAAGACAGTCCTGTAATGCTTATTTAAAGTATTGCATCCTTAAATTATTTTTAATTGAGATTACATAGATACCCATTTACTAATCAATAATAAGGAGGCTGTCTGAGTTAACTATAGGAGAACTAATGGTGGGGGGGGGGGGTTACTTGAAATTTCGATTCAGATACAACTTTCTGTTCATAATATAACAGATTCACAAACAACAATTTATATACTTAATATATTCATATACTTAAATTAATATTTACATACTTAATATATATATGTCATTATTGACAAACCAAAACTTAAGGTAAATTAAAGATTTTTTTAAAAAATCCAAATTCCATTATTCTTTCAGTTTCATTTCCATAACTTCTTATAAATCAAAAAAATAAAATATTGATCATTTTCAAGAAAATTTTAGTGAAAATATACTTTCATCGATTTTTAAAAACTTTTCTAAACTATTTTTTTAAAAAAATAATTATAGACAAAAGAAACTTTCTAACATGGCATGTTGACTTTACGATTTTACAATAGATTATTACATGGTTTGAACAAATTATATATTCTCCATATAAATTAGTTAATATTCCAAATAAATTCACAAGTATGATACGTGTATGTATATGTGTGTGTGTGGTAATATCTAAACTAAAAAATATCATATTAATAATCCATTACTATTATTAAAATCAACTGTAATCAACATGTCAAACATTTAATAGTTATAGTACAGAATATTTTGAAGATATGTATTAAAATGTTTGAGCCATGTTAAACTATGGCACTTATATGTGGGCAGCTCACAGTATCATTATTAAAAACCTATAAAATGTTTATTCATAAATATAAATAGCATTTCCAACTTGTGAAAAATTTGTCTAAATCTTTTATAATAGCACTGTCCATATGTTTTCGTTTTGTAAGGGCCCGTTAGGTCTCAAGGTAAATTGGTTAATCCTATCCTAAGTCATGACCCACAACCTGGATTTTAAATCTTAATTAAACTTATAAATTTTCTAAGCAAATAACAAATTTTATGTTTAGCTTAAGATTTTTTTAAATTAGCAAATCAACAGCCAACCTACCATCTAGGATTAAAAAATATATAAAATGTTCAGCTATAAACATGAAAGAAAAATCACATAACTCTCAACAATAGTAATAAGCTAGCTTAAAGATTTTTCCCTCATACTATTAATCATGAAGAATTATTGAAAAGGCTTTTGCCCTCCAGTTGTCTTTATGTATTCAAAGCTAGACGTCATCTATCAAAAAAATGCCACAATTTATATATTCCCAATTTGTCAAATTATTGACTTTGTTTTAAGATATCATGAAATACTTATATACTTATTACATCCAATGTAAAATTTTACAGAAATGACTATTCATAAATGCACATAATTGAATAAGACATGGTAGCATTATTTGTGCAGAATATTTTAAGCAATTCATCTTAAACGTGTATTTACATTTTAATTAATTCAGATTATGGGATTTTTGCAATATGACTCCTCGGCCAATTATAAAAGATTTTATAAAGAAGCTGACTTTGAGATAGATTCAGTTGTGGTTCCATGATTTTGCTACATTATGCACAAATTGTCCAGTCATTAAGTACATAATTCTTGGCTTGTGTTTGTCCACAGATAAATGGTAAGATGATATTAAGTTTCATTCCAATAGAAGATAAAACACAGAACCATAAATACTTCTAAATTTATTATGAAACTCAATAATAACATATGGAAAAACAAAGTCTATTTATTTATTTAGCTTGGATATTGAATCCATCAAAGAAATTGTCTGCAAACTCATGAAGTTTTTCTCAATACCATAATTCTTCTGTCAATATGAAGTGCAGCAATACACAGACCATACTAAACAATAAAGATTTATAAATGTATATTGAATATGTATTAAATTGGTAATGCCATGATTCCCCAAAAATAAAAACGGATCTTATATTAATTTTTGCTCCAAAAGATGGCTTAAAGCCTATTTTCAGGAGATGTCTTATTTTTTCATGTGCAAAAGTATACATTTCATCAAGTACAAAAATGTATATTTATTCAAATACAAAAATCTACATTTATTCAATTTTAGTAATTTCAATAAATAACTTTTACTACTGCTTAAATATGTAACAGGATTATAATCTTATCATAGAACATTCTCGTTCAGTACAAGAATATTAAAAGTTATTTACATTCTGTGAAATTAGTAATATTTAATTTAAAATAATATACGAAATATTAAGCTGGCTTGATTAATTTATAAACTAAGATCACCATTACTAATAAGTTTCAGCCTTTTTGGATATCGATGTTGATTTGATTACAATATATATGGTTGGAGGTCAGATGAAAAAAAAATTCCTATATCAGACAGAATGGGCATTGATAAATGAAAAGTAAAACTGTATTTGCAAGTTTATTTAAATGATTAGTTATGAATCTGCCTGCAAAATAATTCTGATTAACATTTATTCAAGCACAAAGATTTACATTTACATCTGTTTATACATTCATTACTTTATAATTCAGTACATCCATCATGTGTTTCAACAAGCTGACAATCTTAACTAAGGCTTTTATTTGGGATAAGGCTTATATTATCAGTATCCTGAAAAATCACACTAAGGTTTATTTTTTTTGATGAGGTCTTATTTGGGGGGTAAATGTAGTATATCCTAAAATAATGATAATAATGGTATGAACAATGTAAAGTATGTAGGTAAATATTTTTTGTCCTTCCTTTACATATATTATAAGCAGTTTGAAGCTAAATTGCAATTAGCAAATAAAATCTACCGCAAAATATTTAATCTGTCCGACCATCTTGTTCTTTCCCCATTCAAAAAAAAATGTCTCCGTGTACCATGTCTGATTGGTTCTAAATAAAAATATTAATAATTTTTGGCAATTATATATTAAACCTGCTACACTTTTTCCTACCCATGTCATTCACCCATAAATTTCTAACCATGTGATCCCATCAAATAAACCCTGTGATCTTGTCAAACAATGTGATCACTGAAATTCTTGACAAAATTGATAAATTTGTACATAATAATAATAAAAAGACATTAAAATACTAAATAAAAAGAGATAGTTGTGAATTTTTGTTTCAACATGGTAATTGAATATAGAACAGTGGCAACTCTGATGGAAGTAATCAAACAAAATGTGGAAGACAATTCGACAATTTATTCAGATTTCTGGAAAGCATATAAAACTGAGGAACTACGATCTGCCAGTAAAGATGCATTCTGGACAATATTTTAAAAAAATCAATCCACCACACTGATTTCCATTTTAATAAAAGTTTAATACCCCCCCCCCCCCCTGAAGAACGATGATCTGCCGGTAGCACAAAAAAGATAATATTTTCATTTGCATTCCAGACAATATTAACAAAACTAAATCCACGCATTGATTCTGTTATTATAAAAGTTTACTGATTCCCCCCCCCCCATAGTATTCAAAAGTAAAGAACTAGGATCTTCTCTTTGCAGAAAGAAGGTGGCGCTTTCTTTGCATTCTGGATATTGAAAAAATCAGCCCACCTCATTGATTGTATTTTAATAAAAGTTTAATTATTTTTTTTTTTACATTTTGATAAAAGTTTACAAATTTCTTTTACAAAATAAATGTAGTTAGACATTTCTCGATCAAGATCCCAGGCAGCCATTATATCACATAGACATGTGCTCTAACTCTTCATTTTTAAAAATCTAAGCTAAAGGTAGGTTTGTTTGTTTTTTATCTGTTCATTTTTTACTTTTCTGTCATAGTTAATAGACCTATATTTTTTCTTTATTTGCTTTACTGTCCATTTTGTGGTTAATATACTTATTATTTTTATAGTTAATATATTTATTTAAGTGATTGAATAGACTTAGTATTTTTTCTTTTATTTTGCTTATGTAGTAATATTTTTTGTAATTTTGCTTTAGTGTCCATTTTGTAATTTCATGCCAGAGTTAATCTAATATACATAATACTTTTTAATTTACATAAAATTTGGAGAATTTCTGGCCATCTTGCAATAGCAGAATGCCGTACCTTGTGCATGGAGAGGGGGGAGGGCAACGTGCTATTTTAAAAACTACAATTACCTGTTTTTATTTAGATTGTAATGTGTTTTTATTATTTTTGTATACAAATTTATATTTTTTTGTGGTATTAAAAATGCACTTATGCATTAGAGCTGCTACAACTTTTCATATATGTATTAGTCTGCTAAAAACACTGTGAATCTCGCAAAAATGTCATGAAATAATCTGTACATGTAGTCCATTTTGACAAATTTATCACTTAAGTTTATCAGAAGTTCATGACATTGAAAGATTAGAAAGTTATCCATGAACTGATACAGATGTGAAAAGGCATAACAGGTCTAATACATAAATACTATAATATTTAACTAAAGCTGGAATACAATAAAACTGTGGTGTATACTTTAAAATATTGAACATTAAACATAACTTAATGGATGAATGTGAACAAAGAAATTAAATTACCCTCCTTCAGGCTATAAATTAAAAGTGTTCTAAATATTGAATAAAAGATCAAGAATAGAATGAATCCACCTATTCTTGGAGCTCTGTTACAAACATACTTTTGTCGCCATTAATAATAATTCAAAGAATAAATATTAGAATCCAAAGAATAGTTGTATTCATTCTATTCTTGATCCTTTGTTCAACATTTAGAGTGTCTTTAATTCATAGCCTGAAGGAGATTGATTTACTTAAGATATAGAATATAGAATGTATGTCAGGAGTTCCCAACCTTTTTGCACTTAAGAGCACATTCTATAATACCGGCCAGGTGGCGGGCACCATTTATTTTTTTCAACCAGATGGTGGGCACAATTTATTTTTTCAATGTAAATTTATAGTTGGATATTGTTAATAATACACATAATGTACAAAAAAATATTTATTTCAACAATAAAAATTTTACTATATAATTAACGTTTATATTTTTACGCTGTAAAAGTATAGTATGCCCTACAATTTGATTACAATATAATACAATAATTTATAAGAAATTTTAAAAATTAAATTTATTTGTATGGGGACCCCTGATGTATGTATTAATATTGTACTATACTATTTATTACATGAATAGACTAAATAAGTACAAAATTTTATCTAAATAATAATAATAATAGATTACAAATTTTATTAAAAACAAAATTAGCATTTATTTTACCTACTCAAATTTGATTTTAACAAAGGAAATCAAACACTGACTTGTTTTTATGCCTTTAAATTTGAAAACATACTTATAAATATCTTAAAGAATGCATAAAAGTAGATGAAACTCATATAGTAATAGAATACAACTTACTGATGCAGTTTCAACCATGATATCTATGTTTAAACACAAGTAGCATCGTTGTAACTGAAGCAGTGGATTACATTCTTTTATTCTAAATATTTCTATTTTATTACCTTTCCAGATAATTGGTGATCAAGATTTGACAATAATTCTCACGATTTTACCTTTTATAAACTAAAAATGGCTTCTATCTTTTTAATTTTTTTATGTACAACTAAAAACATAAATAAATAATTAGTCTTTAAATGTTTTAAAATAATACCTATTTATTTTTGATCTTGTGTTGTTGAAATTAAAAAATATGTTTTCAAATGTACCCATATTCAGGACATGGATGAACTTTCATTTTTATCTGCACTATGTTTTTCTTTTGAATCGTTATAATTTAAATGCAGGCCTCAGTTTCAGTTGATCTTTACTTGCTAATATAAGTTTTGATAACCAAATTATGATATTGGATTTTCAAAAAAAAAAAATAGAAAATAATCTACATTTTGTCTGATTTTTTTTAAAATAAAAAAGTCAAGAACAAATATTAATTTAAAGTGGAATAACATACCTTAAAAAGCTCATTAGGGATCAAAACTCCCCAAGTGTTTCCAAAAACAAAATGAAAAAACAATATAACTTAATGAGATTTTCCAGCTATTCGGTAATAAGAACTTAATCAATTTGGTTTTTATTCTTTAGCTACATATCTATTTATTAACCAATTTTCAGTAGTTATCTGGATAATCTATGAGTGAATTATCTGAGGAAAAAAAATCTTTAAAAAAATTTGAAACCTTGATCTGATTTTCAAACACTTATGCTTATCACTACATTTTAATCATGTTCATATAGTAAATTACTGTGCTTGAAAAAAGATTAAAAATCATAGTATTTTAAAAAGTCACTGTTTATCATTAATCACTTGGTAATATAATGCTTGGCCTTAAACATTGTCCTATATTCTAATACGGCTTGAATGCTTTTTTTTATTATGCATTTTACAGAATATTAGGAAGAATTTTTATTTTCATTTTTTTTAAACAATATCAAAAGATTGACACATTTTTTTTTACAAGAGTTCTCAAATAAAAATGTATGTATGCATTTTAAAATAAATGCTAAAATTCTAAAATCAAAACTGTAATTATTATAACACATAAAGCCATGTACCATCTTCTATCTTCACAACACACACAAAAAAAAATCCTCCTTATATTCACTCTGATACATATTAGAAATGTTGTCTTTTATCTCACTCATCAGACTATATTTGAGTTCATTTTAATTCCCATTAATCTAAAATCTTTTGGTGAATAGATAATATGTATAGTTAATAGATCTATTCGATTCTAAATTACATTTCAATTAATACTAATCCCACATTGCTCACCTCTATATATAACTTATGAACATTACTGGATTATATTTTAAAAATTATGACTATTTAATTCATCTCTTTGACTACAAAAAAATAAAACAACAAAGACTTTGGTTTAATGCATATTCTACTCTTAAAAAACCAAACATAAACCACTGATAAATCAATATGAATGATCAAAGACTTGTTCATTTTTTTTTCAATTTTGTGAATTTCCTCTCTTTTACATTTGTACATACGTCATCAATAACAAGCACACACACACAAAAAAAAACATGTATTTATTTTTTTTATTTTAACCAACATTTTTAAAAAATGAAACTTTCTTTTTAATCATCTAAATTAATATTTTTAAAAAATTAGGAATTACTGTTTTGTTAAGATAATGTAAAAATGTATTAAAAATTTTATATAAATCAAAATCTGATTGGATACCCATTGGCTAAACTTTAATTCGTTGCCTATCTGCATCGCCCAGTGGCACTTAATCTGACATCAATTAGCAGTTCAATGTAGAATATTTCATTGGAGATAATTTTTAAAATTAACATTTAATTTTGATTTTTTTTTTCTTCTTTTAACCAACTATAAATTTATCATTTTGTAAATGTTTTAAAAAAATAATTTAATAATTTTATTTTAAAAAATAACTTAATTGTGAAGAAAGACGGTAAAACCCAGGGCATCAAAATATATTTTTTTAATAGTAGCATTCTAAATTTTTTCTTGACATTTCTTTATTAATTAAACTAAAAGAAAACAATTTTTAAATTGTTTTAATTAATTTTAAAAAATTATAATATTTTTAAAAACGGTTTACAACTTTATAAAAAAAAAAAAAAAGGAAAAAAACATACTGAATTGCAAAAAAAATTTGCAAAAAGAAAGTTATCTCAACTAATGATTTTTCTCCAAATTTTCAAAATCTTCAATATTTTTTACTTTTTTAAAAAAATCTTTTTTTAATTAAAATTTCAAATAAAATATTTTTAATTATAAAATTCTAATTTTTTTAATTGGTATAAAAAAAATAACTTAGAAACTTATCAAAAACACTGAAAATGTACATCTTAATATCTGTGACTTAGAATTTGAATTCAGATCAAACTCAATTTTTTTTCCAAGAATTGATCAAATATACGACTTTTTTTTAGGTAATCAATCCACAGCCAATATTGCTTATCACCTAAGTATTTTTTGTCAGGACAGCAGCTAACAAATTTTATCTGGAAAGAGAGTTCAGATTAACCTGCACTGATCTGATGAGGCTATTACACTGCCATACTAAAAATGATTATAATATAGCCTTGACTTCTGGTGAAGAAAATAACAGTATTACACTAAACTGACACAATATCTTTATTTTTAACTTAGATAAATTTTTAAAAATATTGCTGAATAGATTTCATCATTTTTTGTTTTAATAAATTTCATCTCTATTTAAATAAACAACAATTCTGAATCTCATTTCCAAGGCAAAAACTTTGCATCTGTTTCTATTAAATTACATTCAGCTTTGAAAATGTTTTTTTTTTTTTAAAAAAAAAAAGTCTTACATAAATTTATTAAACATATAATTTGTTGATAAATGCATAGCTATAAATCATATGTGGAAAGTTGATAGCAATAATAAACAACTTATCATAGGCAAGAATTATTAACTGATCACTGTATCTTAATAATTAGCTATCTTAACCAAATTTTGAAGCAAATAATATATATAAATCCTGGGGAGGAAGTCATACTGATTTGTTTGACTGAGAATATGCAAATATAATTACTGGAAGAAAATAACAATCTCGTAGACTTTTACTTCATCTCATAACTGTAGTCAACAAAACCTTTAAAAAAATGGTTGTGATATTATCAAAATGCTGGCACTATGCACAGCTATAATACCAAACCGGATTTATTTTAAAACCATCCATCTAGTGATCTTTCTTCATAATGATTTAGTAATTATTCTTGCACCCAGAAAAATCTCAAAAGACAGTGAACAACAGCCATTTATAAAAGAGTATTGCTCATTAGAATTTGAAGATAGTTTTCCATCATGTTTTACCTTCTGGCTAAGAATAGTCAGATACCTCTTTACTGTCTATTATCTATAACCGGAAAAAAATTACATGCCTTATTAAAATCTAAATTTAACACAGAAATGATTTGAACCCATTCATGCGCATGGGAAGATGTGAACCATTACACTAAACATCAAAGCCTTTAACCAATAATGAAAGTTCTAGGTTATCTTTTGTATATTTATTTAAAATATATAGTGGGTAGTAGTTTTCTAATTTTTCCCATTTCAATCTTGAACATTTTTTTGTACCTACAATAAAAAAGCCAGTTTAGATAACTTGATATATCTAATGGCTGTAGAAGATAAAAAAGTTTAATGTTAAGTCTTCTGTTAATCTATTTCATAACAAAAGCTTGGCATGTTAACATGAGATAGGTTCTACGAATAGTCATGCTAAATACAAAGCAATATAAGCAAGAATGACAACATTTTATTATCAATAGTCATGAATGATATTTCCTTACTATAATTTATTTTGCATTGTCAACTTTGAAAAGCTTTTAACATTATTAAAACATTTTTAAATTATGTATAAACAAAATTCATCAATTTTTAATTAAATCACTCGCCAAAATTCATATTAAAAATTTACTACCGATGGTTTTCCTACTGGAGCACACCTCCCAAATGTAAAGTAACACAGTTCAAAATGAATATATATTGTCATACCTTGCCGTAATTCCAACTCGTGTTCTAATTACCTTTAGCATCAAAAGAACTTTTAAACAAATTCAGCATCATAAATTTTTACTAAGAAATTCTTTAATTTTTTTTCTTCTTTTCATTCTTCTCAAAAAAGATAACCTTAGCCTATGGAAATATAAGTTTTTTTTAAAAAAAAATGGAAAAAGAGCAAAATTAAAAAATTATTTTAGTAAAAATTTATAATTCTGAAGCTATTAATTTGTTTAAAAGTTATTTAGGCATTAAAACTAATTGAAATATGAGCTACAACTATGAGAAGTAAAATAATACATATTACTCTTTTTTGTAATATGTTTCTTTGCACTTGAAAAGTCTGCCTCGGGAAGAAAACCACTTGTAGTTAATTTTTAATTTTGACTAGCAATTTGATTATGGTAGTGTGATTGGTTTATAATATAGACGATTTTAGCTTTTAGCATTTGATATTTTTCAGAACATAAGTATAAAAAGTAATAATTAATAGAAATCATTAAAAACATCTGCAGAAATTCAGTTTTATGATTAACAATGCCAAAATCTCTGATTAAAATTTAAGATCTAATTCATAAATATAGAACCACTTTATACATTGTCTCAGAACTTTCAAATTCAGTTAATCAATGTTTGACTAAAAAAAAAAATTGTTTAAGTTTTTAATTTACAATGGTTTAGTGCTTGTGGTCATTGCAATGTATCACAGTGCAAAAAAAATGGCTACTGATACTTGTACATTGAGGCCAATTATCAGTTTTAAAATTACCTATTCAAAATCACCTAGAAATTAATTGCACTTTTGGCATTTCATAACAATAAAATAAATGATAGAAGGCTTTATGTTACTTTGTATGTGCAATTTTTAAGATAAAATATATGTATTAGAAACAATATTATTGTATATGTAAATGTCTATATGATTAAAACATACAGAAACATAGAATTATCTATGGATTTCAACATTCATGAGAACTTTGGAACCAAATGGAATGAATATGAAAATCCCATGTACTTCGTTATCTACATTATCTCTATTACATTATAAAAATACTTTTACTCCAATGCAATTTTGATACCAGAAAAGTAGTTGGTATGCAACCTTATATGGTTTGCTGCACTATAATACCTATTTCCTTCTGGTATGCAAGTTGCCACTGGAATGTGAGGGACTCAATAGGTAAAGGTTTCCTGGATTGATTCTCTTTTTTTTTTTTAAAAAAAAAAATCTAATCAATTAACTGGAAATATGGTGCTTAATCTGGCATCCGAATGTTCGTATATCATATGACCACCCTAGAGAAAAAACTTACGGTTATATATACTTTGGTGTGTGTATACATATATATTCACAATATCATCTGTCCAATTTTTAAAATTCATTCAATTTAAAAAAAGCAATAATAAAAAATCAATATTATCTGTACTGTTTTTACATTTCTCATTACTAACTATAGAATCAGAAATGAATTTCATCTCAAAAAGTTTTTTTAAAAAATGACATTTTCATAAAATGATAAATAATTGACAAACAGTTTTTCTGTTTACTTCAGGGCTACGTCATTTGGAGTTTCATTCAATCCAGAGACAATTCCATTACATTCTATTTAAGAATTTAAACAAAAAATGTTAAAACAAAAATTTAAATTATCTTGAAATAGAGTGCTTGAAACGAATTTCTAAATAAAGAAACCAAACAAACTTTAAAAGCAAATTATTAAAACTGAGGAGAAAATGAGAATTTGTTAGATTATGTTTACATCCTTCATAATGATCTATTGTAGATCATAAATTGCTTTTCAGCAATATAATGAAGAAAATATTTTGTAATGAGACCCATAATTATAAAAATAATTACTCAAACCAATAGGTATAAAGTAAGAAACAAAGATTCGTTCTTTTATGCTTTTAATATAGACAAAATTTGGTACCAGTTTAGTAAGCGTTGTAGATCATTAGTGACATGGGTGGTGGTGGGGAGGGGTTGGCCATTGCTGACACAATCAAATGATAAACCAAGAGAAGAATACGAAGGAATAGACTTCCCTATTTTCAGGTGATAAAAAATATATATATTCTGCTCAATAATTAACCTTAAAGAAATATTCCTCGCTGCTTTAATTTTAATGTTTTATAACATTGTAAAATTAATTTAATATATTCAAAATGTAGTACAGTACGAACTTTAAAATAAATATGTCTCACTTTAATTTGAAACGATCCATGTTCATCTATTAATTGATTTTCTAATTACAGTAAAATACGAATTTTTTTTTTTTTTTTAAATTTCGACTAAATTTGAAAGTTTTAGCGGAGGTTCTATCTAAGATCGTTTATTGTTTGGTAGTGACAGCAAGAGCTTTTACTACAATGGCACCCAAAATTTATAGCATGGTGCTAGTTCATAGTCACATGGTTCCAGTTCACCTTATGTCATGTCAACAAACTAAGGTTCATAATTAAATTTAAAAAAATTTTTTTTTTTTCAATTTTCAACTCATAGCAATTTTAACTAACTATTCTTAGAAGGAAATAAAACAAAGAAGAAAAATTAGCTCTTCCTCATTGTATGATACACTGTAGAATCTTGTAGAAGAAACTTTTGCTTTACCACTGGCTATATAAAGCATAATCATTTAGGAAATTTTGTATAACTTCAGCAACAGACTATTAGAAATAATAGCACATTTTAAAAATCCATATCATTACAGTCTCTCAATTTTAAGATCAGCAATTCACTCTATCAATTAATCTAAAATCATTGGTTGAAAGCTTGAGTGAACAATAAATACTAGACTAAAAGATAATGCCAACCAAATCCTGACTGGTTTAAATATAATCCTTGTCAGAAGATTTTTAAGATAATCACTTAAAATATACAGCTGTTGGTAAAATATCACAGCTGTACAAGAGAGTGGTTTGGGTTCAAAATTGTGGATGTTTGAATCTTAAGTCACTGATTTTTAATATGATAGTTGCTTGATATTGACAAATACAACACAATTCATTCATAAAGTCAATAGCAAAAAAAAAAAAAAAAACAATAGATAGTTCTGGAATAGAATAATGCTTCAAAATTGTGCATATTGAATTTAGGTCATTGGTTTTGAATAGTATTAAAGTAATGATGGCTATTTGGTATGTGACAAATACAACACTCCTCATTCAAGATTTTAATAGAAAAAACAATAGATAATTCTGGGATACAATAATAGGTACTTGGTATTATTCCTGCTATGACATAGTCATGGAAACCAAGAATCCTGACATGACCAATCCATATCAAATAAACTGACGCTTTCCTTTCTATTTTAGAAGATATTAAATGGTTCACTCTGTCATATTGATTCTTATTTCCTCCGACAATATAATACAACTCTCACATCATTTGCAAGATTAATATGATTTTATATTTAAAAATACATTTACTTTGTATATTTGGATGTTGTTGTTTTTTTAAACTTTGTTTCTTGTTTTAAATATTTAAAATATATAACGTTAAACTTGCAGCAAATGTAGCCTATTATTTGTAAATAATTTTTTTATTTATCTAAAAATACAGTGGTAAAAGTTGCTATATTTGTGATTTGTCTTTTTGTTGTTGTTGTTGTTTTTTTTTGCTAAACTTTATATACTTTTACAGTTAAAGTTGTTATAATTGTGGGTTTTTTTTAAAAAGATATTATATAAAGTTAAACTTACAGTTTTGCCATTTTTAGATAAAAATAATAATTTTATCTTACAGTTTGCCATTTCATTATTATTAATTTTTTTTTAAGGTTAAAAAAATAACGGAAATCTAAAACTTTGTTACAATTTGCCATTTAATAAAAAATGTTTCAGGATTCTTTTTCATATTTCTTCCTTTTACTATAATAAATATATGATTCCATCATTGGAAAATACATGTTTTGGTTTTTTGGTTTTTTTTTTTTAAGATTTGAAGTTTGCTATTACACATGGAATATGACAGCACAAAATGCTGAAGTATGCCAGAAGGGGATACGATGACTTTGACAACACGTAGCATCATACCAAAAAAGTACAACTCACAAGTATCTGTTTTATTTTGTATCATGTCTTTTTTACTTTTTCCATAATGAATATATGTCTCCATTATTTTTTTTAGATTTGAACTTTCATATTACACGTGCTATGGTTAAGTATTATTCTAAGTTTGTGATATGTTTAAAATTATGCCCCTATAGAATCTGCAGACAAATTTTATCAATTAACTTTATTTGCACATTCCATGGCGGCATTATTTTAAACACATCACAAACTTAGAGTAATATGTCATCAGAATAGTATGCATAGCAGGAGTACTACCCAAAGTATCAAGTAATAGAATGATTATAAACGAACATATTTAATAATTCAATTTTGGAAATAAAAATAAAAGTAATAATTAGACTGCACTTATATTCAAAAATAAAGTAACTATACTTTTAAAAAAAGAAAAATAGTGACTGATCTTAAAGAAAAAGAAGTAGATACGAGTATTTGCAGAATAGATGAAAAGAGAGAAAGATTTAAACATAATGCTATGAAATCATATTCAGACTTTTGACAGATAACTATTGATGATTATGAATATAACTTCAAATTATGATATGTAAATTTTTTTTTTATTAGTTTGAATTATTATATATAATTAAGTCTCCAATAACATTTTAATATTAATCAGCCATTAAGCTAATGCACATGCGCTTTGTGGATTTTTAACTATAAATGAATACTCTCACTTCCAAATACAAGATAAAGTCTTTGTGAAAAGATAGAATAAATCCATCTATCTTTTCGATCCAAACATTTATGTATGGGCAAATCTTAAGCATTTGGAAATGAGAGCATGAAGAGGTTAAGCGATCACTTTAAATTACTTAATGGCTGATTAATATTACAGTTTATAAAACATAACGCTATGTAAAATAAATATTTCAATAACATTTTAAATAAAAAATTTTCAATCTTAAATCTCACTATCATACTGATGATTATATGTCATAAGAGCAATATGTGATGTTTCATCAGTAGTTTCCAAAGTTGGACATAAGACATAAACATTTTTGACAGCAAGATTGTATTTGGCACAAAATACAATGTCTATTAAATTCACTTATACTGAATCCATGATTTAAAAAAAATAATATTTATATACTTTTTCTGAAATTTATATGTACTTTTAAAATTCTATTATTATATATCTTTATTAGCAAACTCAATGTGTTTTCCAAAACTTATCATAAATCAAACCCTAAAACAATAAAAAAAAAAAATTAAATTTTAACTCATTACAGATGCAAAATTTGTGATAATTTAAAAAATGATGGCTTCCATCCACAATATAAATATTTTTGATAATTAATTACCAAATTATTTCTTGAGTATATATGGTTACAGCAAAAACTGGACATAAAATCTAAAATTATTTAAAACTATTAGCATGGTTAAAGGATTTACTGACTGATGTCACAGATAAATTTCATTCATTTAAAACATTTACATTTTTATATTTCATTGCATTGAGGAAAGATTTTTTTTTTTAAAAAAAAAATGTAATGAAATTATCTATAATTCTGTTTTTATAAAGTATGAAAGTTTTGACTTCTTTACCTCATCTACTAATTTCTATGTAACTTTGATTTAAAAAATCTCTCTAATCATTGCTCATGAACATTTTTTTTAAAGATCAACATTATATTGACAAATAATAAGTGATAATATGAATTTACTAAAATAAATTGGTACTTATGTAGTATGCCTGTCGAAAGCTTGCCAACTATTTTCTTTTAAATAATCCATTGTCAGGGGCTTCTAATACATGGTGTAAACAATATGACTTGAGTCTAAACCATTGTATTCAATATTTACCTTTTTTAAAAAAATTTATTAAAATGATAAATAAAAGAAACACAAAAGTCAAAGGGTTGTAATGAAAATTTTTTTTAATGTTAATTCACTTCACCAGCTGCAAACTAATTTTGGTGTACTAACAAACAATATTTTGGAGTCTTCTAACCATGTTCCTTTCCAAACATAGGTGCTTAGAAAATGTTTGTACCCAATAGAATGATTGCAACTCTGTTTGCATGTAAAGGGTCATATTATACCCATCATCAGACATTTTTTGGGCAGGCACTATCCTGAAATTTTGAAAATATTTCATTGCATCTTGTTCTGTCAATGAAGGAATTCAAACTTTAATCACATTTCCAAAAATGATGAGACAAAAAAGAAATGTTAAAAAAATCACCATGTGTTCATGAATGGTAAAAAGTAACGATAATTTTAGCTACATGTTCACCTCGTGTTAAGTGTTCATTATGTGTTTAACATTTAGATGTTATGTCATGAATGGAATTTAATTTTAAAAAGTATTCACATTTTTTAACATTCAATTTAGAATACAGTTGTTAATATTTTTTTAAAGTTAACAAACTATATATGTTAAAAAAAAAAGTAAATTAATACTGGCTAAATTTTGTTTTTTTTTCTTATTCATTAACACGTGATAATTTTTTTGACATTTTTTTTGTGTTATCATTTTTGGAAATATGATTAAAATTTGGAATCTTTCATTGACAGAACAAGATGCAGTGGAATGTTTTCAAAATTATAGGGTAGTTCCCACCCAAAAAGTGTGTAATAATGAAAATAATATGACACTTTATGTGTGAATGGCAATTCAATAGCAGTATCAAGTGCAAACATGTTCTGTTTGGAAAGAAACGTGATTAGAAGGCTCCAAAATATCACTTGTGAGAGCATTGAGATTAGTTTACAGCTGGTGTAGTGAATTTACATTAAAAAAATTTTAATTACAACCCTTCAGACTTTTATGGTTCTTTTATTTATCATTTTAATAAATAAAAAAATTAAATAAATATTGAATATGATAACTTAGACTCAGCCATATTGTTTACAACATGTGTTGAAAGCCCCTGAAAATGGATTATTTAAAATAAAACAGCTGGCAAGGTTTCTGGCAGCCATACTATGTAAATATCAATAAAATTACTGGCAATCTGATGTTTTATCTTTAGACAGCTACCCATATAAATACGCATGTCTGATAAAGTTTTAAAATTGGATATGATAATAATAGACCATAAAAAGTTGATCCCTTTTCTGAATAATTGGAATGGGAGATAAAAGTATAACAAAAATAAGTCCCATCCTATTGATTATTTAAGAAGTTTCTATGGTTGTTGTTATTATTATTATTATTATTATTATTATTATTATTATTATTATTATTATTATTATTATTATTATTATTATTATTATTATAATAATAATAATAATAATAATAATAATAATAATAATAATAATAATAATAATAATAATAAAAGATAAAATAATAATAATAATAATAAAATAATAATAATAAAAGATAAAATAGAGCCATTCATTTTGCCAAACCTATCAAAAATGCAATTTGCCAAAAAAGAATCCTCAACAGGACAGGCAGCCTTTCTATTCAAGTCAACTATAGAAACTGTTAGAGATAATAAAAAATACAGTCCAGTTGTTATTCAACTAGATATTGAAGCTGCTTTTGACATGATTTCCATCAGTACTCTTCTTAAAACTCTGCAAAAATACTCAGTTCCGAACGCATATCTAAACTTGCTTGCTAACTTGCTTTTAAACCGTGAGATTTATGTTTCCCTAAATGGGAAAACTTCACCACCAATAGTGCCACATCAGTCCATTCCTCAGGGCTCACCTCTCAGTGCCCTACTGTTCACTGCCTATATCAACCCTCTTATAAAAATAATAAAAAATGAATTTTCAGGAATCTACGTGCCTACCATCAATGACAACATCTCATGTATCGCATATATGGATGATATAGCAATATTTCTATCATCTCAAAAACAAATTCCAAAACTTCTTAAGATACTTAATAATTTTACAAAAGAATACAAGCTAACATTTAATATGGAGAAATCATGTGCATGGCAGATCTTCACCGGTAATAGCATTACTAAAGTTTTCAAAGGTAGACCAAGCGCATTTCTTGGGTTCAACTTTTATTTACGACATTCACCTATGAGATCGCTCATACAGAAAAATTTGATAGAGAAAGTGGAAAAGACTGTCAATTCACTCTCCAAAGCCTACCTCTCTATATATACAAAAATGGCCTTGCTTAACATGCTAGTGATTACAAAAATCTCTTATTTTACTCCAACAATCATTTATACCAAGGCATTTACAAATAAAATAGACTCCTTATGCAGAAAATTATTCTGGGGAAAAAAGATTATTTCAATATCAATAAAACGCCTAAGAAAACCCCTTTCACAAAATGGCCTTGGCCTTCACTCAATACATGTCTTCAGGATACAAAAAACATTGAACATAATATCTACATGTGCACAAAAATTCCCATATTTAGAAATTGCTGCCAAGATTACCCCTACAGATAGACCACCTCCTCTCCAAGGATATCTGAACACACTACTTACACCATTATTAACAATTCACACTCTTAACTTTAAACCACCACAAGCCAAATATAAATATTGGGAAGTTTATCAACTTCTACATCCAAATCAAGATGATGTACAAACTCCACTTCATATTAATAATAAACAATTATGTCGCAAATTCAAACTATGGTCACTTGAACCAAAATATTTTGACTTTCTCCTAAAGATAAATCTAGACTCGCTACCTACACAACACTTTTTGAAATATCAAAGAAACTATAAAGATATAGATGATATATGTAATCTTTGCCATAGGGACTCGGAGACACAAAACCACCTTTTTTTCTCATGCTCAAGTCTAGAAAACATTCGTGAAATTATTAGCACTTCACTCAAGGATAAAAAAATCAATATGAAAACCCTTTTTGACTCTTTTAAAAGGGGTATCTTTGCTGAAATAAGAATCTGCACATTTTTACTCTATGCCTTATGGTGTACAAGGTGTAATTTCATATACAATTATAACCCCAGAAGACATCCAAACATGTTCAGAAATAAGCTGCAAACCATACGTGAAAGAGACATGAAGATTACAGATCAATCTAAGTACATTGACACCTGGAATATACAAGAACTTATATAAAAGCACTAACAAAAAAAAAACTATATCTAACATGGATCCTTGTGCCAGTTCTAAAGCCAACTGACACAAACTAGAGGCATTCCTGCTTTAATTTAATTGAAGTATATCTAATTGAATATTATCATATGATTGAGTGATCATCATTGTTTTTATGAACTGTTTTTTTTTCTTAGATACTTCTAGTTTGATAACGCATACAGTTACTGATCAAATCTTTGTACATATGCAGTTTTGTGAAACCAATTTATATGTAAGAACTATGTTGTCAAATGTAACTTGTATAACCTTTTAGAATACTAATAAAGTTTATCCTTTGAAACATAATAATAATAATAATAATAATAATAATAATAATAATAATAATAATAATAATAATAATAATAATAATAATAATAATGCTATCACACTTACGACGTAAAGCTGTAACAAATAGAAAAATAAATTAAATGGCTGAGCGCTTTCGAGAATATGTACTTCTCAGTCATAAGTGTGATAGCACGATTTATATTATCATATTTAGACAAATGTAAAGTATAAATCTGCAGGTTATTACTTAATAATAATAATAATAATAATAATAATAATAATAATAATAATAATAATAATGATGATGATGATGTTTATGGTGATGATGATGATGATAATAATAATAATAATAATAATCACATATATATGCTATTTATAAATTGAAGTGATAAATTGAGTGCAACATTTCCATTCAATTGATGAAATGAAAATTACTAGTTTTTTTATTTGTTTTTTTTTTTTTTAAATTTTATTCAGATAAGAGTTCATGAATGTTGGACTTTCGGATCCCTAACTCTGATGACTGTGCTAATTTGCAGTGGACATAGTTACCAATGACTCCTAGAAACATTTATCAATATTTCTCCCAAATCTATTGTTTGAAATCTTGTAGATAATGCATTCATTATTTAGACTAATGAAGTTTATTTTACTGTTGGTCCTCCTTTTTATTCTTTTATCACTGATTTTTCTGGGCACAGTCTAACTAAGTAAAAGATTTTCAAAATAGCTGTGATTTGAAAAAAAAACATTCTCATCAGATATCCATTTGTTCATGATTTTTGCATTGTATTCTTCAGATCTTATCCACTTATGTAATTCAAAGGCAGCAACTATCATTGTTCTTGTTTTCTATGTCCAACTATCTGCCGTATTAATAGAGTTATATAAAGTATTAACAACCTGAGCTAATACGATTCTTACCTTTAAGGATAAGTTCCCACTCACTTTTTTATTGAAATTCTATCCACTATCAGTTTATGACTAACCTCAAATTTAATGCAACTATTTCACACATTCAAAATTTTAATCATATTTCCAGAATGATAAGTCAAAAAAGAAATGTTAAAAAAATCATCACATGTTAATGAATGTTAAAAAATTAACGATAATTCACCTCGTGTTAAGTGCTCTCCATGTGTTAACATTTGAATATGTCATGTAGAGTGCTACGGTATTGTTCAACCTGAATTAGAATTATATCCGATGTCAATCTAAGACTAATCTCAAGCTGAATGCAACAGTTTTGTTTGAATGACTAATTGGAGTTTTTATTTCCTGTCTTAAGATGAGAATTCTAATTCCATCTCCGTTCTTCTATCACCATAATATATCTTTTGATTAAAATCACTCACTCACTATCTCTATTAATGTAATCATTTTCTTTTTTATATGATCATAAGTCTTTTTGCAGCTTCTGAAATAACAATAATAGATATTTATAAAAATATGTATCTATATAAGTGTACTGCTGCTTTTCTGTGGTTATGTGTTGTGGTAAAATGGCAGATTCTAGAGGTTCGAATGAATTTTAGCCTAAGCTCTGAACCTCCAAGAAATAAGCCATGAGAGTACTTTTTTTTTTATGCATAAATGTGTAAATATATCAGCATTAATATAGCTGTGATCCATTCCCAACATATGGTCCACTATTACTTATATTCTCAACTGCGTTTACATATTATCATTGAAATCTAATTTGGGATGTCATAAACTAATGTTTATATACTTATTTATTAGTCATTCCTGGAAGGCGAGTTGAGTAACTCGGCAATGGAAGTACATATACGGATACGTATTTATAAAGTTAATAATCTTTGTTTTAAAACGTTTGTTGAAATAAATAATTTTTGTTTTTACGTTAATTACATTACCGTATTTCTGAATATTTCCGTATTTAATGCATTAGTTAAAAATTATATAACCGTAACAACTAATAAACATACAAGCTTCGACATTGAATTTCATTAATATACAACTTATGTGAATGGAAATGAATATGTGCGGGGGGATTATTCGAAAAGAAAATCATTAAAGAAAATAGAGCTTATTAATTACTTTTCTACTACAATGACATCGACAAAGTAATTTATGCACATAAATTACAAGACTGTAAATTGCTATTTCTTTTTGTATCAAATTATGAAAATAAAATAAATGCAAAAAATATACATATATTTTGTCTTTGATAAGCAATTGCTATTAACAAATAGAGAAAAAGAAAAAATAAAGAAAATCAATCTTTCACATTATCTCTCTCTCTCTATATATATATTAAATGAATAATGCTAGAGCAATTTTTATAAAGGTTGGATTAATGCTACCTCAGAAAGCTATATATATTTACATAAAGTAGCCAATACAGGAAATACATTAAAATGTAAGATATTAATTAATATAACTACTTATAATAGATGAAATACGTGGAAATAATATATTTGTTGTTATTTAATAACAAACCTTCCCATGGATTAATGCCCTATGGATGGCCAGGTGCGATTCCAAATTCACAATACCCAGACCAGACCCATTTGAAGTATTTAACATCCAGCTAAAAACCTTGCAGGCAAAGGACTTAATACTGGCCTCAAAATTCTTATTCAACAACACATGGGGCTTATATAGAAGGTTGGCCCCATAAAAATAAGACACCCACTAACTTAGATGACAATCCTTTGATTTGTACGCAAAAGAATTCCAATTGAAACAGCAGACTTCTACCTTTAGCCTTGCATGACATAAAACAAATGTATATAAGTTACAATAAAATTTATTTTAAACCTTCCCATGGATTGCTGAAACATGGATTTTAACAAACCTTATAAAAGACATATTTAAGACGCATATATACTGTGTATATTTTAGTTTTTAAGGCGTGCAAATTTAGACATCAACAAAAATAATTAATAATAATAATAAAAGAATAAGAATTAAGTTTTTTTAAATCGAATGATCTATTGATTGAGTGTTCATTAAGACCAAACACCGGAAATGACAAAATCCGGATGTGACAAAAGCGGGAGCCATGATTCATGGATTTTGGCTCCAGAATCCCCAACTATAGCATTGCACTAATGCCGCAGGATAATAGTATCATTATAAAAATGGCAATACAGCAATAAAGATAAAAGAGAGAACGAAAGCAACTACATGACTGATTGCAAAATGAGAAATGGGCGGATTGTTGCACGTTGGCACTCATGCAGGTGATTCAAGACGTGAAATTTTATAATAATGTATAAAAAAGTGTTTTACTAATACATGCAATATTTAAAATAAATATTAAAATATCTAGCGTTGTTTAATGGAATGGTAGTGTCAGACTCCGGAGAGCAAAAAGTTTACAGAATGATTCCAATTCTGACATTTCCGGTGCTCAAACTCTTATAAACTTTCAGATAATAAAACCTTCGATCATTCTTTGCTCTGAATGGTATAGTGCAATGGTAGTCTATCAGATACCAGAATCGGAGGTCTTCAGATTGAATCTCGTTCTAACACGTGAACTTCTTATGAATCATGAACAAAAAGCCATTCTGTTATTTATTTACATATTTAAAAGTAGAATTTTCAAATTAAGATACAAATGCTTATTTCCTTCTCCCATTTTTTTCATTTCTGCACATTCAGTTAAACGACTTTTTTTAATGAATAAGCTTCATTTATGTTAAATATATAAATATTTGGCAAGAGATAGGGTTATTAAAATAAATTTGCTTGAAAAAAGTTATTTGATGGGTCTCTGGTATAGGTTAATTCCAATGAGAGAGAGAGAAAAAAATCGACTTACTATTTATATTCATAAACTTCAAATATAATAAGTGTGTGGTAATAAGACTCAAACTTTAAAACTATCAGCATATCCATATATGTCAAAAAATTATTAAGACATTCCTCACTTTCATTTTAGTTAAGTTTCATTTTGTAGATAATGATTGCTTGCCACAAAAATTACCAGTGTATATAGAAATTACAGTATAAACATTTTTCTTTTCTTGATTAGGTTTATAAATCTCCAGGATAAAAATTACTTAGTTGTATTTAAGAGTTAAGAGGCATTTCCCTTATTAACTAAGAAAACTGATGCATTTTGCTGAATGAAGACATTCAAAGCTAAACGTTTTTGATTTCACTTGACCTATAATTCATAATCATTTACACTTTGTTAAAAAAAAGTGTATCAAGTTTACTGCCTATAATCATCCATTAACAAACAGTCTACATTGTAGAATAAAATGATGATAGGTCTAACACTTGGAAAGGCAATAAATCTACAATAGCTTAAATAATTCATTAAATATATAAGGCAGGTAAGATAAAATGTTTAAAAAACAGTGTGTTCCACTAAAAATATGATTGGTTCTTTCTCCAAGCTACATGTAGTACTATCTCTAAATCAATGCATATGTTACATAGTGATATAGTTTAGTTATTTACCATAAAAAATTTAAGACACCATCATATCAGGATCATGCAGAGGCTAAACTCTCCATACAGTAGCACCACTCAGTGCAAGCCAGAGTAATCAATGGATGCAAAAAGATTTTGTGCATAAAATCCTCATCTAGTTCCTACTCATCCAATATCCCCAGACTAGGTTCTAGCTTGCTCCTTGCATCCATTGATTACTCTGGCTTACACTGAGTGGTGCTACTGTATGGAAAGTTTAGCCTCTGTGTAAACAGATTGTGTAAGCATAAAAAATGGTGATCATGTGATGTTTAATGGTTTAATACATATCTGGATTATGAGTTATGGAATGTGCAATGTCTTTTGTACCATTGTAGATTGTTGACAACGTTATATGCCAAATGTTTAAATGGTAAAGATGTATAAGATGATTAAAAGAATGCACTACACAATACTGACATTTAAAAGGGGGGATAAAGAGGATATTGATAATTACAGATCTAATTTATCAGTTTTTTATCAGTACTATATAAAAATTTTACCAAGATAATTACAACTCATCTACAACAAACTTAGGCTTTTAACCAACTAAAACAAACAACTGAATTGAAAAGTAGTTTTAGAACACTGGATCTCATCCAAATATATTGAGAAAAGTTATAGAATTATCATTATGCTTTTACTTGTAATAGCAAAAAGAAACAATAAAGAACAGATAACAAGTGAATAGTTAAGATTTCAAGGATTAATTCCCTGAAAAAAAATTAGTTTGATCAAATGGTGAAACTAACCTGTAACTATGGTAGTTGAATATTACATGATCTGCAGAGCAACAGTCAATCCAATTTTTATATTCTTGTGATTATTTTAAATGTGTACAATAATTTTTTATTGTCCAGACTTACTATCCTTGTGCTTATATTGAATTTAATATAATAGTGATAGGGATGGGATAAGAGCGAATAATTCCCTAAATCAGTATTAGCTCAGAAAAGTAAAAAAAAAAAATCATTTTCCTCAATTAGATTGTATTGTTGTGTTCAGTCCTTGATGTCTGACCATCAGAAGACGTCTTGCCTGAGTTTTTATTTTTTTCACGCACAGCTTCAAGCGAATTTTCAATCAGTTGAGCCACTTAAAATAGTTTGAATTTATTATTTTCCTTTGCAATAATCCCTCACAAAGCAACAAATATAAATCTTTATTTAAACATGTAGTGAATCAACATAGCTGTGATAACAATCAGTGGCGACAAAAACGATAAATCACTGCTGTCTCACATTTAAAAATTAATTTTAGTAGTCTCATTCTGAATGTATTTTACATGACACACACATGCTGTCCATGTACATATATTATGTGTGGCAGCAAGCCTGATGTCTGTAATCAGTGATATTGCATTGGAATTGTTTACATCATCAGATAATAATAATATCCCCTCAATGTATTCCTAGAGCACATCATAGACTAGAAACCCACTGATAAATAGATTAAATGCAATTTCACCCATAGAGCACAAAGACATATATATATATCTTTCCAACTATCAACATTGACATATATATAAATTTCATCATTATTAGTAGCCATATATTTAAAGCATTAGAATCATTTTATGTCTTGGTGCATTGTTTAGTGCAGTAAAAGAATGCCAAACCGATGTATAAAATCCTTGGATTAAGTCTAATATTGATACTTTTGATCTTGAACTTCTTATGCACTATCAAGCAATGAAGCAATTAGAATTAATTGGGGAAGGGGGGGGTAAGTTAAAGACTAATTTTGTGAAAACTGAAAAAATGAGTCTATAAATCAAAAGTTCACTAAATATATCATATGCTGGTCCTATAGTCTATTTTCAGCAGCAAATCTATTTTTGTGAATGTCGTCAACATTTTTGCTGATTATACATACCCATTATATTCTATCCTCAGCCAAAATCAATCAATATTGTATTTCTTTAGATTCACTGACATGTTTATATGGTATACAAATACGTGCTACTTCTATAAAAGCAATGTTCAAGTATATTGTGTGTGTATATATATATCATTGCCAGCCATTATCAATCCACTACAAGATGAAGGTCTCTCCAAGTTCAATCCATCTCCGATTTCTACCCAATCTTCTCAACATCACATCATCCCTGCACACTTTTTTGTTTAATCCATCTCATATTGTTTGGTCTCTTTCGGGTTCTTTTACAAACTTTTGGAATCCAGTTTAAGATTTTAACTGTCCATCTATTATCATCTCTTGTGGCAATATGTCCAGTCCAATTCCTCTTCAGTCCCTTAATGCTTTCAATGATGTCAGTAATACTTGTTTGTTCTCTTATCCATGTATTTTGTTTTCAATCTTTTGATTCTTAACATGCATCTCTCCAAACTTCTATGAGTGATGTGAAGTCTCTATGTTGCTTATCTGTTAAGTGTCCAAGTCTTAGATCCATAAGTAAGAAATGGTAAAACACATGTATTAAAAATATTCCTTTTCAGACATATAGGCATATTTCCTTTTAATATTAAGATATTTCTACCAAAAGCATTCCAACCAAGTTTAATTCTATGATTAATTTCATCCATTATGTTTCCCCATCTGTGGTAATAATCTGACCAAGCTATTTTGTAGCTGTTAACTTCTTCTAACTCATCCATTATCAACCTTTATTTTCATCTTTTGATAAAATACTTTAGTCTTTTTAATATTTAGTTTTAGTCCTACTTTCTTACTTTCATCTGATAACTCCTGCAACATCGCATGAAATCTGAAGCATTATTTTCAAAATCAATTACATCATTTACAAAATCTAAATGACTTAAATAATCTCCCATTTATTTTTATTCTTTTAACTTCCCATTTTACACTTCTTGCAGCACTGCTGTAAAAAGTTTTGAAGATATGGAGTCACTCTGTCTTATACCCTTCTTAATGTTAACCTTCCTAGTATTATTATGTAATTTAATTGTTGCTGTTGCATTTTTATAAATATTCTTTAGAATATGAAAATATCCTGAGTCTATACTTTGATGATCCAATGCTTTAATCAATGAACAAATGCTTAAAAAATCAAATGCCTTTTCATAATCTATAAATCCAAAGCATAAGGGCAACTCATATTTATTGGTCCTTATTGTACTAAACCCACTTTTAAATCCATCTTGTTCTTTTGGTTGGTTGAAATCCAATGTTCACTGTAAATAAGTTGTAATTATCTTGATAAAAAGTCTGTATACAAAATTGATATATCTGTAATTTCTAATGTCTTCTTTATTGCCCTTTGTTAAATATTAATATTAATACTGCATTCTTCCAATTATCTGATACATCTTTATCATTTAGACATTTGGTATATAACTTTGACAAAAAAAAATCTATTTCTTTACCTACTTCTTTTAAGATTTCAATTATAATTCTATCATTACCTGGACCTTTATACTTTTTCATAATTTAATTTCATGTCTCATTTCTTCAATTAAAATCCTGGGCAATTCAGAAAATATAATAGCTGTAGGAGGTACTTGTTCCTTATTACTGTATAATTCTTGATAGAACTCTTCTACACATACCATGACATCACCTCTCTTTTTAGTAATAGGTCTACCTTTTTTTCTTATTACAGATATAAGTTTCATATCAATACCAAATGGTGTTTTACACTCTTGAGACTTTTATTATCTTCTGTAGCTTTCCTTGCTAGTTCACAATTATACTTTTTTACATCACAATCAACACTTTTTCACATCATTTTACAAAGTTTGAGATATTTCATTCTTCTTAATGCATCATTTTTATATATTTTCATATTCCTTCTTTTCTTTATAAATTCTCTAGTCTCAATAGAAATTTTATTGGAAAATTGCTGTTTTTTTTTTTTTGTGCCAGCTGTCTTCTTTGTTGAAGCTTGTAAAAGTGTATCAATTATTTTCCTATTGATTTCATTCCAATCTAAATCATGTTCAAAATCTGCTAATATTTAAAAATGATTTGTGAGTTCTAATTTAAATCCTTTATAATGTTTCTGAAGATTAGAAATATCAACTGTTAATATTGCTTTTTCTTAATAATTTTTTCTCTCTAATTTCTCAATAACATGTATCTTGCATCTCACTAAGGATGATCACTTCTGGTGTTGAATTTAATAAGACCATTACAATCTTGAAATATGCATTTTCTGTTAGTCAAAATATAATCCAATTTTTCTGTACCTTCATTTGGATTTTCCAAGTCAATTTCCTTTTAACATTTTTTTCTCAAAAAAAAAAAAGGAGTTCTATTCAAGTTTTTCTTTTTCTGCAAACTCTACAAGTCCATGTCCTCTCTCATTCTATTTCCATAACTAAATTTATCTACAACACTTTTATCTTTCAATGATTTACCAAACCTAGCATTAAAGTCTTCCATAATAATTGTAATATGTTGTTTGGTCTGACCGAAATCCTTTTGTACATTTATATAGAGGGCAATTATCTGCATTTAGTATCTACTATTAAGCTGATTAACTAATCTTGCCAATCTGTCTGATACCCTATCAATTTTCACAATGTTGTTCTTCCACTTTTTATTTATAATGAATCCTATTTCACTTTTACTTCCAATCTTTGTGCCTTTGCAATAGAGAAGCGCCCACTTTTTAAATCAATTGTCTCTTCACCTTTTCTCCTAACTTCACAAAATCTAATAATGTCCCATTTAATATGAGACAGTTCTTCTTTCCATTCTTGGAATCTTCCTTCATTTAAAATGATCTGGAGTTGTAAGTACCTAAATAAAAGGTCATCATCAAATGACAGACTGGGTTTCCAATCAGGGGTTTATTAGAACCCTACGCCTTTTGGTTATCAATTGCTGCCTTAGTGGTGACCCTACAGATTCCTGGGAATAAGAGCCATGATTTATTTTTTTTGTCTGACATTGATTGCAAATATCTATTAGAAAAAAAAAATTTTTTTTTTTTTGCTTTCAAAAAAACTCAAATGATATTTCAGTTAAGACCTATCAGACAATTGAGAAGAAAAATTATGGTGTTTCTTGATCTTAAACTCAAAAGTAAAAAGCCAATAAACTCACCTTGATGGTTAATGCATGTTGGTGAGCAGCCCATCCATGTTTGCAAACTACATAATTAATCACATAGTAATAACAGCTGCATTGACAAGAATGTATCGAGTGGACATTGGGAATTTGCCCTGTTTGGTTCCTTTAAGGCCTCCAAGAGGAATCAAAGGGTCTCCTTTCAGTTAACACCAAACTCTTTTCTGAAGTCATATATATATATACCAAAAATAATTTACCGATGCTGTATAAATATGTAATTAAAATTGAATTGAGAATAAATCTTCAAGAGCTATGTAAAGAATTTTCTAAATTTTTCTACATTATATTAATTTTAAAAAATCTAACCAATCTTGGCATGGAATGTTAATATCGCTTCAACTATATAAACAGGACACATTCATGTCAAATTGAAAGTTTATATTTTATTTTTAAAAATTTAAAAAAAAAAAAAAAATTCATCCTTATCTATTAAATCTAATATCATACAGATACTTTATAAAAACCATATAATAGTTGGTTAATAATATATAAAAAAAAGTATATGTTTTAATTTCTTTGACTTATAAACGCATGTTTCTTCAAGACAAAACTATTTTTTGTTAATGGCTGGTTTTATCAAATTTTATAGTGTCTCTGAAATATCGAAATAGCACGAATAAACAGCATATACAACGCATATATGAATTACGAAGAGTTTATAATATATATCTAAAATTGATTCGTTTTAAAAATAATAAAAGTTGTTTTTTATTAAAGACTTTTAAGAAATTTAGACTATCTTAAGCTCTTATTTGATATAAATAATGAAAAGATAATACTAGTACAATTATTTTATGCCATAAAGTAATGTGGCCTCTATTAGTCATAGTTGCAAAAGATGCGATTTAAATATATACCTTCTACTATCCTAAACTATATATTTGAAGGGTTTTGGTCTGCATACCATTATATATAATTCCCGCACTAACAAATCTGCCTGGGTATGACTAAGTTATAATTATTTAATGCTATAATTGTTAGATAATGATACAAAATAACCTGTAGGTGTATATATAGAATCTCTATTTTTTTTAAAAAAAAATTCTTTTAACAATAATTATGTAAAATATGAATTTTTTTTTTAAACAAAACTTAAATTTTTATAAGTTTTTTTTTTTTTACTGATCACATAAATCAAAATCAAACTTGTTTTTAATATTTAAAGTATTATACGGATTTAAATATTTAAATCACCTTCTCTCCTTCTATTTATCTCATTCTTTCCTTCCAGGATGATACTGTTATTGCAATATCTTGTTTGGCTTCACTCAACTTAGTTAAGTAACTCTGGAAAGTATTTGGCTTCACTTGCCTTGGGATTTATTAAGTTTGAAAAGCTAAATATTTGTGTTTAGTTTAAATATATATATATTTAAAAAAAAAACTAAAAAAACAGCACTATTTAAATAATAGCAAATATATGGTCATTTGCTCACTTTGCCCCAATTTTATCTACTAAAAGAAAAATATGTATATTAATAATAATGAATATTATCATATCACAACAGTAGCACGTCCATCTAGGTATTAATTCAGGCCAGTTAAAACTTGAAAAAGGTTTTAGGTTCCAGTCAGACTTTAAATGAGAATCCAAGTAGCTGGCACGTAGTCAGCCCACTTGTCTAATTAATACTTAATCAGTAAAGGAGTGTCTGGCTATTCTTACTAGAGGTAAAATAAGGAAGGAAAATTTTTATCTATACAAATCAGTAATGAGCAATCAACACCTTCCCCTTTACTAATCTTTTAGGGAGTAGAATTGTTGAGGAGTATTTTATAAATGCTTTTCTTTTATTAATAGATGTTCCAAGCTATAATTTACTTTGTATGGTCATCAAATATGAATTTATTTCTATGGTACAAATTGAAAGTAGAATATAATATAGAATGGGTGTAACTGTCACAGTCCAAAACTAAGTGCATGGAAAAAATTGTTAATTGAATCTTCTTTAATAGTGTAGCCCTTGACGCAAATCGTATTATTCAAAAATATTTTCAATAGATAATCTAATACATATACTACATATAGTAGGTATGTATCTCATTGAGTTACATTCTACAAAACCCTAGTGTATTCAGCATATTGCAAGTGTATATGTATAAAAAAAACTCTGATGTTAAAAAAATTAGTGGACCAAAGCAAGACAATGGTTACTAAAGTATTATATAATACTATTATAAATTTTATAAGAGAAATGCATGCGATTTACTTTTGTTAGCAAAGCCTCAAATGACATGGTATAATATACAGAGTGCTAACTAACTAAATCTGTCTGGATATTCAAGCTTCATAAAATTGCAATAGTCCAATAAATAATGATGATGAAAAAGCATAATTAATAAATATGTGTGGGGGTGAGAGACATTATTTGATGGTATCTCTCTTTAAAAAACATCTACAATCATTTCAAATTTAATATGTACAAAAATTATTTCATTTAAACACTCTCTAAAAATGTTTTCCTGAAGATTTGTGATGATAATGTTTCAGTTGTATTTATATATCAGACTATTTCCATCATCTAATAATTGGTATTAAATGTCTTATAAAAAAAATTAATTTTATTTAAATATTCCAAAAACATTCAACTGTTAGTAATAGCACACATGTTAGTATATGCACATTTTGAGAGATATTATTCTCCCTTCTTCTTCAGGTGTTGCTGGCTGACCAGCAACAGTACTAGAGAGTATTACCTTAAAATTCAATACTCAAGGGTCTGATCAGGCTAGCAACACCTGAAGAAGAGGGGAGAATAATATCTCTTGAAATATTGAGTATATACTAACCTGTGCAATAACCGTTGAATATATTTGGAATATTTAAATGAAATTAAATTTTTCTAAAGACATTCAATACCCATATTAGATTATGAAAATAGTTCAATATATAAATACAACTCTCTAAGAACTTCTTTTCTCTCTCTCTCATATTAGATTGTAAAATTAAAATAGTAAAATATCAAAAAGGCCACTCTAGCAGAAATGCCAAAAACTAGACTGGAGATATTGGATAAGTAGGCACTAAATGGGGATTTTACACACTAAGTCTTCTGGCATCCATTGATTACTCTGGTTGGCACAGGGTGGCACTACTATATGGAGAGTTTTGCCTGTTTAATAAGAAATATTGACCTATAGCCTTGACAGCATAATGATTATTCTATTAAACTACTAAGATGTTCCTTAATAATCAAGTTTTTAAGCATATATTTATATTTTAAACAAATTGTATTGTGTTTTGCTGAAAGCAAGTTACGATAACTAAATCATGGCCAAGCGATAAGTCTTGAACATCATCAAAGGTAGTTTCCACTGTTTGCCAACTCCTTGAGTGATTCTTGCATCTCAGTAATCATAAAAAATATAACCCAAGACTTAAAAAATTATAAGAATAAATAAGAGTGTAAAATCTCCATAACCAGTAATAAAGGTTACACTATAGTGCTTTTTTTTTTTTACGTCAGCACAGTGACTCTTACATTACCAGCACATGTTAATGGTATCACTATTCTCTATTTAATAATTGCTCTGATATACATTTACCAACCCCTAATAATAATTTACTAAGGCTGTAACCTTAGAAATAAGCGTCTGAAAAATATGAAGGTAGGGACCTCTATAGGTCTTAAAACACAAGCTTACGCTATGAAGAAAAGAGAGAATCCTAGAGAATCCTTCTTTACTTCAACCTACTTTTATATATAAATAGGTGAAGCTTGGTTGAAGTAAAGAAGGATTCTCTAGGATTCTCTCTTTTCTTCATAGCGTAAGCTTGTGTTTTAAGACCTATAGAGGTCCCTACCTTCATATTTTTCAGATGCTTATTTCTAAGGTTACAGCCTTAGTAAATTATTACTTAATATAATAATGGGCGTTTAATAAAATTTATAATTACAACCACTAATAAATATCTATCTATGTTAGACTATTTGACACATGGAAAAATTTCAAGCTTCACCTCACCTTATTTTGAATCCAAGGTTGTGGATATAACAAATATAAGTATAACCACTATGCCACAAGATCTTTATAATCCAGAAAATTTAAAGAGGATTCTACTTCAAACTAAAAATAAAATAGCAGAAGAAATAATGAAATTTTTCCAATTTCCAATTTAATAACTTCTTTAGACATAAGGATATGTTCCTAAAAATTAAAACACTAAAGTGCTAAAGCACTTTATTATAATACTGTTTACTTAAAAGAGATAAAAATATAAATACATATATAAAGGGAACAATTGGAATCTTATAAAATTATACTTTCAAAAAATTTCAATTATGAAAATGTTATTGTTGTATAAAATTACTTAAGTTTTTAAAAATTGCATCTTGTAATAATATTTTAGATGAACTGATGTATTTTCTATTCTTTATTCATGGCATCATGGCTCAAAATTTATCATAGGCCAATTCCACATACAGACAATGATTTTGATGTAACCAACACAACTTGGACACCTTTTTTAATAATCTTATATAAATATCAAGAAAATAAAGTGTTAGATCAAACATACACACATAATGACAAATAAATATTTCCATTCAGAGAGTCAAGTAACAAAAAAGGCTGATTTTAATTCCTAAACACCTTAATAAATAATCGATGCACAACTTAAACAGTGCAAGCTGTTGAAATGTTTGGTCTATTTTAAAAACTTATTTAGAAAAAGATTTTATAAATTACTTAATATTTAATATTTTAAAAAATACATAAAAAAACATCTGCTTATGTATAGCCACTGAAAGTTTCATCTGAGAACTCTTTGATGTAGGAAAAATTGCCAGAAAATATCGTATGATTAACTTTATTAATCAAAATAATAATAGCCCTGCATGGTTTGCTGCAGAGACAGAGGATTAGACTCTGGTGTTGGAGGTACACAGATCGAGCCCAGTTCTATCGCTATTTGAACTTCTTGTGAACTCTCTAATGGGAAAAAATATATTTCATTAACAATCTCCGACTAAACCACATGCTAAACAATATTATATATACACACATATATTCTACATTAATAGAAAACCTTATTTACAAATAAAAATTGCATCATTTATAAATGGATGTGTAGGTGTGGTAGCAGATATATAAGTGAGTCGAGATGCACGTTGGAGAAAAGAACAAAAGAGTGCTTGTTATTAAAAAGAGTTCAAAATATCAAAACAAAATTCTAAAGATAATGATAATTTATCAGTTTCCGTTTTTGATGACCATAATAAATCATGTATATATGGTTTTGATTTCAATTATAATAATGTAAAAATATTGCAAAGTGAAAGAAATAATAAAAAAAAAAATCAAGGAAGCTATGTTAATATATAAATGCAAGCAATACTTAATCAATAGGCAGGGAGCAAATGTTAAAAACATGGAATTATGGGAAAGTTGACCTTTCAAAGTATTAGTTGACAAAGATTATAAGGATGGCTGAAAGCGCTTCTAAGTAACGTTTATATTTTTTGTTCTTTTTAACAAATTTTATTTACTGTATTTTCTAATATTTATTTATAAGTTTACATATATATTCTTAGATGCAACGTTCGATTTAAAAATAATGTATTCCATTATTAATCCTAAATCATCACTATCATCAATATATCAGTAAGTTCAGATTGCATCACAACTTTAAGAAATATATATATACAAATGTCTTCTATGAATTAAAAAATTAAGTTCAGAATTGCTTGAAATTAAATGCGTATTTGCCTGATTTACTATTGCATGTAAGTTTACCATGCATTAATGGAGACTAATAACATGGTTATTCAGAATTAAATATTTAACATTCTCAAACATAGATAATAACAAGATGTAAATTTCCTTAATATTTGAAATTAAAAGACAAGCACCTTTCGTGTAAGAGAAGTAATAATTATAAATGAAATATTGCAAACCAGATCATTAATTTCTATATATTGTAATTTACCATACGTTTTAAAACAACTGGAAGATGTACATGTAGACATATATATATATATATCCTGTCCTTCCTCCCACTTGTATTTGCACTCATTTTTTCTGGCTGTCAATAATCCACGGTGTGAATAAATATCAAATTTAAACAAATTAAAAATTTATAATTTTAAGCATGTGCCTGCCAATATAAGTAATCAGCCATTTCTCTCTTCTCTTCCCATCTTCTCTCCCGTTCTCCCCCCTTACACCCTCCCCCCATCTCTCTCATTATATCTTCCGTGACTGGAAATATCTATTTTATAACTGCATTATTTTTATTAATGAATTAATATAGAGGGATTTGAACTCAGGATCTTTCAGTCTATTCATTCACTCTATCTCAAGCAGCCAATACACATGACCATCCACGTGCGAAAAATATACATGATCCCCAATACATGTACTTCGTGCAGAATCAGCACTCATCAGTTGGCCCAGATCATAATCTTCCACACATATATAAAATCAGTACTCGGTTTATATTAAAATAGCAACGTGTATATTTTTAAAAATTAAATTACTTTGTGTGTAAAAACTTCAAACACACGTGATATAAAGTTAGAGAAGGCTTGAAATCAAATTTAGTTGATATAATGGAAGTACTACAGAGCAAATAATAACTGTATACTTGCTTGGGAGAGTCATGAGATGTTTAACTAATAAAGTAGTAGATTGAGTGCAAAGTTTCACTGCAAAAGAACAAACTGTTTTTTTTTTTTTTTAAATCTTGTTAAGTAAATCTACAGGGCTTATATGTATGGTACACACATCTACACATCAGAAATCTTCAATTTACTATTTACTTATTTCTTCCAGTATAAAACATAATTAAAATAAATCTTTAATGGCTGTGAGTTTTCCTTAATTTCTGCTTTCAAAATTCTAATAATAACACATTTAAAATGCAGATCCTTGAGAGTGGAATAATTACATGCACAATAATAAAATAAATTACTTTCATTTAAAAAAAAAAAAACAACAACAACTTCATGACAGTCAATTAAAATCAATAAATAAATCTTATTAATTGCAGAGAAAATTTAAATATTAAAACTTTCATCAGGTAAGCTTAATAAATAAATTCTCTCTCAGTTTGTTTCTGATGCTGAGATCACATGTAAGACTTAAGGATATAAAAAGTTCCTTTAGTATTGAGATGAAAATCACTAAATATTAACTGCTGGACTATGTTATGTAAATAGTGAACAATGACCAATAAACACAAGCTGTCATATTCAATATATCTATTTTTTCATTAAAATAACAGGTATTGCCACTCAATGCAAGCTAGAGTAATCAGTGGATGCCAGAAGGCTTGTGCATAAAATCCCCATCTAGTGCCTACTCATCCAATATCCCAGACTAGTTTCTGACTGAATGACAGTAGTATAGAGAGTTTTGCCTGTTTTAATAACAATTAAGAGCAAGCATAAGAAATAGTGATCATGTGATGTTACAGAGGTCTTATTAATAGATTCACAAGATTAATGATGGTCATGAATAGAGGTTAACAACAACCATTGTTAGGTAGCTGCAGTCATCCTCATAAACTATGCTTAATGGCAAATTGATGTATAATAAATCCGCAATCATAATTATGCAAAGCTGTCTTGCAATACAAAAAAAAGAATAATTGTTAAGCATATGAAATATAGGAATATACTAAAGTATCATTATATAAAAAAGTGCTGATTGAAGATAAGTGATAAATTGAATTTCAGTATAAAATAAAAGCACCGAGCTTATAACAAAAAGATGTTAAACCACTAAACATCACACAATTGCCATTTCTTATGCTTACACAAGCTGTTTACACAGAGGCTAAACTCTCCATACAGTAATGCCATCAGTGCAAGTCAAAGTAATCAATGGATGCAAGAAGGTTTGAGCATAAAATCCCTATCTAATGCCAACTCATCCAATATCCTGACTAGTTTCCAGCTTATGGCTTTCATCAATGTTGAGCCTTGGAACTGAGAGCACTGCACCTAGATCTTAGGACCTAAGATCTAGGTGCAGTCCTTCAGATCCTAAGTTTCTTACTGATGGAAGCAAAAATTAAAAACTAGTCTGTGAATATTGGATGAGTATGCACTAGATAGGGATTTTATGCACAAATCTTGCATCCATTGATTACTCTGGCTTGCATTGGTGGTGCTGCTGTATGGAGAGTTAGCCTCTGTGTAAAAATATTTTAATTTAATTTATGAGGAACAAATATATTGTCACTTGGTTAAGTTTATCTTGTCAGCTAATTCTACCCTTGCACAGAAAACATCTAAAAAACAGGCAGTCCTTTACTTATGCACACCTGACCAATATAAATCCTAAAAAAAAATGTATATGACTTTTTCAGATGCAATGAAGTAAGTTTCAATGGAGTGGAGTTTTTTAATTATATATTAATATACAAAATATATCCTGGCATATATATATATATATATTTATATTGTAAAGCAAAAAAAAATGAAAAAATATAATGTATACATCAACACAGTCCTCAATTCTTATGATTCTAGTGCTGAATGAAGGACTCCTGTGATATATTGCAATTGTTTAAAATATTTTGATATTATACATCATGGCTAATAATAAATATGCAACTGAAAGGAAAGTCTGACTTAATAAAAGTTGATTTCAATGGAAAGCCCCAATAATAAATCAAAGACCTTCTGTGTATTACAAAATGTTATATGTAATCATGGACACACACATACATAACACAAAACTTTGAATTTTGGTTAAGATTATCACAATCAGTAAATGGGAGAAAATTTAACATGGAAAAAATTCCATAGTGTAATGGTATAAATTGCACTGATGATAAATCATCCTCGTCCTTATAAAATAATTAATCAATGACCACTGAATAAATATAAAAGCATATGCAAATGAGACAGCATAAAATGAACTGGGTATAATAATCAGCATCACCAATTGTATTAATAAACATATCCACAATCATCAATAATAATCAGTCAGTCATGAAATCAACATTAAACCATTCGTAATGTATGGAGTAATAAGGAGTGACATGGGGAAATGGGAAACCACATCATCATCCCCTTACATCAATAAATATATAAAGATTAAATATAAAATAGATTAAATACATAAGGAGCAATGACACATGTACAAATGAGTCAGTATGGATTAACCATATAGTAGTTATATTATTAATAAATTATAAACTACATCATCCTCAGCATAAGACAAAAATAATTAAATCAAAACTAATCAGCAATCAACAAAGAACAGTCAAAAATCATAAAACCAACATTCAATCTTGAGACTGGATTTGAAAGAGGTTCAATATAGACAGACAGGCTACTTATCAAGCCATGACCAAACTTAGGGCAGAAATACAACACAAAATTCTGATGCACATACTTAAATGCTAATCCATCATTCATAATAAAAAATAATGCTGGAACACTGATACATTCTGATCATCATCAATACTCTGGCCATATAATATAATTTGTGTACTGGTCAACTATATACTTAATTTCATAGAAAACAAAATGCAGTGAATGGACTTTAAAGATGATACCTTTGTGCCATCCAGTTATCATACGAATGTCCAAACACTAACATAAACCCCTAACATCCATAAAAACGTTATGTTCTAAACTAGCTCATGGAGCAAAAACTCTAGGGACTGTGATTGTGAACAAATATAATAGCTAATTCTAAATAATTTATAGGTTTACTCTACTATAAGTAAATAGTTTCTGGGATAATTTAAAAATGTTTAAAACATTAACCCTTTAACTGATTCCTTCAACTTATTTAATCTTTGTCTAATTTTTGTATTGGTCCACTACTTAAATCTGAGAACAATATTAGTTGTCAGTTTCATTTCCCGTCGGTTTCTATTGATAAAATATTAATCTAAAATACACAGAATTTTTTTAATTCAGCTTCTAAAAATTGAATAATATTAGATTCAAATTTATTAAATGTAACAAAAAATTAATAATAATGTTAATAACTGAAGAAAAATATAAGAAAAAATGTTTAAAAAATAGCCAGTGATAAAACAAAAGAATTATATTTCAACCAATCTGTGGTGTCATTATTCAGTCCGTAGCTGTCAACATAATTTACTTTTCTGAAGAGCTATCATTTTCCCAAGCTTATTTTTCTTGTAATATTTAAAATTTTTCGAATCAAACTTTATATTTCGATAAAGTAATGTAAAATCTTATTTATGAATGTAAAAAATTATGATAGATATAATTATTTACTTCAAAATATGAAAGTGTACCATATTTCATTTTCAGTTCTGAATTTGTCATTTAGAAACATCTAATCACGGTCAGTAGCAATAATTGTTTTCATTACTGATCATTTCTCCAAACGTATTTTTCTTGTAATATTTACAATTTTTCAAATAAAACTTTACATTTCGATAACAAAATGTAAAATCTTATTTATGAATGTAAAAAATTGTGATAGATATAATTATTTACTTCAAAATATGAAAGTGTACCACATTTCATTTTCAGTTCTGAATTTGTCATTTAGAAATGCCTATTTATGGTCAGTAGCGATAATTGTTTTCATTACTGATCATTTCTCCGAATGTATTTTTCTTGTAATACTTAAAATTTTTCGAATCAAACTTTATATTTCGATAAAGTAATGTAAAATCTTATTTATGAATATAAAAAATTACGATAGATATAATTATTTACTGCAAAATATGAATGCATAAAAGATTTTATTTTGATTTCTTTAGAAATGCCTATAATTCAAATTACAATTGTTAGGTGTCAAGAACTAGTCTTCAAAAGCGATTAATTTTGCAAGCTTATTTTTCTTGTAAAATTTAAAATTTTCTGAATCAAACTTTATATTTCGATAAAGTAATGTAAAATCTTATTTATGAATGTAAAAAATTACAATAAATATATTTATTTACTTCAAAATCAATTATGAACGTGTAGAACATCTTGTTTTAGTTTCTGACTTTGTCATTTAGAAACACCTACAACACAATTTCCAGATTTGGCAGGCATCCAATCAGAGAAAAGAGACTGGTCTAAGCACCAATAGCCGGCAAAGAAAATTGATTTTTTTTTTCAAAATATAATGCTATATGTGGACATTTTTAAAACTACAATTTTAAATTTTGAATTTCCTATAAAATAAGCCTGAAATGAAGAAATTGTGACCAAAATTGACCAAGAGATGGTATATGCTACATCCAAAAAGTGTAAATAGCATTTTGGCCTAGTAAACTAGCAATGGGATCTAAACAAAAATAACAACTGAGGGGTTAAGCTATATTAAAATCAAGTCACACATGGTCAATTTATGTAACAGCTGAAAAAATAAAGACATTAACCCTAAAATAAATATTTTAAACAATTATTTAATAAACTAACTGAATAATAGTAAAAAGATTAAAAATGACATGATAGTATGACAATTTACACATTCTCATCAAAAATATAGTTTTATATTAAAAAAAAGATTAACTATTTCATTTTCATTTATTAATTGAATAAACTTTTCTATCATTGAATTACTTACTTTTCAATAAATAAAATTGAAAAAGGGCTTTTCAATTAAAGAATTAATGAGTTAAATTATGTTAAATTCTTTGCATAATTTGAGGGTAGGGAATAAATGAATAAAACAAATATGTTTTAAAAGACTTGTTAAATGTAATAAAAAGTAAAATGCCTAAAAACACCTTTTATAATGAAGAGAAAATCAAATTAATTTAAAAAAGTATGTTTCAATTAAAAAAATTCTTTTATAAATTTAAATGCAATGTGCACATTACGGAAAATACATTTTATCAGGGTTTTATTTTTCTTTGGAGTCCTTTGTAGTTGTAATTTACAGTTTTAGGTTTCCTTCTTAAAACTTCCATTCCATGTTAATTTACACAGTCATTTTTTTCCATTTTGCAATAAAATATTTCAGGCTAACACATAGAAAAAATTTGTCCATTTTTCTTTCTAAAAAATTTTTCACTCAGGCTAACATATAGAATCACTCATGCTCCTGATTGGAAACATGGTTATACCAATGTATCACTCATCTCTATGTAATATCTATAATAAAACAATTTCTCAGAATTCAAATATGTATGAGGCTAATAATCTATTATATATTAATGATTTATTAAATATTAATATAAATGAAGGCAGATTTAAATAAAAAACTATAACTATTTAGAAATAAATTATATATATATATTACAATTAAAAAAATAATAATAATAATGGTAACAAACTATTATAAACAATCCTTAAATTCACAGAAGAACTTTCGGTTAATTTCTTGAACCTGCCTCAACTGCCATTAAAATTCAAAAAGAAAACAAAGTGAAAGCAAACGTCATCAATTCAAATTCCAGGAATCTCGTATTTTAATGTTAGCAGATTGCCTATTTATTAAATGCATTTTATTCCTATTTATAAAAATTGCCTCCTTAATTTTTCTTCTGCATTGTTTTCTTTTTGAATTTTAATGGCAGTTGAGGCAGGTTCATGAAATTAACCGAAAGTACTTCTGTGAATTTAAGAATTGTTTATAATAGTTTGTTACCATTATTATTATTGTTTTTATTGTAATTACATTTTTTTAATTAACGGACATTTTATATATATATATATATAGAAAAATTACTTCAAGGATATTTTTTCTTCTTACATTTTATAGTGAACTGGTTACATGGAGATAGATATTATTTAGATTTAGCTAAACTTAGCACATATTGTTCTTTAAATACATTTTAAAAATTATTTCATCTAAACTAACCTGGTATGCTCTTCACAGGCTGAAATTTTATTGCATTCTTCTTCAGCAGCTGAATCAGGAATGACTGTTGTCTTCAACAGTCTGCTTAACACTCTTATTGTCTTCAACAGCTTGATATGAGTTCTTCCTGCTGTTCTCTTCAACAACTTGAATAAGACTGATTCTGCTTACAAAAAAACTAGTTTAATAATTTACCTGTACCCCTATTTTTGGAACAAACCTGCTCCCACCAATTACAATCCTGCCACCAATTGCAATACTGTCTCCCATATGGTCAAATTCCACACTGACCAATTAGGTTTATTTTTTAAAAAAAACATTGTTTAGTTATTTCCTTCCTTTTTTAATAATTACAAATATTCCAATCATCATTTTGAAATTCCTCTTTAATTAGTTTTTTTTCCTTCCAAAAAGTCAAGACAATCAAATTAATTACACTCACCTGATAAACACTGCCTATTGTCTTGAAGAGAGATAAAGAGAAAAGAAGAAAAAACAATTCCAATTATTTAAAACAAAATTTAACAAAATGTTAAAATTTAATTTTTCCCTCTTTTTCTTTTACAACTTTATCTCTTTTAAAAGTTAGAATTAAAATTTTATAAGTAATTTACTGAAGAGAAAATTTTCTTCTCTTGATACATTTTCAAAGTTAAATATAAAACTAGTGGATAGATAAAATTATTAAAAAAAAAAGAACATAAGAAATTATTTATCTAATTTTATATTTTTCTCTCTCTTTTATAAACATTCACAAATTATAATACATTTCAAATATTCACATTATGTTTAAAATAACATTTGAATATTCTCATATTATCAGGTGGTGCAGAAAATATTTAAATAAATATCCATTATTATTATAGAAAAGATATAGTAAAATTAAATATTATATTCCCACAAAAATTTTAAAAGTGTATAAGATTGGCATGGTCAGAGTTGGCCCACTTACACTATTACAATAGTATTGTAGAGATACTATTAAATATTTTGAATTATTTTGCAGTCTTTTATGTCAGTATGAAAAGTTGCCATACCAATACTAGAAGAACACTAAGGCAAATAATGTTAATCATCCTCAGCACTCACATGCTATGTCATAAAATAGATTTCATAATCACTAAAATCCAGTCCCATATTAACTATCAAAGGAACATTTACAGAAGCCATGAATAAACATAATGAAGCAGTTAAAATAACTCCAGTTTGAAAAGATTCATACTGATCAAAAACAATTTTCAGTTGAAATCTGTTTATTATTAATAACTATCTTTATCCTGTTTTCTGATATGTTCTGATTTTATGTGGAAAATATCATTTTGATATATTTATGGATTTGAAATCAAATATTTTAATTAAATTGTATAAATTAAACTAAATAGCTTCCAGCATCTCGAACAAACATTTGAATGACCTTCCTATTTGAACAATAATGAGTGTGTCTTCATCCGAAACAGTGGTATAACATTAATACTATCGAGCAACAAGCACATGGTTAAATTCTATACATGCATGTGTGTGATTGTAGCAATAGTTTTCTTGGGGATATCATGCAGGAATCCTTGATCATAATCAGAATAAATTTGATTGGATATTTGTGTCTATAAAATTAATTATTCATAAATAACAAATATTTAAAAAATTCCACTTAGTGATCATTTGATATTTTAATAATTATCTTATTTTCCTCAGGGCTAATGTGTTCTTGAACAACTACTGCTATTAAATCAAAATCACAATTTTTTCAATAATTGCTTTGTTGTTATGAGAATTTTAATCAATCATACTGTGCATGGTTTGGTACAGTTGGTAAAGCATCCAACTTCGGATAAAGAGATCCCAGAATTGATTCTGGTGCTCGATCTTCTTATGAACTCTGGAGCAATAAAGCCCTATGCATTTTTTAATCAATCAATCATAAATAAAGCTAATAACATTATTTTGAAGACTCCTTGCTTAATTAACTTATTGAAATTCTTGCTTGCAGTTGCATAATGGAAACACATAGTTGTCAAGGTTATTATAACCAGAAGTTTAATCTCCAATACTCATAGTGAAACTACTTATCCTTTATGCTGAAAACTGAATCCCAAATTTTCCTTACCATCAAGCTATTCCATTAAACTAATTGATTTCATTTAATAATAATATATACATAAATTATTAAAACAAGGCATAAATTTCATAACTTGCTTTTAAGTTTGCATTTAAATGATCACTAGATGGATCTTACCAATAGCTCTAATCAAGCTTTATTTTTATAAGTGCCAAAAGAGAAAGAATTCAAAATCTCTATCATTAAGTTCCTACCTCCACACCAATTGGGTTCGAGCTTATGGCTCACCTCAGTGGAGAGCTGGGACTCTAGAAACTAGATCTAAAATACTAACTCAAAAGTCAGAACTTATAAAACACATTTCTATCAATTTGAAAGTTTGAACTTTTCAGACACGTAAATGTCTTCAAATCCAGCTTTGCAAACCAGATAGCTATATGGATCTGAATTCAGCTCAGTTTCACTATATAGTAATAGCCTCTGCAATATAGCATCACAAAAGCCTTCAAAGGTACACTTATAATAATTAATAAAACAAGTCTGAATTCAAACCCATATAGCTATCTGGTTTGCAAAGATGGATTTGAAGACATTTATATGTCTGAAAAGTTCAGACTTTCAAATTGATAGAAACGTATTTTATAAGTGCTGACTTTTGAGTTAGTATTTTAGATCTTTTCCAGACCTCCACTGAGGTGAGTCATAAGCTCAAAATCAATTGGTCTGGAGGTAAAAACTTAATGACAGGGAGATTTTGAATTCTTTCTCTTTCGGCACTTATAAAAATAAAGCTTGATTAGAGCTATTGATAAGCTCCATCTAGTGATCATATATATATATCCTAAAATATATCAGCATAGTTTATTTATTGTAGGATGAAGAAGTCTACTATTCTTCCACATACTAAGTTTGTAGGTTTTTAAATTTCATTTTCAATTTTGCATAATAAAAAAAATTGTAGCTCATTTTAAATTGCTCTATATTCACTTGAAAAACTTTTATCATATTTTTAGGCATTCAATTTTATATCTTCAGAAGTTGCCCAAAAATTATTTTTTGAAAAACAAAGAATTTCAGGATCCATCCTCAACTGAAATGGCAATTTTTGAAAAAATAAAGTTGACAATACAAAAAAAATGTCACTATATTTTGAAAATAATTGATTGTGATTATAAAAAATAATTGTCTTTTTTTTTTTTTAAATTCCATCATGGTTTGCCTATATACACAGATTCTCCATTCCTTGTGATGTGATTCTTTTTTCTCAGTGATGAAAGCTTTTATTCATCAAAAAGACAAAGAGATGATTACATGGCAAAATGAAATTCAAGTACAATATGGTGAAGGGGGAGGGAATACATATGAAATGGGAAGGAGATATGGAGTTGGTATGTAGTTCAGGCAAAGAACAGTCTTTGGTAAAAAGCAATGTTTATAGACTTGGTTGCACTGTTGGATTGATATGAGGATCCATATGCGACACAAACTTTGGAGGAATTGCTATATGTTAAGTCTTTAGAGGTTTCAGGAGTGAATGAGGATATTTCTGAGTTATGCTTAGATGCAACAGGCTGATTTTTTTCCTTTGTAGATGATTAATTTTAGTTTTCCCCGTTGTGCTTGGAATGACATTATGATTGGTCATGTTGTTCTTTTTGACTTGCTTTTTACCTTTGATAGAGCAAACCACAGCCTGGGAGGAAAATCCAGAGGACAAGAAGATGGAGACTTTGAAATAAGTTCTTTGCTGATGATGTTTTTAGTTAAGTTTTGTTTGAAATACAATTTGGATAAAATTTGGGTAATTTTGAAGATTTTAATATATTAATGTAAAAGCATGTGCTGTGATTCTTGTAGATGGATCTCTGTTCTTTAACATATAGATATTCTTGACTTCTCTCTCCCTCAATATTGCTAAGCATTAACATTTCTTCCACTTCAGACTATCACTTCTGGTGTCTGAAATTGCTTTAACTGTACTTAAGATTTTTCATTGATTAATTTCTGCCTGAAATTTCTAAGCATCTTCTCCAATACTATAATTCAAAGATGACTTTTTTTAACTTCTAACCACAACATCAAACATTAACAATCATATGTGAACACTAGACTGATAAGGAAAATGACTATTCTTGCTTAAGTCTATACTGAGATATATATATATATGCTTTAATATTTGATATAAATGATCAAAAGCAACATGAAGCACCATAACTCTACCTGTTTCTTTAAAACAATCCAATGGCCCAATTTTTGGCCAGAGAAGAATAATTATTTTATTTGGCATTTACAAGTAGTCTATTATTTCTTTTTTTTTTATTTTAAAATAAAATGTTTGAAGTCTCTATCACATTTCATTACTAATCTTATACTATCTCCATATTACCATTGTTCATCTTTCTGATCTCTATTCTATTATTAACTTCTACTACTTTTAGTTATATGCTGAAAAATACTCTCATTAAAGATTGTGATGCGAAAATGCTTTTTCAAGATGAAATCATTTGGTGACACCAACTTCTTTTACTGCGACTTAAATTGTTCATGTGAAAGATTATGGGTTGTCTAAAATTTTGATATTTAAGTGTGCTTCAAGCTCTCGTAATATACAATAAATAAAAAATACTCAATGTTTTTGTTTGATTCCACTTCTTAATTTTTAATAATAATCGTATTGTATGCTTTTGTCCTCGTATATGTATTTTGTATTTGATCGTACAGTGCAGTATCTAACATATTTAAGCTGTGTATGTGTATTCTATTTAAGCTGTGTATATGTATTCTCCTCTAAAAACTGTTTGCAGTTTTTTAATTATTTTTATTATTATTAAATCTAAAATAAATATAAAAATATTTTTTTTAATCGTAATCTGAATTTTTTCATAAATCACAATCATATTTAATAGCTTGTGTTAAATGATAGTACAAAAAAAAAATATGATAACTCAATATCGGGCACTCATCATGCTTTATGTTTATTTGTTTTTTACACACAGTGCGTTGTCCAGATTAATCTGTAACATTTACTCTCTATATAAAAATAATGATACCCATTAACCAACCACAAGTGAAAGATTAGTTAGGATGACTATGAGTGTCTCCTAGTGAGAGAAAATGTTAGGCATAATTCACAAAGAGAATTTGTTCTTTCTCGATCAGATTTATGTATCATAATAAATTTTATCCCAAGATTCACCTAGCCCGGACTTAAATCCCCGGGCCTAAACACTATGCCATGATGCTCATATGTGATCTGATTCTAAATAATAAAAGCAAAAATATATTTGCTTTTCTTTTTCTATTTTTAACTTTTTTTTTTTTTAATTTCAACACTCAATATTTCTTGCTCTTTTCTCGCTTTCTTTAAAATAATCTCGACTCATTATAGTTTATTTTAAAAGAATAATCGATTTAATTGTGTTTTTTTTATATACATAAAAACAAATCCATACTGTAAACAATAATTTATAAATGAATTTTTAAAAACAACTGAAACATTTATTTCATGTAATTTTTATTTATTTATCTTTTTTATGAAAATAAAGAAATAAAAGTTTTCAAGTACTGTGATATCATTAAAAGCAAATTCAATAAACAAATGAAAATATTTCCCCAAGAATAGACAAACCATCTTGAAAGAAAAACAAAAGAAAAAATCAATTCTCAACAATACTATTTCACAAGTGGAAAATTACGTTGATTAACAAGTCTAAATGAGAGAAAGAAAAAATCACACAAAATAAGCAATATATGTGCACGCGTGTGCACACAAACAGAGAGAACAACACTATTCTAGAATATTTATCAGTTATAATAACAATAAAGCTATAATTAAACCACGGTCTCAGTTCTCCTTATAGTGCAACCTCTCTCTCATCACAGTAATGATTTTTCATATTACAATATTTTGTTTTCATAATCAGCTCATCAACTAGAATTTACCCAAACCTTTAGCTAAATAACCATTTACTAACCAGTAATGGATTTCTAGATACTACCCTCACGATGCTTGAAGGGGAAAAATTCTAACCACGCTTGTGATCTGAAAAATATTGACAAAGTTTATCTGGATAGATTCAAACACTAGCCATTGACTTGGCAAGCTAAATGCTAATCTCTATGCATATTTTGACGGCACCTAGAATACAATTTATTAGCATTTGCTACCCACAGTGATGAAATAATTAAATCTCAAATTCAATAAATATATTAAGTAGAATACATTTCACACGAACATTATGTATATTTGTTCACTATATTAATATGTATAAAAAACAATTCATTATTCATAATTACATGCATGCTGGAGGCAAAGTCTTCAACTTTTTTAACGTTTTTCCATTGAGAAATAGTAAAAAAACGGTTTAGCAGACTCAACAATTATAGGTTGGTAAGAGTTTTTATGCTTTACTTTCTAGTTAATACAGACATCAATTTGTTCCAATATATGAATTTTCACATAGACTAGTATTGGTCCAGCTATCAGAAAAAGCTTCCAAGCCTGCTTGGAAATTCTCATGTTTTGTAAAAAAAATTAGAATTTCACACAGAATCACATTATGTTCAGAGAGATGTAATACATCTAAGTATGATATTATAGAATTAACAAATAATGCAAAAACTATAATTGAATATGGTCATATATATTTAATAGACACATACATATTTATTTATCCAAATGTCACACTTTAAAATATATAATGAAAATTTTATGCATAGTATATATATATTGACAGGTGAGGTTTTGGGGCTCACACAACTCCTGAAGAGAATATCTGACTACAGGCCTGAGGCCTTTAATCATGTACACGTGAGGTCATGAAGTATCAAAATTCCATTTAATTACTAAATTTATTTTCCTTCATTTTCTTCAATAGAGAATTGGTTCCAGCATTTTTTGTTCATCGTCAAGTCACTCTCCTCGCATCTGTGAGTCCATGTTCACTGTGTATATACTTACATGTATATCTATACAGATATGTGAACATAATCATATATTAATGACTGTAATGAGCATGTAATTAGTTTTACAGCATATCAAATATATAATGCTAAGAATGTAAACCTATTTCATAGAACAAACAAATCTGAATACATTTCTAAGGCAATTTATACACAATTCGTTAAAAACCTCACTTGTAAATTCTTGATTGTTCAATGAAATGGCTTTATAAACATATATATATATTCAAATTTGAAAATGATACCTCAACATTGTAACAACCAATAGCAAATTTTCTTTTTAGGATTGTTTGTATAACCACTCAAATTCTTATCTAATGAAACAAATTTATCATGGTAAAAGATATTATTTGACTCTGTGGCTAAAGTAGTACACTGTACTTTCACAGTCAGCACATCAACACTCATCTAATCATCCCAGGTACCTTTTTATGACCATTGTTGGTTTGTAAATGAGTCATCCAAAGGTGGGGTAGATGACATCCTAATCATTATTCTGTGAGAATTCCTAAATCAACTGGGTTTCATCAAATGGAAAATAAGGTTGCAGTTTTAATATGTTTAAAAATTTAATGAAGAATAAAGTGAAGGAAGTAAAAGTACATTAATACAACTTTATAAATTAAAAGTCCTCATTGTGTAATGAGTCCGGCATTTTACTCTCATGATTTATGAACAGAAGTTCAGTTCAGATAAAGCTTAGATATTTTTGCCAGGTAGCTAAGAATTACGATTATATTAAGAATTTTCTAGCCACTAACCCATATCAACTCAGCAAGCTATTGAACGAGTAACTAGTTCATCTTAGTTGGAGACTAAAAATAATAAGAGCCAATCAAATGAGTCTTGATTAATTAAGTTGTAAATACATATATATCAAAACTACTTGATGGAAAATATCATCAACAAATTAATTATTTTAGTAAATACATTACAATGGTTTTTTGTAAGTGCCAATGAACAAATATTCTTAAACTTTTATTTTCTGCTAAGAGAACCTTTCCAGTTGTAAATGCCATTTTCTATGAAATGATTGAAGGTATGTAAATATTATAATACACCAAAAAATTTGATCAACAATACTTGAGAAACCTAAAGTTTATAGAACGCAAGCACATTTAGAACATATCTTTCAAAATGCATTAATAATTTAATGTAATAATTGGGGGGGTGTTTTTATGCCTTACAAAATTGTTTAAATGCAAGGGTGGTTATTATTTTAAAAACTATTACAAATATAATGTTTTTAAATAATACATGCTTTATAAAAACATTTTTAATATTAAACTACTCTGTTAAGTATCATCATTTAATAAAAAGTGCACTTTGACATATCACAACAGTAATGATTTATAACAGGGGTCCTCAACCCTGTGCACGCAGGCACCACGGTGCCCACAGACCATTTTACGTGTGCCCACCGCTATCTGAACATGATAAAAAATTATTTATCTGATACAAATAAATTTAGTTTTTAATTTTTTTTTATAAATTATTGTATTATATTGTAATCAAATTGTAGGGCATACTATACTTTTACAGCGTAAAAATATAAACGTTAATTATATGTTAAAATTTTATTTTTGCAATAAATATTTTTTTGTACATTATGTGTATTATTAACAATGTCCAACTATAAATTTAGTTTGAAAAAATAAATAGTGCCCCCCACCTGGCCGGTATTATAGAATGTGCTCTTAAGTGCAAAAAGGTTGGGGACCCCTGGTTCATAAGCTTGTTTATTTGTGTATGTGTGTGTGTTGGGGGAGGGGGTTGTCTGGAAATACCTGTATTCGACTAAAAACTTAAATGACCAGATAAAGTATTCAATGTGTTTAAATATTTTCAGGCATTCAACAAAATAAAAAATATGATAATCAGCTTACACAACATATTAGATAGATAATACTAAATTATAATTTCTACTATATTTTTATCACTATTAGCAGATTTGTTTATTTTTATTTTAAATTTTTGATGACTAATTTTAAGTTCCGCTCTACTGTTTGCTTCTAAATATCTAAACGCAGTGATCCCTCAATCCCAAAAATGACTGTAATAATAATAATCAGCCTTTTGAGGAAAAAAAGACTACGGTCATCCCAACTTCAAAAAAAAGAGAGAGACCGAGAGAAATTACCCCAAAATTGGGTTTTGCGATGACTATACAAAAATCTTGAACCACAATTACATCCACATATAGAAGAACATGCTGACCCAATTTTCTGTTTATTTGTTATTTTACAATGTTATCTTTTAGTTTTCTTAGCAGATAACCCACCTTTCTGAAATACTTCAATACCATGTCTAATTGTAGCTCTTTGGTGTTTTCTATTCTCTGCTATATCTTCCCAAAGGTAACAATTGACATTTCACTTCTTTAGAATACCTTTGATATAATTCTTGTAATATAGATGGGATCTATCTCTCCTATAAAACTCATATTCAGATTCACTATAAAACCCTCTTTTAGAAAATCTTCCACTATTCATTCATTGTACATATCTAATCCAATAAAGATATGATTTTACAATAATGGATTCAATAATATTGTAGCATGTAAACTGATGAACATATACATTGTTTTTAGATCTAGCCATTGTATTGTTAAAACATTATGGAATGTCCTTAAATGAAACTTTTCTAATATCTTTATATTGCACTGAGAGGGTATCCAAGTTTAACATCCATACAATAAATGAGGTAAAACAATAGATTTATATATATATATATCTAACAGTTGTTGGAATAGTTGTTTCCCTATAATGATATACTCTTATCTTTTAGCTTGTTAAAAATAACAGCAGTGCACTGCAACTTGTGTTGGATCCCCAACATCTAAGTGCACCCTTCTATTTATAAACTATGAAGGTATGGTTTGCATTCTCAAGTTGATAACCATCTAAGCTGAAAGTTGCTGAGGATTTTTCTTCCATTACTGACTAATAAAAAATTTGAATTTTTTTGAAGTTAATTAATAAACTGAGATCTTATATAAGATGCATTTAAACATGAAGAATATTTTATAAATTGTCATTTGGTGGCAAAAATAGCACAATCATTAGCAAACTGTAAATCCAGAATCCAAGAAGATGAACTTGTTTTTGCTTTTACCTGATTCAAATATTTGATCTCTGACTGATTAAGCTGCCTATAAAAATTGAAAACAAAGTTGGAGCCAATACACAACCTTGATTGGCACCAGTTTTCATTTCAAATGCCTCAGATTTTCAACACGCAGTAATAACATTCCCTCTCATTCCATCATGTAGAAGCTGTATAATACGAATAAATTTTGGTGGATAACCAATTAATTTCAAATAATGCCATACACCTATCCTATTAATTGAATTAAATGCCTTGATTAAATTAATAAAAGCAGTCTATACATCATTCCTTTGTTTCAGACCCTTTTCTTCCATTTGTATGGCAACAAAAATATATGTAGTGCTTCTTGATTCCATAAAACCACACTGAATCCTTGGTAACCATTCATCTATAACTGGAAGTAATTTATTCAAGAAAATTCTTGACAGCTGTAGTGGATTAGTAAAGATATTCCATGATAATTACTGCAATCTTGATTTATTTCCTTTGTTTAACAATTAAAATGTCCTTAAGATCAAATGGCACATCTTCCATGTCTAGAATATATCACCACCATATTTTAAAACTTCTACAGGGTATTTCATTAGGACCTGTAGTCTTTCAATTTTTATGATTATGAAGAGCTGTTTGGACATCATTAAACTGGATGAATATCTTTGTCAAAATCTGAATAAATAAAATGGATAATATCAATTCTTGTATTATTATTCAAAATAATCTTTTCACTTGTTCAAAATATTATTATCACATGTAAGATAAAGCCATTGCTTGATTTAATAGGATTATGATACTGTTTCTCAATGCATCAAAAAAAAAAAAGATCTACAATGAATACAGTCAGAAAACGCCTGTATTTTCTTTGTAGTTTTAATCCACCAATCATTTTTAAGTCTTTTTGTCAATCTTTGATTTTTCTATTTTCAGATCTTTATTATGAAGTTCCGCATTTAATCTATTATTTTGCCAAACCAAAAATGCCATATGTGTCTTTTTAAGTGAATCATTAATAATATGATCATTTACAAAAAAACAATCATAATTATTCTTTTTATTGAATCCAAGAATAGATTTATTTGCATCCATAACACTTACCTTGGGAGAATTTTATGTTCAGTAATAAGAAATTTTGATCCACATTAGCAATTTTAGTGTTTAATAGCTGAAATTTAGTATTAAGTACATTTTTCTAATGAACAAACATCAATTTTTTTATGATTATGATTAGAATAATACCTATTTCTTAATGCATGTATCATTTTAATATTAGAGTATACTAATCTGGGTTTGTGAGTGCTCATATAAAGTGAGCTTCTATATTCTGAATCCTAACAATAATATAATCTATTCAATGCCATTGTTTTGAGCATTAATGCATCCATGTATTTCCTTTGTAGCAATTTTTCCGCCTAAACAAAGTGTTTGTGAAAGTCAATCCATATGTTGTGCAGAAATTTAATTACAACAAACCATTTGAATTTATAGCCCCAATACCATTACCTCCAATAACTTTTGGCCAAAATCCACTCTTTGTACCAACAAGTGCATTGAAATCTCCAAGAAGAAAAAATTGATCTTTTAATTGTATTGCTGTAAACAAGTAATAAAATATTTCCTTCTCTCAATCCAAGTTTGGAGCATAGGTACTGATAAAATGAGCTCTAGTACCATTATGCAAGGTAAGTTTTAAGATCATTATTAATCTTTCATCGGTACAATGAGGAATTCCAACAATAGAAAATACTAAATTAGGTTTTATAACAAATCCAACACTATGCACTCTTCTTTCACCAACCCATCTGCCTTTTAAAAAAACATCTATCCATCCAACTATTCTATTTTCCTTTGGGAGATGAGTTTCATTAAGACAAACTATATCAATCTTGACAGTTCTTTATTCGTAATTGCAGTCATTTATTCTAGTCTTGAAAAGTTTGTATCAAGTAAAGTTCACATATGCCATGTCCTTATATTTAGAAGGAAAAAACCCAGAAGCAGATTGTCATAAAAAAATATCATACATGTAATGTGTTGCACATTCACTTAATGTAACTATGACTTGGGGTTCAAATCCAGGTTGAATAAATCTTAGAATTTATGCTGTCAAAACCAATTTAGGATTGATAGTCAATCAATCTAGCTATACTGTATTAATAAAATAAATACATATGTAACACTTACTGTCTAGCAGATAAAAACATTCCAAGTTAATCTGGATTGGTCAGATAGGGTTCAATATGGTGACTTAAATCAAAAACTATGACTGTAATATGATACAATTCATCATAGGTTGAGATACTTTCCTTTAGTGCTACCACTGACATTGACTATACTACCACTGCTGATATTATTCTTACTATAATAAAGCTCTAAACAAAAGATGCAAATATAAAAGATGCTAAGATTATATGCAGTAAACACATAATAATAATCAATGGCTCAATTACATAGGAGCATAACACAACCACCAATGGTAAAGGCACCTCATATCACAATAGTTTGTTTTTGTAGTCAATGGATTACTGGATCATGTGAACAATCCAGATTGTTTTTACATTCTTTAACTTCTGGCTAATAACAGGAAGTCATCTATTTGCTAACTATTATCTGGGCTAACTATGTGATATCTTACTTGGAAATAATATTATTCTCATCTTGGCTGCCAAAACAAACTTTACCAAGATATATTCATAAAAATAATTAGAAATGTCACACTGTGTGATGTTTATTTCTACAATAATATACTGCTTTTTTTTTTGTTTAACAGTGTTAATTTTATATATTTTTATAAATACAAAGAATGGACAAAATAATATACACTTGTCATATTAACACCATATTTTTTTGGTATCATAGAAATGGGATACCAATGTAACATTTTTTTATAAAAATAAAAAAAAACTTAAAAAGGGAATTAACCCGAGTCTCATAAACTTGAGAGAGGAAAGATCTAAGCTGACTTTAAAAGGGTTCAAATTACTGGTGCTTTTTTTGCTAAAATAATACTGGAAAAAAAAAAACAAGTGGCCATTGTGAAGGATTCACAAAAAAAGTATAATGGAATTAAATTCCTACATAGCTGAATACCAGGCTAAAGAATTTTGTGTCTACTAAATGATCCAATGTAAATTTCATAACACGAACCATGAAAGCTCAAAGAATTCTATGTCCGCTAAATAATCCAGCACCAATTTTGTAACCTGAACTACCATACTAAAACTGTTGTTTTCTGAAAAGGATTTCTGAGATAAAAGTGTTTATGGTGATAAATAATAGATAATGGATGGCTATATTGTAAGGTTTTGCATCTAGTATTGACAAAATAAACTACTCACTAAACTGCCATCTCATAATTGTTATCCATACTTATGCTTACATTATGTTTAAATATTTAAATACTATACAATTTTATTTTAAATACAATATTTACTTTTATAATTCAGGTTATTGTCAATATATTTAATTCTAAACTTTGTATATACTCTACCATTTTATTAGATTAATTTGAATTAGAATCACTTTATTTATTGTAAACTTGACTAATTAATAAACACTACATGCTAATATCATATTAAAATCCCAGACTAGCACTATTATCTAGCATCTATTAATTACTCAAGTTTTTTATTTTGTTTGATTTTTCAAATTCACCATTAACAGCTATGAAATCAGCACATTGTTTTTAACTTCAATCCTTCTACTTATTCTAATGTGTGTTATATGCTTAAATTTCATTAGGACATACATACAATCGCATACATAGATATATATGTAACTTTATAAATAAATATTTGAAAATACAGTAATTAAAAATCTATAAAAATTTATATGTATAACTATAACTTTGTTTGTAATGTGATAGTTGACAAAGCTACAAGGTAGTGAAAGCGCTTCTAAGTCATAGTTATACATATAAATTTGTATAGACTTTTAATTACTGTATTTTCAAATATTTATTTATAAAGTTACTTATATTATTTTGAAGAAATACAGACATCGATTTGTAATATTAATATATATATTGTAACGGAATATATGCCATTACATTATTTTAAAATGAAAATAAAAAGATCGTAAATAAAAATTGATTTATCAAAAAGAAAAAAACTTAAAAACTGAAAATTAAAAGTTGTTTAATATATATATTGTAGCGCAGATGGAAAACTTAAACTATTTTAAGAAAAAGTATTTGAAAGTATTTTTTTTATAAAAAAGTAAAAATATAAAGATTGATATTTTAAAAATAGAAATAATGTTGATTTCTATAATCTAAGAAAATGAAAATGATTGTCTTATTAATTAAATGATTGTTCAAAAGAAAACTAGCTCTTGAAGCATTTAAAATAAATTAAATGGTCAGATAAGAGAATACAAAGAAATTAAATGACCAATGCAAGCATGGAAATGACAGCACGGACCATAACTGAAACACGAAAGGATTAGTGATGTCTTGCTGGTTGAATCCCAAGATCTAATGATAAGAGGCTAAGAAAAATATAAAAGCCAAATGATGAATATTATAATTCTTATCTGAGAGCTGACTATGAATATGTCGTTATAACTAGCTATATTGCAGACTTCTCTGCAATAGATTTAATTTTCCGGACAACCAGCTGAGGCCTATTGATGACAGTTCCTGACCAAATGCATGGCAAGTCACAGCTTCATTTCAAAGAAGGACAAAATGTACGAAAGTGATCGTGAAGATGGACTTCTAAATCAGCTAAATCCGTAAAGTATGAACTCTTGTGTCTATCTAATAAGAACTTTCCTAAAATTGCAATTAATTAATAGCTGAAAATAAGAACTCTTATCTGACTAAAAATGCAAATTCGATTGTTAATATTTTTTTTTATGCAGATGTTTAAGCAATCATTTCCATTTCAATTTTTTTTTGTGTGTATTATGTTTTAACTAAAATGTATTAAATTTAAAGTTGGGTGTAGATAGCTGTATGGATAAAGATTAATAACTATGTTTAAATTCGTTTATGTTTAATTTAAGGGATTTTAATTTCAGGCTATTTGTTCCGTAGTTAGGGCAATGTTTGTGGAGGGATATATGGGTGTTTATATTAATGTAATGTGAAGCGTGTTTAGCATACAGGGCAACGTGCTTAACTGAATGCATGACCCCAAAGAGGTAGTCATATCGTTGAAATGGTCGCAGATGTATTTCCTGTGCCATTGACCCCTTCTAGCTCTATGGACAGGGATTTATAAGACAGCAGAAAGACCGCTCTCCCCCATACATAGCACTCTTTTAAAAAAATTACATACGTGATTCCTTAGTCTGGCAGATGCACTTTCCTGTTCTGGACATGGATCATTTCCTTCAAATAATATTACGCTGTCAGATGCACATTCCTGTCGGCGTGGTTTTATGCTAGCATCTTCATATTGCATTGGTTGCAAATATATATCTGGAAGCTGACATTGGGTTGACTACAAACTTTTAGTCTGAGATTGAATGAATGTTTTGATAAGTTTTAAGGGGAAAAAAAATCTATCTCTACTCAACATGCTAAAGTAAAATATAATTTAAATATCCATCTGTGCGGTCTATTTAAATAGTAATTTGAATTTAAATTTAAAAAAATTATTAATGTTAAAATCTAAAAATAAATTTATTCCTCAATTTTAAATGTGCATTAATAAAAATCTATTTGTGTGTTAATTACTGGCAGTGGCTTCTTTTATTTTATTGTTTTAAATATTAATATATTTTGAGAATCTAAATCTATTAAAAACTTATAAAAATGTTTAAATCTCTGCTACTCTATGAGCTAGTGACATTGGGCAAACGGTCAGAATAATATATATATAAAAAAAAATTTTTGAATCTTAACTTATGTATCTGCCTACTATATAAATTTTTCTAGGTTCAAATGCCTAGATGGCGCCCTTGTAGTGCGGATACGTTAAGGCTCACTTCAGTGACCGTTAAAGTATATATATTGTATTTGAGGATACTGTGTAAGTATTTAAGAAAAGCACACATACTTCTTACAAATTTTTCACCATTATTGATTTGGTTAAAACTGAAATTTGACCCCCCCCCCTTTTTAATTAATCTTTTTTTTATATATAATTCTTATAAAAAGCTATCTATGTTTTACATTTATTTACATTTTCTAATTAATTTTTTCAATTGTTGATGATTTCATTTTCATAAAAAGTTATGAATCAGCATGCTTATAAGTCATTGCTAGATCATCCTTACAAAGAGTAACTAAATATATTTTGATTGCCAATCCGGAATGAAATTATTGATTTAAAAATGTGTATTCTTTATCATTAATTATAATTACATATGTATAAGCACCCATATCATATGATGGAGTCACCCACATCTATCTATATATATAACATGATGGAGTGAATAAGTAAATTTGCTTTAAAATATCTCTGACCTAGGATTCAAATTTAGGCAAGATTTGAATAATATTTATTTTTTACAATTTATCACACAATCTTACTTTTTTTTTCTAGTAATCTTCCCATAGTAATCATTAAATTCCTATCTAGTTATCTCAGTTAAAAGGTAAAGGCCCCGGGATAATGTATGTTGCTCAAATAGTTTATGCAGTGATCATTAAAGACAAATATAAACATCACATGATCACCATTTCTTATGCTTGCTCAAGCTGTTAAAACAGGCAAAACTCTCCATACAGTAGTGCCACTCACTGCAAGCCAGAGTAATCAATGGATGCAAGAAGGTTTGTGCATAAAATCTCTATCTAGTGCCTCCTCATCCAAGGCTCCTTACTGATGGAAGCCACAAGCTAGAAACTAGTCTGGTGATATTGCATGAGTAGGCATTAGATAGAGATTTTATGCACAGACCCTTCTTGCATCCACTGATTACTCTGGTTTGCACTGAGTGGCACTACTGTATGGAGAGTTTTGCCTGTTTTAACGATAAATATAATTATAATATGACACAGCTTTCTCCACAGTCGTGATCTATTACGATATCAACATTACACATTATTTTTCTAAAAATTAGGCATTACATGTCAAATTCAAGCCTTTCTCTTCCTTGCTCTTTCCACAAATACTTATTTCCTACACTTCTGTAGTTAAATTTACTCTAAAACTATCAACTGTAATCTTCTCTATTAATATAAAAGAAGGCTGAAAATTAAATTGGAATGTGGGTATAGTACTACCATTTGGTATTCACTGAATATATGAGCTTACAATAGGTAACTAATGAATTAGAAAATACTAATGAATAATTTAGAAGTGAGAAAACAACAGCAGATGACTCAAATGGGGAAAAAACAGTAGTAAATTACTGCTCCTAACTGCAGATGTTGAAAATAAGCAGAATCATTGTTAGGTCTCTCCTAATTAAGGCCGTATGTCAAATTCTGCTATCTATTACCTCTACATTACTTTCAATAGCCTATTTTTATATATATTATATTCCTTTAAAATACGTGTTCAATTTACTTCCATTTCACAATATTTTGCCATTCCTACATTTGGCTTTTTTTTAATTCTCTTCCTAATTCAATGTCATTAGAAAAATAAAATCCAGCCAGTATCATTGCCAGGTTTTTTTTTTTTTAAAGAATAGTACATTTTGGGGTTTCACTTAGTGAAGCAATCAAAAAAAGACATTGATTTGGAGCTTGTTTTAGACAGGGAAACCATTCTTGAGTTTATATAAGTCTGATATATTTAACAGCTTTTTATTCATTTTCTCAGAAATAGCTTGTCTTCTAGTATCTGATGGAAAAATATGTGGAAGAGCAAAAAACTTCTATAAAAGAATGGACTGAGTATTGAATATCCATAAGCTGAATATGTTTAGCATCCCCCATCCCTACCCATGAGACAGTTTTTACTAGTATATGCTAATCTAAAAGAAGCATTTCCTTCACAATGCAGCTTTCAAAACATATTTCCATAAAAATTATTCCAGAATTTTCCTAGGAATGATTTTAGATTTAACCTTTGATAAAAGGAATATAAGTTAGACTACGAGACAAAGTTACTTTTAAGCAGTATGGAGCGAAATTATTTTTCTATTGTTGCAGCAGAAGGTTATATTCAATTTACAAGGTGTTTTCAAATTTTTAGATAAAAGATTGAGCATAGTAACTTTGTTAGATTGGGGCTAAGACCCTACCTAGTCTTAGCAAACGATTTCCAAACTTCACATTCTTATTAAGAGATTAAAGTGGCTATGATTATCATTTGTAGTCACTGAACGTGTTCTATTAAAAAAAAAAAAGTATTTTGTCAAATAAATTAATGTTTTTTGTGCATTTAAGAATTTTAAAAAGTTTCAGGAGACCTTTTTTAACAAACGGAAAGCTGATATTAGAATAATGAAAGTTTCATCAGCTTTTAATTTATTTTGAAAGATTTTTTCAATGTGAGATGTTGAGATAAAACTTGTTCCTAGTAGCTTTGTCTTGTTTTAATAACTCTTTGACTTCCAGTATACCCCATCGTATCCTGCATCGGAAGTTTACACTTTAAACTGAGCTGGGGCAGAATCAGTGGGTCTGACATTTAAGATTCTCACATCATTCGATCTGCCATTTTGTTACATTTAAATTCCCTGTTCTAAAGGCAGATAGTTCTTGACAATTGAAACAATTCTTGTTAATATTTTTTGTATTACAAAACTTAAGAGGGCACAAACTATTAACAAAAAAAAGACTCTAAGAGATTACATATTTTTTCATTTAGCATTAAAAACAGCAGTAAGCAGCTGTTTGTCTACCTGCATGTTTATGTCCCAGATATATATTATTAAGATATGACCTTTAAAGCTTCTTACAGTTCTATTCCGGTTGCTGATTATTTACAAAACACACAAGTCTTAAATTTATCAAATGATACTGATAAGATAATTCAGCAGTAGAGATTAACCAATCAGCAAATGCTCCTGTTTCAATTCTGATAAATTAAAAAACTGAAAATTAAAAAAGAAAATGGTCTATATGTTACAATATATAATTGATGGAAGTACTGTATGATAGCATGCTAAGAAGTTATCTTTAAACTGAACAACAATTAGCCACCTACAATCAGAAAAATGTAGAACCCCTACAGAGCAACAGTACAAGGAGACAATAAAGGTTTGGCTCACCACTATAATGAAAAACCATAGATGCAATGCTTTAAGAATCATTTTAATAGACTGATACATGGTGAATGCAGAAAGAAAACTATTGCCTTTAATATTCTCACAAATATGCATTTTGTTAGAATGACCTTGAGCAATAAGTGTATGTGCCTGGCATATCCATGAACTAGAGTTTAAATCCATATGTGAATTTTTCATGCATGTTTAGAATTTATTTTATTTTTAGGTAGCTGGTATATTAAACATTCAATTATTGGTTGGTAAATGGAAAGAAATTGGAGAGTTATAAAAGTACACCTTAATACATTGCACAGGCTTAAACCTGCATTTATATATGTAATATATGTGGGGTTCGAACTCAGACTTTCACACGACCCACCACTCTCAGTGTCATCTCATATTGCTGACCCACCTGATCACACACATGTTGAAAAGATAAATAATCACCAATATACATATTTCATGCTAAACCAGCAATCATCAGTTGGTCTAGATTACTATCCTCACACATATATATAATCAGTACTCGGTTTTATATTAAGATAGCCAATATTTATACTTTAATGGACAGGCTTCAAACTATTCCAACTCACAACTTTTTAGCCTTCCATTTCATTGAAAATCTGATGATGGAACGTTCAAAACCCTTGATAGTGCCAAGGTTGTCATCCTATCCATGTTGACATATTAGTCATTCTGACCCCTCATGTACAGGAAAATAATCCATTTATATATACATAAAGTTGTTTTGCGTCTAGGACCAAATAATTGCTCACATCAACAAATAAAGTTAATTACTCTTTGTATATAATGTATAAGCGACAGAACTATTCTCAATATGCAAAAAAAAAAAAGTAAAATGTGATAAATCAACATCATCACTCAATCAAACATTCAGCGCAATTCATCAGACTCAATGGTTTATTATATATTCTGTTTTGCACATTCGAGAGAATGTGTTTGTTAATTATCGTCATCAATAAAGTATCTTTCAAATGAAATTTGTTTAAATTAATTTGTTAAAAGGTTATTAATTCTTTATTTATATTAAATAGATTTTCAAATTGCTAATCTTAAAGACTAAAAACTTAGTTTCCTTGACAGTTTAAATACGTAACATAAAGAACTAATCAACTATTTCTGACACATTAATCATTCATTTAGTGTAAAATAATATATGCTACAAAATGTCAAAATAAAATGTCAAATTCACAGTTTATAAATCAAATAAGAACAGACTGTTATTACTACAAATATATATTATCGAGATTATTTATTTAAAAAACAATAACAACGATATCACGTGACTGCCGCTTCTTTTCTTCGATAATGCTAAAACCAATATTAGCTATTAAATAATCAAAAGCAAGACATTATGGCGTATTATTTTATCAAACAAATTTAACACTTTTTTTAAACAAGAGCTGAAGCAATTTTAAACAAGTGGTGCAACTGCTTTCTTCCTTCCTGAACAGTATGTGCATATTCCAAGATTAGACAGGATCCATTTCACCAGATTAATGCCTAGGTTTTACTAGCTATAAAGCTTCTATCTGACCTGCAGGCGAAATGAAAACAAATCCTCTTTCAACTGGAAAAAGTCAAAAACTAAAAACACAGAGGATTTAATAATAAAAATGACTTTTTAAAAAAAAATGTTACGAACATATGGATATTAATAAATAATAGAAGCAGCGGAAAAGAATTACAAAGCAGAAATCAGTACATAAAAATGAAAGTAATTATCTTATGTATGTGTGCATATATGTTAAAAATTCTCTACTAAAAATTTGGTATATAGGCAATCGTGGATTGTAACCCAGCGTCAGCTCTCGATTGTCGCTGGTGGAAATTTGATATGCTTATTACCATCTTAATGTAATTTATTCTAATATCTCAATTTTAAAGTAATGCCATCAATTAACAAGTCTCATATTATCAAATGGCATAATTATTTAATAGACCATTTCAAAATTCATTGATATTTTTTAAAATTATTAATAGATATATATTAGGTTTAATGCAAAGAATAAAAACTAAAAAAACAATGTTCCAAAAGAAAAATTATGCACTCAACATCTTCCTCGTCTGTTAAAAAATATCGTCATCGGATTAATATATTTATCAATGTGCACACACTCATTGAAGTCATTCAGATACCTGGAAATAAGAACTCCAAAATCCTGATTTTAAGTAAGAATTACATCAAGCTAATCCCCCTGACCTCTAGATGATGAAAGGTTGCCATTAATGCAGGGATTTGTCACTGCTTGTTATATTTAATTTCTACACCAAAGTAAATAAATGATAGAGAAGTGGATATTATTGCAAAAGTATGTCAATAAATGAAGATATATTAATGGGGAAGTAATACTATAGCTGCCTGATTTTTGTCGACTTTCTTCAATATTTCCTGTCTCATTCCTTTCATTTCTGCTCAGCTCCTCCAGTATTGTTTGTTGACTCCGTTTTATTTCTATATTTTGTTTTGTTATATTGTTTCATTTCTATTATCAACTCTATCATCTTCATCATCATCTGTGTCTCGCTCTCTTCTTTTTCTACTATCTGGGGGTGTTTAAATGCAACTGGGCTCTCTTCCCAACCTCCCTCCCTATCGTTTTCTTCTTTAGCTTCCATTTTCAAAATAAACTTAGCCCCGATGCAATCTAATTATTTTTTTTAAATCACCAACGGAACTTTTCTTTTAAATCTGTTTATTAACGGGTTTTTTTTTTTAATCTTCAACAGCTAACTTTATTTTATTTTTACAAAGCAAACTTAAACTCTTTACTTTTTTTAAAAAAAACTTTACGAACATCGAACTAATTAATAAACTCTTTTTGAATATCAAAACATTAAATACAGACAGATCCGAAACTACCTGCATCTTTCCATCAACTTCTATTCTACCACTAATTTTATTTCACCTATTTTCGCCTACCGTTTCTGTTTATTTTTCCCAACCATCCGAACAAAACATCTCACGTAAAGTTTTAATATCGGCTCCCACGTTTGGTTGCGCCAAAAATTACTATCCTATATACCGGACAAAAGCTTTAGACTCGCATAAACTGACCGCCAGGGTGCCACTAGTCCAAAATTTGGAACTAGACATTTATTTTTAAGGGGTTACAGGATATGCGAATCGAATGCGCCGGACTAGCTCAATCAAGCAAATGAGATCTATGTTTTGTTCAGTGAGTTGGAAAGGTAGCAACAGAAAACAAAATCAACTAAGTAAATGAATAAATAATTTTATTAAAAGTATGATTAAATAAACATAAATCTAAATAATAATCGTTAAAGCACACTTAAAATATGTATTACACGTACATTCGTCAAAATTGAACTAAAATATTTATATGGCTTTGAGAGCGATTTCCTGTGCATGAAAGAGTGCAAAATACTGGCAGTAGCAGAAGTATTAGTAAGTATACAGTGATCTCACGCCAGACAAGGGAAGTTAGCTTCCTGCTTATAACCCATAGTTAGGAAAAGAGATTTGTGTCGAAACAGAAGAAATACAAAGGTAGCTTCCAAAACATTAATAATAATAATAAAAAGAGTGTTGAAAGTTATTACTTTCAATCGATTGACCTCCCTCTGAGTGAGACAGGCTAGGAGCTCATGATCTACCTATTGAGAGGGTTAAAACGATCGTACGTGCCCCTAATAAACGAATTGGAAGCTTGAAGAAATAAAACCAAGAACTATTATATTTCTTAATAGTCTAAGAAATAAGAAAGTAGCTTCCAAAACATTAATAATAATAAAAAGAGTGTTGAAAGTTATTACTTTCAATCGATTGACCTCCCCCTGAGTGAGACAGGCAAGGAGCTCACGATCTACCTATTGAGAGGGATAAAACGATCGTACGTGCCCCTAATAAACGAATTGGAAGCTTGAAGAAATAAAACTAAGAACTATTATATTTCTTAATAGTCTATTATAAATAAAGTTTCACTACATAAGTAGAACTAATAATAAAATGGGTCACGAGCCAGAAGTCAATTAAAATAGTCTGTAATATCCAGACAGCTTTCTATAATAAAAGGGATGTGCGATTATAAATAAACTACTATCTTACTTACTAAGACTTAAATGGGACGGACAGTAATAGGATGTAATATGTTGGACTATTTCCATCATTTATGAGTGAATATTGAATGTATAGAAAATTTTAAACTTTATTTAAACTTTTCAAATACAAACAACTTGTTAGTAATAACACACAAATAGACAATACAGGTTAGTAATTACTAACAAGTTGTTTGTATTTGAAAAGTTTAAATAAAGTTTAAAATTTTCTATACATTCAATATTCACTCATAAATGATGGAAATAGTCCAACATATTACATCTTATAATATACCATCATTACTAACCTTCAGACAGACAGTAATAGGTTTGAAACTAGCACTCGTTAAAAATATATATATATCAAGCACAGAGAAATTGAATTACATAAGATACAACTTGAAAAACATTTATATTTAAAAACAAAAGGGAACAAATCTAAGACAACATTATTTAAATTGCAAAAATGTAAGGTACCTTAATAATTTATTTCAATGCTAGTGCACTAGACTTCTTAGGTTAGTCCGTTGCTCTGGATTCACTGACGGTAGGCTTGGGCGCGAGTTGGTTAATGGTTTCTTTGGAGCTGGTTCTTAAGGCATTGTAGGCAGTTAATGGACACATGGGACGTCCGAACCTGTCCTGGCGAGAAGCTTAGCACATCATGGTAAAGAAAATATTCTTGCTGTAGGTTTAATGTTCATTCTAGGTAGAATAATTACTGGATCAGCTTTCAGAATATGCAGGAATCGTTCTTTCCAAGTATTTTGGCAGGAATCGTGCAATTCTCCTGTCAGAGTTGGTGTCTGTCTCTTTGCGCTGGTGCAAGTATACTAGCTGATGCAAGTATTCTAGCTTTTCTAAGATAATCTGAAGGCCTGATTAGAACTTGTTATCTGAATCATATCTCCTAATTACAAAACTTTTTCTTTTTAATTAAAATTTAAAAATTCTCTATCTAGCTAACAATAGTTATCTAATTAACGAAATAAATGGCCCTTTACAGATCTAGGAACCAACTAATGAAAAATTCTTTTCTTTTTGTTTTCTTTCTTTTTTAATTATTCTTATCAATATAAATCCAAAATCTGTAAAGCAATCTATTTGTACACTTTACTTTTACATAAATTTAACAAAAAAAAAATAATTTTAGTTTTCTTTTTTTAAAATCAAAATTAAAAACCAAATATAACTGAGGTATTAAAATATAATTCCCACGCACATACATATATATTAGTACACGCATTAAAAAAAACTTTTAATCAAGTTTTACAAATGAAATCTTAAATAAAAATCTATTTTATTTTATTTACCTCTATAAAAGTATAATTTTTGTAATGGTGTCTTAACATCCATTACAATATATTCTCTCAATTTTTGCATTAACAGAAAGTTTTGACAGTTAAAATGTATTTACATATTCCATTTTAGATTTTTTGATATATTAAATATCAAATATAATAACACAGCAAAAGTACATCCACTTTTTCTTTTAAAATATATATAGCAGTGGGAGAAAGATGTAAGTAAAATATATTTCTATATGTTTAATATGCTTGTTACTGTTTATGTTAATGTAAGAGAAAGTTTTTATGTAATTGAAGTTTATTTGTTGATATGTATTTAATATTGTTGCAGATCCTTGAAAATGACTGTATAAGATAAAACAGTTGAAACGTTGGAGTTTTGTATTATATAAATGTATATATATATGTTCAGTATTGAGATAAAAAAATAAAGTTTTTGAAAAGAAAAAAGGAGAAGGATTTTTAATTTGTTGATATTATTAAATATCAAATACAATTTTCCCTGGCTAATTCTCTCCATTTCCCTAGTATATATTTCACCACATAGACCACACTATTTTTTAACATCTGCAATCTTTTAATCAATCCTGTCCTCTTTTTGCATTTTTACAATGTCATTAGACTCATGTTTATATTGCAAATTTCCAAAGTTTTTAAAACAGTTAAGTAACATTAAAAAAAAAAATTCATAGTCTATAAAATTGTCACAAAACAAGGAGAGAAAATCATAAAAGATTGATGAAAATTGGTGCAATATTTGTTGAGTTATAAAGTCACAAACCAACCAACAAACTTTCACTTTTGTATAATAACATAGATTGAATATACTATATGTGAACAAAAAAAAGTGATGAACAATATTTATGCTGGGACTTACTAATTGATACATTACTCTTTAATTGAGATTAAAGTTTATATATGGATTGAAAAATAAAACAATTCAAGTTAACAACATGAATAATAAATTAATGTTAACAGTTATCCTAGATATGCAATCAAAATAGGTATATTCAAATAATGTTGCACTTGTAAATTGTAGTAATCTATAAATATGCAAAATATTAGCATTGTAAGTAGGAACAAAAGCATTGTAAAGTATATTTTCAATATGGTGTAGGATAGATGAGAAAAATGATTATAAGTAGGAATATGGTGAAGAGAATAATAGATGAAATCAAAAAAACACCATGATTTTGAAAATGATAAAAAAATAAAATAAAATAAAAATTGCTTTAATAAAATAGGTGCTGAAAAAATATATAAAATAAACAATAAAAAAAAATATATAAATTGACTGTTTTAAAATGTATCATGTGACAGATAAGACAAAATGATGCAAAGCAAAGATGTGTATTAAAAAATTTCCCGCATGTTACTCATATATATGCAGTCACCTGTAAAAAAAAAATGTATTTAGATTTTTTTTCGGTTAATAAAATAATTAATATAATATATTAACATCTACCAACAGATTTTGAAATGTATTATGCAGAATTAAACCAAGTATTCTCATCAACCAATCCTTAGTTCCTATACACAGAAACCTGAAAATGAGTACCTACTGTCAACAAATTTCTGGCTATTTATCATAGAGGAGAAGACATATTGATATGATTTAAAATAATAAATTCAATAGCATCTTATCTAGCAGGCTAAAGAACAAACTGATTGGGTCTTGAGTTTGCTGTCATATTTTTAAAAATCTTAAAAATCACCCTTAAATGAAACTTTCCTAAGTGCCTTCATGTTATTCCAATAGAAGGTCTATGTCTGACATTCATACAATAAATTGGCCAAAATAACAGTCCTACATACACCTAATTTATTTACATGGTTATATCATTATGTTAAAATATCCTATCTTTGTCAAATGCCAAGATAGAATATTAGAATCTATGTTGTATCTTAATGTCTAATACATCTTTCCACTTAAAAAAATTCATGTTATTCACATCGTCAAGCTAGCAACCATTAAAATAAAAAGTTATTGAATATTTTTCTTCTATTCTTAGATGACAAAGCATTTCCGTTTTTTAATGACTGTTAATTCGAAAGATCATTTTTGAAGTGGCAAAAGCAATATAATCCTCTGCATACTTTAAAGCCATGAGGAAGATATTCTTGATTTTGATCAGTTCAAAGCAAAAACTCTAACAACAAATCTACAACACATTTTAATACTTGGTTCATTTTAAATATTCAAATCATCCTCCCAAATATTATGATATTCAGCAACAGCTGACTCAAAAGGATAATTTCTATTTAATTTGCACTAGAATATTTTGATTCATTTTAGACATTTATTCGGTATAAAAACCAGTTACAAAAATATGAGGGGGGGGGCTAGTACCCATCCCTCTTAAACACCAGAAATTCCACTACCAGCAATTCTTGGCAGCTGCCAATTAATATTCATATTATTCTAAAACTTGTTCAATTGATTGAATCAAATACTTTGACTAAATCAATAAAAGTAATTATAATATGAATCACATCTTTTGCTCCCAATCCTTTTCTTGCATTTGTCAGTTAATAAAATTTTTGTACTTTGAAGCTATACCTAGTCTTTGATAGTTAATTATCTATAAAGGTAAGCAATCTATTCAACAAAATTCTGTAAAGTACCTTAACTCTAATAGATAATAATGATATGCAATTATAATTATTGTGGTATTTTGATTTTTTTAAATTCCCGTTTTGTAAATTAAAATAACAGCAACCATTCAAGCATAATGTAGAATGTGTTTCCTGGGGATGCTGATAAATTGATTAGAGCCATAACTGATGGATAGACTAGCTGCATCATGTTGAATATAGTCTTACTACAACAAATATAGAGGATTTGAACCAGACTCTCAAGCACCTTTCAACTATCCACACTATCTCATATCACTGATACACATGATCACACACATGTAGAAAAGATCAAAAATCACAAATATACATATTTTGTGCTGAACCAGCAATCATCACTTGGTCCAGATTATCATCTCTCACGCATATACATAATCAGTGCTCAGTTTATATTAAGATAGCAAATCCTCATATAAACTGAGCACTGATTATATATGTGTGTGAGAGATGATAATCTGGACTAGATGAGTGCTGGTTCAGCATGAAATATGTATATTGGTGATTATTGATCTTTTCTATATGTGTGTGATCATGTGTATCAGTGATATGAAATAATGTGGATAGTTGAAAGGTGCTTGAAAGTCTGAGTTCAAATCCTCTATATTTACAATTAGGCTCCAGGTATATGAAGAATGCCTACATTTCAAATTTTACTACAATAATAATTTTTATTAGTCATTCATTAGACTAGAGATTATCCATTTAATGAATAATTTTCTGCAATTTTCACTACACCATTCTCACACAAGGTAAAGACTGGTTGCTGTCCACTTTTGATACCTTGTGGAGGGATGTAATCATAAATATATGACCAAAGTGAATAAGATATATGATCTCCAAGATGCATATTTGATGCTGAACCAGCACTCATCAATTGACCCAGATCACAATTTCTTATATCTTTATCATTGTTCAGTATATACAGATGGCCAATTATTATAATTTAATTGATAAGTGTCAAACTTACTGCCCTCACAATTTTGATAAAAATTAGTTGATGGAAATATATTAATAATTTTTATTGATCATTCATTAGACTAGAGAATATCCACTTAAAGAATATTTCTGTAGGTTAATTTTCACTATACTACTCTCACACAAAAGTAGAGACTGGTTTCTATCCACTTTTAACACCTAGCAGAAGGGTGTAATCAAAAACATATGATCGAAGACATGTGAAAAAGATAAATGAACTCCAAGATGTACATTTCATGCTGAATTACCAATCATCACTTATCTTTAGTCATATGTTTATGATTACACCCAGTTCAGCATGAGATGTTCATCTTGGAGATCATACATCTTTTTTGCATGTCTTTGATAATGTGTTTATGATTATACCCCTCCATGAGATATTAAAAGTGAATATAAATGAGTCTCTATCTTGTGTAAGAGTGGTGGTGTGAAAATTGTGCCAAGAGATAATCTCTTGACCATGTGCTTCAATGTTATTAAGCATGAGGGAAATTTCATTAAGTGGTCTTGCTACAACATTGGATAAATTGTATGAAAAATCTTAGTACCATACAATTTTATAGGAACTTCGCTAGATATGATGGCCAAAAATCTTTGATGCTACATCATTTTGATTTATTAAATTTTATTAATGATTTGAAACTTATGTACAAAGTCTCTTTTAAGCAGCACTTCAGTTTTTGTCAACTCTACCTTGAAGCAGATTCCATTCTTTCATCATCAGCTGAATGGTGATTAAATCAGAATCAGACCTCATACAGTTATATGTTATCAGAGTAAACCAGGAAGCAGAAGTTGCCACTGATTTTCTTTCTTTTTAAATTCCACTTTTATTATTAAATGGTTGTCTTGACAACAGTTTGAAATTGTTTATTGTTATTGATATTGTCTAAGTGTTGACTGGTTTTTAATGATTAAATTTAAATTTGTATTACATTCTGGCATTAATAATTCAATGACAACCAGTATGAAGTGAAATAATTTATTAATTGATTCTAATGTTTACTGAGAGAACCCATGAAATGGTGCTTTGTGTTACATATTTAACAACCAGTGTTATAAAGGTTTAATGGAAACATGAATCTTTAAAATTAATATTTTACTTTTACCAAAAAATCTATATATATATTGTAACCTTCAGTCAGCCTTCACAGATGCTTCCACAACTGATACTAGCCCACATTCTCAACAAATAAAAATAATTATTATTATATTTTATACAATAATATAAAATTCCTTTCTATCTCAGGTTCTAATAACATCATCATTTATGTACCATAAGACATGATTTATTCTTTTGCAATTATTTTAAACACAAATCATAAATAAATAAATCTGATTACAACATAATAATGAGAGTCTTTTATTTCAATTACTCTTATCCAACACCACGTGATAACACTAGTGATGCAATGAGTAAGAAAGGATTTTTGTTCCTACTCAGAGATCATCTTAAGCTTGCTTACAATTAAAATAAAAATAGTTTAAACAAAAAAATCTTAAATCATTGAGATAACTTCAACATGAACTTTAATGAAGTGAGTTTTATGTACTATGTACTCTTATAACTCAAATATTATACTTCTATGATTTGGATTTTCTGTTAATGAAGATGATGATAATGAAGACAAAGTCAGAAATTAAGAATAAAACATTTTATTAATGACATCAGATATGATAGTTATAAACATCTTATCAATTTAAATTCTTAAAGAAAATATCTATCACCTATGAATAAATATAAATAAAGTTATGTTTTTATATAAAATCTGACTATCATTCTAAGTATGTTATTAGTATAAAAATCTTTCATTCATGTGTTTAACAAACTATGTTGCCAATGAAAGAACAATATAAAATATGGAAGGATGTATAATTGTCTATGCCCATACAAAATAACTACTTGAGTTTAAACAAAGAATGTTTTATCAAAGTCTTTACACATCCAATAATTCATGCTGTGAACATTAACACCATTACCATTTCTGTAATCACTCTGATAATATCAAAAGCAAATCAAGATGGAGGTTATAACACAAATGCCTTCAATGTCTTATCACTGACACCAATAAATAGGATCAGCAAAATGGTGGGATAATAAAAGATCCACACTTATCTACAAGTTCAACATTATCATTAGTATCATCATATAAATAAACTTGATGAGAATAGTCTTGCATTTGGTGGTCGAGAGGTCAGCGCGACTGCCTTGCACTTGCAGGCAGTTGCCCGGGTTGCGGGTTCGCGTCCTGGCCGATGCTATGACACAAAAAAAAAAAAACTTGATGAGAATAAACCATCTTAAACATTGCCCAACATAATATTTAAGTCATCTTTGATGAAGGCATACTTCAAAATAACATATGAAAAAAATTGCAAACACACACTATTTACATTATGTTAACAATAAAATAATTAGGCGTAAGCATTATAAATCAATAATTTTATCAAAAATAATACATCATCTCCAAATGCACATCCATTTATCCATACCATTTGTTAAACAATCCTATAACAAATGTTCATATTACCTTTGTTGATATAACAATGCAAATATATTTTGAGAACTCCAATACCCATATATAATACATACCCATATATAATACATATGAATTAGACATAAATTACTAGCAAAAAAAATATTATAAGCATAAAGAAAAAAACTTATAGATAACTTTATACCTCAAAAAAAAAATCTCCTAGTTTAGAAGTTCTTAAGTTACTTGTTCTAAAACACACTTTAAAACTTTTCATTTCACATAACGATTTTATTCAAATCCAGAACATTTTATTTAAAATATCCTTAATGTTTAAAGATCACATTATTTCTTTATATAACACAGCTGATAAAATACTCCAATGCAATAAAGTACACTTAAGCAAATACACTTTATTTTAAAATAAATGAGAAATAAAAGTTCACATTATTCTTGGAAAACATAAACACAATTTCATGGAGTGTGTTAATCTTTCCTTTTAAAAATTCCAAAAGCATACTGCAGTCAAAATAGTTCATAATAAAGACAGGGCAAATATATCCCAAATATCCATAATTAAAAATTACAGCTACTTTCATTAAATTATTTAAATATTCCTCAAATCAGAATATAGTTAAAGTTTTTATTATAGCCAAAAATTTAGCGTGTCAAAGAATAATGTTGCAACTAATATTATAACAGCTATCACAATAAAGCTTACAACTAGTTGCAGGATTAAGACTTAATAAATTATTCACAATAAGAAAAAATTTATTGTATCATGAATATCAGCAATGTTTATTTTAAATTCAAGAATGAATATAAAAATAAACTGATAGTTGATATAGTTCTTAATAATGCAATTTTTACATACATACATTTTTCTCTGTCAGTAAATCAATGTTACAGTTTGACATAGCAGATACATTGCAGTAAGACAAATAAGCCAATTTGTAGGAGACTCAGAAGATTGTTTTCTAGCCGTTCATTCTTTTAGAAATACAGTCAACTGAATAGATTAATAAGTCCTTTAGTTTGCTAGGTAGACTATTAATTAAGTAAGTAATGAGTAAGTTATCAACATATGGTAAATCATTTTTATAAGACAAATCATGTGATCTTAGGGAAATCAATGCTCTACACATTTGGAGTGTTATTAATTCATGCACTTTAATTAGTAGTCAAGGCAAATGTTCTAATAGTAGATGTTTTTTTTTAAAAAACTGTCTGGATTTCCAAACATAATAAATTAATATTATATTTAAAACACAATTTATTATTTAATTTAATAGTAAATTAAATGTTACAATAATAATATATTTATTTACCTTTTTCTTTTAATATATTTAAAAGAATAAAAAAAAAATTAATAACAATATTGCAGTCATAATATTAAATCTTTTTAAACAATGAACTTTAATTGTAATCAATTTCTTTTAAACTTCTCTCAGTCAAAATGACTATTACATGCATGCACACACTTGTAAGATTGAAAATGTTAATTAGAAATGTTTAAATAAAATGTAATTCATTATTTGTATTATAAAATACTATGGAAATATTTCAAACTATTTAAAAATGTTTGTTTTAATGTAATTTACTTATTTTCATTTTTTAGAACTACATCTAGAGTGTAATTCTATTTTGAACTAAGAGCGAATGAACTATATATTAAATCTATGAATTTAAAACATATAAAATTACAAAATTAACTCAACTGATATTTTAAAATGAATTAAACTTCTTTTTATTTAGACTTAGTAATGTTTTTAATAATGTAATGGTAATGTTCTTTTAAATTAATCACAAACAGATTGGTGACTGGTTCAATTAATAATGAATTACTTTTTTCTGTTTTGCATGTCAAAATATTGCTATAAATTGTAATGAAGTATACATTACATGATTTAAAGAAATGGCCTACAACAACAGTTCTATAATTAAAATTTAACTTATTAAATTTTTTTATCATGTCTAATATATAAATTGACTTATGGGGGGGGGGGGGGGAATACATAAAAAAAAATTTTAGAAATATATTTACATTATACACATACACAGTTCTCTATGCAAACCTTAAGGTTATAATATATATGTTTTGCATTATGCTTAAAAGTGAGATTCCGATTAGCATTGGTGGTCGAGAGGTCAGCGCGACTGCCTTGCACTTGCAGGCAGTTGCCCGGGTTGCGGGTCCGCGTCCCGGCCAATGCTATGACACTTTAAAAAAAATGACAGTTTTTAATTAGTACTTTGCCTGTTTGCATTATATCTGAAATTTATCTAAAAAATAGAGAAATTCGGTTAATTATTAATATGAAAAGCAAGTTTAAATTAAAGCATGGCACATTTCTAACAATGCCCACACTATTAATAAAAAAGAATCTTGCATTCCCCTCTCAAAAAAAAAAATTATCTATTTAAATCAGGTCATTACAGGTACATTCCATTTAAATATTACCTAAAACTTGAGGATAAATAAAACTGCTCTCAGTAGATTTACACTAAGAATATGACTTCAAATAATAGAAAGCATGCACTGAAGGATATTACAAATAATTTTTTTTTTCCTTTTAAACACAGAAAATGTTTTATATATTGAATTGCAGGAGACCTTATCTGCTTGTGGTGAAGTTGTTATAATTCTAGTGGCCATCTACTTTCTAAACTAAAAAAAATAAGCAGTTCTATTTTAAGTTTATTAATGGACTTCGTTAAATATTTCAATTGGCAATGCCAGTTTTAAATTCGTACATTGCCTGGTTATATCATAGCTGAAATTTGTCTAAAAAATATGCTAGGTCTCCTTAAAATTATTAATATTTATATCTAAAAGACTGAGAAAATCTTTTTTAATTATTATATATATGAAGACATTAGTACACTCAAATACAATGTTTTTTTTTTTAGTTATTTTGTTTTTTAAAGGTCGTTGACTTTCATCAAGAATAAAAAGAACTCATAGAAGAGAAGTATGGTATAAACATTCAGATATTAAACAAGGCAAAACTCTCCATACAGTAGTGCCACCCTGTGCCAACCAGAGTAATCAATGGATGCCAGAAGGCTTGTGCATAAAATCCCTATCTAGTGCCTACTCATCCAATATTCCCAGACTAGTTTCTGACTTGTGGCCTATGTCAGTGAGGAGCCTTGGATATAAGAGATGGTGATCATGTGATGTTTAGTGGTTTAACACTCATCTATTATTACTATTATTATTTATTGGAGGTTTTTTTTACACTTAGAATAATGAAATTTATTGGACAAACCTAGATTCACTTGAAACCTCTAGCTAATAAAAACTATATGCCCACTTACTGACTAATATTGTAGCGCAAGCTAACTGGACTATGAGCTGAGCATCTGAAAAATTATACGAAAAAAATGTAAATCAAACAATATTCCAATTTGTGGGCGTAGCATTTGAAATACTAACCAGTTATTCTCAAATATCTTTTGAGGTATTTACACAGAAATCTATTGCTCGTTGTTGTGAGACAATATTTATATTTTTAAAGACAAAATGAATATATATATATGTGCGTGTGTGTGTGGAAAGATATAAAAACGTATACGATTATATAATAGACAATTTCAATCCAATCACTTACTGAAATGCTTTCCGTGTTTTCCAGCATTCCCTAACACATAACTTATGAAGATAATTAATTATAGAGCAGTAACGTAAAAGGAAAAAATACCTTGGTCAGATTATTAATACAGATGGAAATATAATGGATGAAATTAATCATAGAATTAAACTTGGTTGGTGTGCTTTTGGTAGAAATAACTTGATACTAAAAGGAAATATGCCTATGTGTTTGAAAAAGGTTTTAATAAATGTGTTTTGCCAATTCTTACTTATGGATCTGAGACTTGGACACTTAATAGAAGAACAATACAGAGACTTCAGACCACTCAAAGAAGTATGGAGAGATGCATGTTGGGAGTAACAAGGGATCGAAAACTCAATGTATGGGTAAGAGAACAAACAGGTGTTACTGACTTCATTGTAAAAATTAAAAGACTGAAGTGGAATTGGGCTGGACATATTGTTAGAAGAGATGATAACAGATGGACAATTGAAATTTTAAACTGGATTCCAAGTGATTGTAAAAGACCCAGAAAGAGACCACATGTTAGATGGATGGATGAAATAAGAAAGTGTGCAGGAGTGATGTGGAGAAAAGAAGCTAAAGATAGGAAAAGATGGCTTGAACTTGGAGAGACCTTCATCCTGCAGTGGATTGATAATGGTTGATGATGATGATCGTAAAATGATTTTTTTTAATCGCTTAATTTTAAAAAATATAGATTTGTCCGAAGTCTGAGTTTAATTCATCATAAATTATCTTAAGAAATGTAAAGCCTTGTGAGACAAGTCGTTATTTTCTTATATATATATTAACATACAACCACTCATCCCAAGCAGTGCCAAACTTGAAATGTAATCAATGTGAAACATTCCCGCAGCACTATTAATCAGAATGCTGATTGAATCGTTTTTGTTATATTGAGAAAAAAAAAACTTTAGGGTTTATTTAAATAAAAGATGAAGTAATTCTTTGATTGAAAGTTGTAAAACACTCCAAGTTACTAAAAATAAATCCAATTTTTTGCAGTTTCATTATTAATTGATACATTAAATGCTTAGAGAATCAAATCTAATAAATGAAATCAAAATACAACTACATGACTTTCAAAGTATTTGGGACATTAAAACCCAACATTTTATTTCAAATACCAATCATTTTAAGCGCTGAAATAAATAAGAAATGTATGTACATGCATACAAATAAATTACGCAAACACATACTGATATTTATGTAAGTATTGGAGATAAATAATTCAACTATAACTTCGTTAATATGAAGTCACGTTTTAAAAGAATATGTGTGCACGGGTGAGAACGCAAGCAATATTTTATTTCATTAGTAATAATAAACTACGCGTACGTTTTAAAAATAAATATTTCAGTCAAAAAGCATACAAAAAGATCCCTAGTAAATAGTTTCCTTGATCACGATTTCGCATTATAATACCAGTAGTAAACGAGTGGTTTACTGATCGATAACTTTAATTAAAAAGTTCAACCTTTAGAAGTGACAGGGCTTAAACTATGATACAGGGACCTTGAATTCCAAGCTCTGCTACTCTTACCGCTGCAGTAATTCATGATTCCACTTGCAAGTCGCCAAAGTTTCTTATGATAGAGATTACAAAACAAACTGCATCACAATGAGTAAGCTCACAAAAAAAAAAAAATCCGCACATGATTTGAAATTAATATAACCCATTTTCTGTTAATGAGAAGGACAATGTATAATGAATGTGCAGCATTCTGCCAATAACAGAAATCTCATTTAGAAGCATTTTTTAAAAAATTATAAATTACCTATTGATAAATATGAACGTAAGTTAGGGATATATGTGAAAAAGTGTGATTTGGGTCAATTGACAGATGTTGTTGGTTCAGCATAAAATCCATCTTGGGGATGTGTAGTGAAATGGAGGTCATTAAATACATTTATAAAAAAAAATAAGGTGGGCTTTGAACATTCCATCATCAGATTTTCAATGAAATGGATGGCTGAAGAGTTGTGGAATGGAGTGGTTTGAAGCCTGTCCATTAAAGTATGAAGATTGACTATCTTAATATAAGCTGAGCTTTGATTGTATATATGTGTCGAGATAATCTGGACCAACTGATGAGTGCTGTTTTAGCACAAAATACATCTATTGGTGATTATTTATCTTTTCGACGTATTTGTGATCAAGTGTATCAGCAGTATGAGATAGCATGGAGGGTGGAGAGTCATGTGAAAGTCTGAGTTCAAACCCCTATATATTACATATATAAGTGCAGGTATGAAAAAACCTGTACTGCAGAAAAAATTCATATTTCAAAAAATTAGAAAGTATAATTTATTAATTTTTTTTTTAAAAAAAAAACTGTACCTTGAATACAAAATCCAGTAATTTGAAAACTTCTATTACCAAGACAAAATTACAAAATATTGTTTTAATTACATTAAATATATTGATGAAGATATTACACATGAAAAAGATAAATGCGAATAACTCTGTATGTGTGTGTGCTTAATTTTAAAAAAAAAAAACATATATTAATCTTTAATTGAATTTTAAAGTTTATATCTATGCTAGAGACAATCTCTAGTTTAGTAACTGATTAGTAACCATCACTTCTGTATTTATCTAAAGTGGATAGGGTCAAAGATATGGGTTGAGTTAGTGTGACACTTGTAATTCAAATGTAACCGTTTTAATTACTGCATATAAAAAGTTTGCGATGACATAAATATAAACATAGGCTGGACTTTAAAGTATATATAATGTTATTAATATTTATTTTAAATAAAATCTTTATTAACAAAAAAAGCAAAATTATATACATTTTAGAATAATTATTTACATATAAATTTTAAATTACAGATCTTCATACTTATTTTTATATATTTAAAGTTTCGTCTTTAATTTTTTTTTTTTTTTAATATTATTTCCACAACTCCCATGAAGACAGGTCAGTGCTTGACTAAATTTTTCTCCTTATTTTTTGGGAGAGTTTATCTGATACAGTTATTAAAGTATTTATTCCAATCATTATCAAGATTGTAACCAATTATATTTTTTGTTATCAAAAATCATTTCACACATTATTGTCCACATAGGTTTTAGAGCATGTAGTAAAACCATAGCATTATGTGGATTAAATCTTTTAATATTATTTGAATTTCCCTTTTCAAATTTATTTATGGAGCATAAAATACTTTGGACCTTAAGGAGTTTAAATGCGGCACATTCTTCAAACAAGTGAAAAAAGATTTCCTATTTCATCTTACAAAAAATACATAAAGGCTCCGAATTCATTTTTAGCAGACCATTTAAATAATGTTACTAATATAATGAAATTACACAATGGTTTCAATTTATGCAAACACACTATAGATAGTAAAATTATTTTCCTTAAAATTTTCAGTTTGGTTTTATAATGGGGGGGGGGGTACACAAATATAATTATCTTCTGAAACTAAGAATTACATGGTAGCCTACCTGTATTCTACCTTTATTTTTTTTATATTCAGTATGTATTCACACCTACATATGTGTGTTATTCACATTTTCAACATGTATAAACATATATCCATCTGCAAGTATATTCAGAATATATATTACATTTGTGACATTCTGAGGTAAGGTGTTGCTATATAAAGATTATTAAATATGCAAGTGTTGCAACAAATTTCATGTAATTATTATGTTATGGATATCATCTAAGCTTAAAAGAAATTCCAGCACCTGTAGTTTAAATCTAAAATTAAAAATCATCAAAGGCAAACAAAATGTAGATACCATCCAACATGTAAAAATATTGCACAGTATCTGGCCCACAATTTGAACTTTATTAAAAATTAATTTAAAAAGCAATGAAAAGCAAATAATTGCATTTGCAAATATAAAGATCCATGAAACTGGCACTAATATATATATAAGAAGTGCATTGAAAGTTATCCAGATAAGATAACCTTCTGAATGCTGACAGAAACAGGCAAAACTCTCTAAAGAGTTATAAGCAAGCGTAAGAAATGGTGATCATGTAATGCTGACAGAAGTAATAGTAAAAAAAAAATTTCAACTTTAATAAGATGAGAATTTTCTTGAACATAAAGTTCTTTAAAAAAAGTGTTATCATTCTTCAATGATCAAACAATTACTATGTATGACAGAATTTTAAAATAAATTGAAGTCATTACTAATTTATAGAAAGTAAAATTTTTGAATGATAAAAAATATCTCCAAAATTTCATTACCAGTTATCTGAAAATTTAGTTTAAACAAAAAAAAAAAACATGCTTGCTTATTTTCTAAAAGTGCTTTCAAACTTGAAAGCAAAATTGCTATCAGCAAGCTATCTCAAAATGTACATTGCACACACACACACACACATCAACTGTACATAAAAACTAAAGATCAGTCATTTCTTCACACTGAACATTAATTATACAGCTAGGGTATTTATATTTTAGAATAAGTATGTATTTAGAATAAGTTTATACTTGAACTTGACTATTCTAAATAATTATATACAGGTGATAGCCATAGAAGCATGCTTTAGGATCAATTAAATATGGAAGTGATAACATAATGTCTACAATATGAATGTCTACATAAAATATTGAAGAAAAAATTTAAATTGTATGATCGTACTATCATATTTGACATTTTAGGCAGCACAATGGTGCTGCAACTCCTACTTTTCCACATTGTTTTAAAATGTTGTATATATTAAATTATGATGTTTGATAGGCTGCAGCCATTCTTTCTATGAAGTTTCCATTTTTAATACATTAATTTTAAAATTCCAAGAGATATCAGCTGCATATGGACCATTATGGATTTTTGTGTGTAATTGATAGCACATTCTATTGTTTTGATAAAGCTAAGAAGAAAGTGGCAATTTGTGATTGGGTGATGCTTTAGATTGTTTTATCCTGTGGCTAAATGATACAAAAAAATGTGATTTTCAGTAATTGTTAATGATTACAATGCAATATTTTTGTAAAAGACTTAATTATTAAACCAAAAATTATGTCACTAGGGGGAATTGTCTTTGAATATATTTTATTTGTAAAAAGATGGCTCTTAGAAAGTGCAGAAAGTACATTATGAGAATCAGAAATTGCCATGAAAACAGCCATTACATGCTAAAAAAATTGTTTTTGTAAAAATTAATTACCTTTTAAAATTTTTATTTGTTTCTTTGATAACTAATAAATATATTATTTTTTAATAACATAAATTTGTAATATCTAATATTTCATTCTTATAACTTTTTGAATAGATATTGTGAAGCCAATAATGATGTGTTCTTTTGTTATCAGTAAAATTTACAGGTAGGTACTTATTTTCATAATTTTAAAATATTAATTCTAAATGTTTTTTATTTTATTTTAACTATTAGAAGGCTTAAATATTTATAATCTAACATATAAACTATAAAAAAGATTTAATTGCCCAAAAGAAATCAAACATGGAATCATATTAAAAATAAGTCACTAGAGTCTATTCAAAAATTTGCCAACATTTTATGCTAGATTTAGATCATAGTACATTACACATAATAACATATTAGTTAATCAAACTATGTAAGATTTATTCCATTCCTATGTGAATTCGGATATTTCTAAAACAGTTATATTTCCTGACCTAATATTTTATTTCTATTCAAATTGCTGATGTAATTAGATTTTATTTGTTCAAGAGGGCACCAGAGGTGTTGCCTCAATAAATCTTCACTGTATTGCATAGTGTAGATTCAGAGTAAATAATTAAAATGTAAGTTCACTTTCATTGTCACTTAAATCTTTTTATATGAATTTTCTCCAGGCTTTAGACAAGCATATTGACATAGATAATTTATACATTTCTTAAAACAATTTTTTAATAGTAAAATCTAATAAATTAAAATTAAGAACATACAACGAAAATGTTATATTTATGATAAATATTTCAGTAGATCTTTGATTATTGTAGTAGACATGTATTTCTTGGGATGAGAAGCTCTGTGGTATTTAATGTTTATTTCTTCTGTTGACCTTTTCACATCCCTGTTCCATAGTAAGACTAGACTTGAAAGCTTTTTGGAATGATCTCTTTATGATGAAAGAAGGTATCCACAAATTCTCTGGCTTCCACTCACACATGATGACTTGGTTCAGCATATAACTCATGGAAACTGTCAGCCAAAAGAATAGACCTTCTTCATGGTTGTCTTTTTTTTTATACTCTTGGCCAGTTTTGAGATTTTCTGTGGTTATATTTTTATCCTTTGTTTTATTATCAAAATTGATGTTAATAATCTTATACAGTCCTTTTTACTTTTTAGCTCCAAAATTATCTTTCTATAAATTCCTTTGGTGCCGCATTTAATTATAATTATAACAACATTGCTTTGATTATAATCACTTACATTTGTAATTTCTTTCTTTTGTTTGTCTGGATTAACAATCTGTATGCATTTCTATTTCTTCCAGTTTTAACTTTCGAACACACAACTCTCATTGTACGTATCTAAAAATAAATTATATTAACTAAAAAAAACTAAATCTTGTCCATTAAACAATTTTTTAATTTTATTTCTTTTAGCTGTGAAATATTCATAAATGCCAATGCTCTTGAACTATACATATATACATACAGCTCAATATAAATATATTTGAACAATAACATGTTTTTGAGCCACATGTATTTTGATCTAATATCATGCTATTGTAATTAACTATGAAAAATTAACCAATCAAGAATTATATACTTAGAAGCAATTAACTTTTGAATTTGAAGTGATTAAAAGTATTTACTTTGAAGTTTAGTTTCAATAATATTTTACTATTTCTAATGTGTACAGCGATATAAAATCAAACATAATAGGTTTACAATATCGTTCTGACTATCTTGTTGTTTCTATTTGAGGTTCTGTTGAATCTATGTTGTTGTGTTATAAATGCAAGACAGCATAAACATTACAACCTTCGCACATTTGTTAACTGATTGCTTTCCCTTTTTTTTCTCCTCCCTTCTTATTATTGTTAACTTGACATATTGTATAATGTTCAGGTGTCTTCAAATGTTTTCGATGATGCCAGGAGTTGATCTCTCTTCTGCATTTTAATCATTGTTTCTAAAAAAAACCCGTGTTCATGATAAGAATATAAAAAAACAGAGAGACTAACTTACCATACAAAAAAAAATGAAAACGAGCTTATTTTCGTAGTGACTCACTCAGCCCTCCATAACTACTAAAAGCTGCCTAGGAAGTTCTACAGATGATCCAGATATTATTGTTATTTTGTGAACTTTCATACTAGTCATGAGTTAAAGAGTGTGCATGTTTACATAATCAGTGTATTCTTATATTTTAATATGTAATGCCTGATTTTTGAAATGTTCTGAGATTGACTTAAATATAATTTTACTTAACAAAAGTTATTTTTTAAACTGAGTTTCAATTCACAGCAATTCATGCTGCTGGTACATTATATGTTAATATATATAAGTAGATGGAATATATTATTTAGAACTATAGTCTTGATTAAATATTATAATTTCTATGAAAATATGACTCTGGTTTATTATGAGATCATTCATAATGTTGTGCCAGAATCAAATAATCATAACAAATGGATATCAGGATGAATGAGTATCAATATCAATGGATATAAAGTGTATTTTTTATAATCACTTATACAAGATTAAATACATCTTAAGTTGTCACATTCCAATTTGTAATTCAGTATTATATATATTTAAAAAAAGTCTACCATCAAACTGAGGACTGAATTGTTTAAAAACTTGACCAAATGGTACGATCATTCATTGCAAAAGTTTTGCTTTTAAAGAATTATTTTTAAATATCTCAAAAAAAAAAATCCTAAGATCTAGGTGTTGGATTGAAAATATTAAGGTGTTTTCAATTTAAGACTCATAGTTTTGTAGTTAAGTGGAGATAAAAGGTGGCTGCTAGAGGGTTGCATTAGATCCTAAGATCTAGGTGCAATGCTCTCAGATCCAAGGTTCCTCACTGATGAAGGCCACAAGCCAGAAACTAGTCTGGAAATATTGGATGAGTAGGCACTAGATGGGGATTTTACACAAATAAAAAAAAATTTAAATAAGTTTAGCTAATATAACTGATTACAGGAAAAATCAAAAATGAAATACATTCCACAATAATGAGAGAAACAGATAGAAAGATGTGTGATCTATATCAATGTTGTAGTCATTTATTCTGTAGGTGTGGGCTTTTTTTTTTTTTTCAAAATTGTAATAATTAAAAAACTATGAATCACATCATCATGTTTGATATGTCATTAAAAACTACAGAAAATTATCTACAAAATGACATATGTACTGTTCTTTTATATTTTACAATGATGACTAATTATAAAATTGACTATTCCATACTTGGCGAAATGCTTTGGGCAGCAAGAACATCTTGACAATCATCTCCAATATACTTAAACCGATTTGGTTAATGAACTTATATAACCATCTACACCTATAAGAACATCAAACTACTGATTCATTTTCATTACAATATAGTAATTTTATTGTTGATACCCATCTATGCATGTGTTCAAAATAATTTTATTCAGCTCTAGTAAAAATGACTGATTTCTAAGTAAAAATTAAATGGTTCAAATGCATCTGTGATAATCATCACGGCTATAAAGCTTCAACAATGACATATATATATATATGATCACTAGATGGAGCTTTACCAATAGCTCCTTACAAGCTTTGTTTACATAAATGCCAAGAGAGATATAATTCAATACCTCTCCCACCTCCAGACCATAGTTTCAAGCTAGTTGACTCATGTCAGTGAAGGGTTGGAAGACTAGAAACTAGATCTAAATACTAACTCTAAAAACAGCATTTATCAAACACGAACGCTGATTTTAGAGTTAGTATTTAGATCTAGTTTCTAGTCTTCCAACCCTTCACTGATGTGAGCCAACTAGCTCAAAGCCATGGGTGGAGATGGGAGACAACGGAAGAGATATTGAATTCTAGCTCTCTCAGCGTTTATGTAAACAAAGCTTGTGATGTGATGTGATGTATTATGGCTTCTCCTTAAATGAAGTCAAGAATATCTCAGCAATTATGCCCAGATAAACCTGTTAGCCACTTTATTTTACATTCCCCACTCTAAATTTACCCATAATCTGCTCTATCCCATTTCCACAACATAATCTTTGTCAACTCTATAACCTTTATATCTAAACCCCCCATATTTTTCCCAAACCCAGCATAAAAACCAATAATTCACTTTCTGTATAATCACTCTTTTCATATTTATTTTTCCACAACTTCATTATATGTACCCTTTCTGTTTTCAAACATTTACATTCAATTAACAAATGCCTAATATTTTCTATTCCTTCCTTACATAATTTACAAAATAAATCACCCATATTTTTCCATTTACATGTATATTCTTTTGTAGCTTGTAAGGAGCTTTTGGTAAAGCTCCATCTAGTGATCATAAAATGCAAGCTAAAAGCAAATTATGAAATTTATAACTTGTTTTGTCTATCATATATATATATATATACACACATTGAGGTCACATGACATTAGTGTATCCAAACATGTGTGCCCTATTAATAAATGCTTCATAAAGGAACTATTTTTGGTACTTACATATTAGACCTGCTTCCAGAATGTCATATTAAAAAGTCACAACTACCTGTTCTTATTTAGTATCACAATGTGTTTATTATTTTTCTGTATACATTTATACTTTTTTTTCATATTATTAAAAATTTGACTTTTTAATACAACATTCTGCCATCGCAAACACCCCCCCCCCTTCCCCATTGGAGAAAGGTAGGATATTCTGCCATCTCAAACATGGGCAGCAGGTTTAATACATAAGTACCCAATTTTCAAATTATAGTACAATGAAAATAATAATAATCTTTGGAAACTGAGAATATTTAGGAGTTTAATTTTTAATTATATCAAAGGAAAAAATGCTTATTATAGAAGTAAAGGAGAAAAAGAATTGTATTTAGAGTATTAGAGAGATAAAATAAAAATGTCAATAAAAATGGGGGGGGGGGATATTATAAAGACTGTATTATTAACATTTTTTCACTTTCTTCATCACATTTACAATAAGCTTAAAAAATCAATGATAGTTGCCAGTAAATTCCCTACCTTGAGCTTTCCCATCCAAAATCCCCAGACTAGTTTCAATCTTGTGTTCTTTCATCAGTGAGAAGCTTTGCATCCTGGAAAAGTGCAACTGAGCCTTTAGAATATAATGCACTGTCTCTCCAGTTCTTATCATTAATCACTGTTATACTATCGAACTATTAGCCCTACTGAAAAACATATAAATGTTTTCCATCTAAGCCAATTTTCTTGTATAGTCACTGATGAAAGCCTTAGGCAAAGAACAGGGATTTATTAAACACTACCATCTAGCAACTATCATTGCTTTCTAAAGCTTACTGTAAGGGCATAAAGAAGGTAAAAATATGTTATGGAAACAGCAGTGTTATAGATCATATAATATTTTATTGGCATAATGACTGTAGAAAATGAGTAGAGTAAATAATGGAGACCTCTGTCTTTTCGCTGACAATTAATTAAGCAATGATGTTTCTGGACAATAGATGTCAGCACCAATACTTTGACAACTGATATCTGGCTGACTGACATCCGTTGCAAATTATTCATTTTATTCTTATGCAGTTCTATTTATTGATTTAAATCTTTCGAGATTCCAAGCAATCGTGTTTTTATGGCTATATTAAATATGAATTATTCTTCAAAAAAAATAAATTCTCATTATTCAAAAATAATTCTCAAATCATTTTTATTTTGTTATGCTTTGTTTTATTTTTGCATAGTGTATTATGGCTTCTGTGGATAAAATCAGATATTGGGGACCTCTATCTCCACTCTAGAAATAGTTTGAATAGACAGCAGAATTAGCTAGATCAATAAAATGTGTTACGGAAATATGTTTTTACTGCCATCTAGTAGTCGTCATCATATTAATATAATGATATGATAATGTATCTACAGTTCATGTTTTAATATAAAAATATTCTTTAAAAATTTCATTACATTTTTCTGTTTTCAATTATATGAATATGATCAATATTTCTATTTATAAATTTACATCTCATGCTATCAACAATATATTTCTAAATAATATAGATACTGCTTTCCCCAAGGAGACATGTAAATGCAATTCCTAATAGATTTTATTTTTTTAACCAGCTCTAGTTAACATAACTATATTTTGTTTTTCAGAGTCTTTACTTGCTATCAATAATTGTGAAATACATATAAAAATCTCATTTCTCTACCTTGTTAGCTTTGTTGATGCTTGCAGCAACATTGCTGAAAAAGAAATTTACTTTCTACAGGAAAAAAAATGTTTTTTCGATATCAATATATAATTGATAATATACTATTAAATAAATATAATAAAAACTAAAGGAAAAAAAAATAAAGTAAGAATAGTAATTTTTAAAAAATAAGAAATGATGATGATGAATAAAAATATAAGTTTTCTTATGAGGCACAACACAAATATATATATGACTTAAAGTTTATGATTTCCAATGCAAAAATAATCCGTTTTAATGGGTGGCAAGCAATAGTGCTTGTTTGTAATGTAGCATACATACATAATCATCATCAGAAATGAATTTCTATGGCACTTCATTGCATCCTTAACTGACAACTACTCTACCACTTGACATATGCATAAATGTACAAGTTTCAAAAACTTCTTATTCTATAGCTACCCACACACATGGATATGCACACATCTGACACTGTATTTTTAGCAAGATACTATTTACAATAATCACTTTTCAATAGATACTGAAATGCATTCACGAGAGCCATTAGCACAGTTTCCACCCCATTTAAAATTAAATATTTAAAAGACAGAATAAAGAATAATTAGAATATATATAATAAAAACAAATCATTCATATATATATATAAGGGACTTGAACTCGAAATGTCAAGCTCCTTACATCTATCCTATCTATCTTATACAACTGATACCCATGACCACATACATGTGAAAAAGATAAATGATCCCCAATATACATACTTCATGCTGAACCAGCAACTCATCATATGGTCCAGATTACCATCACCCATACATATATACAATCAATGCTCAGTTTATATTAAGATAGCAAATCTTTAAATTTTAATGGACAAACTTCAATCGTCTCCATTTTCCAACTCTTCAGTCATCCATTTCACTGCAAATTCAGGGATGGAATGTTCAAAGCCCCTGTTGATGCCAATATTATTGTCATACCAATGTTGACATTAAAAGTCAATTTAACCCCTCACACATAGAACCTTAATATGTGCATTTAATAATACAGAAGGATGGGCAGAACACATGCTAAATATTATGATCCTACTGTGAGAGATTAGATTGACTTAGATCAACATGGGTATGACAATAATATTGGCATCAACAGGGGCTTTGAGCATTCCATCCCCAGATTTGCAGTGAAATGGATGACTGAAGAGTTTGAAAATGGGGACAATTGAAGTTTGTCCATTAAAATTTAAAGATTTGCTATCTTAATATAAACTGAGCACTGATTGTATATATGTGTGGGAGATGGTGATCTGGACTACCTGATGAGTGCTGATTCAGCACAAAATATGAATACTGGAGTACATTTATCTTTTTCACATGTATGTGGACATGTGTATCAGTTATATAATGTAGATTGGATAGATGTAGGGAGCTTGAAAGTTCAAGTCCATTATAATTACACTAAGTTTAGTATAGATAATATACATATACTTAATTATATATATAATATTAAAAGTTAAAATATAAATTTATCAATAAAAATAAACCAATAATTTCAAATTCAGAATTTAAAAATTAGACAAAATTTAAAAACTAAAATTTCACAAATTGGTTTTACTGCCAAGGAATAATTCTCAAGTGGAAAAAAAAGAATGCAAACATAACAAAGGCTTTGAGTGTTCCATCATCAGATTTTCAATGATATGGACAGCTAAAAAATTGGAGAAAGGAGAGGATTGAAGCCTGTCCATTAAAGTTTGAAGATTTTCTATCTTAATATAAACTGAGTACTGATTTTATATATGTATGAGAGATGATAATCCAGACCAACTGATGAGTGCTGGTTTAGTATGAAATACATATAATGGAGATCATTTACCTTTTCCCCATGTATGTGGTCATGCGTATCAGTTATATGAAATGGAATGGATGACTGAAGAGAGTTTGAAAGCCTGTGTTCAAATCTGCTCTAATTACATTTAGTTTAAGTATATACACTAAACTTGTATTCAAATAAGTTTGTCATAATTCTCAATTACATTCCAGTTACGTTTAATATCAGGAAAAAATCTTAAATAAATTAATAGTTTTGGTTTAATAAATTTTTAATAATAGAGATTCTTCAATTTATATAAGGCACTTGAACAAAGAGAATTAATTTGGAGTTGATAACAGCGACAAAAAAAATTGTTTTATGGGGGGGGGGTCTTTACCATATATACACCTGGGTCTCATTTTACGCGATAGATAGGTTCCTCAGAAAACATGCGCAAATGAAATCGCTCAAAAATAGACGTAACTTACATTGAAAAGGGAGGGGTGCGGTCTGTGATTTTTCAAAATTCGCGTAAAAGCAAAGCACCAATGTAAAATTACTTTAAAATTTGTGCAAAAATAAAGAAATAAAATATGATTAATAAAAAATTTCAAATTTGAAAAAAATTGATACAAGACAAACTTTTTTAACTATAATATTTAATTTTATTCAAAATAATATATTTTTATGCATAATTTACAGTACAGTAATTTACATTTTTTATACACATTTTAATTATTGTCGCTATTTGCCGAAAAACACGTTCATTTGCACTCTCATGTTGTGTTAATGGTTTTCTGTTGACAACGTAATTAGTAATTAATCTTTGAGATGATGATTTTATTAATTGTTTATGAACTTAGACTTATGATAATAAAAAGACATCGTAACAGTCAGAAAACGTGTGGCTCGTAAACATAGTGCAGAATTCGACCACCACACAGAACAGCAGCACCATCGAGGTAGCGAAGCCACCCATGGTACTGAGTTCGAACATAGTTTATCGGTTCCACAATACAATCCACGAAACAACGCATCTGATGCGACATTAGTAAATATTTCTTTAGGCATGGTGGTCAGGAATATGCAAGAGATTCATGATTTTATTTTTGAGTTAGCCAATAATCAAACTAATATTAATTAAACATTCATATTTACATAATCAAGGAAATATAATATAGAATGGGTATCGAATAAATGAAACGTAACTGCAGACGTATAGTTTAAAATTATTTATTAACACATTTTAATAAGAAATCATTTACTAATAATATTTTATGGATTAAAAGCTTCAGTAGCGAGATTTGCGACATGATTATATTTTAAAGAATACATTTATTTATTTGTTTACAAAAGGAATTCATTTATTTGAAGGCGTAATCTAGCTACCTAAAATTCTCGAGTAAGCATTTCTAATGTGCATGCCTTGAGGGATTTATACCTTTGCAATGCAGGACTCTAAAGTAAGATTTAAGAGTAGCGGCGGATATATATTTATTTAATTAAAATATTTATTTATCACTAAGGGCAAACATTTATTTGAGAGTGAATTATGAAGATAATGCAGAGGTGGAGTGATATATAGAATAATAAAATTAAGTAAAGGAACACGTGGTACGCTTTAGAAAGGCGATATGGAATGGCAGTATATCGAAACTGCAATGCCGTGAATGAGTTTATAAGAATGTCGGGCTGGTCTCTGCCATCGGCCCAATGAAGGAAGGTATCACATAAGCATAACCAGGGACAAGCGGTCCATGTCGCCGTTTGCCAGCTGGCTGCATGGCGTCGTCAAGTCCTACGGGAGCACCCATTATGTCCACTTGTGCAGGACGACTGGGGTTAATTTCAACCCTGAAGAATCCGGAAAATTCACAGCGGAATGGGTCATCGCATCTCTAAAACGTAACACATGTATAATGTATTAACGATTATGATAAGATTTAAATAGATTTCTAACTTGGCCCTACATTATCAACATTTACTAAAAGAACGTTGGCGACTCTCAAAGAAATGTAATTTTCTAGAATTATTCATTAAGACTTAATAAATACAAAACATATATAAACTGGGAATTATTACAACTAATATGCCAGCCATTTGCGAAGTAGTAGACCCTGCATTACAATAAATGATGCATTGAATGCGTGTCGATTTATATAAAAGTTAAGTGATTTATGAAAGTAAATATTAATGAAAATTTGACATGCATTCACTGTTTCAAGCGATCATAGATTTAAACTTTAAAAATTGAGACAATTATGAGCATGCAATAATTAAATAATAACTATAGATAAAAATATAGATTTTAGAAATACGCACCCAAGAAAGATAGAATGGGGTAAGCTAGATTATTAGAGAAATTTACACATTAAGTTAACTATTCAATTTTAGTTATACAAATGGTAGTTTTTACATTTTACAATTTAGATAAGTAGTATAAAGAAGAGCTATAGCATATTATTAGAGTACTCTAGAGTTTGAACACAGACAGGTACCTGTTTTATAAGAAGTTTTCCGAGTCCATTGGTTTAGTAGCAACAGTTCATGAGTGGCAATTCTTTCTTGTATTTAGACATTTCATTTTACTTTAACAGCAGCAGCAGCTTTCTCATTTATTTCAGGCAGCAGATCTTCGTGGTGAATTTATGACAGGCAATGGAAAGTTCGGCATCCGATAGGCCATCTCCCGATGGAGAATAATCCAGGTGCTTTTACTCGGTCATACCTTGGCAGGAACAATTTATTTTATATTTTTGGAGACTCTCTGTGATCGAGAGCAAAGCTAAAGTTTAAGTGAATGTCTCCAGCAAGTCTAAGATGGCCTCTTTTCTTATCTTGATCTTTCACATTTTTGTTAAGATATTTTTAGGTTCTACTTAATCTGCCCTGAGGATAATCAATGTATTTTGTTGGTTTTAATTATAAAGAAAGCTGCTGTTTTATTGTTTACATTTTACATTTACTAATTACATTTTGGGGAATTCTTTCTTTAATTAATCTATTATCTATCACTGACCGATGCTTTTAAATTTTCAAAGACAAAAAGGGAACATAAGATTATTTTAACTTTTAATTAAATATTACATCAGATTTTTTTAGAATTATTATTAAATGAAATTTACACAAAGCAATAAATACGAACTTTATAATCCAAAATAAATGATTAAAATTATACAAAATTATATAACTTTTAGAAATCTAAATTATATTATTTTATCCTTACTTATTGCCTTTAATTTGAGATCGAAATGTGTGCATGTTTATGTTGAATTTTACATATATTTATACATTTTTAATATTGCTACAGACACAATTTGATACCAAAAAGTTTAAATTTGGGCAGAATAGACCAGTCAGTGAGAGACGACAGAAAAAGGTGAAACTTAAGATTCGAATACGAATCTTACTGTTTCAACATTTATTCACCACTGCTGGGAAAAATTTAATTAAAACAACTAAAAATTAAATTCTTATCTTTGTCTTTAATTTTTTAATTTTCAATTCCGTTTAAAAATCAAATTTCGTTTTACATCACATTAATTTCAAGTCGCTGTAAGTAATTTTTAAATTGTTAATTACAATTAAAAATCAGATTTTAATTTTTAATTGTCAAATTTAATTGTGCCCACTGCTATTACTGATCTTTTAAAAATAAACTTGTGGACACTAAATGATTAATAATTGATTATGTTCTTTTTTAAAAAGCAAAAACAGAATATGATTTAAAATGCAAAATTAGCACACACAATGTTTGAACAAATTTACATTATAATCTTGTAAAATTTAATGTGTGTATACATAAAATGTGGAAATCATGATTTTAATTTCATTATTGCATAAAATCTTACTATTATAAAGCACTGAAAATATTGAAATTACTAAGATGAAAGTCAAATTCCAATAATGTGCTATTACTTTCAATATAACGTAAGTGCGCGAAATTTATTATTTAAAGTAATAGCGCATTATCAGAGTACGACTTCCGGTGAAACATGAATCACGTTACTTCAAAATCGTGTTAAATTAGTCCGCATAAAAAGAGACCCAGGTGTATATTGACAATCTTTAAAAAGAGAAACAGGAAGTAAGTCTATGAATTAGAGAGGAATATATGCTCCAACACTACCGATGAAGATTTCAGAATTTTAAAAAAAAAACGATTGAAGTTACAATTACTAAAAAAAAGATGAAAATGGAATTATCATGTTAGAAAAATGAATAAGAACAGAATACTAGAAATAATGGTTGATTGGAAAGCAGAACAAAGAAAAAAAAGAAGTCCAGAGAAACAATGGAAAAAAGCTCTGATAAACAACATGAAAGAGACAAAGATAGGGGCTTAAATTAATGATATCCTCAATAGTGTAGAAATCCTAAAAAGGGACAAAAATATTCACACTAAAAATTTTAATATGTGTATTTGACCTACTTTTTTTGGTCGTAAAAATGAATTTCGATCAAAATTTAAAATATACAATATATGTGCCACAAATAAAGAATTTACTATACAAATTCAAATATATTGAATTATAGTCTTCAGTTATCTATAATTATAATTTACAAACTTTTCAGTATAAACCTACTCTGAAATTCTTTTTAATACGAATTTGTAAACAAAAATGTAGCGCAAAGTTATAAAATTTGACTTTATTAAATTCAAACTCAGGAAATCCCCTTATTTGTAGTTATTTTTGATGAATATATGTACTTTATTTTGAAATAACTGAAACACACAGGCTTATTATACACCTGTGTTTATATATGTAATACATAGGGTATATGAGCACAGACTATCACATGACCCACCACTCTCCACACTATCTCATAACACTAATACACTTGAACACACATGTTGAAAAAATAAACAATCACCAATATACGTATTTCATGCTAAACCAGCAATCATCAGTTGGTCCAGATTACCATCTCCACACATATTATAAGTGCTCAAATATATATTAAGATAGCCAAACCTCATACTTTAATGGACAGATTTCAATCTACTCTACCCTCCAACTCTTCAACCGTCCATCCAATTGAAAATCTGATGATGGAACGTTCAAAGGCCACCCTGAGTCCAAGATTCTTGTCACACCCATGTTGACCTATCCCCTCATGTACAGGACATAATCCATTTAATACATATACAAGGGATGGGCAGACATCTCTATTATGAAATAACTGAAACACACAGGCTTATTATACACCTGTGTTTAGTGTTATGGGATAGTGTGGAGAGTGGTGGGTCGTGTGAAAGTCTGTGCTCATATACACTATATATTACATATATAAACACAGGTGTATAATAAGCCTGTGTGTTTCAGTTATTTTATAATAAAGAAGTCTGCCCATCCCTTGTATATGTATTAAATGGAATATGTCCTGTACATGAGGGGTCAGATTGACCTTAGGTCAACATGGGTGTGACAAGAATCTCGGCCTCAGGGTGGCCTTTGAGCGTTCCATAATCAGATTTTCAATTGGATGGACGGTTGAAGAGTTGGAGTGTGGAATAGATTGAAGCCTGTCCATTAAAGTATAAGGTTTGGCTATCTTAATATATATCTGAGCACTTATAGCATATACGTGTGGAGATGGTAATCTGGACCAACTGATGATTGCTGGTTTAGCATGAAATACGGATATTGGTGATTGTTTATCTTTTCAACATATGTGTGTTGAAGTGTATCAGTATTATGAGATAGTGTGGAGAGTAGTGGGTCGTGTGAAAGTCTGTGCTCATATACCCTATATAGTACTTTATTTTATTATTATGGTTATTACTCCTGGTAATTTAGTATAAACAAAAACATAAGTAAATAAAGATTTTTTAAGCACGTTTTGAAAATTGAATTGTAATTAAGACTAACAGTCGAAAATCCAGAAGGTATATCATGTGATGTCAATATCTCGAAGGAAGTGAGTATCTTTGAAGCAACAGGAAAGTGCACAAATAATTTTAGAAAATTATATAACACAATACTGACCACCTCACCCACATCAATTGAATCGAAAAGAGCTTTTTCTGCACCTGATCTTTTCATCAACGAAAACTTGGTCATCTTCAAAGAGATAATGCCATTGACAACTTATGTTTTTTAAAAAACTATTATAAAAATTAATGTTTTCATTTCTCATATTTTATTCAAATTAATGAGTCTATTTTTGTTTTGTTTATAATGAATTCTTTTGTATTCAAGTTTTTCGCATTAAAAATGATCGTTTTTAAAAAACTCATAAGGAATTTTTTGTATTGTTTTGAACTGAAAAAACCACTTCACCCATAACAAAACAACATGGATTAATACGTTCTTGTTAATGGATCTCAGGAAATCCCAGGATCCTGGTAATAGAATCATTTTTATCCCAGAATCCCGGCATTTGAATTTTACGGGAAAATGAGAAACCCTAATTTGTAAATTCATTATTTTGTATCTAAATTAAACGTAAGTCTCCCCCGCTCAGAGGTTTTAAAAAATGAAAGGGAATGTAAGGAGATCAAGACAGCAAAAGGGATGTATAAAACAACTGTTTTATTTTTACAAATGGAACAAAAAAAAGATATTGAAAATAACTAAATAGAACGGGGGGGGGGTAGTCTGAAAAATATTAAATTCATAAAATGTAGACTAAATATTTTTCTAATGATATTAGACGGCTACAAAAATATTTGCTTCGTAGGTTGCATTTTAAAATTTTTCTTCATTTTGAACATTCAAACGTAAAATTTTTATAGCCGAGAGGTCAGCGCAGCTTGGTTGCAGACAGTTGTTGCGGGTCCGCCTCCCGGCCGATGCTATGACATATGGAAAAAAAAGAATCATATTCATTCTTTTGACATTTGTTTCGTGTGTAAGTGAAGTTTTTTTTTTTAACTTCTTTCTCATACGATGCCATATTAATATTATTTTTTGCGCTTTCAATTTTCTTGCATTCTTCTGCAGAGATCATAAAGTCAATGAGGAATTCTAATAAAGACAGCTGGACAGGTGAAAGTAAAAGACATTGTTTATATAAAAGACATTGTATAAAAAACAAATGCAAAAAAATAAAAAAATATATAGAAAATAATTTCAAAAGAGGCTATTTTATTTTTAAATGCTTGGATTAAATTAAAAATATATTAACTGATTATTATATTAAAAGCAATTTGTAAGCAATACAAAACTTAAGCTCTCGCGGAAATGATCGAGTTTCACTTTGTATTACCTAAATTCACTGTAATCATTATCTTTTTAAATCCATATTGCAATATTAAAACTACAATTTCAAAACAAAATTACTTTAAAAAAAAAAAAACATCTATCTTTATATCTGTGCTATCTCTAATTTTATTTATAATAATTTTTTTGCATTAAAAAAAAAATCGATTTATTTTTAAAATACCTTACGTTCTCAATATGTAAACTTCTATAAGTAATAGCTGTGTCTAAAACAATGTTTAAAAGATATCCGCAGCATGGAGACTTTTTAAGAATCCTTCCTCCCGAATATTTTCTTTCCTTATTTTATGCCCTGGGTAGAAACCCATTTTCTAACCATCAACTGGGTAGCTTAGATCTGCTTTACTAAAAAAAAAAAATCTGAGCTTTCTTGGAAATTCTTAGCTATCTAAAAAAATTGCTTAAATTTCATTAGATTTACTATGCGCCCAAAATGCGACAGTAGTGACCTCTACAAATCTAAACACAAGATTAACAACTTTAAAAGATAAGAGCGGCCTAATTTCTAAATATATAGGCGAATCTAAAGCATTTTGATTTGAGAGCCTGTGAAGCTATTGACTACTTCACTGATTAGGTCCACAATTTCTATACAAACTACCATACGCGACATCTTTCGATTTACAACAAGTCAGTATGAAGTTCTTAAAATTAGTTATGTAAATCTTTCAAACGCATATACACATAATATATAATCAATCCAAGTCTATTTAAAAAATCTAATAATATCAAATTTAAAACTCATGCTCAACCCAGTGCCATCTATTATTTGTTAATAACAATGACCTTTTAAAGTAGTAGATATAAGAGTCTCGTGCTGTATAGAATTTAAAGTGGAAAAGAAGTCAAACATTTTCATAAATAAATAGCTGAGCAATCAATTTCCCAAATAAACTCTTTTCATTTTTTTTTTTCAGACGACCAAACATTCAATACTACTCGGGAAAATTACTAGCAGGGAATTATTTAAGAAGCTTACAATTTGGTCCAGTAATCACAATGGGCGATTCAAAAGATAAAAGATTTCAGATTTAATTCTCAAAATCTAATTTTGGTCAAGTGAGCGAAATTATAGTGATCAGCTAATCAATGGTTCATAACCAGCATATGATTTTCAAAACTAGGAAACCCAATGAGTAAATAAATAAGCATATAAATATTTTTGTTTAAATGTGAATCAGAACTCCCGATTAAACATTTAAATAAGTTTGTAAATCATTGCATTAAGCTTCATTATATTAAAAAAAAAAAAAAAGATAATTACAATATATATATATTTAAAAGATCATTGCAGATGAACAGATAAATAAGCAGGGAAGCAAAACAAATTTTCTAACAATTAATATTGATTTCTATGACCTCCACTCTTCTCAGCTTCACTGTTCATCGACTGCTTTTTTTCGCATGGATTTTTTTAAAAAAAGAAGAGATATTTCTTATCAGATATAATTTTACAATGGGTTTATGAATAATATGTAATTGAACTAAAATTCATATCAAAACGCAATAAACATTCCAAACAAATGTAAAGCAATCCTAACGGTATGAAACAGAATAGATAGTAACAATAATAACTATTCTATATTTCATCCAATATAGAATACCTATTATTGTTACAATATTAAAAAAATATTTAAGATATTCATTTTAAAAATGATGAAGATAAATCCGAAGGTTAGAAACGTAATGATGTTTAAAAAAATGAGGAAGGAAGAGAACAATAAAATTATCTTGAATATTTAATTTAAAAATAGAGAAATGATGTCTGCCATAATGGTAGAATGATGGACACAAGAGCTAAATACCCTGGATCCGTTTCCAGTTGAGAATATAAAAAAAAAAGTTGAATAATCTAGTGTATCTAGCCTGCCATCATGATGCTCGAACATCACAGAATCTCACAAATAAGTGACAAAATGATTCGTTTTTCATTGTCTTATGTGTTTTAGCACAGTGGCAAAGTAGTCTGATTTAAAAGTTATATGACAACTCAGTTCAATCAGTAAAATAGAATTCTTGTGCCTAACTGGAGACTTGGGTGTTCAAATATCATATGAATGCTAATCATAATAAATAACTATTTTTACTTTAAAGAAACTGTGAAAAAATTGTTGGAAATTGATTGCAAATAGTGAGAAATGTTTTTTTTTTTTTTAATGTGATTTGTAAGTCGCTTCTGATTCAGTTAATAGAGGTTTGCATCAATGTTTTAAAATATTTGTTTATCAATGAAATTTTAATCATAACATAGAATTGTCTCATGCTGGCATAAATGGAAAATCTGAGACATTGGAAGTGAAAACTAGAAGTAAATGGAAATTCTTGCTAAGCATAACTTTGTTTTTCAATTTTATGACTGCTCTTTAGCTTATACTCTGCTTCATGAATTATCAAGTGGTAACATAGGTCTTTGATGAAGACTGCTTGATAATCAAAACTACAGTAATAAAATTATGTGCAGAAACAATATGTTTGATTGAGTTGAATAATGTGTAACTGAAAAGAGGTATTAATCAAAGTGGATATCCACAGTATTTAATAAATAAATTAATATGTCTGGTGTTTATATAGACAATATTTTATACATTAATTCTTTTTCTTTTTTATTCTTACAATCAATAAGTTAATCATATTCTGAATTTCATTTTAACTGAATTTCATTTTAACTGCTATCTGAATTATAGCTGTAAGTTTTTTTTTAAAAAAAAAAATTATGGAGAGAATGAAAAAAAATAAAAATTTTTTTTCATATTTATAGTTTTCTATATTTTTCTATTCCAAAAACATGGAATTCTGATGAGGTTACAAGAAAATATTTTTCTTTAAATTCAACACAAAGTCAGCTGAATTTGATCTTCATAGACACAATTGGAACTCTTCAATAGATTCAGGACCTCCTATGGTCATTGCATATACTTGACTTATAAATGGAATTTAACAATCACAGATCTATGTGAATGTGGGCCAATACTAACCATATATCACGTAGTGAATGATTGCCAAATCTATGGTTACAGTTTCCAAATTGAAATCACTAATGAATCTATTTCCTGGTTGGAATCTTTACAGGTGCCATTTTAATATTTTATTAGTTATTAGTTAAGCTGTTAAAAAAAAATCCATATACTAATCCTTCATACTCAACAAAATATCACTGAGGTAGTAAAACAGCATTACAGTGCATGGGTGTAGGGTGTAATTCTCTTCCAATTAAAATTAAATAATAAATAAATTGCTTAGTAATTCAAATAATATGGAAGAAATATATATTTGTCAAAAATTGGTGGTCGAGAGGTCAGCGACATCTGCTTTACGAGCAGTTGTCCGGGGTTGGTGGGTTCACTTCCCAGCTAATGCTATGACACATGAGAAAATATATATATATTGTAATAATAACTGTCAATATTTTCAGATTAGAACAATAGGAAAAAGTTCTTTTATTACTATTATATAATATTAGGCAAAGAAATAATATTGCTACAGTCTGCAGTAAGAAAAATTCAAAAAATGAATAAATATAAATACCTTTTAAATAGTTTATATATTTTTGACACATTAACATATAAATACCTTTTAAATAGTTTATATATTTTTGACACATTAACATTTAAACATCAAAAAAATAAATAAAACCGCTTAGTGTAGTGCAGTGGTAATATAAGATCTTCAGATGGATTCCAATGCTAGCAATTCCAGAGCTCAAACTTCTTATGAACTCTCAAACACATATATTAAGGCCATTTACTTATTTATTAAATGACATTAAAATTTCCTTAAAGTATTTTAAAATAAATGCAAAAAAAGTAGTAATTTTTTTATAAAATAATTATTAATAATAAATTGAAAGTATGCTAGCCTTTCACATGTGCAATTATAACTGAGACAGCCAATCAGATTTTAAACAGCTATCTAATAAACAATCAAGCTAAGACACGAGACAGAGATTTTGATAGAAAAGGTTGATACCTTTTCTATCAAAATCTCTGTCTTGTGTCTTAGCTTATTGGCTGTCTCAGTTATAATTGCACATGTGAAAGGCTAGCATACTTTCAATTTATTATCAATTTTAACAACATGAGATTTAGATAAAATAATTATTAGTAAACAGGCAAAAACTCTCCATATAGTAGTGCCACCTTGTGCTAACAAGAGTAATCAATGGATGTGAGAAGGCTTGTGCATAAAATCCATATCTAGTGCCTACTCATCCAATATTCCCAGACTAGTTTCTGGCTTGTGGCCCTGGTTAGCACAAAGTGGCACTACTATATGGAGAGTTTTTGCCTGTTTACTAACAGTTATGTGCTAGCATGAGATGGTGATCATGTGATGTTTAGTGGTTTAACACCAATCCTGCCTAATAAGATAATGGTGGCTATGATTGTTAAAGAGCCAAAGTCACCAAATGAATGGGTGCTGAATTGAATTTAGACCCCCATGACTATATAAGCTATTGAGCTTAGATTGAAAATATTATTATGTTTTCATTCTCATAGTTTTGTAGTGAAGTAGAGATAAAAGGTGGCTGCTGGAGGGTTGCATTAGATCCTAAGATCTAGGTGCAGTGCTCTCAGATTCAAGGCTACTCACTGATGAAGGCCACAAGCCAGAAACTAGTCTGGGGATATTGGATGAGTAGGCACTAGATAGGGATTTTATGCACAAGCCTTCTGGCATCCATTGATTACTCTGGTTAGTACAAGGTGGCACTACTATATGGAGAGTTTTTGCCTGTTTACTAACAGTTATGTGCTAGCATGAAATGGTGATCATGTGATGTTTAGTGGTTTAAAACCAATTCTGCCTAATAAAATAATTATATGAAATAGAAACTTTTCTTGGATAAATGTAATTCGACTTCCAAGCTCTTGAATGCTGTGATAAGAAAAGTTTAGCATTTACATGTTTTAGATTAAGCTTAGTATTTTTCTGAAGGTTTGTGATGATGGTGTTCTAGCTGTATTTTTATATTGGACTATTTCCATCATCTAATATGTGTGTTGAATGTCTTTAGAAAAGTTTAATTTTTAGTTAAATATTCCAAATGCATTCAACTGTTAGTAATATCACAGCAAACAGGTTAGTATATGTACCAACTGTTAGTAATATCACAGCAAACAAATGTTAATAATATCAAAAACAGGTTAGTATATGACTAACTGTTAGTAAATCACAGAAACAGTTAGATATCACAACTTTCGAGAGGTATTTTTCCCTCTTTGTGTTGTGGCCTGACCAGTGACAGTATAGCATGGGATTAACCTGGGTCCTTAGATTCTTGATTATTGAAATTTAAGGAACTAACAACGATCCTGCCAAAGCAAAGTATGTAGTAATTTCATATACTTATCTATGAGGTTCTCCTGATTTCTACTTTTTGATTAGTGATTTCCATACATTATGTATAGTCACACTAGGTTGGCTTATGGGATTTTTTGCCATTGTCATGGAACTTCTTTAAATTTTCTTCTTTGTACCTTTTCTTCTTTATCAATATTTTTGTATTTTCCCAATTGAGTTGTTATTGGTATAATGGTTGTACCTTAGACACATCTGTTTTCTCTCTTCTAATCATTAGTTTATGTTCTTGCAAGCGCTTTTGAATGGGACGGCTGGTCTCACCAATATATGTTCTTCCACATTCACATGGTATTTCATAGATGCAGTTTTTTCTTTGCAGCATTTCAAGTTTAGGCTTTGTAGATGTTAGAATTCCTCGTAGTGTGGTATGGCTCTGAAAAGCTGTTCTGATGTTATACTGATTGCAGATTTTCCTTAATTTGTCTGCTATTTTTGGAATGTATGGATACACTACAGTACCAATAATTGTCTTTTCTCTTGATGGTTCTTTTTGTTGTGGAATATTTAACTAAAAATTAAACTTTTCTAAAGACATTCAACACACATATTAGATGATGGAAATAGTCCAATATAAAAATAAGCTTAGTACTTTCAAAACCTATATGAGACCATAATCTAAAACATATAAATTCTAAACCTTTCTTATCACAGCATCCAAATGCTTGAAAATCAAATTACTTTTATAAAATAATAAATATGATGTATAAATCTTTTTTTTTTTAAAAAAAAAAGGGTTACTATAGTTGGCATAAAATTGAGGCCATTAAAAGTATAGTTTCTGGCATAATATTGGATCTACATAACTACATAAACATGTTAGCTTAAGATTCAAAAACCCTTGAACATTTGATCTCTTGTTATAGTTTAAATAGTGTAAAAAAAGTAAAGGCAGATTCTGAGTCCATAGAGACAAAGGCAATGCTTTAGCCAGAAACCAGTGCCAAAATTTGAATATATCTCTTATTATTTAGTGTTCGTTTATTACTCAAGCTTATAATAGATGGCTCTGGTGTAAAGGTTAAAAAATAAATTATTGTTCTTAACACAAATAAATATAAATTATGTGTATTGTGGATCATCATTAATCCAAATATCTCAAATTCAAAATTTTTTATTATCTGGGCAAAAATTAATTCTGTATAAAAAAGTTATGCTGACCTAAATATAAATATATTCTGTATTTTAAATTGTTGTACTATTATTAATAAAATAAATTCACTTAGTACATAATAAGTATTTATAGATTTATTCGTGGAACAAACAAGACCAAACATGTTACTAAGATAATTCACAAACCAGAGCACTAAAGAATCGTTTAATAGGTTGGCATTAATATTATTTTGGCATCATTTACAAGTTCATTTAAATGATTGGAAATCTAACTAAACATTCTTATCTTTTATGATAGCAAGTCATACTGAATCCCATAAGTAAATTACACATTTGGGCCGCAACCCTTATCTAGTTTATATAGTGCCATAGTCTCTGAAGCTATACTGCAAGTCACCAGTTCACCCTCCGTAATATTATTCTGTTCAGCATTGATCTGAAGCTCCAATCTAGTTCATAAGATGATCTACATAGGGAGCACAGTTATTACTCATTATGTAATTTTAATAAATGTTATATTTTGCCAGTTATCATTCTTGTAAGATTTAATTCGTAGCAAACCTCATGGGAATGGCATAACATAATTAAGGGATGATTCTAGGCCGTAGATAATAATAATAATTTGTAATAACTTATAAACTAAAGTACATTCAAAAGATGAGAACTTATATCTAAATCCACTCATCATTATGTAACACCTGTGCATGTAGATTCCCAATGCACTTATATTTGTATTATTACTTAAATTTTAATAATTAAATATCTTTAAACTTAGGAAATGTTTAGTGTGTTATTCACAACTCATTCTAAATCTTATCCAAATCTATTTAAGGTTAGTATTTGTTATTTATGTATGCATTATCTAACCAACCATATATGTGTGTGTTTGGTTAATTTAATATTGAGTCATTATTCCCTGAGTCTCATGTTACACCTTTGCTACTTCCAGCATATGAACTAAAAGAGTGTTAGTGTAGTCTCATATCTGCCATCCATAAGGTAGTAGTAAATCATGGAGTGTTGGTGAAGGAACTGAGGTGCAATTTTATTCAAGGTCTCAACTCCTCATCTAGATCAGCTTTGGGATAATTTGCCAAAACTCTTGATTTGGGTGCGTGAATGTGCAAATATGACCATTACAATATTTTAATAATATATTACAATATTGTATTTATATGTATTTATATATTAAACTATAAATAATCAAAATTAGGGTTTAATTACTTTTTGGTTGAGTTTAGCTTCATAATAGGGTGACCCAAATTTTTTTAAAAATTCACAAGACCAAAAAAGCTTTGTATTAGGCATTTTGAATCAATGATACTCTACTCTAGATGCATTTTTGAAAAAATAATTGCAAGTTGTAAATTTCTTACTTATTAAACACATTAAATTATGAAAATTCACAATCTTGAATAGTTGGTTCAGTGAATAAAGAAGGTGGCTAGATTAATTCTCTCAGAAAGATTTGTAAAAGAGACCTCAGATTTTGTATAAATGGTGAATGTGATAAAACTGTTCTATGATCTCCCCACCAACAATGTAAATTATTGACGGCCATACAATCCAATATGCTTTTAAAATTCTACATTGCCATAACAAATGAAGAGCAAATACGTGCTTAAATAAATAACCTTATCAATTAATTAATCATATAATAGGTCAGTGCTGACCAAAACATGATTCATGGGTTGCATACAACCCAAGATGAGAGTTTTTGTAACCTAATTAAAGCCTTTTTATGCTATCACAACTAAAATGTTATAAACATTTTTTTATTTTATTTTGTCTATTATTTCAATAAAAACTTTTATAGACGACCTAACTTTTCTTTTATATATATATTTTTATTAACCTAATTAATGTACAACTCTCCAATAATTTAATATATGTAGTGTATTTATTAGTATGGATGCAACTTGTGAATAAATATATATTTTTTAATGTAGCCCTTGGATTATTCAACATTGGATAGTTCTTGTAATAAATCATTAAGAATTATCTTTATAGCAAAAGAAGATCCTTGATCCATGAGACCTCTTAATCCATAATGCTGTGCGAATGTGCTCTTAGCACCATCCCTTCAGTAAGTAATCTGCATTGCCAGGCGAAACTAATATATAGTGAATGGCTAACATTTTGATATAATTCTTATTTGTAACATTTCAGATCTTAATGTTCATATAAAATTATTCCCAATATATTATTTTAATGTTTAAAAATAACAGAAAAATCTTACAGAGACATTTATCTTTTTAAACCAACTATTTATAAAGAAGTGCTTCTTCAAAGTACTGCTTGTATAATTTCTAATAAGCGTATTTACATGAATAATTTATAGAATTTGAAAATGCCTCAACTAAAAGTGTGATGTTAATGTATATTAAAAAATATAAGAGAATGATTGGCACTTGTTTACCACCTTCCTGCAAGTAAGTGTTGCTCAATTAGTTGCTTCATTTAACTAGTGATTGCTTCATTCAAAGAATAGGGAACACTCTTTACAAACAAGTAAAAATAATTTAAATTTTTAATTGAATGTTGCTACTCAATTATATGCGTACACATTCAAGTCGATTTATTTATATTTTCTTTTGAAAACATAAAAAATGTAGTTATTAAGCATTTTATTAAAATATAGAAAAAAATAAAAGAATGAACATCATGTGACCATAAAAGAAATTTATAAATGAAAAACTTTGACAAACTTACTATATCATCATAATAAATCTTAAATAGTTACGCAAATACTTATGAATATATATTTTCACATGTATGGATAGATGTGTATTATCATCATCATCATTTTCAAAAACTGATAATCCACTGTATGATAAAGAACTCTTCAAATTTAATCCAATTGCTCTGATCCTTAGCTTCTCTTTTCAAGCAATAGTGTTTTTTTTCATCACAACTATAAATATAAAAAGGGATCAATATAAACATTCATCTTCTCTTCAAGTATCCTCAACCAGCATCTAAAATAAATGATCATAGTCTTTTCTTAATCTCAAACCCAAGAGACAATAGCCAGTGATTCTCTCATGTTGATGTGTGTTAGAGAGTAGTCCATATATATTTGCTTTCTGTGTGAGTGAACTTTGGGAATTTGTCTGCTTAGCTTTTTCAAAATCTTAAAAAGAATAAAAGGATCACCTCCTTACAGTTAATAGAAATTCTTTTCATGATTCCATGAAAATGTGTATCATATAAAACAAAAAAATAGTAGCTATTTTGTAAAGTATCATCAACTCTGCACATTGTGTGTGTGTAATTTTACGATCTGATGTTCTTATGGTCTTATAGCTTTCGAGATAAAGTAATGACTGAAGCATAGATCAAATTCATTAACTACACAGGGTTTCTTTTTTATTTTCTTCATTAACAATCAAACATAAATGTTTTACATCCTGAGTTTATCATTCCACCCCTGAATTATTGCACTTATTTTTTCAAAAAAAAAAAAAAGGGATGACTTATGATATGGCACTGTCATTAATGAACTTACCAAAAGAGTTACTATATATGCGATCATTTTAGACCCAATAACCATACGAGTAATAAACTACTAGGCAGAAAGATTACTGATAAAGATAGCGTTTACTTAAAAATACAGTTGTGGTTATAAAAATAAAAATGACTTTTATGAATAAAAAAACCCAAGCCATTAATTTTCAATAAATAGCTTCAAAAAAATTGTGTTATGTTTCTTATTCTTGTATATTATAAGAGTGAATTATAAATAAGGGCAAAAAGATAAAAATTTAAGTCTAAAAGTGATATAAAGATGCATTACCTTTAATTTAGAAAAGACAAGAATTCATTACATTACTATTAATAAGTAAAGTAAAAGCTGCTTATCTTAAAAAAAAGAAGACAAAATAATTAAATGAATATTTGTTGATATAGAGAAATGAAAAATAGAGCAAATGTAGGAATTGACCAAAAAAATTGTCATTTCAAATTTGATTTAAGTATAAAAAAGACTACAATACTGCACAAAGTAAGAAATCATAACAAAAAGTAAATTAAAAAAGCAATTAATACAATTATATTTTGAGTTTCTCTAATAAAGAAGCAAAGAGCAAATGTTGCCATTCTTAATGCTTAAAAAAAAACTTGATATTTTCTGCTTCCTATCAGAAATTACTTTTTATTTCAGTTGATAAAGATTAGATTGGAATATTTATACTATTAGTCTTAATTAAATTAAATATGTAAATGAATAAATAAGTAATCATTCTCAATCATCATCAATTAACTGCAGTTTAATTCCAGTTTCTCCAATTCATAGTCTCCCTTCTCCATATCATACCAACAAGTTTCATTATCCATCCATTTTACATGGGCATCTTTCGAGGCCTTTCACAGTCTGTTGAGATCTGGTTAAAAATTTCAGCTATTCATCCATGATCATTTATTTTAGAAACATATCCAGATCAGCTCCATTTCAGTCCATTTCTTTCAGTGATATCAATGTTATATGTTTGTTCCTTCACATATTTTGCTTTTAATCCCTTATTACTCCTAACATAGATTTCTCCATAGGTCATTGATTACTTTGAAGCTTCTGCACTGCTCTTCTACTAAGTATCTAAGTCTCAAATCCATGAGGAAGAACTAGTAAAACATAGCTTTACTTCCTTTTATTTTTTAGACAGTCACGGTTAAAATCGTGACAGACGTTTGACGGACTTTCCATCGTTCAAATCGAAAAGATTTTTATGTGAATCGAGAGCTTATACAAAGTTCCGTAAGATGCTGCCCTCTTGTGAATTATTTTACAAGTAAAAAATCAATAAACCTGTCAGTTAAGGTTAAACAAAGAAGAGAGGCAGACGTATCTTAGATCTGATTGGCTAATAAATTTTGACAACAAAGAAAATCTCTTGTCAAAAACGAAATTGCTTCAATTTCTTTTGTTTTATTTCAAAAGCAATAAACGAATGTTTTAGATCATTCTAAAAGGTTTTTTTGAAATATAATCATAAAATATGCTGAAAATAAAATTATTTAAAAAAAATAGTTAATATTCTTTCTAAGCAAATTCACTTTATCCAAGTTTTAATTCCATGGTTAATTCCGTGCATTAAGTTTTTATCTACATTTATAATCTGACTAAGATATTTGTACTTACTTTGACCAACATATTTGTACTTGCTAATTTATAATTCAAGAATACCAATTCATATTTTTGTTTTGAGAAAATGCTTTGACCATTATTTAAGTTTTTTTACCTTTACTGCTATTTTTATTACTTTTATCTAGCAATAATTCTTAAAAAATTTAATGAAGCTTGGAAGCAGTATTTGCAAAAACAACCACATCTCAATTTACGTTTATACCTTTAGCTCCTCAGTTTAAACCACAAACTATTTCTTGAAAAGCTTCTGTAAAAAGTGTTGGCAATATGAAATTACTTTGTTTACACACTTCACAATGTCAATCCCATAACCATTCTTTTATTTTGGAAAATATTCTCCAGAATATGGCAATATCCTGGATTTATCACTGTAGAAATGCTTATAGAATCAAATACCTTTTCGTAATTTATAAATCAAAGCATAATGATGGCAAATCATATTTACTGGTCTTCTTTCAATACTTAGATGAGATCCACTGTGTGAAAATAACTTTTAAATCAAGCTTGTTCTTTTGGTTAGTTTGATTCAAATTTTGCTGTAGATAAATTATTATCTTGGTAAAGATCTTCTATACTAGTGATGTGCAACCTGTGGGTTGTGATCCTTCAGGGGATGGTTGTGATCCTTCAGGGGATCACAAAAAAATTGTTCGGGGTCCTGAAAATTGTGAGAAGTTCTTTATCTTGGATAAGGAAATTTTTAATTCAAAAAACAAAAACCTAAACAGTATTAAAAAATACATGAAACCCACTCAACTCATTATTCTGTGTCGGCCATTTTGCATTTAAACACTTCTTTATTTATATTCCAATCCACTTTGTATAAAGAGCACACCATAACGGAACTTCCCTTATATTGCTCTCATTTCTCTTTATTCACCCTCCCAGAGTTTTGTTTTTCATGCTAATATCCTAACATTGATACATCGTACTACTTTATTGAATGTATACATTTTCTAAAACAGGCTCAAAAACTTGAAATTGTTACAAATCAATAGATCTGCTAAGAAACAAGTATCATTATACATTTTTGTTAACATGTTGTTTTTTCAAAAATCTTTATATCAACTCATATGTACTGAAATATAACATAAAGATGTTGGTAGGTGATAAAATGACTTTTATTATTACTATCCTTATGTACTTATAAAGATGTTGGTAGGTGATAAAATGACTTTTATTATTACTATTCTTATGTACTTATAGTAGGATAGTAACAACATATAATGGGTTGCATAAAATTTCAGTCTGAGTATGGAAGTCACAAGGTTAAAAAGGTTGCACACCACTGTTCTATACATTAAAAGATCTGCGATTTCAAATATTTTTCTTATCACCTTTCTAAAGTATTAATATTCCTATTACATTCTTTCAAGTACTCATTAATCTTTATTATTTAAACATTTGGTATATAGTTTTGCTGGCAATTTTTCTACTTCTTCACCTACTTCTGTAAAAATGCCAATAGTAGTTTTCAACATTTCCTGGAGCTTTTCAGCTCTTCATGGATTGAATTGCACATCTTTACTTTTCACGTAAATGAATGGAAATTCGGAAAAGATAATAATTCTAGAGCTTACTTTGTTTTCTTGCTTTTTATTAGTATAAATTTTTATTTAGAATGCTTCATGAGATTTATATATATTGCTTATACTAACTTCTCTCATATACACTTTAATGCAAAAAAAAATTTTTTAATAAAACTTCTTTATTTTCCTGACAGTTTTGACTCTCCAGCAGTCTTCATCAGAACTTTCTGAATCTTCCTCTGCTTTTTAAAATAACTGATTTTTTCAAAAAAATCTTATTAGAAGTATATAGTCTTATTCTTCTCCTTTACTTTCTTTGCATTTCTTCATATATTCATATATATTGCTTATAATAACTTCTTTCATATACACTTCAATGCAAAAATTTTTTAAAAAAAAAAAATCAGTTATTTTAAAAAGCAGAGGAAGGTTCAGAAAGCTCTGATGAAGACTGCTGGATAGTCGAAACTGTCAGGAAAATAAAGAAAATTTATTTTTAAAAAATTTATGCATTAAAGTGTATATGAAAGAAGTTATTATAAGCAATATATATATGAATATATGAAGAAATGTAAAGAAAACGAAGAAGAATAAGAATATATACTTCTTCAAGAGATTTCATAGTATCATACCTCTTTTTCATAACAGTTCTATCTTTTCTTCCAATATTAAAATGTTGTTTTCTACTTTTAAAATATATTTTTCTATAACTTTCTTTGTCAATTATATTTTTTTATAATATATATGAAAATAACTTACAAACTATTTTAATCATATAGATTGTATTCTTTTGGGCTTTGTTTGCCATTTTATAGATATTAAACAACAAATTGATGGAAAAGGCAAATGATTTATCATGATCAATAAACTGTAAATGAATACCCTAGTGCAATATTGTAAACAGCTTACATTTTTAAAAACACATACTCAGAACTAAATTTCACTAAAAAAAGTAATTTGCAAAAAAAAAAACAAAAAACATGCACCAATCATTTGCCTACCCAATAAAATAAAGTGGATGGTTTATAACATTAGCTATGGGCTGAAATCCTAAATTTGTTTAGAATATCCTCAAATCTCTGAAAAAAATACAAAACATTAATTGGATTTAAATCTCAATCAAGAAAATAAACCACACCAACCACTGTGATATTAATATGACGTTTTATTTTATTTCAATACATAGAGTGTAGTATTTACAGTTCATGTTTTTTCTACCTCGTTTGTTTAGTATATTAATCATCTTCCATTGAGTTTAGTAGAAACATTACATGCTTATAATTAGTTTTGTGTAACTGTATCGAAGTTGCTATTGTATGTACCTTCACTAGTCAGAATATAATTGATTCTTGTAGTTTTGCTTATTTTAATTTTATATTTTAAAATAAATATTCAGCAGCAGATGGTTTGTTTATTTTTATTTTTTTTTTGTTTTGTTTTAATATAGTCATTTCTTCCCTATCAATTTACAGGAGAACAGATTTTCACCAGATGTTAAATAAAAAAAGGAATACTAATTGATTTCACTTTATTTATTTATTTTTTTAGAAATAATAATAAAATCACATTGTTTTAATATTTTAATTGATTACACAATAAAATGTTACTTCTTTTTTTTCTCCCCATAAATGAAAAGTATATTTATTTATTTTTTTGAAACTATATTAAACATGTCCGTTATTAAATATACTACGAACATAACTTACAGGTAGAGGTCGCTCTTCAATTTAATCACGTATTATAACAAGATGGGTGAGAAAGGTAATGCGGTATGCAAAAGATTTGGATAAAGAATTTATATCAGTATACTTATATAAAAGATGGGATGATTGTGTTAGGATGATTGTTGAATGTTATAGTGCTAAGGAATGGGATAAAAGAATAGAAGCATTAATAAAAAAATAGGGAGTTGGAGAAATGGAGAACTAGTATGGAGGGTAAGAAGAGTTTAAATATATATAGAAGTAAACGGAATATTGGGTGCGAGTTAATTTATGATAATAGTAAGGAAAGTAGTTTATGGTTTAAGGCTCTAACGGGATCTTTAGCAACAAGAGAATATACATGTAAATGGAAAACTATGGGTGATTTAGTGTGAAAATTGTGTAAGGAAGGTATAGAAAATATTAGACATCTGTTAATTGAATGGAAATGCTTGAAAGCAGAAAGGGTACAGATAATGAAGTTATGGGAGAATAGGTATGAACAAAGTGACTATACAGAGAGTGAGTTATTGGTTTTTATGCTGGGTTTGCGAAAAGATACGGGGATTTAGATATAAAGGCCATTGAGTTGACAAAGTTTATGTTGTGGAAATGGGATGGGGAAGAATGTGGGAGGACTTAGAGTGGGGAATGAAAAATAAAGTGGCTAACAGGTTTATCTGGGCATAATTGCTGAGATGTTCTTGACTTCGTTTAAGGAGAAGCCAAAATACATCACTTCACATATTGCAGCATACAATTACAAATCATTTAATTCTTTACCTCACACAACATGAGATATAGCAAGAGCAGTTATATATTAGAGTTGTTATTTAAAGGCAAATTGTTAGAATATATAACTAAAATAACTACCTAAAATCCTTTAGGAATCTTTTGATCAAAAATTTTTAAGCAGTATTGATATAATATAGCTTTTTATTCCATTATAAGTGAACATTTCACTCCTATTGATAAGTCAATAATTCAAAAAATCATTAACTTTTTAAAACCAGCTAAAGATTTTTCAAGATTGCTTAAAATTTTTATCAGACCGCCAATCCATCTACTTAACAAATTATTGATCATTAAAACATTAAAGGCTACATACTCTTCTCAAATAAATAATTTTAATATTAATATATAGGGCATATGAGCACAGACTTTCACATGATCCACCACTCTATCTCATATCACTGAAGCACTCAAACACATATATGTTGAAAAGATAAATAATCACCAATATACGTATTTCATGCTAAACCAGAAATCATCAGTTGGTCCAGATTACCATTTCTACACATATATGCAATAAGTGCTCAGATATATATTAAGGTAACCAATCTTCATACTTTAATGGACAGGCTTAATTTTAATATTATTAATTCTTTGAGAAGAATTGAAGGATGTGTATATTCACCTGTTTCGCTTTTGTGTATAATTTTAGTAAACACCTAATTTGTAATAAATGAGGTATAGTTACCACTCTCAAAACTAAAATAAACAGTCCTGACTATAATATGGGTGCATTTCAGTTAAGATAACTAATCAAACTGATCAAGTAAAAGTTGATAAAATATTTGTTCTTATGTTAATTAATTTGGCATGAAGTCAGAGAAGATTTAATCTGAAAGTTGGTATAGCTAAACATACTTTGTATTTATACAGATATGTTGCATTGTGGTTTCTCCTTTAACTGAGTCAGAAATCTCTCAAAACTCTCCATACAGTAGCGCCACTCAGTGCAAGCCTGAGTGGTGCTACTGTATGGAGGGTTTGCCTCTGTGTAAACAGCATGTTTAAGCATAAAGACAGGTGATCACATGGTTTAGTGGTTTAATTAATACTTTGTATTTACTACAAATGGTGAGTTCTTTCTATTGAAAAATACTGGATAGAAGATGACTCGACAACTTTTTCAAATTTCTACACCCTTTTCATGTTTCAGGACATTTAGACCCAAATCATTGTGCTTGAAAGAATATTGGCAAAAAGTACACATAGAGATAAATATATAAACGACAGACTATTATAATCAGAAATAATAGCTTTTGATTTAAAATAAAGAAGTTATTTTTAAATTGCATACTGTCCAAAAATATATATATAATAATAAAAATTGCAGGATTGTTTTTTTAAGGGAATGAGGTCTGACTTATGAATTATTTTTTTTAAATATATTTTTTAATCTTAACTATGACAAAACTTTTGAAAATGAATTTGTAATTCAAAAATAATTACTAAGATAGCTATCCACTCTATAAAGTTTCTTATAAATAAACTGTATTTATTGGTCTATAATGAATGGGATGGATTTTGAATTTTATAAGTGTTTAAGACATAAAACTTATAATAATGTAATCATGTCACTTATTTTAATGATTAAAAGAAATGCTATTATTATATTATTTTTTAAAGGAAATGAGAGAAGTCATAGCTATATTGAAAAATGGAATCTTTTATAAAAATTTAATCATGGAATCTCATAAATAGCATGCTCTATTTGATGCAGTCTTTATTATAATGGTTTTCTTCTATCACACCAATTGGAGTAATATTTATAAGTAGAAGGTTCTCATCCCCAAATTGGGAGAATAATTTATAACTGATTACTAATGATTTATGAATTTTTAATTTTATAATAACAATACCTATATAAGTTTGAGGTAAGCAGAGTTAATATGGTTAATATTTTTTATACATTAACCATACCAAGGATCAGATCGAGATTGCACATAAATATAGAACCCATGGCCACCTTTCAAGATTTTTGCACTCACTCCATAACTGCAAGAAGCAACCATCTCCCTTGTGAATACTTTTATTTATACTGAAGATAAATCCTCGCACTATACAACCAAAGGCTGGAATATCAACAAAGAAGGTTTTAAAACACTTCAAACACTTAATTCCGTGGGAGAAAGAGACACAAAATAAGTGACACAAAAGTGTCTTAATTGATATTGTATAGTGAGATATGGAAAGAATAAAGCCAAATTAACAATTTAAAAGACAGACTAAAAAAAACAAAAAAACAAGACAATAATCAAAATAAACTAAATTACACTAATTATAGTAATTTGTTATAGATCAGTGCACTTTTAAATAGGTGGTGAGAATTCACTTATTTTTAGTTTTATAAAAGTTTATAAAAAGAATATCAATTTCTGTCTAGAGTTTGAATTATCATATATATGTTTACCTAGATTTTGCTATTTCACTCTGGCATTATTGAGGTTTCTTTTAACAATTTGTCACTTTTTTCAGAGCAGCATATATCTATATTGCCTTGTTTGTTAGTAGTTTTCTGTAATAATGGGTAGGGGTCTGAGCAATGACAGATCACACTTAAAATGATGGCAGAATAATTCTATACTAAAATGAGTAACAACATGCTACTTTTAATAACAGCAAAGCTGAAATAACAAGAGACTGAATACAATGGAAATTTAGTAGGTTTTACATCCTTGCCAAAATCATTGTCTGAGACCACCCACACCATTAATTAGTTTTCAAATTATTTTTCTAATTAGTTAATATTCTCTTTTTTTCTTGATTACAACATTAGTTATAATACTGATTATCTAATCAATTGGAAATATTACTGATTTCCAGTAAAACATAATTTTGATCTCTAACCAGATCGTAGATTTCTCTAATTAAATAGTTTCTATAATAATTTTGATACAATCATTTACATTATACTTTAAAGTTACAATTTAGTTTTTTTTTACTTCATTATCCATCATAACATTTTGGATTTTTTTTAATTAAAAGAACAGAAAAGCTATCTTTTTAAATAGTAAATCTAATAATATGCTTTAATTGTATTTCACATTTTGTTTATTTCTTAACTGATTTTAGATTTATTTTTAAATTATCATTACTTTTATTTATTAAACTAACAATCCTTTTCCATTTAAAAAAAATATGTATATATTTTTTTCTGAATATTATTTTAAATATTTCATGTAACATATATATTATGTAGGTGTTACAATATATATATGAGATGGACCCAAAAATAAGTATTTTGTAAAAAAAAAAATTGTATATTATAACCATATATTTGGCCCTGTGAGCTAAATATATTCTATAATGTGTTTAAAAAATTTTGTAGACTATATTAAGTAAATTTCCTTCTTGATGTTAAATTATAAAGTCTTAGCATAATGTTTTAATATTATTGATTAAAATAATTTACTTACCATATCTTGATATTAATTACATAAGAAATACTAATTAGATTAGTTAATGTTTTTTTAAAAATCCTACTTAATAGTGTAAATCTAAATAAGAATTCTGTTAAAGCCTGTTAAGTTTTAGATATAGGCAGTTAAAAAAAAATTCTTAACAAAATATGGTTGTTTAATTAGAATCTCTGTCTGTTAGTTTTAAAATAAATGATTTTAAAATAATTTATAAAATGTTAATTCCTATGAGTTATTTAAAACCAGAGTTTAAAGATTAATTGGGATAATTTTCAATTTAAATGAGTTTTAAATTAACCAAGTTTCAAATAGGTAAAAAGTTATCTTTATTTCTTTTAGAATAATCATTATATCTAATGAGTGTGTGTGTGTGTGAATGTTGATGCTTGTGTTTGAAAGAATTTATTAAAAGCTATATTTTACAAAAGGGTATGTTGAATAATTATAATATTAAAAGATTTTAAATAAAGTAAAATAAAGAGTATATTTTAAATGTAGAAGTATGTATTTTAAAAATATAAGTAAATAATTTTATTAGAATTAAATAAATCATTTATTTCATAATTACACTGTCAATTAATAAAGTTTGTTATTAGTCTAGACATCACATAAACAGATAATCTGGATTAAAAACTTCAAGATCATGTTCATTAACTATGAAAGTTTAAAACTATGCAAGTAATTTTAATATTCTACCTCCATATTTAAATGAAATTGGTTGAACTGGGTCATCTGATAGGAACTACAAAAAACAGACGTGGACAGGTGTTTATATATAAAAAGAAAAACCAGGAAATAATTATACATGTATGTATTGAAATTCTTACTGAAATTATTTTAATGAATTGGATTTTGTTTTATTTTAAATCAATTTAAAAGTTTTCAATTGATTTTTCTTTTATCGTTTCAAACACCTGAATAAGAGTTAAAAGTTATCCATTGCAGTGCTATTCTAAAGTATATGTTTGACCAACTTATCAAGCAGTAAATCATGGAAAGATACTAAAAATGTCATTAATTTTTAAAGAAAGTCAATGGAGATTAACTACACATTGGAAGTGTATGTTTATTTTGTTTTTATTCTAAAAACATTAATTCAAACTTTGGCTATAATAATTGCTTTCAACACTTTAAATATTTTTAAATCATTATTAATACTAATTTTATTTATTAATGAAGTATTTATTACAGGGTTGATAAAACTCTGACCTAAAGGTGAATCATTGATGAATTGGTGAATAATTGATTATCCTTTTTAATCTATTTTGGAAATATGTATAAAAGTCATCTTCAATATTACACACCACAAGAGTTCCACTATCCCTGCCTACCTCCATATTTCCAACCAAAGACTCATCAAACTAACAAAACACTGGCACCTTCCCCCAAAGTATGTTGACTTCCTCATTAAAGTAAATCTGGAAGCCCTTCCCACAAATGCCTTTCTCTACTATAAGAGAGGCTTCAAAAATCTAGCAAGCACATGCACACTCTGCCAGAGAGAAGATGAAACCACCAACCACACGCTAACAAACTGCCCATGTCTACAAAAGCTCCAATCAGCATTACAGAACCGATTCAAGAACCAAACCCACAACTCTTTGTCTTTGACCAATGTGATAGATCAAGGAACTTATGCACAGCTTAGACTGGCAACATTTGTGAACTTTACAATCTGGTCTCTTAGATGTAAGCTGGTCATAAGCAAGTTTGAATACCCGAACATTGAGACAGCCTTATATCGAATGCTGAATAAAATTTGCAAAACAGACTTTTCCACAGCCTACCTTAACATTGCAGAAAACACGTGGGCCCTAGTTGATCTACCCAGTGAAGAAGTGCTCTAAGATTACTCCTGAACACAACACCACATAACTTTATAACACATGCATATAAATCATTGTAATAACCTGTATAATCCATAGTAACAATATGTAAAACCAATGTAACCATTGTATATTTCCTCAATAAAGTTGAAATTATAAATATTATAATGACAAATTACTTTAGAAGCATTGGTTGTATTAAAAATAGAAGAAATTGCAATAATTTGGAATTGTTTTATATAATTTTCAAGAAAGAAAGTCATAAGAATTAGCTTCAATACTTTGAAAAAAGGACAATCCATTTGATTTTCTATTAATGCGGATAAACTAATATTTAATTGTTAAAATTATTCATTCTGAATTCATCTATCTATTCATTTAGAATATTTTCTAAACTGCTTATTTGTTTTTAAAATATATATATTGCTTTGCTTTAAAGAAAGAAGAAATGATTTAAATTTATGTCACACTTAATATTATTAAAATGGGTGAACTTCATAATATGGAACTTTACAAAGATTTGTTATTATATAGTAACTTCTATTTGCTCATATTTCTTCATACTTGTGCTTTAATTGTGAAGCCCATTCAAAAAAAGAAATCCTGCTTTTAATTATGATATAGGAAGATACAAAAAGGACTTAAATGAAAGGGCATTATTTTTTAAAGATAAAAAGAACTTAAATCTCTAATCTAAAATGATAAAATAAAATACTTAATGTGTATATATATATTGTTGTTTAAAATTTAGTATTGATATCATATAGATATAATATATAGCTTATGTTTCATTGCAATTATGATTTATGGTATTGTAAAATATATCTATACGGGTATCAATATGTGAACAAAGTTAAGTAAAAAATATTAGGTAAAAAGATTTATTTTATAAGTTATTTTGTTATCATTTGGAGTTCTCATATTAGTTGTTTCAGCCTAAATGAATTATTATAGCCAGGGTATAACAGCCTTTATATATATGTACAAAACTATAAAACAATACAATACTAGATAAAATCCAAAAGTTTATCAAAATCCTTACACAACTACAGTTTCATTTATTGTAAATAGACCTTTTCAAATGAAAATCAAACAAAAAGAACAAACATATATATATATACACAAACAAACCTTCCCATAATTCATTTCAAACACCACCTTCCCTTAATATCAAAAGATGTCTTCATAAGATTGATATATATATATGATTGATATACATATATGGTTATGAATAAAAGTGTTATGATTGTTGACTATGTGAGAATTGAGATATAAAATTGAAAGTTGTTATCCTTATGCAATTATGATTTATTGGTGTACACAATGTTAAATAGAATGAATGTATTATATGCCTTTGTATGTGTCTGTGAAATGTTTAATTATTTATTAGTGTATTTATTATTATTATTAATTCTTTGCCTTGGTGTCCATTTGGGAAATGTTATATGAATAGTATATTACTTTTGTATATATTCAGCCCCTCCGTGAGTGAAGCATGGCTTGCTTATTTATCGGCACTGCCTGCACATAGTTACTGAGTAACTATTTATATTGTATTGGTCAGCCCTCCATGAGAGAGTGTGGGGTTTTCTCATTTTCAGCACTGCCACGTCGTTACTGGGAGCCTATTTGTATTTTGCTTATACATATTTGTCATTACCCATCTATTGTAAAGTTGACTATCCAAAGATATTAGATGATAGTGCTTTGTTATATTCATATTACTGCTTTCCTATCATCATCCCCAAACAAGTTTCTGACTTATAACTTTTGTCTTTGAAGAACTCAAACATGAATCTAGTACACCTGGATTTTTTAAACATAATGGACTTTTGAAACCATAATCACTTTTCAGCCTTTTTTTAATTAGCAAGCTAGCACCTTAAATTCAAAAACAACTTAATATTGTGAATCTAAGCATCTGGTATCATATGATAGTTTTTGATAATATAGTTTAGATTCAAAAATAAAATATAAAAAAATTTTGAGGGGGGAAAAGGTTTTATTGTAATTTGCTCTTAGAATTGCTTAATTATAACCAAATCGCAGTGTACTCTTCAATGTGTAACTGAATTTGAATAAACAGTACTTTCTAACCATAATAGTATCAAATGTTGCATCCTTATCATCATATTATCATATGTTGTATATTAGAAATTTTTTGAACAAGTATTAAATAGCTTGCTGTAGAAGATTTCTCAACAGGCCTATCAGTTACAAAAGATGATACCAAAAGAGATAATTCTCTTGATAAAAGTGTAACATTTTTCTTTCTTTGATTATCCTAAAGTTAATAAATAACTAGAAATTCATTTATTAACTGGTACTTGGATGAGAAGCTATATAAACCGAAACTCCTGACTTTGTTTGGCAATTTTCTTCTATTTTGAAAAAAAAATGTCCACCAACACAACCAGAAAAAAATCAATACAAAAACAATATATACTACACACAATGGGTGATTTGAATAACCAACCCTGTTACATATATTTATACATGTTCTAACTTATTTCTGGGATGTATTATTTATAACCTAAATCTGTGTTTTATAATTACCAACATACTATCCAATTAATTTCCATTCAGATTCAAATCCAAGCTCCTGAACATTAACAGCCTATTTAGATTTAAATTACAAAATTTTGGACACAGATGAGTACTATCCACTTTCTCATTAGACCTTTCCGTTACTATCAAATTTGTTCTTAAATTTTTTTTTTACCTAATCATCAATTTAAAGTATTGTCAAGTTTCTACAACTTACTAAATTATTTATATATAATAAAACATTTCTTAACTAAAAAAGTTTTATAGAACATGTTCTATTAACCTAAAAATACTTGTGATTTTAACAGGTTTTATAAAATGAAGATTAGTAGGTGCTAATTATAAAAGAAAAAATAAATGATTATAAAAAATTAACAAAGGTTTTAAATTTTTCACAAAACATGCAAATGTTTTTCCAGTAACTTCCCATGAACTTTAGGGCTAAAGTAAAACATGTATGCACATACACACATAAATAAATACTTGCTTATGTCATTTTGTTACAGAATGATAGAGAGCTATTACAGAGAAAGATTAAAATGTTATATGTTATTTAATTTTAATATTAAACAAAACAATATATATATATTTTAAATGACATTAGGGTCAATGTTGATAAAGTATTATAAAAGCTAGATGTAAAAAATAAACAGAAGCAGATAGAAAAGTTTAAAAAAACACTATGATAGATAGAATAAATCACTATAAATACATTGATAATATAATATACAATGAACTGAACAATATGTAAGTTGTTTTTAGATGATATGAAAACAATTCTTTGGATTCATGAAACAAAAGACAAACTTAGAAACTCTGTTTGTTTGTTTGCTTAGGATAAATTTTGAAATCAAATTTTAACATACTTCTATCAAATGAATTTCCTACAAATTTTGCACATTATAAATCGATAATGCAATATAAGAAATATTTCAGAGGTCTTCAAGTGGTTTATATAATCTAAGAATGTTGGAGGAAAGAATTTCAAATATAGTATCAGTTTACTAAGTTTTCAGTAATATATGGTGGGATATTTTTTAAATGCATTTACTTAAATTATATATATATACTAAAAAGTGTAAACCAGGGGAGAGAATCTCCATTCCTCAAAAGTTCTCAATATGGCCTATGGACATTTTCAAAAACACATATAAAATTGCCCTGCATAAACTTCTATTTAAATATACATGTAGTGTAAGATATTAAATTAAGAGTTCAGTAAAATAAGATTTATTTTCTCAACTACTTCTATCTCTCTCTCCAATCTTTATAATTTCATTCCAAGAGAAGTGCAATAGCCACCAAATTATCAATATTGTGTGGTTTATCTGACTACAGATTTAATCTATGATGCTGAGGGTATTTTGTTTGTTTATTATAGTGATTTTTACAATCAAACTTATACTAGCATTATAATTATTTTTTTGTTTTACTGTGTTTCCTGAAAATGAGACCTGGTCTTATATTAATTTTTTTCTTGAAAAGGCATTGTACAGCTTACTTTCAGGAGATGTTTTATTTTTTTCATGTATAAAAATCTACATTTCAAAGTATAAAAATGTACATTTATTCAAATACTTTTGCTCTTTACAGAAAGCTGTAAGATCATTACCCAAAAGTCCCCACAACTCCTTTCTTCTGGTGATGAAAATATTATTCCATTTAAATTTACCATAAACCAAATATTAGTTGAAGATTTATGAGACAGGAGTGATAACAAAAATGGTTAAAATTAAAAATAGTTTGTCCATACAAAAGCAATAAAAAAATTCATAAAAATTCAGAAAATATTAATTTTACACATCCACATTAAGTACGTCCATTATAACATATGCCATATTGAATTATGAAGATTCTTTTATGACCCAACCACGTTCATTTGCTATCAAGTATGCAAATTTCAAACATTTTCCAGATTACTTGTAATAACTATGCTTGGGTATTCTTTTTAACAACTTTTCTTAAGAAGAAAAAGAATCTAATTTAACTTAAATTAACTTTGATTTTTTAAATCACTTCTGTTATTTTAATAAAGTCTTTCAGGAGGAAAAAATGTTTAACAAATCTAACTAATTTTTCTTTTATCATGAATATTTAAAACCTACCATACTGAAATTCTAAAACTATATTAAATACAAATAAAATAAGTATATAAAAAATATATAAATGAAATTATAAATTGTTCAATATACTGACTTGTGATAGATAAATTGTTTATATATGTAGAATTATATTTGTCGAAGATAGTTGATGGGAAACCATATAATTTATATTACCATTTTTGAAAGCATTAATGACAATAATATTGTTTATTTATACATTCATTACTTTACAATTCAATACATCCATCGCATGTTTTAACAGGAAAACAAAACCTGTCTATCAGGCTGTTGATCTTAACTAGGGCTTATGTTTGGAGTAAGGCTTATATTATAAGCATCCTCAAAAATCATGCTAGATTTCATTTTTGGTTAGTTCTTATTTTACATGGCAGGATTGTTACAACAAGTAAGAGAAGAAAAATTTATACAAAAAAATTGAACATAAATTGATGTACCTAATATGTCTGGAGAGTATTTCAATTAGTAATGACCAGAATTTATTAAAACATTCTGATTACAACAAAATTTCTGGGAAAGAAAAACCTATTAAAAAAGAAAACTTGAAAAAGAGCTTTATCAACTGAATGATAGTTTCATAAATAGTACAACCAAGTCAAAATTCTGTGAAAGCAAGTTACATTTCTTCAAAAAAAGGTAAAAATTTTGAAAAGGGAAGTTTATAAGAATCTGCCCAGAACATAAAAAGAAACTTTGAAAATATAAACATGTCATACAAAGTAATTGCAAGGTGAAATGAAAAAAATGTCAGTAAAATGGAAGTTATTATTAATAATAATGTTCTCTTATTTTTAATTCACAAAAGAATTGTAATCTCATTTGGAAAAAAAAAAGTTGAAATTGCCTCCCAGTTCAAAAGTTTGCCCACCCCTAATGATTTAGATTAAATTAATTAAATTTCTTATTTCTGCTTTATATATCCATGAAAAAGATACATCTTCTAATATTAGTTTTGATGAACCTAAGGTTGTCTTCTTTGAAATAAATAAAATAAAATAAATTAAATTAAAGATTTTTATTATTAAAAGTTTATGATTCTGGTGTAATTAACTTGTTTAAGAGTTATTTTAATATTAAAAGCATGTGGGATGATGTTGGTAATTGTGAGAAATAATATATATTCGATATGTTTTTAGTCCTTTGCATTTTAGAAGTCTGTTTTGGCAGATAAATCATTGGTTGTATTATAATTTTCTTTGGCCAGTCTTGTTTAATTTTGAATTTGAGATCGGATGCTTTGCTGTTTCAAATATATATTAAACCAAGAGGGGATTTCAGTTAAAAAATTCTACTTGACATTAATTTAGAAATTTTATTAATTTACTTTTATGTCAAACATGTGTTTTAAAAGTAGAATTGCATGCATATATATGTGCACACATAATTTGGTAAAATAATTTACATTTTTTAGGGGTTTTTTCCCTCAAAAAAAAAATAATTTGTAAATGTATTTCTTATCTCTTTCATGAGATTATTTTTAAAAATTGTATAACAATGCTTAACCTCAAAATAAAATTTTAATCTGCTGTAATAACAAAATCTAAAAGTTAAGCATTGTTCAGATAAGACATGTAATGGAATAAATTAGTATGGAATGTAAAAATGTTCTATTTTAAGTGTTTAAAAATCTTGCTTATTAATTAATTAAAAATCTGGTTATTTTAAAATGTTATTTTAGAAAATTCTAGAAAATTTTGTGTGGAAAAACAATAAACCAAATGTGTATAAAAGCTCCCCAAGGTCTATTGTTTCATTGATTCATTTAGTAGATTCTAGGAAATTCATCCAGTAGATCCATTCATTGATTCATTTGTCCTTGCTCAACTAATCAAGATCATATTTCATATGCTAAGACTATTCATTCTGTGCAACAAGACACACTTCTTTCCAGTTCTTTCATCAAAATTATTAGTACTCTGACAACAGTTAAGGACAAGCAGCCTTCAGTTAGAAAATGAACCAATCAATTGATCCTAGTGCTGTTTTACTGAATATGTGTGGCTAGGCACTTACCGAAGATGAACTCCTTGCTCTAAGCTTATCTCCCTTCCAAAATATTTTAAATTTACAAATCTAGAAATCTGACCTCCTGAAAAGGCATTTTACATAAAGTTTTTCAACTCTTTGTTAGCCATAATATTAGATTTAAATGTATTTTTCTTTATTTTGTGCATCTATTAATTGATATAATATATATGTCATGTAAGAATGTTTTACTGCTTCTTTCAGAGTAAGCCATAATTAAGAATTTATTAAGAAATTCTCTCTCTACTTTCATTGGGGAGTTTGACAGTTTTAAATAAAGTCTTGATTTCAGAATAACTATTATTATTGTACAATAGTTCGATTCCTCTCTCTTCCCCTCTTTGAATATTTAAAACCTAAGTGTTTTTTTAAGAAAACAAGTCTGAAGTCTAATCAATCCATAATATCTTTTAAAGAAGATTTGGAATAATGTTTAAAATTAACTTTTCTTTTAAATAGCATTAATCAATTTATTTTATGTGTGTGATTTGATTTATATTTTTTAACATATACTATAATGTTGAATTTCAAAAATCTTACACTTTTCACTTTTCAGCAAAAAAACTTTTATTATTGATTAAGTGTAAGATTTTTGTAATTCAATCTTATATATGAAGACAGCAAAAACAAAGGAGGAAGAAAAGAATTTTAGAAGGATTATATAGTATAATATATTATAATGCTTGCATATAACATGTATTGTATAAAAGTATTTATACTGGTGTGTGTGGACTTAAAATATCAAAATGAAGACCACTGTAATTATATATGGCTTTTTCTTTTACTTCAGTGGTGTTAGCTAAATATCTACCCAGTCAATATTATTGTATTTCCTCTGGTTGATCAGATTGCCTACTGCCTTCATTGCAATCTATTTATTCTGGCATGACCTAGCTCTGGCATAGCTAGCATCATATTATCATTATATATTGGTAAATTCTTCAAAACCTCTGACCCCAAAGTTTCAGTCAACCATATTCTTTTAAACTGGAGCTACAAATCATTGAATTGTCGACTTGTTTATTTTTGCATGGTAAACTGAGAAAAGGCTTACCATCTCTCTCTTATATTGAATAGCCCTTCTTATTTTACTTATATTTATTGTGTGGTTTAGATATTGCCATATACACGTGACTTTATTCTCGGTGCATATATGCATAAGCATTCAATGAGATAAATTGAATATTTTCTTTCTTTCTTATTAAAGTAATTAAATTCATCCATTGATTGATTATACATCCTATTTTATAAAAACCACTATTATATTTAAAACAGCATTACGCTGTTGCACATGCGCTTTGGAGATTTTAACTATAAATGAATACTAACACTCAACCACATGATAATTAGTATTCATTCATTTATAGTTAAAATCTTCAAAGCGCATGTGCAACAGCGTAATGCTGTTTTAAATATTACACTTTATAAAACATCGCGCTATATAAAAATGATTTATTTAAAAACCACTATTGAAAGAGTATTCTAATCTTATTGAAATAATTGCATTGGGGAATTGATTTAACTGTCCAAACCTGTCAATAATAAAATACTCTCTCTTAAGACATTCAGATGCAATATTAATTAATTTTATGATTCCTTTATTTTCTTTTAATTGTAATAAACATTATTATTATATTTATTAAATTAATTTGGCTGACGTTTGTTTACTGTGCTTATATGTCAATTGTTTAATAGCTATGAGTTTCAGACTCTAGTGTCAGGGGCAAATAATTTATGCTATATCTGCTCATCATCGTAATGAATATTTTTCTAAGCCCATTAAGTAGGCTAGTGGTGCCCTCAAGTGATCAATGTTCTTAACTCAGGTAGGGTGTCCGGCATAATATAAATATATAAATTGTGATGGATATTTGATATCTCTAATATAATAATAATATTAACCATAACTTCAAAATTTTTATTGGCTTATTATAAAGATAAACATTAATATATAAGTTTTGTGTACCTTACAAAACAATATTTTATAAATCCAATATGTCATCTTGTATTTTTTAACTTTCAAGATTTCTGTAGCAAATTTAAAAATCACAGTATCCTATTCAATTTTAAAAACAACACGCACATACACAAAGTTAATTTTTAAAAGGGACAATATATTGATAGAATATATAATCATATTAATAAATTAGTTAAAATAGAAATAATAAAGCAACAATTATATTAATATATACATAATGGTAAAACAATTTACAATAGTGACAAAACATTATTATATGTGAATGTGTATGTGCGTGCTCACGAATATTTATGTTTCTCTGATATTTGTTATATCTAAAGGAGTACTATTTTTAAAAGATTTGGGTAGACTTATTATTTTAATAAAATGCAATCTATGGCAAGAACAGTTGTAAATAAACACAATAAAAATGATTTATTTTAATATTTATAATTTAAATATTTAATTGATACCATAATTTGCATATGTAATTTTATTGAAGTATGTAATATTTTATTTAACTATGTTTTAATGTTATTTTAAAATATTTGTAATTGGCACTATAATTTCTTTAAAAACTTAACTGCTGTCTGCAAGAATATATCTCTGCAATAACTCTATAGGAAATTTGTCAAGCGTTGTTAGCCGAGAGGCCATTGCAGCCGCCTTGCAAGCAATAGTTGTTTGCAGACGGTTGTGGGTTCGCCTCCCGGCCGATGCTATGACATATGGGGAAAAAAAAATTATAGAAAATTTTCGATAAAAAAAAAACAACTAAAAAAGTTAGAAAATTTAAGTGAAGATAATGATGAAACAGTCACATGGTAAACATCTATACATATATAAGAGGAATCTTTCTTTTTCATTGCTAATCTTCTGCTTATAAAAGTGCATAGAGCCAGTATTTAAATTTAGCCATATTGATTTTTGTTCATTCTGGTGATGAAGAAATAGACTTACAATCATTTGCCCTTGTGGCAAATGTATTTCTCAAGATTGTTCAAATGAATAATTAAAACATTTGAAATATCTTGATAATTGTACAATGCATGGACAAATAGAATCTAAATATTTTTCTTGAAATGGAAATTTTAAAACTAATCCTGGAATGCAACAATTCAATTACTCATCTGCTAATGTGATAAAAGGCAGATGTTAATGAAATAATTACGATGTAAACATTTGCATACTAAATGATTTTTTTTAAACCAAGTTTCTTCAAAATTAACAGAACTTTGCTTTAAATATTTTCTAATGAAAATGTCAATATATGTGACTTTTATCTCCAGGGTCAACTATAAATTAGGTACCAAAACACATTTAGATGGAGAAAATCAACTTGTTTTGTTCACACATAATATTTAAAATTTACTACACTAACGTATCTATTTTAAAAGATTTTAAAAAATTGTTATCTTCCTACTTTGTAAGAATAATTTCTCACATCATTCTTTGAAATTTCACCCTAGAAGTGCCAAAAGATTTAAATCAATTCTTCAAAAAGTTTCTAAAAAAAACTTTGCTTGGTTAAAATTTCAGAACGAAATCTTTTTTAAAAAAAAATTTAAGGAATTTTAGGTAACACTTTTTTTTTTTTTATTGTCTATTATTGTTCTCTATTTTCATTATGTTCAAATAAATAAAAATTTCTCACAACAGGAAAGCAAGAGTAAACAGGAATCCACAGGTGGTATGATTTTAATTATATGATTATAATTTTAATAATGATGACTTAGGTATATGTAACTTATTTGGGAAAGAGGTTGGTATTAGAACTGATTATTATAATTAATATAATTGTTTTATATATATTTCTATGTTTTATGGATCTTCCTTAAAATAAAAGTTTCAGTCTATAATAAAGTATTTAAATAGTCTGTATAAAAGGTTATATTTATTTGTTTGACTTGAAAGGTTATATTAAGAATATTTTGTAAACAAATTATTTTTGTAATTGATGACTTTTACATGTAGTATGATATCATTGTTTAGTAGAGAAAAGCTCCTAACAATTTGTGATAATTTATTCATAAATATTAGCCTGGGTATGTATTTCTTTTGTACCACCACATGTACTTATGTTAAGTATACTTTAGTCTCAGTGGCCAGAAATATCATACAGTAGGGGAAAAGCCTCCTGATGATTAGTATCTCTAACCTGTAGAAGTAAAGATAAATTTATAATGTCACATGTCCAATTATAGATGATAAATATTTTATTTATCTTTGGGAAAATGAGTAATTACATATTAGTGATAACCATTTTGATAGACCAATAGTCCAATAATAAAGAAAGATCATATAAAATATTGTTTATCTTAGTTAAATATTAATAATTAGTCAATAAACATCACATGATCGCCATTTCTTATGCTTGCTCATAACTGTTATTAAAACAATTCTCCATATAATAGCGCCACTCAGTGTGAGCCAGAGTAATCAATGGATGCCAGAAGGCTTGTGCACAAAATCCCTATGTAGTGCCTACTCATCCAATATTCCCAGACTAGTTTATAGCTTATGGCTTTCATCAGTGAGAAGCCTTGGATCTGAGAGCACTGCACCTAGATCATAGGATCCTATGTTTTATGGTGTGGTATGATACATATACACAGTTATAGGTTAATATTATAACCCTGAGATTCATTATTACTATTTATTAATAAACATTTGTAGTGTTTTCTGAATAGTTAGAACAGATATAAATTTCTTATTACTGGCTAAGTTAAAGATTTTGACAGTTACTCTATATATATATATACACATGTGTGGGTGTGTTCATGTGCATGCCCACAATGAGTTAAAATGTAAATATTATTGATATTATTATTTGGCTTATTTCATTTACAAACTAAGATTTTAATATATAGCTAATATTCTAATGATTCAATAATTAAAATAATTTTGCATCAAAATAAATTGATTTACTGAAATTATATATATAAAAATTCAACCATAAATTTTGTGTGTTTTGTAAATTAGTGGGCAATTCTTTCAATATATATATAAAATATAGTTCTCTAAAATCGTCATTAAAAAAAAAAGTATAAACCTGAATGCTATGCCTTTTTTATTTCACGAAATACTACAGGAAATTATCTATCAAAAGATATAAAACTTTTATGCATAGAGTACAAGAGATTTTTTTCTAGATTTTTACAAATAAGACCAAAGAATTAATCATATAAGCTTTTAAAATGCTGCATGCAAAAATGTTTGAAAATTTGAAAAATAAAAAATATTAAAAATAGTTTTATGTAATGATAAGCTTTAAGCATATGCGGATCACTTATGCTTTTTAAACTGATGTTCACAGATGAGTTCAAGATCAATTTATAAAAAGTGAATGACCAGAGATTTGTTACCTTCTTTATAAAGCATAGTCAGTGCTATATAAATAGAGTATTCGTTACAATAAAACTTAAAAATAGTTTTGTTTTGCAGTTTAATTCCTCTCAGCAAACAGAATGTTATTTCACTTTGATAAACAGTTATTAAAATTTATTTAAACTGTGTTGTGTGTGTGTTTGAATCTTCACATTTTTAAGTATGCGCTTTGTTTTCAATTGTTCATGAACTATTTTTTACTATAAATTCACATAATGATCTAAAATTCTAAGTTGTAGTTTCAAGTAGCAAGTCATATATCTTCAATTTGTTCAACTAGTGACAACTTTTATTTTCAAATTTAATTGGTAAATGTAGCATTTTCTTTACATTTAGAAGGTAACACTAAAATGCTATATCACAAGAATATCTGCATGCAAATACATAATGAGATAATGCTCAAAATGATAGCAGTATTTTTAAATTATACTCTTTTGCTAGCTTTTCTGTCATAAAACTTCCCTTTCATGAAGTTGCAAAAACTTTTAGCATATCGTTCTGTGACAATCTGAATCAGAATGAAATACAATTTTAACTATTAAATTAGATAAAAGTTTAAATAGTGGTGACATCTATCTTCACTCACACTCAATTATGTTAAACTAATTTAATTAAAATCACTAAATGATGATGAGATCAATTAATTAGAGGTTTAAAGCAGTGAGTAACAAACACATGTAAAGATAATTTTTAACAGTACTTAGTCCTATAGAGAAATTTTAGATATCATTAAAATCATTATGATTATCTATAATTGTTAGATATTTGATAATATGATTTATTTAAGTAAGTAAGTAAATTTAAACCAGTAGAATCTTTGTAGCGCAACCTGCACATGTGGAAGCTGATTCATTGAAATTTTGCCTTCTTTTTTAAATTGCGTGAAAACTATAAGCATGATATCAATGGAAATCTCAGCATTCATTGCTGCTTAATTCCGTCTTTAAAATGATGTATTACAATTTGAAATTGAATAAAATTTGGAATTTTTTATTAATATTTTTAATAATAGGTGCATTTATTTTATTTTCTGGTCAATTAATCAGTTTACATGAGGACAATAAAGGCAGAAAATCTTTATAAGCCAATAAACTAGATTAAAAATATGCCAGTGATTCATGTGTCAAGGCCTTCAATATGATATACGTGTAATCGCAAAATATTGGTCGTATTATTTGAATAATATTTTTAATTTTTTTATTATTATTTGGCATAATTTAATAATTTGTATTTGTATAACTGTGTACTTATAAATTATATAATATTAAATCATTTATGCTCTTTATTATACAATATACAAATTTGTATTCAAATATAACAAAAGTGGTTTTTGTACAGTGTAATTGTGGGTCTCTGATCCAAGTTTAAGGCCATCTTATTTTATAGACATAATGATTTTCAAAGGATTTAATAATTTATTAGTATGTTTATATTTGTATTGGTGTGTTTGTGTTTGCTGTTGCATGCTTGTATAACAAGTAATGATTTACACCACCAAACTTCCACATGATCACCAATTCTTATGCTTGCTCATAACTGTTATTAAAACAGGCAAAACTCTCCAAACAGTAGGGTCACCCAGTGCAAGCCAGAGCAATCAATGGATGCCAGAAGGCTTGTTGCACCAAATCCCTATCTAGTGCCTACTCATCCAATATCCCCAGACTAGTTTCTGGCTTGTAGCCTTCTTCAGTGATGAGCCTTGAATCTGAGAGCACTGTGCCTGCACAAGCCTTCTGGCATCCATTAATTGCTCTGACTTGCACTGGGTGGCACTACTGTATGGAGAGTTTTGCCTGTTTTAAGTAATGATTTACATATATAGAGCAGTCAATGGAAATTTTAAAAACTGATGTACAGAAAGCCGTAAGTTTAAATTAAAATACTTTATTATACTTTAAAATAAGTAATAATAATAATAATCCAATGTTTTGATACTTGTGAAATTTAAACATCAGAAATCCTCCTCTACCACTAAACTAAACCTTGCAAGGTATAAGTTAAAATTGAAATTAAGTTTACAATATAATACACAACCTTTATTAAAATTTAAATGTATTAAGTACATATATTATATTGGATAACACCAGTTATGAAAATATTGGAAACATTTTTGAAATGCATTCGTTTTAAAAAATAAAGAAATAAAAGTAAACTTGAAAATAATTTAAATTATTCATGTTTTTTTCCCAATACCAATATATTAAAAAAAAAAAACAATACACAAGAGAAACAAAATTATTTCTTCTAAATTTTCTAACAGATTGTTTCAGTTCTTTCCATAATCATAATAAAAAATGAATTAATTTAATTAATGTATTTATATTTTTTGCAAGTTTATAAACTTATTTTAATAGCTGATTATCTACTTTCCAATTTTTTGATTCCAATAAATTTAAATTTCCTGATCAAACCAGATGAAAAAAGTATTATAAATTAAATCAAACTGTCTCCATTGTTTGATAGGCCTTAGTGATAAAATGATTGATATCACATAAGGAATTTCTTAATAGATATATTGCTTTTGTGTAAGTGAATTATCCATGGTTATTATATGGTAGTGCAATTTATTTAACTCATCCACAAGTCATTTCCTGTTTGTTTGTTTCTTTTACCGAAGAGAATTTAGAATTCAAATTTTGAACCAATGCAATTAGGTATCCAAGTTATTAGATATTTAAAAAATAACATTTTTATCAATATATAAAAAGCATTCAATAAAGTAATAAGTGTTTTAATATTTATTTAATCTATAGAATTTAGCTAAAAACTATTTATTAAACCATTAGTATATTTTTCAACACCACCCGCCCCCAATATATGTTTCTGTGGATTTGGAAGATGCGGGGAAAATTTTGTTTTGAGAATTATGATAAATTTGCTGTATTTTCTGAAAACGGCATTATTTACTATTAATATTTCATTTATTTAATTCAATTTAAAAGATAATTAAATATATCTGATTTTATAGAATGTTTAATTATCAACGTGTTTGTCATATTACATTCTCTTTTCCACGACTAAAGTTTAAAAAGTACATTTCTAGCAAGCTAATTATTAAAAGTTATTTCCGCTTTACGTGTAACTCAATGTAAGCAGTTTGAAAAAGACCTTTTAAATTCATTTTTTATGTCAAGCATTGTTAGCAGAGAGGTCGTCGCACTCGCCTTGCAAGCAAGTAGTTGGTTGCAGGCGAGTGTGGGTTCGCGTCCCGGCCCGACCATGCTATGACACATGAGAAAAAAAAATTCATTTTTTTATTTATTAGACAATTAAAATAAATTAACAAAAATCTTGTAATTCTTGTAAATTAATCCAATAAAATGAATGATTTGAATGCTGGGGGGAGGGGAGGTTGGGTGCTCATAAGAAGTTCCATTACTGGAAGAGGCAGAACTGGGTCAGATCTATGACTTTCTCAAGCATCTTAGTCTGCCATTCCCCTACTACATAAAATCACACAGAGCATTATTATAGTTATAAAAACGTAAATGTATTTTGTCAAATGATCACAACCCTTATAGACATAATTACATTTCCTCGGTGAGATTAAGACAAAACAGAATATTCCTTGATTCTTTCACCATATTATAAATAATAATGTGATGTGATGCATTGTGAGTTCTCCTTATATGGAGTCAGGAATCTCCCAGCAACTATGCCCAGAGAAACCTGTTAGTCACTTTAATTTCCATTCCCCGCCCTAAACTTTCCCATATTCTTCTCTATCCTGCTCCATCTCATTTCCACAGCATAATCTTTGTCAACTCCATAGCCTTTATATCTAAATCCCTTTTATCTTTTCACAAACCTAGCATAAAAACCAATATCCCACTTACTGTATAATCAATCACCTTGTTGATATTTACTCTTCCACAACATCATTCTCTACTTGAGCACTATCTATTGTAATTTTGAATAATGAATAATTATCCCCATTTCCAGATTGGTTTGTCTTGGGATGCAATGTGAGAATCAGTGCAATTATATATCTATTTGATGTTTAAAAATAAACATCTTTACAGATATATTTATAAAAACGGAGTTTCAATAAAACAATGTGCGTTAATATTAAACTGCTAAATTTACTTCAGAGACTAATTACTAAACCACTAATATAATTTTCAAATTCTTTTCTAGCGATGTTTGTTTGCTAAATTGATAATAACCACTGACATTGCTCATGCCAGAATAGCTAATCTAATATTTTTTATAGTCATTTATATATTTATTTTTAAAATATTCTTTTATTGCATATGTAGTCAATTTCACATTTATATATTTTTTTAATTCTTGTCTGTTTACTTTAACGTAAGTTTAAATCCACCAATCCGATAAAGAAAAATATTTCAAAATGCTAAAAATTATAATAAAAAAAATCTCTCTACAAACAAATGAAAAAAAAAAGAGAGAAAAATAAGAGAAACAATAATAGATGTATTCATAAAAAAGCAACAAAAACTATAATGAAAACTGAAAACCACAACAAATAAGACCATTTCAATTGGCAAATAAAAATTAAAAAAAAAAAAACTGCGAAAAACACTTTCAAAATGAATCCAAAAAATATCAAGTAAAATAAAATTCGAAAAGAATTCAAATTATTTACGCTTTTGTGAATAGCTGTAAAAATAAACAATACCGGAAGTGAAACAATGTTGTTATTATTATTATTACATTCTGGCGAGACTCACAATAAAAGCTGTTTATTTAAACGTTTTTGTTTTATTCTTTTTTAGGGAATTTTATATAAGACTTCTTAATTTTTAATGAATTACCTAATAATCTTTACCTTGATTGGTTCATACATTGGGGGTCCCGTGGAATGGATACTTATAATATTTTACAGGAGACAAAGATTGTGCAACATGTACAATTTTTTTTTTTTTCTCAAAGTAACCTTTATTAATAAAAGATTACAAAAATTTTGGGTACCCTTACCCATTGAGGATTACACAGTGATTCAATGTAACAAGGTAAAATGTACATATGTTCAAAAACAATTACATCCATAAAAATTGCTGTAATGTGATTAATGTATGTTTGTATGTGGATCCACATGGCCCGGCCATTGAGAAGTTAACCATCACCCAATGGTCCCACCCCTGGGGCCCCGAAGCAAAGACTCAAATGCTTCAGCTGATTGGGTGAAGTGTAATTAATAAAATATCTTAAATTATCTCTCAGAGAATGCCGTTGTCAATAGAAAGTTCATAAAGGAGACGATGCTCCTCTCTGTATGAGTTAAATGTTGCTTAAAAGCACAAGCAACCCCCCCCCCAATGAAAATTTCTGTCATATGGCATATAGAAGGGATTAAATTTCTCAGCTAATAATAATTAAATTTTCAACTTCACAAATATTATTAATTTGAATGATCCAATATGTCCAGATGTGTTAAAAATTACAAGGAAGATAGCTATTTTATGCTAGAAAAAGATATATCTGCTTATTCGTGAATTATTAGAGGTATAACTAAAACTGTAAGAGTAGAGATGATCCACCAGTGATGGATTCAAAACTGTTTTGTGCATTGAAAAATAAAGACATCATGATTTAGAACTGCCTTGAAGAAAGATCCAATTGAAGGAATTCTAAGAACAAGAGCAGAATGTTCCTAAAAACTGTGATTAAGATTTTCTTTTATGGCATTTTTATAATAAATTTCTTCTATATCCTTTCACTTTATAAACTTTTAACAAAAATATTATTATTTTGTTTCTACTTTTGGAACTTTTTATCCTATGTTTATTGTAAATCAATTTTTAAAACTTCAATGATAAATATGTCAAACTTTATCAGATGAAGATGCCAAAAAGCAGCATGATGATTCAGAATGAAAATAATGATGTGTCTTAAATGTTATAATATCAATCCACATAATGAATATATAATTACAAGAAAATTTTAAAAATCAGAATTGGTAGCTTTAATAAACTGACACAAATTTGGTATTGATTCCATGCCTCTCTACTCATGTTTGTTTTTCTCAATTCATTAATAATCATTTAGAATATTTTCAAATTTAAAAAATTTCAAGAGTGTAAATCTATCAGCTACAATATTATCAGTCCTTTTAATCATTCAATTCTATTCATTCATCATATTTTAATGTTTTATATGTGATTATATAGATTTTTACAGCAGCCAAAAGATTATGTTGATGAATTCAAACTTTTAAAATATTTTTATATGCTTGGGGGGGGGGGGTGTCTGTATGTTTGCATCAAATCTTATAATTTAATTTTTATTCACTTCCCAATCTAGATGAAACCTTGCATAGATGTATAACAATACTAAACTTTTTTTATTACAGTGTGCAAACAATTTTAGCAAAAAATAATTTTATATATATATAACATTGATCCTAATTGATATATTAATCTTTAATTGAGGTTTTAAAGTTTATATCTGTGCTAGAGATAATCTCTGGTTTTGAAAATGATTGGTAATAATAATTAGTGTATTTATCTGAAATGGAGAGCATCAAAGTTGTGAATGGATGGAGTTTGACAATGGTAAACGAAAATGTAACAATTTACTCTAGATACATACTTTGCATATAATAGAGATAGTGACCTGAGCCAACTGATGAGTGCTGGTTCATCACAAAATGCATCTTGGGGGGGGGGGGTCATTTGTCTTTTATCATATCTTTATTCATATAAATTTGAAAAGAATAGGGAAGTGTGGAGGTGTTCATTATATCTATAAATGACAACAATTTGTAATTTAAAATTAAATAATATGTTAAAAAACGGATTTTGTTAATTCAGAATTGATATAAAATTAAAAAGTAAAAAAAAAAATTAAAATGTAAAGAATTCATATAAATGGATTAAAAAGTAAAAAATTTCATCAACTTTCATAAATAAAAATATGGTGCACTCATGTTTAGAAATAAAAATGTTAGTTTTGTTTTTATCAATGTATCATTCACCTTTAGTCCAATCCTATCACAACCGTACGTCAGCCCAGAAGTCAGATCAATCTCCCACACTATCGATACATATGCAACATACACTTTTTCAAGTAAACCATATAGCATGTTACAATTTAACTTCTTATTAACAGTGTTTTTTTAAAGATACCAAACTTAACTTCATATATAAATAGATTTTAAACTTCTATTCTATTGCATATTACCAAAACATATGATCCAAAGTATGCAAAAGAGACATATCCCCAAGATGTGCATTCTGTGTTGAACCCCACATATCAGTTAGATCAGATCACAATCTCTTACACATATCTTCATCATTTATTCAATATACAGGAAGTCCCCTATGTACAAACATTCGAACTACAAACATTTTGCTATTATATAATCGCTTTTGGACTTTAGATCTTTATCTATACACATAATAAAAAAAACTATTTACATACATTCGTAAGTAATATTTACTGAGGCTATAAGCTTGAAAATATGCGTGTAAAATGTGATAGTAGGGACCTCTACAGGTGTTTGACCACAAGCTTACGCTATTGAAGAAGAAAAGAGGGGAAACTTTGGAATTTAGAAAATAATTAAAAGGATATTTTAGAAAACAATAAAAACCTATATAAAATACAGTAAATCTTCCCATCTCTCTCACATTGATTACTTTTATTTTTAGCATCGTCACAGACTGTCTTGATTAGTGCTTATTTTTAAAAGTAGTTTGTGCGCGATTACATTACATCATATACACTGTATATATTTCTGTTTTGGTGAATTTTTTTCATTCTTAATAATTAAAAACATGAGTAAGAAATGAAAAAACAGCAGTTATGATACAACTAAAAAGAAATCAAGGTCTCATAAACCCCAAAGGATCAAGACAAAAATGGATATAATTAGATGTACTGAAAATGGTGAATCTTTTGCTTCAATTGCAAGTTCAGGTAATTTAAAACGATCAATAATATATACAATTGTGAAAAACAAGAACAAAATTAAGGAATATGTTAAAAATTGTATCACAGCATGCGATGGAAATCTCCAGATTTAACAGCCCTAAAGGTACACATGTCATGCTCACAGTTTAAGACCATGCTGGTGTGTTTCTTAATCTCAGAAGTACTTTTTAAGTAACATTGTTGACTGATTGTTTGTGCCTACTCAATAAATTCTTGATGGACAATTTCCTTGTGATCAAAGAAACACACCAGCATGGTCTTAAACTGTGAGCATGACATGTGTACCTTTAGGGCTATTAAATCTAGGGATTTCCATTGCATGCTCTGATACTTTGTTTATGAGTCATATTAGAAGCCCAAGTTTCATCACTCGTAATTACTTTCAGAAGAAGATTCATATTTGAAGCAAAATCACTTGCAATATCAAACTGACACTGTTTATGTTCATCTGTTAAGATCTGAGGCTCAAACTTCACAGAAATCTTTCTCATGCCTAATTCTTCATTCAAAATTAGCCTAACTGTTTTTTAATTAATCTGCAATTCTTCAGATATCAATCTCACACTTAAAAACTGTCTGTTGGACCATATTTCATCTTGCACTTTGTTAATATTAATGTCAATCAATGTTGTTTTAGGCTATCTGCTTCTAAAATCATCCATGATATTTTCTCACCCATTTTTGAACCTCTTATGCCACTATAGAAGACTTGATTTTTTCCTACCATCTTCACCATATGCCAATTGCAACAGTTGTAACATCTCAGTAGCACACTTACCGATTTTCACACAAAATTTGATATTAATATGTTGCTCAAACTTTCGATCATCCATTTTTACATCAAGGGATATGCAATCAATATTTATTATCTTCTTAAATATCTAATTAACAACTAGCTCTAAGCAGCTTAAAATTTACATATGTGTTAGCTTAAACATGTTCAAACATGAATACTTGCGTGATTTCAATACATATAGTTCATGGGTAATTACCCCATGGCCATTCCAGAAAATTAAATTGTCATACCTTGTATATAAATCAATGCATAAAAGAATAAGAAGTGGAAAAAAATTAATATTGCAGTAAATATATCTGACCAGAAACATCTATAAAGAATAACATTTTTAAAATTGAAAAATATACTTGTGATTGGTCCGCAAATTGAAGATCTACAGCAAGTTTCAATAATAAACATGAGTTAATTGAGTTTCACTTGTTCGCATAACCCACAAGTTGTATCTTACTGCTCAAAGGTGAAGTAGAAACAACGATTTTATTTCAATAATATGGGTTATTAAAGTAAGCTACTTGAATTTTAGTCAACGTAATGCTGCATTATGCAGGTTACAGCAGCATATTAAAATTCTGAAGTATTATTTTATTTAGACATAATTTTATGATAATAACTAAGCGAAAGGGAAATTTAAAAGCAAATTTTCTTTTTTGTAAGCTGTAATTTTATAATTTTCGTGAAATTTTATAGGTAATTAAACATCACTGTTAAGAGATTAGAAAGCCGGGTGTGATTTTGTGCTGCGATAAAAGTGATCTGCCTTGATACTTCTGGAGCTCAAATTCTTATTAATTCCTAAACAATAAACTATTCAATTATTTATTTATTAATAATGGTTAAACACCTATAGAGATCCCTACTATCGCATTTTACACGCAAGGTTACAGCCTCAGTAAATATTACTTATTAATAGATTGTAATTTTTGTATGTAAAACGTTTTTTCTCTCTCATGATACCAATCAATTTTTGAGTAAGAGACCTTTACAAGCTAATAACAGAATAATCACAGTTCTTGAATTATGATTCTCAACTATAATTAATTTTCATAAATATCAATTTCTTTATAAACTTTCATTATTAACAAAAAAAAACAATTACCTTCTAAATAGAATTACAACCTGACACTGTGCTAGTAAAATTCATTGATCATTAAACAATAAATTACTATAAACATTTATTACAATAAAATTCATTATTATGGGGGTGTTGGTAAGCCTAGAGAATAAGAACTGCAATAAAAGTTGATCATACGTTTGTCAACTCTATGATTTAGAGAGTATTGACACGTGGCTTAAAATGAAAGATGCATGGTTCTAAAACTGACTATAAAAAATAATAGACTTAAATTTTATTAAAATTAATACAAATTATTACTGTTATTATTTAACAAAACCCGTGAGCTTAATAAAATGACATCGTTTCATATTAAATAAATGTTTCAATAAAAAATAAATGTAGAGAAATCAGTTATAAGTCTTAAGAATATTTTACAGATTTGGGGAAAGGGAATTCTTTAAAAATTGTCATTTTAGAGTAAATAAATTTTAAAAAAATAAATAAATAATAGATCATTAAAACCAATATTGCTTAAAAAATTAACAGTAAACACTAGTGACATCTATCTTCTAATTTCAAAAAAAATGAAAACCCAACAATGAATAAAATCAATGGTCACTAAGGTTTACATTGTGACTTGTAAAATTGAAAAAAGAGGTCACTAGAGTCATAAGTTAAATCAGTTTATTCATCGATTAATACAAAAGTCAAAGCATATCAATAACTTATGTATGTATTTTGTTATATTTTTTTATTTATTAAAGTTAAATTCAGCTATTTTGAGTTTTAAAAAAAACTCTCTCTATCTTACTGTCAACAACTATTAATTATGTGAACAAAAATTAAGAATATATTCACCATTAATTCTTACCTTATGGATTAATATGATTAATCTTAACCTTGAAATTCATTATGTAATACTTCAAATTGTATAGTAAAAATAGTGATTACTTACCTAAAAAAAAAAAAAAAAAGAGGGACAAAAATTAGTAACAAAAAAAAAAACATAGTGCATCTTAATTATACATTGAATATCATTATTCTAATATTTTTATATCAGCTATCATAAGTTAGAAAAATTCACACAGACTACTATTTTGATACACATTCATTTAGAAACAAGAAAATCAGATCAAAGCATATTAATTCATAAACCATGGGAATGCGTATAATGTATATTATTAATTCTCAACTGTATACAACATAGAAAGAAAAAAAGGTCGATATTTTATTCTAAGTGTTTTGTCTTCAAAACAAAAAACATAAAAAAAAAATTAAGGTGATAATCTATAATTTGATCACTTTTATGCTCATCCCAAACACTACAAAGAATTCAATTTACATAGACACATTGACTTAACCATTACCGGTTCTCAGCAATGTACAAAATATAAAATCAAACACACTTAAAAGTTTTTAATAACATTTATCTTTGCAATGACAACAAAAAAAAAATCAATGGTGATAAATATAATATGTGGTCATGTTTACATCAACATATAGTTCAAAGACCATATTTTATGAAAAAGCATAATGAGCACTGTGATTGAAGGATATATGTAACTCACGTCTTATTTTATGTGGCTTAAGCTATGAAGTTTCTTTGTAATTAACATATAAGAAATGACAAATTTTGGGCTTTTTAAAGCAATATTTTAACAAATCTTTTTTTAACATTATAATTTATTGAATGATTTAGTTCAACTCTATATTTTTTTTTAACACTCAAAGGTTCAAGAAATAATAGTATTCAATCTGTATTTAAAATAATAATAAAAACAAATTATAAAAAATTTCAATGACAGTTCACTTTACTTTTTAATGTTGCAATACTGTTTTTTATAGCAAATTGTTTTATTATTTAAAAAAATCCTAGCAATCAAAAATTGTCTACTCTGCTCAGACTCAGATCAAACCCATATACGTTTAGAAAGTAAACTGTAAGTTGATAACTGGCAATATGATGCACAAGTATTTGTACAATTACTGAAACCACTGATACAAAGCTTGACAAAAACTACCTGGAATTGAACCACTGTTGATGAGTTGGTGTTTTCTGCCAACACTATTTCTTCTTCCATTACTTTCAATAAGAATATATAAATGTTACATTCTTATACTATGTATAAAAAAAATTTCCATATCTATCCCTGAAGAGAAAAAACTATCTAAATTTCTAATTATCTCAAAAGAACAACTTCAGTTTTATTTATTTTCTATATCATAATATATGTATATATAATGTTAAATATAATTGTTTTAAAATACTAAATGATATTATAGTAAATATAACACACTCTCACTTCAATATTCAACAATACGATAACAATCTTCTTTAAATACAAAGAGAATTGATAAGAAAGTGATTTATTTTCTTGTTAATGTATTGGAAAATATTGAAGTGGCAGTATGTATTGTTTACTATAACAGCATTCGCTATTTAAAAATGATTGCATTTAAAGTTATATAGAGAGAATAAACAGGTATTACTGATACTGTTGAAAGAATTAAAAGACAAAAGTGGAGTTGGGCTGGACAGATTGCTAAAAGAGATGATAATGGATGGACAAATGAGGTCTCGAATTGTATTCCAGGAGATTGTGGGAGACCCAGAAAGAGACCATATGTGAGATGGATGAAATAAAAAAGTGTGCAGGGGTGATGTGCAGAAGAGGTTAGAGATTGGAAAAGATGGATTGAACTTGGAGAGACCTTCATCTTGCAGTGGATTGATAATGATGATGATGATACATATTCACATAATGATTTACTTTCTATATATGGTTAAGTGTTTGTATGCATAAATACATATATGTGTGAAGTTCTCTAGTGACAAGTTAAAGTAACAAAAAAAGATGATAATACACTTATTATTATAAATAAAAGTTTGCTGTTGCTTTCAAGTTTTTTAACATAATTTATTCTAGCATCTCAATATTTAAAACTAAATCAAAAATTTTACCAATCTCTTTGCAAAATTATTATATACAAATTTTTCTACATTGCTTCAGTAATTCCTAGCATGATATATAACCTACAAAATATCGATATATAATATGTCCATTTCACCAAGATATTTTGCTTTGTCCTCTTTGGGATCATTGGGAACTCTGGACCCAACTCATCTTACTTGTTCCAACTATGGCATATGAGCTCTCATGCCTGGAACACTTTTAGAATAATGTAGTGAATGTTCTGCATGGGATGACCCCAGAAAAACTGGCCCATCACATTTCCTACATACCACATTTTGAGATGCCACTCTATCAAAGCACAGACATACTCTCCTATTTCTCTAGTATATGATGAAGCATCTTCTCATTTCCTAGCAGACCAAACTGTTCTACTGCTGCCATTAATATTAGCACCACAACTTAGTATTATTTTATATTTATGCCCAATGTCACAAGTAAAGCTTATATTAAGTTGCCAGCCTTTTCAGATAAATGATCCTTGGATGTATTAGTAATTCTCCATATATTATTTATATTGTTAAACTCAATTAATTTTATAGGTAAATAAAATCTTACATTAAATATGTGAATAATTGTGCATTCATATCCTATATTTATTGTAACCTATATTATCTTTCATCAATAATATTTACCCAACATTAGAAATTATGCACCAACCATACTATTATTATTATATATTAATTCAATCATGATTATAAATAATAAAAGGTTCTCATTCATTATATACCTATTTTGTGATGGTCATTAGTTACATATTCTTTTAATTTTAAAGTGGCATTAATATTAAATTATTTATGAGAAAGTGATATCTAATTATTATTGGCATATTAAACAGCACTGTATTGATTGTCCTCTATATATGTATCATTTATACTGAGTTTGGTTCTCCGTTTACATTTTCCTTAAATAACACATTAGTGTCAACATCATGTATTGTACAAATATTAAGTTATGCAACTCTATGAATATGCAAACCTAAGATTACTCGTGTAAAACCTATGATTATGATATACAAATGACTATCATAGTGCATTTATCTTAATATTTGTTTATGATAATTCATTATTCTAAAAATTCATTATATCTGGGTTATCTGATATCCTGCTCGTTATAAGTAGAAGCCCCTTTTTAGTATAAGTTATTCACTCCTTTGTTACCCTGTTAAACATTTGCCAATCAATTTGGTCTCACCATTCTTTAATCTATCCACCTATAAGTATTATATTATCATTTATATTCAGCTGTTCATTCATAATTTAGCTAGTTAGTCATATTTAATCGTAAGATCTCCTGTTTCTCTGCCGTGTCTCCGAGTCTGGAATGAATTAAATTCATTTGTATCACCAGAAAAATGTTGTTCATGTTGTTATAGATTTGGGAAATGGGCAAGTAGGTTAAAATTCATGATTGCTCCTGACCTGTGTATTTTGGGCATGATTGGATTGGAGATACTTTTGCTCAGATTAAGTCTTGTTGAATGACCATACAAATTGGACTGATACAATACTAATATAGTAGAAATGTATTTAAACACTTGTAATTAAAAACTTTGTTATATAAAGATAAATTTAAATTGTTTTCAATTAATAAATATTGTTAAATTTATTTTAAATTTAAGAGGTCTCTGATTTACTTAAATTATTTATTCTATTTTCATAATAAAATAAAATTGAATACATAAACCCACATATATACATATCATCCTGACTTATAATGATAACTTGGTTGGAATAAATTTTGAAAATCTATCCAACTTATATAAAGGTATTATTATTGCTACAGGATATCAATTGACTCCTGAAGAGAGTTAAGTGTAAATGTAACCCTGAGTTCGAATACTGAGCATAACGGAATAATAAAAAAACGTGAAGATTGTATGAATTAGTCTACTTTGTATCTATATTAAATGTTTAAACATTAAATTATGATATTTGAAGTAGATACAATCACAGATTAGACTTTTATCACATCATTCATGGCATCTTACATGAAGATCCTAGGTCTGACTATAGTTAGATGTGTTCACCTTCATTCCTTAATGGAATACAAACCATTACAGTAGATTCATTACTGTTCTGTAGGAAGTGTTCAGTACAAAATCATAATACAGGCATTAATACACAAACATTCAAATGCTACCATGAGTAACTTCATGACCAACAAAATTTGATAGACAATGCAATATACTGACTTAGAAATGATTTAAAAAATTAATTATTAATAATTTTCAAATGCAATTTTTAAGGAAAAATGAAAATCATGACTTAAATAGATATAGCTCCTAAAATTTTAAACAAAAAAAAAATTAAAACATATTATAATAAATTAGGCTTGTTAAATTTCAAATATTTTTTAAATGATATGTCAAAAGGTTCATTGATCGAGGAGTCATATGATGCGAGTATTAGAAATGGCACTAAGCATCGATCCCAAGAACATTTACTTCTTGAGACTACATTTATCACTGCACTAAATGTGCAAGAGTAATGTGCTTATTATTATTTTTCAAATAGATATATTTAACATTAAATTTTTAAAAAAATGCTATTTAAATAAACAGTTTCTTAAGCCAAAATGATAAAACTCTAGCAGCTACCAAAATTCAAGGGCATCTCTTCATAATTAAGAGTAAGGAAGTTACCAAATTGCCACTTGCCAGATTAATGGTATTTCACCTGTACAAAAACACAACCTAAATAAACTTGCCAGTATATGATAAAATAACAATGGATTGATTCTATATTATCATATTATTTTAATTTAAAATAACATAACAAGAAAATCCTACTGAACCGATTCTTCAGATTAATATGCATAGTAAAAAACACCAACTGTTGATACTTTCTTAACTGTCCTTATAGGATATTCTATTTTGTATTGTGTATTTGTGTGTATGTGCTAGTAATTTGTTTTTATATATAATCTGATCAAGTTCATAGAGTGGATAAAACAATACCAATTTTTAAAGTTAATGGCTAATGTGTAAGTTCTGAGAAACTTAATGTAGTAATAGAGTAAGAGATTCAAAACCTAAAGATCCTGGAATCAAACCCCCAGTTTTCACTTTTGGTGCTTGGATGCTGAGTGACTTCACAAATTTCTAACTATTCGATTATTTTCTAAGATTATTGAACAATTATTTTTGCTTATGCTTGACTTAATTATTATTTAACTAATCTTAGCTAGAGAGCAAAATAATAATAGAAAATCATTAAAAATCCCCTCCCCTCCCAGCAGATAACAGGCTTAGTAAATAATGCTTCCTTCACTCTTATTCTAGAAACTACTATAGTGGGATTTAGATAATAGTAAACCAAGAGCTCATTGATGGTATGAATATGGCATTTTCTCCAACAAACCCTGAATCAGAATGTAAATAATGTGATGTTTATTGCTTTCTAATTCTCCTATTAATATAAATAGATATGTAATGGTCCAATAATATGAGGAGTTAGATGTATTGTCTACATGGAGTTGACTACAATATCAAATATTATAAGGACTTTGACCATTCCATCATTGGTTTCCCAATGAAATGGATGGTTGAATATTTGGAAGAGTGAGAAGATTGAAGCCTAACTATTAAAGATTTGTTACCTTAATATAAATCAAGCATTGACTGTATATCTACGAGATTATGATCTGGCCCAACTGATGAGTGCTGGTTCAGCACAAATTACATATATTGGGCATCATTTATCTTAGTATCAGTTGTGCAAGATAGAGTGGAGAATGAATATAGACTGAAAATCCAAGTTCAAATCCTTATTACGGTTCTTTTTTCTATCTTAATACAATAACTATTTAATTTATCAGTGATGCTATAATTAATCTTTAAAAAAGATTATATTCCACTGCAAGTAGAAAGGGGAGGAGAATCAATTAAGAATAAAAAGAATATAAAACTTAACAAACTCTTGCATTTTTTTTAAAAAGTAAGAATTACTGAATGGAAAGTTGACTTGCTTAAACAGGATATAAAATCACCAAAGCTAATAAAAATGAAGTATGTATTTGATTTAGGCTTTTTAATCTCAACAACAACAACAACAACAACAACAACAATAATAATAATAATAATAATAATAATAATAATAATAATAATAATAATAATAATAATAATAATAATAATAATAATAATAATAATAATAATAATAATAAAATATAGCTCAACTTGACTCAAATGTCAAATAACCTCAAGAGTAAATATTTTTTTCTTTATTTTATAATTTAATAATTAAAAGGATATAAAAGTTTACTCATTTTAAACTGAGGAAAGAATTCTACTGAAATCATATGTTCAAACCATATTGTGTGATGATATCAATTTGAAGATTATCTGATTTTTGCCGAGAATATCTCAGATAATGAATATACTCTTTTGTCACATTTTGAAGTTAGGTCTGAAGATCATTTGCATATTCTTTAGCATATTCATTAACATCATTGTTTTTACCATTTAACACATGGTGTACTCGGCAAAAATAATTTCTGACTCAGTAAAGCAAAAACTAAAAATTAAACCAAGTAGGTTGCTATGTTTAGACTGTCAATTTCATTTCCAAATATCATACTATTTTTTCAACAGAAGACTTTTATAAAGATCTCATTGAAATTTACAATGAAGCATTAAATATTGTCTTTAAAAACATTGTGTTTTAATGGGGTGTCAAGCATTGATAAGCTACCAAGTGATGCCTTCACTTGGCTGAAGAAATCTATTAGTTTGCCTCTATAGAAAAAAAATTGAACCTACTATATTTAACATGCATTCAAATTAAGAGTATCTGCATATGGATATATCTAAATAATAAATTTGCATATAAATATCTTGATAAATTGTTAATGATATATGTTAGATAGCAATGTACATTCTATTCAGTAGTGTAAGGGTTAAAAAATATTTCGCCGAGATTTGGGGCTCCAGTAGGTGAAATATTCATGTTTGCTTTTTTAGTCTGCATTTCTGACATACTATATAGATTAAGGTTCAGAATCGCTGACCCAAGCAGGATAAAAAATAAGTTGTCGACAAATTTTAGCATTTACAATGGCGAAATAATATAATGTTCTATTTATTTATTTTTTAATTGTTTACTTCAAATAAGAGCAATTTCTATACGTTTAACTGATAAATTAAAAGTACAAACTGGCAGTTATATAGTCAGGCTACAAATGCCATTTTAAAATAGGTGTCAAAGGTACAAAAATAAAGAAGCAATGGAGATTGCTAATAAACCTGTTTGGCTTAGGCAACAAAGAATATAGTCTGGACAGTTTCTTTTTAAAAAAAATTAACACTGTGTAAATATATATATATAGGATCATTAGGTTTATCGGCTTCTCATATTGCAGAAAAAAATAAAAATGCACTTAAAAGTATTGACATGTTAGCAGTCAGAAAAAGAGTGACATTTAAAAAAGATTAAATTCTATATTATAAATATAAAATGTACTTTGATTTAGTAAAGAAATATTTCTAAAATAAAACAAAAATATTTACTAAAATATCAGAGTAGCAACAATCTCATTATATTTAATTAATTATACATAAAGAGACAAGCAATAATACACATTCATTAGCCTACAACATCTTAATTTCAAATGACATCTTATATCAAAAGCCATATGCAATGGAGAAAACAAAATCTAAATTTTAACAACTATTTAATATATTCATAACAACAAGAATTACGTATTATTCTCCTATGGTCAACTTTACAAAAATATTTACAGAGGCCATATCATCACTCTGTAGCAAACTACTATCGGGTAGGAAAACTAGCCATTTCAATCACACAACTCAGTCAACCAACTATACGGAATGATCTCAGGCTACACACAATGCATGTGTTCCACACACACAAAAAATCTAATGGCAAAGATCACTGCATGGTTTCAGCAGTTACATAACCTCCTTGACATAATCCCTACAGATTATCCACCCACCCCCCCACATATGGATATCTAATATCAGTAGCACACTCAACACAAATCAATGTCAGAACTACAACATTAACATTTGATAGCAAATACACATACCAGCAGACATACAAGTTGATCAACCCAGCCACAAACAATCAGACCTTTAACTCTATACTGGGAGTAAACAACAAGCAACTCCTTAAAAACTTCATAAAATGCTCAATGGAACCAAAGTTCTTTGACTTCTGGATCAATCTAAATCTATTTGCCTACCAACATTCTATATTTCTTATAATAATGTCATATTTAAAGATCAATAGACCCATTCTGAAACCTATGCCATGCTGCTGAAGAAACACAACAACACATATTTTACAATTATACAGCACCAAATACTACACAAAACAATATGCTAAATCAATATAGAACAAGACAAACTATACAACAGCTAACAGATTTTACACACAAGCAGACAACCTCTACAGCATGAGCAGCAATCTTTGGACTTTATGTATTTTGGTGCACAAGATGTATATTCAGTCTGAAAAATAATACCAGATGGCATCTGGCAACATTTTACAACAAGTTACAATAAATAATGAACAGAGATGCAAAGATTGCACATCCAGATATCTATGCAGCCACCTGGTCACTATTAAAATTACAAGCTAATTTGTAAGAGCATGCAAAACTAGTCATTATATAAACGCAGCCTATTCAAACAAAACCGGCAATGAACAAGAAACTAAAAGGACAATATAAAATATGGATTCTCATACAGATGAAAAAATGAATAAAACTTTTGACCAATGAATAAAAACAATAACAGAATATTAACGAGAAATGGAAGAAGGGACACTAACTAATGTGAAAAAATCTACTATGGAAACCCAGAGTTTCTAAAGTATTGTAATTGAATAGGTTAACTGATGTAGATCCCTATTCAACACATCCATCCCTATGTAATTAGCAATGAAAATCTCAAACCAAATCTTTAAAAATCATCATGCCATTGTAGCTAAGGCATAAGTATGTAAATATCATGTAACCTTTGTTGACAATAAAGTATATTGTTGAAATATAAATTTTAACAACTATATTCCAACAAATGGACAACTTAATATTGACAGTCAGGACATTCTCCTTTCTATTCAGTTTATGTTTGTGCAATTGCATCCCTGTTCACACAGTTCTATCTTCTCAATGTTTCAACTTAGCCAAACAATTAATATTTTTCCCATAAAAACATTAGTTTTTACATCATCTCAAAAACAATTTCAGTCTTACAGTTTTAGCTTTAATTTTTTGGTTCTTTTTGCTACCTCAAAATTTTTCATCAGTCTCCTTTGGTACCATAGTTCAAAAACAGTCACTCTCATTTATATCTGATTACAGCAGCGCTTCCCAACCTTTCTTTACCACTGACTCATTTCAAAGTTAATTAGATTTTTGTGACTAACCAGAAACTTTAGGACAAAAAATAACAAATTTTATAAATACTTAATATTTACTATTAAGAAATAAATTTTATCACATATATTTATTTAAAAAAATCACTGAAAAGTTTTAATTCTAATGTGATACCTGTGCTTGTTCTTCACAAAATGTCTTTATTCTAGAATGAATTGTATTAATTTTTTAGCATAAATTTTTGATATTTTTGCAACACACCTGAGGAACTCTTGTGACACACAAATGGGTCATGACACACATGTTAGGAATACTGGAATAGAGTATAACATTCACAAGCACAAACTGCAAAATATTTGTATGAATCCAGTCTCAACTATATTTGATTAACTTCTATGAAGCAAATAATTAAAAGGCACCAGCAGGGCTGTTTTCCTTTAGAAAAGAAAGCCTTTTCTTTCCAATTAGCAGTAACTTGGAAGTAGCAAAAACTAGAAGCCCATATCACAACAAATGCCATCAATGCAAGGAGCTACTTTCAAATAAAAAAAAATGTCACAAAAAACTATATACTACATTAATATTCCTTTAACCACAATTTATAGGCAAAACCATGGAAATGCAACAATAAAAATTTATTTTTTGACTGTTTGCCTTAATTTTATTTGGAACTTTCCTTCTTATATTTTTATAAACATATTTTGTGATATAAATTAATATTGATTTAAAAGTAATTGTTTTCTATCATTGACTAATGTGATTTTGCAAATAAAAAACCAATAAATTAAATTATGATATACAGTGAATGTATTTATTTGTATAAATATAATTACAAATCAAGCATAAAAAATTAAGCTGACAAATACTACATAAATGATGAGAACTTGCATAAAAGAATATATGGACCAACTGAAGAGTGCTGCAACAGCATGAAATGCAACTAGGGTCATTTGCGTTTTTCAGACACCTTTATTCATGTTCAAAAATGCATGGCGGAATGAAAGTTTTAAGTATATCTAAAAAGAAATTAAAATACATATACAGCCAGTAAAGATATTCATTCATATGCGGGAATTGTAAAAGAATAGGAAATATATCTATGGGAGTGATTCTCCATCAATGGTACATGTTATGCAATGGACTTACTGAAAAGTAAACTATTTTTGAAAAACTATATTTAATAAATTTATTCAAAAATGTAAAACTGGTATAAAGAAAAAATAAAACTATAACTCCATTATAATGATTACTGGCTTTGTCAGCTCTTTGTCATAAACAAAAATGTCCCACATTTATTGCACTCTAGGTCATGTGCCATTGTAGTGCCATACTGTGCAATTGTCAGAAGAATGGGTTTTTAATGATAAGGGATTTGAAGAAAGAAAAATTTTAAAGAAATTGCAGATAAAGTTGTAAAATTTTTAATAATGAAAAGGGACTTTCAGTGTTATATTTTAAAAATGAATATGGAACAAAATTAATACTTGAGCCTAAAATATGTTTAAAACTAATTCTAGAGCTTGATATTAAAAAATTGTGTTTTGCAAAAACAAGCTCAAGATTTTCATTAACTTTCATTAAAAAGTTCATTTATAATATTTAGATTACCTTTTTAAATAGTTTTCTTAAATAATAATTTTGGAAATATTAGTAATAATAATAATAGATATTTTGTTTTTAAATTAATTAAATATTTAACTTTTATTATGGTAATTATGTTCTGCTTAACAAAAAAACTAAAGTAAATATTTTTAATTTGCCTTCCTACTCTTTTTATTTTGATGCCAAAATTTTTTATAAAGGGCAATAACACAGAGAATTTTTGATATTCTTTGGGTTGCATGTGAAACTTATTGTATACATTATCTACATCAATCAAATTTGCATTAAATTGATTTAAATAGAAAAATGAATTCAAGCTCTGGTAAGAAGTAACTTAGTTAATGATAAATTAGAAATTATGAACAAACAATAAAGTAATAATTATATCTGATGTTCAAATTTCTTTTTTCCTTATTTTTTAAATGATTATCATAAACTTATTGTTTTCCTTTGTTTTTCTAGTTTCTATTAAAGTAAATTTTTTTGCTATAACATTATTAAAACTGAAGTTATTGTGAAAATTGTATCTGGGATCAGTTTTTTAAAAAATTCAATATGGCGCCTGCAAACTCAACTAGATAAGTGAACAAAAAAAAAAAAATACAGAATGAAGATAAACTCTGGAAAGGAAGTAATTAGCCATGATAAAATATCCAGATGAGAATCAAACACTGCATGATTAGGATCATATTACTAGAGTAGCATAAAATATATTCAGGAATTCATTAAATTGATATCACTATTCCTAATAACAACTGTAATTCTATTTTTATTTTAGAAAAGTACAATTTGAGATTTTAATTCATAGGCATAGTAATAGAAATATTAAAAAGTGCAAAGTATGTGGATAGATCACATTAAAATCTTTCTTCTCAGACAATATACTTTTCAGGACTAATAAACGGATAAAAAAAAGACAATGTTTTGTTTTTATCTGACAGTTGCCTCAATTTGTTTGTTTTAAAAAGAATTCCACTTGTCAGCTGGAGTTCGACGAAAACTATTTCAAATGAAACCACACTGTGGAGATTAGACGAAATAAGAGCCGGGGAGGGGACAACTCAACTAAAAACTACTTTTTAGAGGTTAAGAAAAATGTAGATTGTGAAGAAAAAAAAGACAAACCATTTGTTTTAATAAAAAAAAAATCTAAAAAGTGTAATAAATGTACCATTTTAAAAAATAAATAAATCATGACTATTTTTTTTTTAAAAAAAAAAATAAAAGATTTTTACATTAATTTTTTAGTTGCTCCAATTTCTCTAGAAACATCTCATATATTCATACAGAGATAAAATAATGCTCTTGCTCATTTTTTCTTCAATCCTTCCATATGTTTTTTTTAAAATAAAAACATTTATAAAATCATAATAATAAATCTAAAACACTATATATTAATTATAATTCTGTAAAAATAAATAAAGCATCTGCAACTTTTATTAAGATATTGGCCAATCAGGAAACCAATTTACCTAAACAAAGTGTACATGTATTAATGTGCGCGTGGTACTACATGTAATCATTTACGAAGGCAAGTAAAAAGTACTCATTTCAAGTGTTTTAAAAATAAATAATGACATAAAAATGTGTGCACATATATATGTAGTATTGAAAAAGTAACCTGTTCTGACATGCACTAAAATTGAGACTCATTCAACTGACAATAATTGTTTTAAAACCATAGGCGGCCCGGCCCATCTGTGATTAGAGCATATTAAAAAATGGGGGGGGGGGTGCTAAAATTTTTTTAATGAAAACCAATGGTATTTACCTTTTTTAAAAGTTCCCACATTCAAATGTAAAATCTCATGGAAAATTAAATTAAATCCCCCCCCCTTCTTTTTCTCTCGCTTCCCTCTCTCCTTCTCTTTCTCAACTTCTCTTTTTTACTCTCTCTCTCTCTCTCTCTCTCCCCCTTTTTTTTTCTCTTTTACTCTTTTGCATTCTCACTTTTATTTTTCTTTCTCTCTTACTATCTTTCTTTCTCTTAACAATGTATGAGTGTCTTACTATGAATCTTATCTTCATTTCTCATGATTTTTTAGAATAATAATAAAATTTTGTTACAAATTTTACATCATTTTTGCAGAAGCCAACTAAATATAAACATTTTACAGTATGGAAGCTCACACAAAAAAAAATTTAAATAACCACTTTCTGTCTATGTGAGAGCATGGTGTTAAAAGTTAGATTTCAAAGTTTTGAATTTTGATATGCTGATTAACAATATGCTAGAAATTATATTTTAAATAAATTTTAAACGATCCAAATCATTTGTACTTCTAACAATATTAATTTAATATTGCACTAAATAATTTATAAAAATAAAAGTCTTTTTTTAGTCACAAATCATAAAAGATAAAAAGTTGTTAGCATTTTTTTAATTTAATATTTCAAAGTTATTCCCCTACTGACTGAAAATAATAAAAAGGAAAAAAAAGGAGGAAAAAATAATTTTGGTTTTATAAATTAGAAGGAATTCCTATTGAATCTTTCTTTTTAATTATTTTAATATTTTTTCCAATAATTTTTAATAGTAACAATATTTAATATTATAAGTCATGCCAAATTTAAAAATACTATCTTTTGTTTTTTTTTATCAAAAGATTGCTATTGAAAACTTTTCTTCCTGAGTGAGGAAAAAAATTTTTAAAAAGAATAAAAATTGTTCTTACCTTAGTAGTTATCCCTCTACTTAAAGATCATTACAAATGAAAATTTAATTTGTCTTCTAATAAAGTTTTAATTAAAATACAAAAATAAACTTTTTAATTTTTTTAATACATTGTAATAACATCATTACAGTTGCATAAAAATGCAACTAATTAAAAATATATATAAACTTAAAACACAAGTTAATATAATAACAATAAAAAAATGATGTCATACATTTTTGTCAGTGCAAAAATGTTAACTGGAAAAAGTTAAACAATCTGTAAAGCAATGTAGTATCTTGGGTATATTTCTATTTCATGAAAATATATTGTTGTTTTATAAATTATTAAATAAAACAATAAAAGATTTAACAAAATTTTATTTTTTTTATTCTATCTAAAAAGATTAATAATCATTTAATTAATTCATATTGTTTGAAAGATAAGAAAAAAACTACTTGATCTGATTTTAGGTCATGAATAGAATTAGCTAGATAACAAAAGAAAATGGAAATAGAACCATATTTTAATGCTTTATCAAAAATATTTTTATTTTTTCATGTATCATAGCATCGGCCGGGCAGCGAACCCGCTAACCCGGGACAACTGCTTGTAAGGCGGCTGTGCTGACTTTTGATTTAACTTTTATTCTGTTTTGCTTATATTGATTGAAAAATAATTTGTTACCAATTTAAAGAAAAAGATAGGCATAAAACTAGGTGTTGTTAAAGCTTTTCTCTTATTTCCTATTAAAGCCATTCTGGTGTTCCAGCTCAAGACATATGCTTTGGTTCTTCTATCTTGGTTTATCTGTTCAAGCTGATATTATTCCTACAGTTTTGCAAACATTGATCTGGAAGCAATTATACCAAACAATTAATTGCCAGAATTCTATAATGACAAAATTTATGAAGAAAATGAAACCAAGAAGAATGTAGTGCTAAAAACCCCAGTGTATGCCAATCTAAAATCTGGATCATGTAGCTCTCCTGTGGAAAGTCTGTAAAGAGAAAAGATGGCAGCCCTCCTGCAAAAAAACCATCTGTTGCTTATCTGTGAGAAGAGATGATAACCCTCCTGTGAAAGATCAGCTATTGTCTAACCTACTGCGAGTGTAACAGATGATAGAACTTATAAAACCTATGCTATTATGCCTATCGGAACAATAATTATCTCTACTTGCCATGAATATATGAAGAATGTAATATTTATCAATGACCATGTATATCCCTTAATAATGCTTAAATCTTCCTAAACATAGTATCATGGAATTTTTTATAAGACTTAATTTAATTAACTAATGATTTTTGAGTAAAATTAAGTTTTATTTCATTTATTATTTTAGTAATTAAATTGTCATAAACCAGTATACTTTTATAATTCTTATTAATTAACTTTCTTATTAATTAACTTTAAATGTAATTTTCCATTGTATTTATTTGCTAGTAATAATTTATATTTTATGTTTAAATGTGTTTTAAAATATATGTCATAAGGTATTGTAATGATCCGGAGAAAGGGTAGACTTAACGTAATCTGCACTACAGGGCGCCATCTAGGCATTTGAACCTAGAAAAATTTATAGAGTAGGCAGATAAATAAGTTTAAAAAAAATTTTTTTTATATATTTTGATTTAATATATTTTGATTCCGGTCATTAGCCCATTGTCATTAGCTCATTGGAATAGCAGAGATTTATATTTATAATAAATTCTTATCTAAGAATATATAAAAAAGAATAAAATAAGCCACTGCCAGTAATTATACACACAAACATTTATTTATGCACATATATAAATAAAATTTAACATTATTATTTTAGTATGTTTACTTTAACATTTAACATTATTTTTAACTTTTATTTTTAGATTTTAATTTACATTTTAATTTTTATACTATTATAAGTTCGGTTACATAGATTACACGGTCAAAAACATTTCAAAATAAACATAAATGATCAAAATACAAAATCATTGATATCGTCAATTGCACAGGGAATACAAGAAACCCACTGGTATTCATCATAAGATACTGCAGTGACACCAATAACTTAAAAGACATCCAAATAAATACATTTTAGATATTCACCGTAAGGTATCATTATTTACCGAATGTCTATATATTTTGATCAAATATAAAAACCAAAAACATAATTAACCGATAACGAATCCATGCAACTTCCATACCCAACTTAAATTTAATATTTAGAGTGTCGAGTATGAATAGACTACATAGATGTGCATTTGAAAGAAAATATTCTATTCTTATTTAACCTTAGGCCAAAAGTTTGCAGTCAAACTAACGTCAATTCATCTGATATATCGATGCATTCAATGTAATACGAAATATGGCAGCACAAAAGGTTATGAGAAGAAATTGTCTCTCGTCAGATAGGACTACTACATCTATCTGACAAGACGAGCAATAAAAAACAACTCCATAGGAAAGGACTGCGGTCATTTTGCCGACTTACGAATCGCATTCCATAGGCCAAAAAGGAAGTGTGCAGCGTATAAAGCGATTCTGCCCATAGCGAACCTCATACTACATCTACTAATTACACCAATATATCCAATCCATTGACCTAATTCAACTACAAAACAAATAACCTAAGATTACCCTCCCCTAATATAACTTTACAAATCTATATAGCCATTCATGCCCGACTTAAGTTTAACATTTATATAATTTAATTTATCGCAAAACAAAAATCATAAATAAAACTTAAAGAACAAAAAAAAAATTAAATGGAAATGATTTTACAAAAAAGAAATACATCAAATAAAATTATAACTAATTAATAAATAATTTAGTTTGTTCAGATAGGAATCTATTTCTATTTTTTTAAAATATGGAGAAAGTTTATATTTTGAAGTTCTTAATGTTTTCAAATATTCATTAACTATATATTTCTTACTGTTTTGAAAAATGTCCGTAGTCTCTGATTTTTTTGTAATGGAAGCTGTTAATTCCCACGAAGTCATAGGAGATCGGTGTGCAGTTAACCATTGGTCCTTTATGGTTGATGGTATTCTTCTGGGCCTTGATGTCCTGTTGTCTGCAATATTGGAAAACGATGTTTCATTTTTTTTTAACAACTGAAGGAATTGAAAGTGTGTCTTTCAATCCCTTCTCCTCCAACCCTCTCCAACTTAACACATATCTGTCATCTTGTAATAACTCCATAATAATTTCCAAACTTTTCCTTTTATATTAATTTTAAGGATTCAATTTACATTACGTCATCGATGTGATGGTCCTTTCGCTGAGGTCCGATTCCATTGTTTTCTCTCCTATCTGACCGTTGCTTATACATTTAAATGCCCAAGGCTAGTTTACATTTAACTAATTAAAACAATCATTTCCATTTCTGATTAATTAATGTGTTTTCCAAAATTAAAGATATATTTTTATCTCTAAATCTTTTTAAGTTTTTGCTTTTAAAATATTTTTCCTATTTTTAATAAAGTTTTATTTTAATAATTTTTTTTCATCTGTGCGATTTTATATATATATATGAGTTTAGTATAGAATTTTGATTTTTTTTATGTTTACTAATAATAATAAAAAACAATGTAACGTCGTCTGTGCCCTTTATTTAATAAAATATATTTATTTTGTTTATTGTTAAAATCCATTTTGTGTGTGTGTGTGTGTATGGTTTTATTTCATCCCAGGCAAATAAGTTTAAACTTTATAATTACCTTGTGAGTTTATGCCCTAACCAATGATAAAATATTGAGGAATATGTAAGCAACCAACAATAGAGGGATGTATAGATCTATTAGAAATGGCATTTAAATGTAATTCATAACCCTATAAAGATATTGTTTGACTTAAGAAATATATTAGTTATAGATTGATTAAAGGGATTCCTAAATGAAATAGTTATGTATAAATAAAAGATAGTTGTCAAATGGTCAACCAGCAACATAGTTAATTTAAGTATAAATGATTCCCTTCCTATATCTAGTATATTAATTGAGCTCAATTACTGAATAAGTAAAAATATCATCTAGTCATACTGCCAGCACTTTTCTTTTTGTTCCATGATATTAAAAAATTTTCATCTGCCTATGGCCTGAATTCAAATTTGGGCAGAATATAGTTGAAAGTTGTTGTTTTTTTTCGATTGGGTTGAAATTCAGGATGTCAATGCAATTAAATATTCAATACTGATCAATAAATGAACATCTATATATTATGACTTAGAAGATAAACAAAAATTTAAAAAACCTTTACCACCTAACAATGTGCAGGCCTAGTGATTACTGCCTCATCTGTGAGAGATGATCCAATAGGTCTTTGCCCTGCAATGGACTCATTTAAAGACTTTATTTTTCATTTTATCTATATAGTTTTCATAAATATAATCTTTATATTTGTAAAACAAAGTTTAAGGGAAATGTAGATGTAACTATATGCATGTCAATATTTCAAAAGAGGTACTAATTTTATTATATAGCACTCTCTATTAAAGTTATTAGCATTATTATTATGGAAATTTGCCCTCATTATTCATCAAGTTGATAATTATATTATTTTTCCAGAAATAAAAAAGTGTTACATCTCAGGATAGTTCATTCACAACCAATTGGACACCCCCCCCCCAATAAAAATTCAGTAATAACTTAGCTAGATGAAATGATGAACAGTAAATTCTTGAAATAAATTGAACACAGAGCAAATAGTGAACAGATAATAAATTGAATGGTATAAAACAATATTTTAAAACATAAAACAACCCCTTTTTATATGTAAGTAATTAATTTTACATGTATATATACTATGATATAAAATGGAAATATAAAAGATCTGGTGATACATAAGAGCCCTATATATATATATCTGGAATTTAAGCTCCACCCCTACTAGTGTCTGTGAGAATATGTTAATATTTTATCTACTAGACCTAACAGGAAGACCAACTTTCTTTCTGGTCTAATACTACTATTTGTTCTATTTTTGCTTACTTATTTTTTAATTATGACTAATTCCTTTTAACTAATAATCTCTGGAATTTGCAATCAACAAATATTTCTCTAAAGATAATTTTTTATATAACAAATATGGGTCCTGATCTAGTTTGCGCTCATAGCCATTTTGAAATCTAAACGTCACTGCTGACACATCCAATTGATAAATGATATAAATATTGAATGAAAGTAATTTAAATTCATATTTTAGAAATTATAAGCTAGTAAAAATAATATACTTTATTTTAATAGGGATTTTTTTTTTTTAATATATCTTCATAAAATATTCGAAATATGATGATGCAAAGTGCCAGAATTTGGGGAAAGGGGGAAGAATGATTTGGCCGATATAAAGTATCACCCAAATGATGCAGGAGTCTGATCAAATCAAGCTTACAATTTCCAAATAGTAAAATATTATACTCACAATTTTTATGCTTCCGCACACATAAATGAATAATCCCTAGCGGGTTTTTTTTATGGGGTCCATTTTTGCATAATTATCACTTTAGCACAATAGACGTTTAATGTACATTTAATTATGATTGGCATGTGTAGCTTTTCTAAAATAGCATAATAGTAAGAATATATTTTATTCATATATTGTCTGTACATATTTACATAATTAAATAAGCATTTATTTTTATAGCGTTCTGTATACAATTGTAATTACAATCGAATATCGGCCTTTCAAGCCAATTGTGCAAAGCTTTGCACAATTGGCTTGAAAGGCCGATATTCAATTGTAATTACAATTGTATACAGACGCTATAAAAATAAATGCTTATTTATATATATGATTAAGTTTCAGTTGGAATGATGTTTAGTAAATTCTAGAAAATTTCATCGGCGTCATTCATTCAGACATTGTATATAGTAATTTAAAGTGACCGTTTTATTGTCACACTTTCTGTGCCAGTACTTCAGATTTGCTCATATATAAATATTTGAGTCATAGGAATAAGAGGATTATTTTTATTCCTGCAAAAATTCTATATCTTGTATTGGTCAGAGGGTATTCATTTATTATTTAACACTCGCAAAGCGTTTGCACAATTGGCTTGAAAGGCCGATATTCAATTGTAATTATAATTAAATAATAAACTTTATTTACATTTTCATAATACTATACATGCACAGATATTCCAGATCTTTTAACAATGATTGGTATGAAACAATAAAATGGTTCTGTGGTTGAATATTTGAAATGCCGTTTTGCTTCCTTGCATATGTTTTGATGATGAAACTGTAATAAAGAAGTCCTTAAAAATTTCGGTGAGCTGCCACTGATATTAACATTACAAATTTAAAAAAGCATTCAAAGCATGTGTGTAAAGTACTGCACATTTGCAATTCAATAAACAATATGTATTATATTGTAATCAAAGTTATCAACAAAACATATATGTGATGTACACGAGAAGAACATGGAGTAAAATAGTGGATCAAGACTCCATTGTATTGTCAATAATATTTTTAACGATTTATCAAAACACATTACTAAAAAAAATAAGACAATGATAAATGATTACAGATAAAAAATAAATTTTTCAATTTTGTGTAAACCTTGGTGAAAACAAATTCAAATAATACATTTAATATCAAAAACATATGAAGCATCTCACGAAGAGGAACAGTGAAGAAAAGGATGTTAATTACCAAATTAATTAAATGTCAGCGGATAAATTTTTTTGGTTTTCCACCCCTAAATGTTTGCTCGCAGCAAAATGGCTACTGCACTAACCCAGTCCATACTGAGGGCATTATATTATTATGAGAGTCATAACAATAAAACAAGTTTACTATCTAGATTGTACATTAAGTGTGAGAATCATACAAATGCTTAGAAGATAAATTCTAATTAATCCGTTTTTATAAATAAAAATAAATATATTTTTTGTAAAAAAAATAAATAAAGGATAAGTGTAACAAAAGAAAAATAATTGAAATATGTGTAATATTTGAAAGATATAAAATGATAGCATGAGAATACAGAAAATATACATATATAAGGGAAAAATAAATAATAATTAAAATATATATATAAAATGTATAGGACAATTTTAAAGAGTTTTAATAAAAGAGAAGGGAAAAGACCAAAGATTAAAATGTTTATGGGATTTTATTTTACTTGTATTTATGTATTTAAAAGGATATATAAGTATATGTTTGTGTATTTTTATGAATATATATATAAATGCATGGGTTTTATATAATTCGTATAATATATATATTTTATAGTTCTGAAGAAGATTGCAGGGGCAATCGAAACTGTTGATGTTGAAGGGTGTTATGTATATACAAAAAAAAAAAATTTTTTTTTATAAAAATGTATTAATTAATTAATTAAGGCAATGCAAAAAATGAAAAGATAAGATTAAAATAAATTCTAGTGACAATGAGAATCTTAGTAGCCAAAAACAGTGCAATGATGGTAGACATACATTAAATGGTTTAGTTGACATATATAAATAAAAATGCAATTCACATCGCGCCAAGAAGTGATCATTAAACAGTTTCAACATAAATGTTTTAAAAAATACATTGATAATAATAATCTGTGTTTATAGAATTTTATACATTTTTCAATATTGACGCACATTTTTTATTTTTTCAAATAATAGAATTGTTAATAATACATATATATATCATGCAAACGCTATTACGAATAATTTTGTTAAATTATTTGCTTTCCACTTGTAGAGATAATGCCAGCAATAAATTCATCTCGGTCTGAACCCTTCCCCCACCGCCATTTCCTCATTCCATTTTTTTTTTAAAAAAAAAAAACCTCAGGTTTATTATTTGAATTCTGTCATGTGATGGGATCTAATGCTTCTTTTGAAAACTGAAATAAGCCAGCCATTTACTTAATACATTCACTTACATCTCTCCATAAATTTTCATTTTTGTTTAATCAAAACTAACCTTTACTCTCGCAAACAAAATCAAAAGCAATTTATAAAAGACGAGGAAGAAAAAATCCAAAGAAAGAAAAAATGAATATTTATTTAATAATGATAATAAAAAAAAGAATCAATTCATCACTTCACTTTTTCTAAATTTTACATCATGTTGTTTTTTTTTATTAATCACAAGTTGGTAAAAATGGCATTCGTTCTTTAAACACAAACTGCATATATATAACGTTTGGATCTTATACAATTCAAATTACTGTATTTATTTTACAAATGTGAATTAGAGTAGAGCAACTTGTTGATACGAAACTAAAATTAAGATTAATGCTCAATTAATGAAGTTGAGCCAATAGTTTGTAAATGATAAATTTTCATTAATCCAAATAAACATTGTTTACAGCAATAGTTTTTTTCTAAAAAACTATAAAACATAAGTAATTACTTAAGATTTATCTCTCACTGAATTTAAATATATATTTGTATTTTAAAACGCTTATTTACTCTCTAAATTTAAATATATATTTTTGTTGCAAAATCCTGAAAATCATAAACAAATAAAATTAGCTAGAACAATTTACATCATTTGTAAATAAATAAGTTGCAATTTATGGGTTTATTTGAAGATGAAAAAGGTCATAATTGGGGGGGGGGGGGTAAAACCGATGTAATATAATTAATACAAAACTGACTATTAATTACAATCAAAATAGAATACGAAGATAATAATAAAGATAGAAAAATTACAAAATTTTATCGAAATAACTATCTCAAATGAAAACTATTATTAAAACCTACATATAATATATAAAACCACTAATAATTGGCTACAAGTGAGGACTTCTTTTGATGTTATGGGAGAATGGCATTTGTAGTTAATTGTAGACCATTTCACCTATGTACACCTGGGTCTCTTTTTACGCGGATTTATTTAACACGATTTTGAAGTTATGCGATTTGTGTTTCACCGGAAGTGTGTTAAATAAGTTCGCGTAAAAAGAGACCCAGGTGTATGAACTCCGATAATGCGCTATTATTTTAAATAATAAATTTCGCAAACTTACGTTATATTGAAAGTAATAGCACATTATTGGAATTCGACTTTCATCTTAGTAATTTCAATATTTTCAGTGCTAGATTTTATGCAATAATGAAATTAAAATCATAATTTCCACATTTTACAAGATTATAATGTAAATTTGTTCAAACATTGTACGTGTTAATTTTGCATTTTAAATCACATTCTGTTTTTGCTCTTTAAAAAAGAACGTAATTAATTATTAATCATTAAGTGTCCACAAGTTTATTTTTAAAAGGTCAGTAATAGCAGTGGGCATGATTAAATTTGACAATTAAAAATTAAAATCTGATTTTTAATTGCAATTAACAATTTAAAAATTACTTACTGTGACTTGAAATTAATGTGAAATTTGATTTTTAAACCGAATTGAAAATTAAAGACAAAAATAAGAATTTAATTTTTAGTTGTTAGTTTCATAAACAATTAATAAAATCATCGTCTCAAAGATTAATTACTAATTACGTTGTCACCAGAAAACCACCGTTACAACATGAGTGTGAAGTTGGCGCTAGTTGTTTGCAAATGAACATGTTTTTCGGCAAATAGCTGTAAATTATGCATAAAAATATATTATTTTGAATAAAATTAAATATTATAGTTAAAAAAAGTTTGTCTTGTATCAATTTTTTTCAAATTTGAAAATTTTTATTAGTCATATTTTATTTCCTTATTTTTTTTTTGCGCGAATTTTAAAGTAATTTTATGTTGGTGCTTTGCTTTTACGCGAATTTTGAAAAATCACAGGCAGCATCCCCCCTTTTTCAATGTAAGTTACGTCTATTTTTGCGCGATTTCATTTGCGCGTGTTTTCTGAGAAACCTATCTATCGCATAAAACGAGACCCAGGTGTATTTAAAAGGTTTTGTCAATAGTTTCATTTGACAAAATCTATTTGTATTTTATAGTCGAAACTATCATTGTGACGAAAATTTTGTAATTCTACTAATATCTTTACTGTTAATTCAATTTGTACAGCTTACTTCAAATACGATAGAAAAAATATATATATACACACATACAATCTGATATTTTGACAGTCTTGCAATCTTCTTCAGAGCTATGATATAATGACAAACAAATAAAATAGTAAAAAATATAATCAAATGAAATTTATAAAATAAAGAAAAATAACACAAAATATAATAAAATATCACAAAATATAATAAAACCTAAAAAAATTAAATGTGATAAGATGGAATTGAAACCAAATAAAATAATCCAGATAATATAAAATAAAGGTAGATTTTGCATTTGTATTCCTATCTATATATATATATTCATGAACTATAATTTAAATATATTATTTTTTATTTTTTAATAACCCCCTAATAATTACTATTCCTTATGAATTAAAACTATTATTTTATTATTCACAAATTAATAAAATACTTAATTTTATCTTTAAGTAAATAACACAGATTATATGTAATTGAACAGGAAGTAACTGAAGCTTCCAATAAGTTATATCACATGCTATATGAATTGCTTGACAAAGTAGTATGTTTCTATTTAATGTATCTATGATCTGAGCTGACTTCTGAGCAGCTGAGTGATGGTTGTGATTGGGTTGCAAGCATGATGTAACTCATTGAAAGCTTCAGTTACTTTGGTGTTCAATTATACATAATCTGAATTATTTACTTATTTACATATAACTGAATTTTCATTTCATATTTACAAGTTGTTGAAACTAATGCTCTGCTTTGATCCTCTGAATATAGTACAATGATTGAACACCCCTCTACAAAGTGTTAAAAGTGGATACTGTCCCCACCTTGTGTGAAAAGTGTAAAACTTATCAACACTGTCAACATGAGCTCTATGCTAGTGCAGAAACATTATCCATTAAATAAGACTTAAAACAAAATATGTATTTGAGCTAGTGGTAATGTCTAAGTTGATAAATAATTAGTACAGTTATTAATATATTTCCATTAGAGTGGTTTATATTAATGTTATACTGCAGAAAATTTGAAAACTGTCAATTAAACTATAATAATTTGCTATCTATATAGATATATACTGAACAAATGATGATTTGTTTGAGAGTTTGTGATCTAGGCCAACTGATGAGTGTTGGTTCAGCATAAAAAGCACAGCTTGGGGATTATTTATCCTTTTTACATGTCTTTGATTATATGTTCTGGTAATCTGTGATAGAATTGTAATTAATAATAATAATTATAAAAAAAAAATAGTTAGGTTTCTCTATAAATAATGTATATATGAAGTTGAAATGTCACGTGCTATATAACAAAGTGTATGTTTCTAATGTATCTATGATCTGAGAGATTAGTCTGACTTCTGGGCTGATAGATAGTTGTGATTGGGGACGAGCATGACATAACTCATTGGAAATTTTAGTTACTTCTTGTTCACTTATTTTATCTTTATATATTTCTCTGTTCATTTACTAAAAATATTGTTTTGAATTTTTAAATCATATATAATACTTATTATTTTCTTACTCATTCTTCTCTTATTTATAATTTTTTATATGTTTAACTTTTTATTTTATGGTAAAAAATCAAAAATATTATAAATCTTTTTTAACTTACTCCACTATTACATCAGTTTTTTAAAAACTCCCAAAAAAAATCCCCCTCCCCCCAATTTAGTTATATTATTATATCCTAGCTTCCTCTATTACACATTACTTAAACTAACTATATCTAGACCCCACTGCAACTCTCTTTTGCTTTTATTTTTTTACTTTTATTTACTAATCCATATTATTTATAACCACCTCCTCCTCCTCCTCATCATCATCATCATCATCATCATTATTATTATTATTATTATTATTATTATTATTATTATTATTATTATTATTATTATTATTATTATATAATTCTTCCTTATAAATTTATATTTCATATTTTACTATCTTGAATGTTATTTTATATGTCAAAGCGTTGACCGGGAAGCGAACCCGGGCCAGCTGCTTGGAAGGCAGCTATGCTAACCATTAGACCCCCAATGCTTGTGAATGTTACATCCCTAATGCAAAAAAATTTACAAGCACACATTTATTTGTAGCTAATTTCCTTCTTTTTCCTTTATATATCTTTTTTAACAAATAAATTTATAATAATTTCATTCTAATCCCAGAATCTCTGTTAATTTTTGATTTTATATTTTTTATTAGTATTGCTTCTTTTATTTTTTTCCTTTAATATTGTCCATATGTAACATCAATTTTATTGCACTTTATGTAAATTTGTAACCTGTTTCTACCAATATACAAATTTACAGAAAGTTCAATAAAGATAATGTTACATATGAACAATATTAATAATGTACTGTATTTAAATTAATGGCATGAATATATAATAGGAATACAAATGTATAATCTATATTTATTTTGTATTTCAATTTAATGTTGTATGTTTTATTTTATATTATCAGGGATGATTTTATTTAGTTTTAATTCCAATTTATCACATTTATTTTAGCTTTGTTATATTTTGTGTTATCTTTTTTAATTTTATTTGATTATATTTTTTATTTGTCATTATATCATAGGTCTGAGAAAGACTGCAGGTCAATAGAAATTTTAGATTGTGTGTGTGTGTGTGCGTGCGTGCAATAAAAAAATTTGTGTAAAGTGTTTGAAATAAGATGTATTAATTGTATTCATAATATCCAGTAATTAATGAATATACACACAGAAACGATAATTTTTTAATATTTAATTGCAGGTTTAGTGATATTTGATCTTTATCGTTATATATTTTTATTTTATTTTTGTGTGATACTCATCAATATAATTCCATAATGGTTAATTATTACATCTTTACAAACTTTTAACCTTTGACCAAAAGCAAATTAGCAACTAGCAATCAAGTAAGAGCACATCTTCATCTTCAATAATTGTTTATTATTTCTTGCTACTGTTGAAGCATAATTTATTTTAATGTCTCAAGCTTCTTATATCATTTTAAGACGTGTTCTAGTTATGTGAAAAACCTGTTTGGACACTTTCTTTATAACAATTTTTTAATATTTCACTCAAGAATTATCATATTTTTGATATATCTATTGAACAATAGGCTCTGTTCACATCATTGCAATAGGATGACTGCTAATTGCTTATATAGGAATGGGACTGAAGATGAAAATCACATAAAAAAATAGCCTGAGTCAAAAAACATGATATTTAGTTTACAGTGAGTTTGAGTGTGTGTGTTTCATTCCATTCTGAATAAATATCAGCATCATAATATTTTTTCAATATTTTATAATGGGTTTGTTAAAACTGATAAAATAACTTTAAATATTTGTTTCTTAAAAACTTTATAAGAAATTTAGCACCAGAAATGACAAAATTTGAACTGTAATGCATAAACTTTAAGGTCCAATACTCATCATTCTGCCTATCGTATTTCAAATATTAAAATGCTTGAATAAATTGAATGACAATGATATCAAGAAAGGCAAACTATGATCAAGAATGATCAAGTGTTATCACTTGAATGCAGTACCTACCATATCACCATGGGTTTGGGGGAAATAGTAATATACATATAAATATATGTAAATAAATAATTTAGTAATGTGTGTATATATGTGTGTAATCTCATAGAAAAAAACTAATCTTCAAACATGCGCTAATAGGTTAATGTATAAATTTACACATATAATATTAAGTCATACAATTTTCTTCTTCTTCCTCCATTCCTTATGTATTGATTTCTACATTTACAAATGATACCATTTTCAATCTTCTTAAACACTTAACAATATTATTTTTTTACATGAAAAACTTTACTCTTACAGTTTCGGTTGTCCTACAGTCATAATCCGAGCTATAATAACTAAATATTTAATCATACAATTAAAATTATAATAAATAGATTTCGAGTGATTTAATTTAAAAAAATAATAAAAATAAAAATAAAATTAATTAAGATTAGAATAATAAAAATGGAAAATTATTATTTATAATGGACAGGTTGAGATGTATATTTTTGATTGTGTATATAAATATGTGTATGAAATGTATTAAAAGTCTCTATATGCATTGCCACTCAGTGCAAGCCAGAATAATCAATGGATGCCAGAAGGCTTGTGAATAAAATCTCATCTAGTGCCTACTTATCCAAAATACACAGACTAGTTTCTGACTTGTGGTCTTCATCAGTGAGGATTTTATGCACAAGCCTTCTGGCATCCATTGATTACTCTGGCTTGCACTGAGTGGCAATACGTATAGAAAGTTTTGACTGTTTTAATAACAGTTATAAGCAAGCATAAGAAATGGTGATCATGTGATGTTTATTGTATAAAATGTAGTAATTGTGTGATTATATATTTGGATATTGTAGCTCTGATGATGATTGCAGGACAGTCGAAACTGTAAGAGTAATGTTTTTGGTGTAAAAAAATAGTATTGTTAAGTATATAAGAAGGTTAAAAATTTTATGATGTATAATATTAAGTCCTGATTTAAGCACAGTCAGTAAGAGTTGTCATACATAAGAATAAGCTCTGAGCATAAATCACTAACTTATACTTTTAAAATTCTTACTGATGGGTGAGTGCAAACACATTTATACATTAACCTATTAGCGCATGTGTGAAAGTTACTTTCCTTCCATGAGATTAACATGGACATAAATAAATTTATCACAAAAATTAGACTTAATACCAATAAAATTTTGGATAATGTGCATATTTTTGCTGATCGGATTTATAGTTATTTATAAAAACAAGATCATCTCCCAATAATAATCTTATATACTGTATATAATAGAAATTCATATAATACTACAATACTAGCCAAAACAACAAAATTTTCCCAAAATTCTTACGCAGCCATGGTCAACTAAACATACAATATATATATACAAAACTAAGTATTTCTTCCCATCATTCATTTCAACAACCAACTTCCTTTAATATTATAGAATGGGTTCATAATGTTAATAACCTTAGATTCAAAAAATTTTATCATCAACGTTTCTTTTACTCTTCTTTCTAATTCACTTTAAATGAATTGAAAAGAAAGGTAAAGGAAACTTTGATGACAATTTTTTTTTATTAAATCTGATGCCATTAATCACATGAAGACATCCTTTGATGTTAAAGGAAGTTGGTTGTTGAAGTGAATGATGGGAAGGCTATTTTGTTATATATATATATATATGTTGTACATTTAGTTGAATTTCACTTGAGAAGGTCTATTTGTTAATAGATGAAACCATGGTTGTGTAAGAATTTGATAAAATTTTGCTGTTTTGGCTAGTATTGTAGTGTAATATGAATTTCTATTTTATTTTTAATTGCTAGTATAGAGTTATACTGTTTTTAGATTGTATATATATATAGAGAGAGAGAGAAACCTACTTGAAATTTTATTTTATATATAGAATATCAATGAAAATTTTTCAAAAATTCCACTTTTATAAATCTTTTCGATTGCAATCTGGACTGCTGTTTTGATAAAGGATTTTCACAGTTTGAACATAAGGTAACTCGCCTGTTCTTTCGAACGTTAGCTTTTCCTGGAGTGCTAACTCTTCCTTGGGGATTGAATCCTTTGTAAGTGTAAGAAAATTCTCCTCCCTCTCTTCAATACAATAAGATTGTTTTTATTAAAATCTCTGGAGTAGGTAATATTTTCTTGAATAACAAGTTACTCAGAAAATTAAATTATTCTTATTTTGATTACACCCTGACAATTTTAAATCTATTTTGAAGAAGAAAAAAATCTTCTGTATATATATATAGTGCATTGTTCTTCAAAGAAAAAATAGACAATTCTCATATGATAAAATTAACAGTTATTTATGTTAAATTATTTTTTTGAAAAAAATTATAGTTTAAATTATTTCTGTTCCAAAAAAAAAAAAGATATACAAAAAAATCGTTAAAGAATAACTCCTGAAATAGAGTATAGGTCTACAGCATCAAGGTTCTCTATGGTCTAAAGTTTTTCATTATATTATAAATGAATCACAATTATATCATTACTGTAGGTCATGCACAATTACTTACACCAAGTACTTTTAAACAACAGAATACTTCTACCAAAATCAAAGGATAATATTCTAGCAATTTTTTTTTTTAAACAACAAATCAAAATGTGTTTATATTCAATTTTGACTTTTAAAATATTAAATTATGATTAGTCAATCAATATAAAAACTAGAATACATTTTCTCAAATTAACAACTTCTTTTCTTCACTCATAAACATTTAGGCCTTTCACCTTACTCCCCATAAAGAAGGCACTTTTTTGTTTTGTTTTTTATAATTACTATATTATTCAGACTGCCCATGGCTTTATGTTTAAATTAAGTTTGCATGTGTTTAGCATTATTTCCATAGTTAATATAGTAAATAAAATTGTAATTTAAGTCATTAGATGGAGCCTCTAATTTTTTTTTTTAAATTGGTACTTCCCTTTATCAGTCTCCACAACTTTTTATTATATTATATAAAGCTTTGCAGGTTTACTGTCCAAACTTCAAACTGAACATTCATGTTATATACATAATAAGCCATCCCATAATTTATATGTTAATTTTGAGCGTAAAAATCTCAATATTTCATGCCCATTGTTGTGCTTTTCTTCTGTTACAATAAATAAAAAACTGAATGAAGTTCATGCACTGAAAGTAAAAGACCTGAAGCCATGATCCATGTACTTTGAACATCAAAATCTGCCACTCTACCAGTGCACTAATGCAAATAGGGTTTCTATCGGAAAGAACAATGCCTAATAAAACAAATATTTAAATTTTAAAAAAAATAATATTAAACCACTAAACATCACATGATCACCATTTCTTATGCTTGCTCATAACTGTTACGGAAAACTCTCCATACAGTAGTACCATTCAGTGCACCCATTGATTACTCTGGCTTGCATTGAGTGGCACTACTGTATGGAGAGTTTTGCCTGCTTGAAAATCATGAGATTATTAAGCATTTTAATGATAGATCAAATACAGCTGTTTACTACGATACACTGAACTGGGATTTTTATTATTATTATTTATTGTGCAGAAAGAAATTATCCTCCGGTCATGCGCTATGAGAACACGTTCCAAAATCTTTACTTCCGATTTCGCTAATCTATATCAATTCATTAAATAGCGCAACGCAAAACTAAATATATCTGGAATAAATAATTCGTAGAAATATAAATATAATTTATTTGAAATTTATGATTAACTACATTTCCTGAAGCAAAATATTCTTGTTGCAATATTTCTATGTAATGATCTAAGAAATTATAAATACAAACATGTATATATAATATCTTATGAAATATTTTACTTAGAAAATTTCATTATTTAATTTTAAAATATGATAATCTAACAATTGAGAGATATAGAAGTTTAAAAACTGATTTTAAAAAATCATTTAATTGTAACAGGAGAAAAATATAGTAAATATTTAAATGTTAATTATTTCTGAAATGTTGATGGAGACGTTTTACGTGTACTGGCTGGCATTTCCAACATAGCCAAAGGTGTTCTGTGTCATCTATAGGAAGAGCTGGTTTTATCATCTATCTGTTCTCCAGGATAGCACAGAGTAAATAAATAATAAAGCAAGAGTGAAAACATAAAACAGCTAACTAGAAGTTTTAAAAAATGCTAATTTGTTCCACTAAATTATAAGATTTCTGCAAATAAAAATGTTTCCGATGTCTGTAAATGCATATGAGTAAATTTGCTTAAATTTTATATATAGTTTAAAAGTAAATATAACTTTTCAATAGCTGAAATGGATAAAATTGTGCGGAAGCTATATGTACATTAACTGTCAATAAACATAAATGAAGAATAAGCCCACCTATATTTATAGCCATTAAATGAAGGTTAATTTTAATGTTAAGAGGTTGTTAACTATGAGGTTCAGCCTTTCCCTCCCTCCGATTAGTTATAATGATTTCAGAATAGCTTATAGTTGTCTTCAAATTACGTTAGTATATATAAATTACGCTCTACGTATACATACATCAGCAAATGGTATTCTTATACATAATCAAAGCTTAAAGTGTATGCAGGCTCATTCTACATTTATGTTTACTGATGGTTAGTACACATGTAGCTCACTGGAGATTTTCAGAGCTTCTACATTATGCGGTTTAAAAGCTAAACATAAATCAAAGCTGTGTCTATTGGAATATTATCCTTCTCTGCCCCAGTGATAAAAATTTGCATTATATTTGTTATAGCATAATATCTCAACGCTAAATTGAACAATAATCTGTTTCTTTCCTCTGGGATTAATAGAAGCCAGAGAATCATTTACGTTGTCACCTGATCTCCTGTTTCGTGATACATGGAAAAAGGCTGTTTTTCCCAATACTGAAGTCACTCTTGAACAAATATTCCAACAAGAAAATCATGTTACAAGCATCTAAGGAATTGCAATGACAATACTCTTTTCAAATGGTTACTGCTGCTGGTGTTGTGCATGTATACATATATACATGTGTTTGTTCTTTGAGCTAATTTTGCTGTCATATAATTTATACTCTATCGATAATCAAAGTTGTTTGTTAATGTATTTATAATCTAATGTATTTATATGCAAAGTTTTCTATTGTATCTAATAAACCTTTTTTTAAAAAAAAAATTAATAATGAATGACAAGCTGGGTCATCTAAAGTTGTCTACTTGAAAGGGGGGTGGTGTCTACATTTGCTTCTAATTTAACCGATGTATTTTACTAATGTTTACTTAGGAGTTTGAGACTTGTCACAATAGAGAATATAGAAATATTCATTTTAAGATTAACAAAAATGCATCAGAAGCACAATATATAAGTGAAATAACAAACTAATAGCGATGATATCATTGAGAGAATTTTAAAAATTGAAAGGGAACAGCACTCAACAAAAATCAAAAGAGAAGACAATAGATGGACAGCTCAGATCATTAAGTGAATGTCAAAAATTTACAGACGAAAAGGGAATTACTTATGAAATAAACACAAGTTTTAAAAAAAGTTTGCTAGTCATATGGAGAAGAAAATCTATGATCAAATGTGATGAAATAATGTCAAAGATACCATTTTGCAATATATCAATAATTACTGAGAATAATGTTTATGAAATGGACTATATTTTTTGAGTAAATCAGTAAGACCAGAAGCTCTATGATCGTAGCATAAACACCTCTATATATCGAAGCATAACAATTCCCAAACATATCTTTGTATATTAGGAAGCATGAGATGGAGACGGGGCATGCCTTTAGACTTGAAAATGGTCAAAATAATTCATTTGTGATGAAAAAGGCAATATGATGACAAAGATCAGAAGAATGCAAAAAATCATTACTTTAATGGTATTGAAACTACTAAAACCTGGAATATTGAAAAGAGGATAGACAAAATTTATGAATTAAGAACACTTCAATAATGAGAATGCAATTAATATTCATTTAAATAATTAAAAAAATTCTTACTTAACTGGGAGTAATTACTAACAATTACAATTTTTTTAAATCTAAGATTGTCTGTTTAACTTCACTCAGCACTAAATATCGTCATCCCTTCCCTATTTGATTTCAGTGATGAAGTGGCAAATTCTACAACTCGAGATCCATATATCTATCTGCACCCCAACTCTGTCGCTTCCAGTATTCGAACTTCTTACAAACTTCTGATAATAAAACCAGCTGATTATTTTTTATAGCATTATGTTACGTTCCATGGAATGTGGCCGATTTGACTAAGTAAAAATGCAGACTAAGCTGAGTTTGCTCAGCTAAATGAAGTTGTTGGTGTCATTCTACGGAATTGGGTGAAAGAAGAATTTAAAGCAACTCGCCATATATTTAACTATTAGAGCTTTTAATACGTACCGAAGCATTTTTATGTGAAAAAAAATGTACACGACTGAATAACTTTATAAGACACTATAGCTGATATTAACTTCAGAGAGAAATTAAACAAGTTATAACAAGTTTTTTTTTTTTATTTAATAACAAATTAACAAAGACTGCAATTTTAAAACAATTGCAGTTATTTTTACAATTTCTAAAGAACAGCTTTTAAATTTTTTTCCCAATATCTGTTTTTTAAGTGTATTTTTACTATAAAAAGGAAACAAAAGTTTTTATTTGCAACTAAATAAACAAAAGATGATCTGTTTCAACTTAAAAAAGAGAATGTTTATTATATATATAATATAAAAAACACTGTAACAGAGAATAAAGAATTATATATATCTTCCAATAATTTTAGCTAAAAAAAATTATAGTATTCTTTTTTTCGGGGGCAAACATTCTTTGTTTATTTAATAACCTTTCAGTAGGACTCCGACTAGCGGATCTATTAGTAAGTTATAGAATAATTTTAAAACTACTATTTTAAATGCACGTTTCATTTTATATTATTCATTGATTTGTTTAAAAAAAAAAACGTGTTGTAAAATGGCTCTGAGCTCAAAGTTCATAAATCGAGGTCCAACTCTACCACTGCCTTTGTTCGAACTTCTTATGAACTCACAAGTAATAAACCTTTCGATTATTATTAATCATTTTAATACAATTTCTTTATATACATTTATTTTGATAATATAATCAATCATTCTGTCTATAAGATTTAAAATCAATGTCAATTTTTATTATATTTTCTTTATAGGAAAAAAAAACAAAACAATGCAAATGTTGAAATTCTCAAATTCATAGTCCATAATATAATAGTAATAATCAGCCATTAGCCTAATGCACATGCGCTTTGTGGATTTTTAACTATAAATGAATACTGTCATTTCCAAACACAAGATAAAGTCTTTTTATCAACAACAACAAAAATATTTTTTAATCTGTAATAAAAACAGCACCATTTTGAGTTTTGAGTAAATTTTAAGTAAATGTGACTTCCCAAATGACAGATCTAAAACATTTAAAAGAATAACTATTGAAACTAAAATCATAAGATAAGGAAATTACATCTCTTCAAATCCTATGCTAATGTATATGTAATTAATGTAAATAGTTTTTTATTGGATAAATTGAAGGGATGTTGGACAAAATTGATTAAGGCAGATATATATAATCAAATGATTTATTGCTAAGAAGTTCATAAAAAGTTAGAGCTTAAGAAGCGATGGAGCAAAGCCAGGATCCATGTGCACTGAGTTCTAAAGTCCAGCACAATACCATTATACTAAACCATTCAAGATAAGACATGTGTTAGAATATGAGGAGAGAGAAAATATATTAGCAGTACTTGTGAGTTTTCCAGTAAACCAAGATGGCTGGCTGTATTTTTGATAAATCTACAGTTTCAGGGACCCCGAACATGTTTATAACAAAAATGTGCATTTAATATTTACATTTTACTTTTTATTATTGTTATTTAAAAAAAAGGAAATCATTGTGGAAAAATTAATTACAATACTTATAGTTTTTTTTTTTTTGATTAACTTATTAACATAAAAATGAAAAATATATAAATACAATATTTATACTTTATTCATGTCAGCAGCATGCAATCATACTGTGACTGTTAATACACACTTTTTAGGAGAGCAGAAGCTTGTATCGTCGGAAAATCGTGTTCTGTGACAGGAAAGAAAGGTCCAAATTTTTATCATGACAATTTACAAAAAAAAAAAAAAACTTCACAAAAAGAAACATGCTGAATTGAACCAACGTATGACAATATTAAGGATATCTCATCGCTTCCTACATTATAATATAAATAGAATCGAAATAAAGCTGCTTAATGAAATTTATCTGAATTTAATACTTTTTTTTTTTATTTAACAATCGATTTATTAATTTTGTTTTAATTTAAAAACTAACACATCTTCGGTAGATTATAGACCCTTGAAACTATACAGTTATCAAAAATATGGGGTGCCATCTTGGTTTTACTTGAAAACTTACTAGTACCATATAAGATTATAAATGCATTTCAGTGCATTGATCCAAACAACAATAGTATATTACAAATATATAGAGTTAAAAATGGAATAGGAGACAAAATGAAAAAGACTAAAATATTTAAAAGCATGAGATAAAAAAATTTTTTGCTACTGTCTCTAAAAATATTTATGAAAACAGTTAAGGAAGTCTCAAGATAAAGGAGTGTACTAACAAATAGAGAAAATAATTAAATTTGTTGTGTTACTTATGTGCACAACAAAACATGTTGATAATTTTTATTAGAATGTAGTACAGGGATCCCCAACCTTTTTGCACTTAAGAGCACATTCTATAATACCGGCCAAGTGGCGGGCACCATTTATTTTTTCAATGTAAATTTATAGTTGGATATTGTTAATAATACACATAATGTACAAAAAAATATTTATTTCAAAAATAAAATTTTAACATATAATTAACATTTATATTTTTACGCTGTAAAAACATAGTATGCCCTACAATTTGATTACAATATAATACAATAATTTATAAGAAATTTTAAAAATTAAATTTATTTGTATCAGATAAATAATTTTTCATCGTGTTCGGATAGCGGCGGGCACACATAAAATGGTCTGCGGGCACCACGGTGCCCGCGGGCATAGGGTTGGGGACCCCTGATGTAGTAGTTTTAATGAAGACAGATAACAAGTGTCAAAACTGAGACAAATACATACTGATAAGGAGAAAAATATATAAAAAAGTAACAGTTAATAGATTTCTTTTAAGCTGGGTAAAAAATAAAACAGAAAATTGGCAACAAAGTAGTGGAGAAACTCAGACAAAACAGAATAAAAAAACATAATAATTAAAACTTTTAGAACTATATAAATATATAACTTCATAAATTCAATGTACAAATAATTTTTTTTCTTTATCAAAACTTATTTACTTTGTTCCTACATTTGATATGTCTAAAAATCTTCAAGGCTACAATTCACCACAATACATTACTTGAAAGTTTTTGAAATACACTGTAAGAAATTTCTTTAACTATATAAATTTAGAAATCATTAACATATATATATATACAAATTTATCTATATATATAAATTTGCCTGCAGAAAGAAGTTAACCTGTTAGTTGAAAAGAAGTCCTTTGATTTGTTCTTGATGCCTTGAAGAAATCAAACAAAACAAAATCATAATGTCAACTCAATGCAGTGAAATTAAATAAAATGTGATAAAGAAATATTATGAGCTATCATTCTAATAATGTATATAAAATGACTATATCTTTTTTTTTTAATTTGGTGATCTATGTTTATGATAAAACTGTTTATTATCCTGAATAAATCACAAACAAATTAGGAGATTGTTGATTTAAAGTTGAAAAAATACTGTAAACTTATATTTAATAACCTAGAATTGTATAAGAGGCATAATACATGAAATGGGTTTTTCCTCAAAATACCTTACAATTAGGGTGACTATTACAATCATCATATTTGGGCCAAAGGAAAAATAGCATTTGTAGGAATTTTAATCCATAAATATGATTGAATGAATACAGATTAGCTAGTATACACATTTTTCAACTAAATATTAATATATTTTATTGTTGTACATAATCAAAGTATGCTATTTAGTGTACTAAATGAAACTAGCATTTCATTTTATTTTTATTTTATCATATTAATGATAAAAATATTTATTTGGAATATGTCATAAATGAAAGCACTGAATATTTTGTATAGTCACTAGATTAAAATTGATTAAAGTGCATTAATCATATTTTAATTTTATATTACTACACAATGAATAAACTTTACTACATATTTTAGTGTAAATCTCACCATTTATTTTTCAGAAGATGCAGCTTTAATAAAATTACTATTTTCTGAAGTCATCAATCTTACCAAATGACTGCCATTTTCTGAACACCATCTTGAAAAAATGGCAGTCGTTTTAATTTTTAAAATATTTCAATTTTTTTTAAAGATCATAATAGTTGAAATCAAAATAATAGGGATAAATTAACAATAATCAGTATTTATTTATAATGAACTAAATAAATACATGTCTCTTAACTAAAATTTAAATAATTTTTGATTTATTGAGAAAATTTTCCCATAAATTGCCAATATTGTTTTATTAAATAAAATCAAATAGACAATGCTCTTTTTAAAAATTGATTTTAAAAAATTTATAATACATTATTACAATTATTGAAAAAGTTGGAAAAAATTTTAAGATCAAAAAATACATAATTGAAAACACAAAATATAACTCAAAAGCTACTTATTATATGGTGAACAGACATAGTATATATATACATAAATGAATTCATGAAAAAAAATCCTGATGTCTATATCTAGCAAAGATAATGTCAGATTCAAGCAAAAACTACCTACCCACTCATGAGAATTAAATTTTCAGTAACTGTGATTTCAGTAAACCACATTTCAAATATATAAAAACAGTTAACTGTAGTGATGAAATTGCAAAATGCTTATCTTTTTAAAACAAGAACAGTAGCTTGAATTCTAAGAATCACTCAAGCAGAGTCTTTAGCATTTTAACAACAATTTTCATCTCAAAAAAAGTGAAAAAAATACAAATATAATAAGTTTTATTTTATATACAATGATAGAAAAAGCATAGCTTATTACATATAATTTTTAAATTCTATTGTTTATATATTATAAATATATGTTAAAAATAATATATATATATAATATTTAATTAAAATTACCCAAAATCCAAAATTCAACCAGACCAACCAAGAAATAATAATAAAACACAACCAACGTACTTTCGGTTAATTCTTTAACCTTCTTCAACTGCTATTTAAATTCAAAAGAAGATAACGGAAGTAAACATTATTAACTCAAATCCCATTAATTTTAACGTTAGCAACCTGTCTATTAATCATATTTATTTTATTTCTATTTACTAAAATTGCCTAGAAATAAAATGGATATAATTAACAGACAAGCTGCTAACGTTAAAATTCGGACTTCGTGGGATGTGAATTGATAATGTTTGCTTCCGTTATGTTTTGTGAATTTAACAGCAATTGAGGAGGGTTAAGGAATTAATTAAAAGTCCTTCTGCAGTTCAAAAGACTGTATATAATATAGTTAATTACCATTAAATTTACTATTTTTATTGTTATATATAATATTTTATAAAAAACAGAAAAAAATATGTAATTTGAAATAAAAATGTGGAGTATCCACAGATTAATTAATTCAATCACTGTGATAGAGTTAATTAATTAATTGATGCCCAAACTTTTATTTCAAGTTCCATATAACAATCAAAACTATGGTTGAAGAAAAAAAAATTTTTTTTTGTTTTTAGGGCAACAGATGATATTAAATAAAAACATTTTTTAATATTTAAATACAAGTATAGTATATATACTATAACCTCTACTCCTACAATAGATTAAAACAATAGAGCAAACACAACATATAAGAACAGAGCTGGCTTGGCTAGCATGAGTATAGAGCATAACATATAAGTAAAGCATGAATGTAGCATGAGTATATGAGTAGAGCATAAATAGGAGAGGTTACAGAACACTATAGATCTTACAGTATATTGATCCTAAGTACCTTATAATCTGATATTATACAAGCATTCTAATTAAACTAACTTTTAATACCTGAATGACAATAATAGTAAAAGACATCTATTTAATTTACAGTTATATTAAATGATTAATAATCAGGATAATATCTGTCTAATGAATGATACTGAAATTAGCAGTATGAAATGAATGACAAATGAGTAAAGATGTAGAAGATTAAAAAGGATGGTAATGAAGAGAAAATAAGAATAAAATAAGAGACCAAGGTAATGTATACCAAATGATTTAAGAAATAAATCTGACAAACAAAATCAAAGTTTAAAATTATTAATCAATAATTTAATTTCTCAGGGTTCATATGATTTTAGAATTTAATAATTTTATAATGTATATCTGAATCAGCAAGAGGGATTTTACAGCTGTCCAGATATAGAAAAAAAAAATTACACTACAAAAGAGAATTGCTAAAAGATATTCAACTCTTTTATTAGTAATAACAAGGATAAAATCTAAACTTTATAATAATTTAACAAAACCGTAATATTAATGTAAAAATAATCAGCTTAACCATTAGATAATCTTAAAATATTTTGATCACAATTATTATAACAATAAGGCAATAATAACATCATCTGAGAACAATTTAAGTTTGATCTCCCAGAACAGTATGACCAGATTTAGTGTATGATAGCATTTGACAACTTATTGAAATATTATTCTTTAAAATCAAATATTTTATTTTTAAGATATCATTTTTAAATAGCATCTCTGCATAATATCAACAATATTTTACACAGTCAATATTATAATTTTATATATTCTCAATATAACAGTTTAGTAAAATTGATTAATGATATATTAAACATATAATAAAACTAGCTATATTGAGTAATGGTAACAATGGTGATAGCAACGTGGTTAGTGTTTAGCAATAAAGTTACTGACAATAAACATCACATGACCACCACTTCTAATGCTTGTGTATAACTGTTGTTAAAACAGGCAAAACTCACTATACGTATTGCCACACACAGCAAGCTAGAGTAATCAATGGATGCCAGAAGACTTGTGCATAAAATCTCCATCTAGTGCCTACTCATCCAATATCCCCCAGACTCGTCTCTGGCTTGTGGCCTTCATCAGTGAGGAGCGTTGGATCTGAGAGCACTGTAATACGTACAGTGAGTTTTGCCTGTTTTAGGTTATTAACAACTTAATAAATTTCAAAAACATTTTATTTACACATTTAAATATATATATCCATCAAACTTATAAAAATGAAAGTACATAAAACAAGATTTTGTTAGCACAAATATAAAATTAACAGAGAAAGATCTCCTTGGATCTAATCAAAATTATAATACATTATCATCTTTTTACAGTGTTATTATTTACACCCATTCTTTAATTTAAATTTTCTAGCTTATTACACATTTACTATATTTTATTTACCATGCATAGGTTTATAAAACTTATTTATTAAAATTAAATATAAGCATGATAATCACAAGATTCCTATCTAATGAATGGTACACTGGCAATACTTAATACTAGGCAATGTAAAATAATGAGTATTCCCCCAAAGCATTAATAATTATACTTATGTTAATATGTTAAGAAGATTATATGATTTATTTTTATTTATCCAAGATGTTGGGCTGACAATATTATTCTAATCTGTTTTAAAATAAATTAATATCACTATAGCTCTACACTTGATTTTCTAATATATCACAAAACTTTTCTTTAATACTATTGAAAATCTTAGTAGATTAATATTTAACTATAAATAGCAAATAAATGCAGCATGTGTATTTGAGATCACTTTGGGTAGATAATATACTAATACAATAATCTAATATTATAAACTAATATTTAACAAGGATATTATTATTGGGTATCATAGTTTTCTTAATGCTAACATGGTTCACATATCTAATTCATACCTTCTCAAGAATGATTTCATTGTTATTAAATTTTAAATCATCAAGACTTAATGGGGTGAAATCTAATGCCATATGCAATATATACAGAGATATAATGGTGGCAAGCTAAGGCAAATAAGTAACCTAGACTATGGTCATTCTTTGACAAAGAATGGTCTGAAATCTCAGTGCCACTATTTGGGAACACCTATGGGGGGGGGAGTAAAGAGGCGTTAATCCCTTGTTTAAGAAAATACATGAAAATCCTTCATAATGTAGGCCTTGATTAGCTCCAAAGTCCATGGGCATTATACGCAATTCACCCATGATGATGACTTACACTTTCATGCAGGATAAGGAAAAAAGTATGCCTTATGTGGGATGACATGGATATAAAGGCAATGCATAATATTATAATTATCTAACATGGCAACAATCAAATCTCATACTAAATAACGTCTACCATATGAATGTAAATATCAAACAAACAGAATAGAATCATTAATTAATACATGGAAATTAAAATAACAATTATCAACTTGGAAGCAATCTGCAACTGTAGTAATTATTAGTGGTAATTAGTTACCTAATACAATATAAAACAGTATTAATCATGCCTAGACTTGATCAAAATTGAATTGTATTTTCCATGATCATTTAGTAATTGCAGCTTTACCAAAAAGACATTAAAAACAAAAATATAATAACATAATAAAGTTTAACAATTTATCTTAAACTGATTGTACTTTTCCTTGTGATCACTTTTAAATATAAATAAGATCTAAATCTAACATTATTGCATCTCTCTTGTTTCATGACCAAACTTATTTTCTCAACACTAATTGTTTTTTGATTCTTTTATTTTATGAGCAAACTGACTGCTAGACTTATAATATTAAACATACATAGAATTATAATACAATACACATTAAAATAATAATATAAAAAAATAATATTAGATAAGGTTTCTTCCTGTTTCTTCCGTAAAGAAAAAAAAACTTAAACACCACAACGATTTAAAAACTGCAGAATTCTTTGAAGACCTCATAATGTTCTTTACTATTTAACAATATCAGAATTACTCTACATTTCCCATTGCATTTCTTCTTTGTAAATATTGAGATTAACTACTTTTCCTTCTTGCATGCACTGAGTAAATTATAGAAAATGTCAACTTCCACTACCAAACTTCTAATACACAATTAGCGTAAAATGTATCCTCCTTAATATCATTATAATTCTTATTATTTTTCACAGATATTTGTAAAGATGCATTTCAATACATATGTATTAAGATCATACATTATAGATACTTTAAGTAAACATTTATTAATCAAATTAATAATCACAAGGAATTGTCAAATCATTAAATAGTTATGAATTTTCATTTTTCTTTCAAAAAATTTCAACTCTTTCAAACTAGAATAAAATGCAATGCTAAATATAAACATTGATTTCATTTATTATTACTGTTGATAATTATTTGGATTTAAGATACAATTTAGCTATTCAAAAAAATTCTATTGTACTTTTAACATTCACAATATTGTTAATGTGATAAATTATAAATTTGGAATTAAGTTGTACCCCATTTTTCTTATAAACTTGAGTTAATTTCTGGCATTTCATATTAAGAATTTCAGTAGACTATTTTTGTAATAACTGTAATAGCAATAGTCCATTTATTCATGATTAATGAAACTTAGGTGGGTTTGAGTTATTACTGCTACTAAATTAAATGCAATAAAATAATTTTAATTATTTTCTCAAGTATTTTGTAAATTTTATAACTTTACGTAAAATTAATGGTATATAAGTCTAATTTAAAATAGTACTTCATTTTAGTAAAAGCATTTTATAAGCGTACCAGAAAATTATTTAGCAATAAAACATAGATATCCTTTAATATAATTCACTTTTAAATTTCTTTTATGAATTAAAAATCCAAAATGATTTTCTATTACAATTCCAAATTTATTATAGCAATATTTATTATGTATTTTATGGCTATTGTAAACAAAACATTTGCAAGGTAAATTAAGAAATAAGCCTACGAGTTTCTTGACCAGTTTGTATTTGAGTTTACTTTTGGTGGCCATTTCCTTGATATAGCTTTTATTTTGTTAGTGAACCAGTTTCCAAATTACTAGCTGCCTGTAGACATGTGTTCTTCATTAGATGCAGGGTACTTAGAATTTACTCCATGGTTTATTAATTAATAGTAACAAATAATTTGTTCTTTTCACTATAGAAAATAATACATTTCAAACAATTTCTAGATTTTAAATTATAGAATGATTTCCATATTCTCTCTTAACTTAATATATATATATATTTCCCCGGTAGAAAGTCTCTCAATAAAATTGGTGCAAACCTATTTATAGACTTTTAGTCAAGGGGCTGACTGTAAAACAATAAACCATTCAGATTATTGTGAATATATTTGTCTAAAATTAGTAAATCACCTTTAAACATATATGATAACTAATTAAATTGTTTAATAATATTTCCAGCAAAAAAATATTTAATAATTAATTATACTGTCTAACTTAAAATAATTCCAATTTTGAGTCTGTTGAAAAGCTATTATTCAAATAAAAATAAAAAATTCAGTATTTCTATAGTTTTATTTGATAACAATATTATATTATAATTATGGAAACTAATTTATATGTCAGAATGTATATGAGTATGCCCACACATAATCTGGCAGAGAGCTGAGATATATGTTGAACATTCTATGTACTGCCCTATAAAGACTCATCTACATCACATGACCACCACTTCGTATACTTGCTTATAACTGTTATTAAACAGTTTTGCCTGTTTTAAAGACTCATCTACTAAATTTACTTATTTTCAGCTACTAAAATTAGTAATCATTAGACCACCCCACTGGTTGAAACAATAGATTTAAATCATCAAGATTACAGTTGATTAAAATTTAAAATTTTTAATTAATAGACTAATAAAATATGACTTGATAAACATCAGGTCTAACCATATGGTAGAGTACTTAAGCTATATGTATTAAAAAGGATTTGAAACCATACTTGCCATCATCAGATTTTCAATGATATGGATGGCTGAAGAGCAGGAGAGTGGAGAAGATTGAAGCCTTTCTATTAAAGTTTGAAGATTTGTTATCTTAATATTATGATTTGGATGAACTGATGAGTGCCGGTTCAGCATGTATATTGGGATCATTTATTTTTTTCACATGTGGTCATGTGTATCTGCTGTATGCGATGGAGTGAATGACCAAAGGGAGCTTTAAAGTTTGAGTTCAAATCCCCTCTAAAAACATTTTTTTTAAAATATTTATTATGTTTATTATTTTTTTAGTATTCTGATATTTTGTGAATGACTTTTTGTATTCCAATTCAAAAAACTGACAATCAAAACAATTTTGTCATATTTCCAATAGATAAAATGAAATTTACATATGTTAATAATCATTTACAAGATTTTTGTGTTGATGATGGTAGCATTTTTTTAAAAAGCAAGTTTTAGTTCATCAATAAAAATAAAAAAAGATTTCATTCTTCATTTCTTTTTCTTTCTTTAATAAATTTTAAATCCTTTTTATTGAATTAATCATGAAATTCAATGAAAGTGTATTTTTATAAAAAAATAAAAAAAAATCCCACCAACTAACTGAATACTTAGCGAATTGTTATCAAAGTGAGTTGAAGATCAGCCTGCCATAAACTCAGCAAATGGCTGAACAACTCTGAAATATTACAGTGTCATAATGCATTACCATTGATACCTAACATGTACAAACTTTGATGAAAATATGTTTGATAGAAGTTAAAAATCAGTTACAAGATTTTAGTCAAATAAACAAACGGCATTGCATTTATATATTGGACTATTTCCATCATCTAATATTAAGTATTGAATGTCTTTAGAAAAATTAACTTTATTTAAATTTTCAGAGTACATTCAACTGTTAGTAATACCACACAAGTTAGTACATGCACAACATTTTGAGAGGTATTATTCTCCTCACTTCTCTTCAGGTGTTTCTGGCCTGACCAGTGACCCTACTAGCATGGGAATCAAATCTGGACCTTTAGATTCTTGAAAATTGAATTTTGATGTTCTAACCAACTAAGCTATTACTAACAAATGAATGTACTTTAAAAATCTTAATAAAGTTAAATTTTGTTAAAGACATTCAATACTCAATACTAGATTATGGAAATAGTCCAATATATAAATAAATACAGCTGGGTCTCATTTTATTTGGTAGATAGGTTCTGTAGAAAACCCGCATTAAAAAAATTGCACAAAAATACTTAACTTACCTTGAAAAATAGGGGATAGGTTCTGTAATTTTCAGAAATTGCATAAAAGCAAAGCAATGAGAAAAAATTACTTTAAAGTTCGCATTAAAAAAATAAGGAAATAAAGTATGACTAATAAACAATTTTAAATATTTGGATACAAGACAAACTTTTTTTACTTTTTTTTATTAACTACAGTGTTTAATTTTACATTTTTCATACATATTTTAATCATTATCACTATTTGACAATATGCAGTTTGTTTGTGAATTGTTAAGAAATCAAATTCGTCACAAGAGGAAGTACAACTAGTGCCACTTTTAGTCTTGTGCTGTGTTAATGGTTTTCTGTTGCCAATGTAATCGGTGATTAAACTTTGAGACAATGGTTTTACTAATAGCTCGCAATATCCAGACATATAACTATTTAGCTCTCATTGAAATTTAAGGTTGTTCATTGCAGTAAAATCTCTCAGATTTCAGCATTTTCTGATGTTTTTCTTTGTCTCACACATCAATGTACAATCTATGATTAAATGATTAATACTTATCAGAAAATAAATTTGTCTTCATTTGATAGATATTTTTGTTTACTACTGAAATAAATTTTTAATGTTCACATTTGGTTTCTATATTTAAAAAATGAAATCGCAATCAAAACAAAAAGATTGTACATTATCATTAGAAAGTTTATTTTCAGTTTACAAAATCAACAAAATCTTTGTTATTTATCTTTAAAATCTAAAAGAATATTATTTCTGTTATATCTAACAAAGTATGTTTTAAAAGTTTAAAATTTTTGAATATTTATTGTGATATTTTTATACTCGTAAATATAAATCTATTATTATTATTTCCTCATAAGTATAAGTAGGTTATTTACATAGAAGCTAAGATTCTAAATACAGCTACAGGCCATATTCGCGTTAGCAGCTAATATAAAGTTATATTTTTGAAAAAAAAAAGTATTTCAAGTCAAAATAAGTTATTAATAATTTAAATTTCTTGATATCTAATAAATATAATGAAATATGAACTTCTTTATCACATAAAAGAAAACTCGCATAAAAAGATATTAAGACAAAACATGAATCACATAACTTCAAAACTGCATTTTAAAAATCCACATAAAACGAGACCCAAGTGTACTATCATCACAAACCCTTCAGGAAAACAAATAGAAATTCTAAGTTAAATAAAATTGTTTGCTAACTGTACTATATATATATTTAAAATATAGATAATTCTTTGTATACACTGCAACAAATGAATTATGACATAATATGAGGTGTTGGAACTAAAATGACTTAAATATGAGGGAATATTGTATGATTTCTTTTAAATGTTCCTTCAATTATGAAAGTTAATTTGCTTTCACCTGTATAAAATTAGAAAATTAATGCTGCAATTGATCTCAGAACAGAGAGATTCATTATTTAATTTTCTATATAACTGATTATTAATCTTACATTAAAAATAAAAATTTGATATTTGGGGAAGAGTTTTTAATTTATTATATATTTTCTTTTACAATAAACAATTTTATTACAAGTAATGTAGACCTAAACTTACTAAAGTTATGAATTTATTTTTAATTTTGGTTCAAAATAATTATTCTACTAATATTAATCATACATTTTCCAACATTAATAAGAGAAGGGGGGGGGGGTATTTAAAAGACTTAAAAATAATAATGCTTAACGATACAAAATTAAAACAATTATCTAAAATCAATGTTTTCTTATGAATTAAAATAACTGTACTGGTTGTAGCTGACACACACACCCTCTATCTTCCACCCCTACGACTCTCTAAACTACTGCTGTTGTCATTTCAGTTCTATATATAAATGTATGGAATAACAAAATTTCTAAACATTTTGTATGTTTTTGACAATATTACTGATATCATGAAAAATCTATAATTGGATTTTTTTCTACTTATATCTTCTTGTATTATTTACGTTTAGTATTTTGTTCAAAAAAGTTCAGACTTTTAACAAAGAAATGTTGTTTGTTTTTAAAATAAATTTTCAAAAGTTTAATAAAAGTTTATGAATAGTTTCAATTGTTAATTAATATTTTTTTACTTCATAATTTCGAATAATAAATAATTAACAAATTTGAATGTGATGGCAAAATATTTCAAAACATCAGAGTAATATATATAGACGTAATGTATAAATCGCTAAAGTTATTTTAGAATAACATAAGAAAATTCCTCTCTTGCATAGTTTAATGAGGTTCTTGGAAAATAATTTATCATAAATGCATTCACTGAAACGACTTGTTTACACATTTCTGTCACTTAATTTAATAAAATATTATAAGAAAAATATTTAAATATTATTTTTAAAATATTTCTATAGTGTTTTTATTTTCAAAAGCAATACATTACATTACTACTTAAAATAATAGTGAAGTAAATACATAAAAATATATACACATTTAATATTTGCAATAAGTAGTTACATTGTAATCATCATCGTTATCTGAAATTACATTTGGTAAAGAATAAGTGGATACTTCTAGGTGTTCTGGAAATCACATGACTATCAAAATTCAACCTTTTATAGAGTAAAATTTCTTAAGGAATGCAAAAAAAAACATAACGTTGTCTAAATGAGGAGAGCAGATATAATTTTTGATGGTATTTCAATAAATATGATCTCTTCACCAATTTTCTATGAAAAAAAAAATGTACAGACAAAAATTGTTATGGTATGGTTAGGTGGGAGGGTTAATCCCAGGTCTAATCCGCCAGTGGGGAAAGTTTTTATGGATTCTTCCATTTTTGCTTTAGTAGTCAATTAGGAATATCAAGATATTCATTTGCCAGACAAAAGCTATTTTACAGCTGATTTAAAAGAAATTCATATCTACCTGAAAAAAAAAAAAACAGGTTTCCTCTGTTTTGAACCCAGATAAAAGGCTAGGCAACAACTCTAAAATGACTAAGACAAAAATGTCTTGATATAAAAATTAATGAATATATGCATGTCTCATCTAATCTAGTTTCAAATTTGATGCTTTGAAGTTAATACTAACAAGAATATGTTATCACAGTAATCCTATCATTTTTGAGAGTTCACTATCTGTACTTCCAGGACCCCCCCAAAAAAATTATCTATGAGCAATGTCATGAATCATCTCCTATCTACATATTTAGCAAGCAATCAGTCATGTAATTCTTATAATGAATGCATCAGTTTACACTCATTAATATTGTTGCTGTGAATTATTAATAATAAAGATGTTGTTTAAAATAGGCTCAACATTATGAAGATGACAATTCTAGATTATTAAAATGAAAATTGATTTACTAATGACAAAAGAAAGACTATAAAAAAATATATAAATTCGAATATATATGTCTATGAATGTGCATTCTCTCCCTCTTTCCCTCTCTACCTTTTTCCTTCTATATATGTTTTATTTTATTATCATACTGTCTTTTTCATAACAAATTACCTATTCTATTTTGCAGCTCTTTTTTTTCATTCTTAATGTGTACAACTTTTAAAATTGTAACAATGTGTGTGTTTTTATGTTAAAAAATAAGCTTTATGCATAAGGGAACAAGTTTTGCTTTTTAAACTGTGCATAAATTCATAAAAAGTGCATCAACAGAGGTTTGGTATCTTCTTTATATTAAAGAGTATATTGCATATGGCCAAGCACATGTGTCAAACTATTGTAGGATACCTAATATTGCCACACATGATTAGATATATAATTACAAATTCTGACTTGCTATAACATATTAATTATAAATTTATTTAAACACACATTGATTATGTAAGTAATATTTACTAAGGCTGTAAACTTTAAGAATATGCACGTGAAAATGCGAAGGTAGTGACCTCTACAAGTCTTAACCACAAGCTTACGCTTTGGAATCCTCCAAATTTTGGCAGCAATTCTGTCCCTATAACTTTGAAGAACAGTTTCCAATCAAATGGCTGTAATATCCTTTTTTTTTTTTTTAACATCACAACATCTGCTCCTTTCATATAAAATGTAATTTCACCACTATTTTGTTCTTTAATAATAATTCCCATCCTTTTAGTTTCAGATATAAAAGGAAATATTTGTAGAATGTAATCAAACAAGATTTTGCCTTAAATGTGTAGAAAAATTTAACTTTATTTAAATTTTCAAAATACATTCACTGTTCACAAAATTGGTAAAAAATATTTGCCACCTATAATATCCAATAACTAAATTGCCCTTATTCCAAAATTAGTCAAAAAAATTGTATTAAAAGAAGAAAAGAACTTTCCAATGTATTGGCTATGGTCCAAAAAAAATATGTCAAATGCTTCAGTGATTCAAATATTTAATAAGTTGGAAAATTGCCATTATAAGTGCTATTTAAAACAGTGACAACTTTCTTCATACAATAGCGCCATCTAGTGTAAGTCATAGTAATCAATGGATCCTAGAAGGTTTGTGCATCTCAATTCCTATCTAGTGCCTACTCATCCAATATTCCTAGACTAATACTTTCTAGCCTTTATGCCTTGGTTCTAAGAGCAATACTAGATACCAATCTGGAGATATTGAATAAGCAGATACTAAATATGGATTTTGATACACAAACCTTCTAATATTCATTGATTACTATGGCTTGCACTAGATGATACTATTATATGGTATAAAAATTCCTACTGTCTTAATATTATATGAAATCGTATTCATGTGATAAGTAATCCTTATGAAATTCCTTTTCAGATTTCATTTGATACCCCCTCCCTCTTTTTTTAAAGCATATTGAGTAGGTATAAAAAAAAAAAACTGCTTAAAAAGTACACACACAGTAACATTCAGTAAATATAAATCCAAAAACATGTATGTTACTGTTTCCATTTTATCTGCAGTTTACATCCAAATCTTCAAGCAGCATTTCTTAAAACTTCCAAAGTAGGATGAATGTTTCTACAACTGCCACAACTTTAGTTACTCGATTATAAATGCTTAATTTAGTTTGATATAATCGAGTCTCAAAATCACAATATTGCTCTTCTAAAAGTACTTTTTTGGTAACAAGGGTGTGTAAACCTTCTCTGGCCATATTTCCATTATTCTTTAAGCCAATCATTATACTGAACAATACTTAACATTACAAATATAATTTCACCACTATTTTGTTCTTTAATAATAATTCCCATCCTTTTAGTTTCAAATGTAAAAGGAAATATTTGTAGAATGGAATCAATCAAGATAGACCCTTGTGGTGTCTTCAGTTGCAAGGATGACAAATCACTTTTTATTAATGTTATTCCTATACTTTCAGTCCCACTCACAAGCACCATTTCAGGATTTGAAGCTTGATAAACAAACTTCTATTGACTTTGATGATCTGCTTCTGGATTAAAAACCTCTTCTTAGGGTGAAACTTCACAGATTGGAGTAACATTATGACATAATGAAAGAGCTTTCACAGTTTCTGCAGTTTCAGAGACCATTGTTCTACAGATCATTGGAGCATGGATAGGATGTAGAAATGAAGCAAATGTTAAGGAATATGTGGATGGAAGATGTTTGAATGAGATTTTACCTCAACCATTGTTTCACAGCTATATGAGACAGTTCCTAGATGCAATCTTGTAAAGATTATTTCATTTTGTGTTAAGGTACATGTTTGATCATTAAGCAAATACACTATACATCCAAGTTCTTCAAGAATACTATGAACTATTTATATCAGATATTCATCAAAGAAGAATTGCATCACCCATTGTTTTCTTGAAGGTTTGTGATGATGGTATTCTAATTGTATTTTTATATTGGACTATTTCCATCATCTAATATGTGTATTGAATGTCTTTAGAAAATTTTAACTTTACTTAAATATTCCAAATACATTAGACTGTTAGTAATAGCATATAGAACATGTTAACCTGTTTGATGTGATATTACTAACAGTTGAATGTATTTGGAATATTTAAGTAAAGTTAAATTTTTCTAAAGACATTCAATACATCTATTAGATTATGGAATTCGTCCAATATAAAAATACAGCATTATCCATAATTAAGTTAACTCTCAAACTAATAGGGATGCTGTACGAAAAAAGAAAAATAAATATCAACAAATAGTGATACTAAAGCAGTGAAATCCTTCAAAACTCTCATAACTAAAGAAAGAGAAATGGCAGCACAAAACAAAACTTTAGTTAAGCGATTGAATTCCAATATCCAATAATCCCACTTTACTTTTAGGCTGAGGAATATTCATCACACTTTGGATTTCAGCTCCAGTATAAATAATAATGTCTATTGCAGTTCCAGAAGCATCACAGTATCGACACAGAAATGTATTTTCAATATTCAATGAATTATCACTGGGTTCATCATCAATTTGTGTAAAACTTTTTTCTATGTGTATTAAGAAGATCTGAGTTAGAATCGAGTCTTTGACAAGCTAAATGGCTAGCCTCAACTTCCAATCTGTTTCTCCATCCAAATGCTCTATATGTATAAAACATGGGATATTTCTTTCTGTGGTTCGTATAAAAACAGTGTCAGTAGACACATGGTTCTTTTCTACAATGGTAAGATCAGAAACTTTTATACTAAGATCAAAAACTTTTATACTGGAACTTCACTCTTTTACAATTCCATATGTTGTTAATTTACTGTATAAAAAAGTACAAACAGTAATAGAATTAGAACTATTTTGACCCTATATGTTGAATGTACAGATTTCAATACCCAAGCTTGTGTTCTTTGAGTTAAACTAAGAAATATTCAAGAAAATCCAATATGTCCATCTTGGAGGTTATCACATTCTTGATTTGGAACTTAATTGAAAATTCACTTTAGCTAAATATCATTGGGATTGTATATGTCTGTTAAAAGAAATAAATAAGCTCTTCTTAGTACACATAATAATTGTATTTATTTTTGCATAATAAATAATATAACAAATACATACAGAAGAGCTGAGAATAAATAATTTTTATTTTATACAATTTCTTGGTCTATCATTATTGAGACTGCTGTTTGTGAATTTTCTTTAAATCTATCTCACTATTTTCAAAATAATAAATCCAATATTTCTATTATTATAAAATATAAATCACAGTCTAACAATATGACTTATGAATAAAACAATACATTAAAACAATAAAAAACACTATTGCCAAGTGCTTTCTTGAGTTATCAAAGCTATATAAAAAATTGCTATGCACTACTAAGTGATAAACACGAACATTTCATTATTTTGGCCAGGAACAATTAATCGCAAAACTGGTTAAATTTGCATTAATAGTGCCAGAATAATTTTTTTATAGCATATGACTCCTTGATCTTACATTTTTTATCATGTGCTTCATACATTCACACACTAAACTCTAGTGAAGGAAACATACATGTGACGTAATACTTTAATGAATATAGAAAGTTGAATAAACCGTATCATCCTCCATTGTCTTCTTATATGAATATTTATGTTGTTGAACATGAGTTGTATACAATAGTTTCACTATTTTTATGGCTTTTTAAGTTTTGTGAATTTTTTTTATTCCAATATTCAATATAAACCGAATAATAAATATTTAATATAAACTCGAAACTGCCCTAAATTTAAATAAACATTAATCTTACTATCTAAAATTTATATATATTGAAATATTTTTTTATAAAGTATATATATATATTAATTTTAACACTTTAAAATACAATTATTAAAGCAATCAATCAAAACAAAATGATTGTTTTAACAACTAAGGTTTTTTTTTAATTATTACATAGCACAATCTAAAATCATTAAATCACTAAACCATTAAAAGAGATGACATTTTCTTATGTTTACACAAACTGTTAAAATCATAGCAAATTTTTTCACATAAGAGAGCCATCTAATGTAAGCCTTGGTAATCAGTGGAAGCTAGATGATTGTGCATTATAATTCCTATCTTGTGCTTACCTATACAATATCCCCATACTCAGTGACAAAAGCCATAAGTTAGAACCTAGTCAGGAAATACTGAATAGATAGGCACTGGATAGAGATCATTATAATGCACTTCTAGCATCTGTTGATTACTAAAGCTTGTGCTAGGTAGCACTATCATGTGAAAAAAATTTGCTATTATAAAAACAATTGCACGTTTACTTCATTGAAGTGTGTGCCTTCACTGGTATACAGAAATGTCATGTGGCTTACTGAAGTTCAAACTTATGCTGAGAAAAAAATACTAAGCCCATTTCTAAACGGGTTTAGAATTTTTCTTTCAAATACCTAGACAAGATAGAAATTCAGATTACTGTGCAATAATGGTTAACAAATAGATGCCTAACTATTTTAGCTAGATATGAAGAAAAAATGCAAAAACCGTCATTGTGAGCAATGTCCTCGATCTCACGCATGGCTTTTACTCTATTCACTATATATATATAAGCGCACACCACTGCTGGTTTTTCTTATTATAAATATGTAACGAACCAATATCAGCAAATTTAATGTTTTAATATTCATTTAGTAAATGGTATTCAACGCTATTTGCTTGGCAAACATTACTAAAAATAAAATGAAATTCCATCAACAAAATGGAATTACCCCCCCCCCCCAATTCTCAACATAAATTTTCAATGGATTACCTTCTCTATTATTGTTAGGATATTGAGTAAACACAGAAAACTTTTTCTTTCAATCAAGTCAACAGAGAATCAGTATGTAGCTTCATGCTGCATTAAGAAAGAGTTCTAAAAGTCACACTTGCGAAGGAAAGCTAGCTTCTGCCCATTGTATGCTCTTTCTATGATGCATTGCATGCTGGGGGAAAAGGAAGCAAGAGAAGATTTCACAAAATTTATCCTTTTAATAAATTACCACGGCGGCCAAATTATTTGAACTAACTTTGAAATATATTACGATACTATAAAGATTTTTTCTCCGAACTTTTTTTTTTTCAATAATCCTTTGAAAAAGAAAATTGGCAAATCACAAATTCTGGGTTCATTATCTTCTACAAAAACTTTTTTTCCCCTCACACGTAATCAAAATAAAACTTGATAATTCATAACTCACACTTCAGATCGTCTATATGAAACATCCCTAATAAAGATATTTATTATTCCGAATAAAATTCTTATCATGGTGCTTAGAATAATTCTCTCAAATAGCTGGGCCATGGCCAGCTCAGCTGAACCATTCAACATGTTGTCAATAAATCTATATTTAGTCATCTTAGCTAGGGGAGTAAAACAAAGATGAAAAACCCTCATCATCCTGTATACAAATAGCCTGGTAAAAACTGTTGTCTTCTTTACTATACCTCCATGATGAATTGTTGAAAGGTGTTTGCCCTATAGTGGGCTATTTATTTAAAAAGCTTTTCTTATTTTTTACCTATCTATTTAAATGTATTTATGAAAATAATAAACATATGAAGGAAAAATAAAAAATAAAATAAAAAACACACAATTACTTCTCTATAAAGCTGCTTTAATATTTCAACCAGCAGACTGGTTTTCATCAGCAAAATGGCTATTTCCAGAATTTAAACACTAAAATATTACAAACAGTTACGTATCAGATAACAAAACTAATTCCTTAAGGTTAAAAATCTTTACAAAACCTTGTATAAAAAAATATTTACAAAATTTTGTATAAAAAATACAAAAAAACTCTTTCACAAAAAACTAAAACCATACATATATTATTATTATATATTAAAATATATCAAAAAACCATAAAAATATACTGTTATATATGTACACACTAAAAAAACTGTATATATATTCTACTATATGTATTTTACTATATATATATTTGTCGTGCTAGTCCACCTATAAAATAATTCCCTAGAAAAACAAAAAAAAAAAAAAATCCCTAGGGGAAAAAAGAGATTTGTTTTTTTTTTTTGTTTCCTATGGAATTATTTTATAGGTGGACTAGCACGAAATCTATATGTACTGTATTGAAGCAATGGATCTGAAGTCCGATCCATGATTCACAGCCTTCTATAAACTTGGTTAGTATTATAGACCTGAATTAAGTTTATAGTCCAATAGCAGGGTTTTGCATTGAAGCTAAAATTAATTACGTTTATATAATTTATATTGCATTTAAATATTTTGTTAAATAAATTCCATTCTAAGATTAGATTTCTGTTAATAAAAATTACTTGTAAAACCTATTAGTCAAACATATATATATATACGTCAAGCGTATATATATATATATATGAGTTAATGCAAAATTCTGCTGAAATAAAATGCTTATTTTATTAAAAGAAATAAGAATGTATTTTTCTTTTTAAATCTTGTTAAAATATTTAGTATGATTTGATTTTGAGATAAGCCCGCCAACATTTTCTAAAAGAATGTATATTTTTAATTAATTAGCCCATTCAAGGCAAATTAAAGATGGCCTTCTCTTTCTTTTTTAATTAATAAAATTCAAAGTTTAAAGAAAGAAATTTAGAGTAAAAAAGTAAAAGTTATTTTTAGAAAATGTTACCTTGAAACAAAGGAGCATGGGGAGGGGCTTATCAAGATCTAAGATCATACAAACAATAGAAGGTAGCTGACAAAGAGGGTATAAATAAAAGTGAGAACAAAAGACTTGGTTATTCAGAGTTTTCTTGCTGGCATTCAGATTTCTCTTTGGAGAACTCTTTCAGATTTTGCTTGTGGAGATTTTATTCCAAAAAGTTAGACAACTGTCGTCTTCAAAATCATGGAGAAGTTTGAACATGCTCAAGCTAAAAGTCATATGAATTTGATGGATTCTACTATGCTTGGCTAGGCAAATAAATAGCTTTGCCTATCACCGAGGTTCCTAAATACCATCAAAATGCCTTAGTATCCACTCAATAGTCATCTGAACTCTGTGCCGTGTCTGTAGGACTTTTCATAAAAGCATGCTATTTATTTCCACTTTCCTTGTCCGGGCAAATACCTACCGATGGTCGGATCAAGCCACGAACGCCGTAGGAAACATGACCAAGGAACCAGGACGGTAATCATATCTCTCCTCCAGTGAACTATTTACTTTCTACCCTTTTGTTCATACCTTTCTTAATTGAATTATATTATAAATTGTTGTATTTAATTATATTTGTAATGTAACCATTTTTTTTATTAGACTAGTCTTAGATATATATTGTGTGATCATCTATCTATATATATTTAACCCTTTTTCCTTCGCTATTCTTCATTACTAACATTTATAAATATTTCGTATTCCATTGCGGTTAAGTTTAAAGGTTAGTTTTTCATTTAAATCTCTTTCCAATTTTCATTATATTTGTAAAATTCAATACGAGTAAGTTTCCTTTTGTTTGCCAACTTGATCTCCTCGATAACGCTTCTTTTGTCCGCCACTAGCTTATTACGTATATCAGATTTAGCTATATACGTTTTAAATAATTTTTAAACTGTTTTAGCGCAAAGCAATTAAAAAATGCTTTGTGAAAGATTTTTATTATTGCACTTTATCGAGGAGATTCGGGTTGACAATTTTAATAAAATTGGGAAGAAAAGATTTAGACCGCAAACATATTAATCTGTTTTTATTGTCTAATTAGTTTTCATTAATTTAGGGGAATAGCGGAGGCCATTAAATCATTATTCATATTTTAAAGTTGTTAATTAAACATATTATTTAACTATAAAAAGCTTGAGTTTCCAAATTTTATTATAATGCTTTATTTTACTTTTCTAATGATCCAGGCACGCAAAACACATATTTCATAGTACTGTTACACACACTTAACTATTTAGCTCCATAGGTGTTCCCGTCCATGTCTCTACTGATGTTGCTAAGCTCTGTGGCCGGATGAGAAAATAATTTATGCAGGTCTCAGATAATGTTATTGGTTCATAGTTAGCCTCGAGAATAGGCGAATAGGGCAGAGGTCATAGTATTCTTGATTTAATATCTTGCATATGGGTGGCTTCGAGGTACTTTCACCTAGTATTTGAACTGGGTTAAACCAACAAATGTTCCATAAAAATATAAATAAAATAAGGAATAGAATGGGATTAGATAGGAATAAAAATAGAGAAAAGATTATTTATGTTGGTTTTAATATATCTAAAGATTTATTTATTAAAGTTAAGAAATTAGTTAAAATGATTAATAGAAAATATAATGTTTCAATTTGTCCAGTTTATAAAAAGAAAGCAATTTTAAATTTTTTGATTAATAATAATGGGGATTATAATAGATTAGACATTATGAATTCAGTTTATTTGATAAAATGTTTGAATTGTTTTAGAAAGAATGTAGAAATGACATATATTGGGACTAGTAAAAATAAATTAAAAACTAGATTAAAACAGCATTTAGGTGATAAAAATTCTATTTAAATTCATAAGAATAAATTTAAGCATGGGGATTTTGAAATAAAACCTTTGGAATGTCATATAATGAAAGGATAATAAAAGAGGGTGTATACATAAATGAAATAAAACCAGAATTAAATAGGATGTTAATAGAAAAAGATAAAAGAAAATAATAGGTTTTTAATTAAAAGTTTTTATTTGATATATATAGATTTTTAAAAAGGAATTAGTTGTGTTTAAGTTGTGATTGTAATAGGAAAGGGGAGTGAGACAAGGTAAAAAAAAAAAAAAAGGAAAAATTTTGGTTATGGATATATTTTGTAATTTTTAATTAATCTAATTTTTTTTTTTTTTTTTGGAATATGTGATATTTATTGTATATATATTTTATTTTAGTGTGCCTTGAAAAAGACTATAAAAAATAGTCGAAACGTCTGATTTCTTTATTATAGTCATAAAAAATCAAGTTTTTAAAAAAAGGAGTTAGTTTGTTTTATTTCTATATTATTTATAATATCTAATACTAATAAAAGAATTCAACTAAGAATTGTAATCCTTTTCACATTTAGAATTATATCCTCATCCCTCATATATAAATATTAAGACAGAAATCATCTCTAACAGGAAATTTAATATATTATGTAGTAGGAACAAAATAATGAAGTTGATTTTTTTATATAAATAGAAATGTAAAGGCACTGATATCACAAATACAACTTTAATAATCTTAAAACTTATTTATTAAATAAAAAACTTAAATTCCTATAAACAAAAAATATATTACACTTCTGTTTTACTTACAAACAGATCAGATGGCTGATAATATACATCATCCAGAACAAAAATTTCAATATTTAATATAGCCAACACAATTCTGTGATTTGAGATACTGCTGAGCAAGCGCTCTATTTTAGTAATATGATTTCTGGGTCAAATCTCAATCTGTCATTTTTACTGATGCCTCCAGCAAGTAATCAAACTTGATTATTTCCTTTCTGTGCAATTCAGTGTGGTAGGAAAGTACTGGAATTGGCAATTACATGTTTTTGGGTCAGAGTTCAATGGGGCCCCTAGGGTGACCTTTTAAGCAATTCATCATTTCATGAATTTTTCTTTTACAGGGTGATGATAAATAAATATGCATCCCTCAATCAAGATTTAATTCTCATTTTCATTATGCTTGAACACCACAGTCCCATAACCAAGGGACCATATTTTATAGATCATTTCTATCATAATTGCAATAGAAAAATCTGAGATTTAGATTGTTTGTCTTTTAATCTATTACATTGTTAATAATATACGGGATTTGAACACAGACTTTCAAACTCCCTTCAGCCATCCATTCTATCTCATGCAGCTGATACACATAACCACACACGTGAAAAAGATAAATGATCTCCAATATAGTGGGTGTCTGAAGGGTGCTTGAAAGTCTGTGTTCAAATCCCCTATATTATATCTAGACTCCACGTATATAAAATATACTTGTATTTAAAATATATTGTTAATAATGAAGGAGGGATAAATGAATACTTTCTTAGAATATCAGAAAATCTTTCACCATCAATAGCCAAACTTAAGACACTATTCAAAAAAAAAAAAAGTCAATTTCTCATAAATGCTGCTTTATGTTAATACAGGCAAAGGAGATCTAGAAAATGGAATTTTTTGATTACGATTGTTAACAGCACGATATAATTAGCTCAAAAAGATTTTTAAAATACTTCATTTTAAAGTAACAATGGAGATTTTTCTTCTAATTTCCTATAATAAAAACAATTAATTAAAGAAAGAAAAAATGAACATATTTTTTTAGTAAAGTGATCTAAGTTAAAGACTTATATCCCATCAAATATAAACTACATATATATATATATAGTAGCTGCAAACATAAAAGTGGGTGGAGAACAGAATTGTATAAAATAAATCATGAGAAAAAAGAAAACAATAAGTATATATTGCTGTTTCAGTAGCATACTCTTCTATCTTTTTTTTTTTTTGCCACTTATGGTAATTGTCAGATGACAGTGTTTAATAAATCCCTACCATATGCTTTCTTAGTCTGTAGATTTTGCATAGGAAAGTATAGAATAAGAATATGAAGCAATCATTGCTTTCTAGATCTTACAGTAAATAGCAAAAGGAAGGTTGAAAAGTATGCTAACTAAAACAATAAATACTTGTTTTTGTTCAATTTACGCACAATGAGCTCAAATGAAAAACTCAGAAACTAAACCTAACTGATTCTCAATGGAAAAAATGGTTAATATTCTGGAATCGATGATCTTCGGATTGATTCCAGATCTAGCCCTTTCTGCACTTAAGCATCTTAAGGATTCCTAAGCAGGAAAATCATTAGATTTTATTTTTTAATGTTGTAAATAAAATTATAATGCCCCACTGTCAAATATTATTTCAACTTCTGAATAAAAATGTTAAACTAATTCAAAAATACAATTTCACCCTATGCTTTGCCATTTGGCTGTCCTTTGTCTGAAGTTTCAACAGGCTAGTAATGTTATTTGGATTCAATTTGCATTTCAAAATCAAAACAAGATTATTTTTGAAAAATTCTAACAATATTGGATCTGATGAAAGGAAAAGCATTGAAAATAATAAAATGAAAAATTGCATTTGTAAAGCAGTATAATATAAAAACATGTGAAAGAAATATCATAAATAATCTAATAATGACCAAATGTTATCCCATATTGACTTTTTTCTTTTTAGAACTGTAATTCTGTATTAGTTTCCAAAGGATATCATGATTATCAATGTTTTAGAAAGTTTGTCACGAAACATAATCTATGTGTTATCAATGTGAAAAGATAGACATTTAAAAATTAAGATTTTAGAATAAAGTGTTAGTCTGGCAAGAACTGGTAAGCTACTATCAGTGGTGATTAATTAATAAAATCACTTAATTAAACTAAAGAAGGAAAAAAATTTGAAATTATTAAAAGAGAAATTTATGAAGCAATACTGGCAAGATGTTATAAAATGGATTAGTCATAATAATAACTATATGAGATCATGTGACACTGAAGCACCAGAAATGGAAAATGAACTTCGATTCAGAAATATTTGGCTCTTCAATTAGCTCTCTATTACTGCACTAAATTACTAATGTGGATGATAAAAACCAACATGCACACTCGAATAATATATATTCATGCCTAATGAACATGAAAATTTTGATATTTAATTGTTGTGATTATCACTTTTAACCACTGCAGGATGATCTCTGCCAAGTTTTAACCCAGTTATTCAAATCCTTGTCTTGTCTTTTTCACAATTCACCAACAAATTTATTTACTTCAAACAACTTGTATGTGGTCTTTTCCTAGGTTTTTATGATCTCTTTATGCACAATTTAAAACATCAATTGTGCATCTATTATGATCTATTCTAGTAATATGTCTAGCACAACTCTATTTCAGTTTCTTCATTCTTTAAATAATATCAGTAATACTTATTTACTCCCTCATCTATGTATTTCATTTTCTATCTATCCTCATTATTCCTAACATGTACCTCTCCATACTTCTTTTAGTGATCAAAATTGCAGACCAGCGAAAATAGGAGTAAAATTTCACAGACCGACAGAAGGCTAAAGATAAATTTTCATACACTTAAACTGCTTAGAGGTGGATACTGTGTATGACTTCCATAATTGGCCATAACAAGACACTGGCTACTGTATATTGCAATAGTGTTGCTTTCTTTGCACACTGATTAATCACTCTAGAGTCACACACAGCCCGACTGCTATGGAAAACATTCCAATAACAATCACTTTCATTCAATGCACATGTGTACTTTATGTTAATTATTATATTGTTAAAACATGCAAGAATAAAATGTTTTTACCCCAATTTCAGGAAATATCACAGATAAAAATAATTAAACATTGACCTAAACATCCTCTATTTTTCTTTTTTATATTTTAAATAGATTTAAATTAGGTTAAAACTGAGATTATGGTATATATGTATGATTCATGTACGATTCATTTGAATTCCAATTTTTAAAAAAATTATAATTGGTGGGGGGGGGGGTAAAAACATAGTAAATAAGGCAAAAAATTCCTCATATTAAACTGCATTTAAGAAATTCTATAACCTTTACACAGAAATAATAAAACTGCTAAAATTACAATTTTTAGTTAGTGTGTCATCTGCTGCTACTTCTTTGTTACAAATTTTGGTATGTGAGATTGCAGGGTCGTTTCAGAAAGGTGAATTGCTGTTTTAACATCCATTCTTAATGTAAATATAAAGTCAAAAACATTATCAATAATTTGAAAGCTTTTTCAAGTGATAGCCAAAATTGAAACAATGATTGCATTTTACATCTGGACATCAGAGTGACATCAGATGACAATTCGATCAGAGTTTCTTTCTCATGAGGTTCAAATGTTCATGATTTTATATCTTCCAAAAAAGGATGCAGAGCCTCATTTTCAGGAAAGTAATTATTAAAGTTTTCAGCTAACACCCTTAAATGCTGTCTTATTATGTCAAGTAGGACTTTCTGATTATCAGCAGCAGCAATCAAAAATTCCTCAAAAATGAAAATATATCTTTTTCTTGTATGTGATTATCCCCAAAAAAGAGTTTCTTCCTGAATGCATCCATTTTATTTCTCACTGTAAAAATATTTGTACAAAGATCCTAAACAAAAAGATCAAGTCAGTTAAGAAGGTCAAATATATCCACAAAGTATGCAAGTTTAGCCACCCATTCATCATTCGAATAAGGTTCTGCTAGGTCATATTTTCATTCTTGCAAAAACTGCTTTACTTCTTGCCTCAATTTGAAAAGGCTCACAAAAACTCTCTTGATAGCCACATTAATTCTGCATGTAGAAGATGCTGATGCTGTGAACCCATGCTATCACACAATATTGTGAATAATCTAGAGTTCTATAGCTTGACTATGAATTTCATTAATGATCTTAGTAGCATCATTCATTACAGTATTTAGCTCAGCAGAAAGTGCCTTTGTAGCTAGATTTTACCTGTAGATCATGCAGTGAGTGAAAAAAACTTTTGGGTGTGACATTTTATTTTCATAACTAGTCTTGAGCAATATACAGTCATGTTAGCAGTACCATCCATACATATTTGCAATTACTCTGAACTAAGACTTGCACTTGAAAATACTCAACAAGAACATTAAATATCTCTGAACTAGTAGTCAATGCAGATAAATCAATGAAACAAAGTAAGTTCATCCCTTAAGTCTTTATCTTCATTATACCTCATGAATCAAAGTAGGATAGTTTAGTTACTCCTGTTTGGTTGATTCATCAAATCAAATTGCAAAACATTTCAATTTTCAATAGCAGTGACCATATCAACCATTCTCCTAATAGTGGTGTCCAAAAGTGGTACAGGTTCTAGCTTTTAGGTGGCTTGAGAACCCCAAATTTCTTGTATGACAGCCAAGGTGCAAGACTTTACTAATTTCTCTCCAATCTAAATGTTTTTTTTTTGTTTTAGCTATTCAAAGGCAACTAAATAAAATGCTTGAAGCAGCAACTTATTGCTAATCATCATTGCTAATCATCATCATAAAAATGGTAAGCAAGTTTGGATGGTTTCATAATTTTGGAACATACTACACAAAAGCCATGATGATAGTTCATTGCCAGAATCAATAACAAAAACAAATTTTTTGTCTAATAAAATTATCTTTTGTCTTTATTCTGAAATATCAACATAGTTCTTTTTCTTTGTTTCTTCTAAACTTAAAAGTACTAGTACTTGTCATACTTTGTCTTTGTCTCTTCTTAAGAAAGGTAATGGGGTTGCTGTTGTGTGGGTTTAAAATTTTACAAAAGAAATATGTCAAAACAACACAAAATAAACAACAAAAGATAATATGTGCAATTACAATAAAATAAGAATTTTTGCTACATGTTACCACAAAGCGATCTGATGCAATACTGAAACACCTACAAAATGTAAAAACAGGGATGTAAGAGATGGGTTAATTATCATGAAACTGACCATCATCACAGCTCTGTACATTAGCAAATATAGATTTATAAAAATAATAAATGAGGAAACCAAAGTTTCAAAAAAAAAACTTATTGTAATATGCCGTGCATAACTGCTGCTGCTACTACTACTACAATAGTATTATCTAATAAATTCTAATAAAATTTTGATTTATAATGAACTTTGTTTAAATAATTACTATAACAAAAAATAAATAAAAACTTTATATTAATTACAAATTTAAAATCTTATTTTATTATTACAAAATGCAGTCTGGCACCAGTCCACAGTTGAAAAATATTGAACTGAAGTCTTTGTATTGCTCTTCTGTTATTAAGACTTTCTTTTCAAACACATAGGCATATGTCCACTGTAAATTACTTCTACCAAAATTAACCCCATCCAAGTTTAATTCTATGATTAATTTTATCCATTATATTTCCATCTGGCAAAGATAAATCTACTATTTCACAATAATCAGGCTTTGTTTTCCTTTTAAAAGAAAATCCATCGAACATTAGTCTTTTTAGCATTTTTATTTTTAATTGTATTTGCATACTTTCAGCTGATAACTTCTGCAACATTTCCTGGAGCTCTGAAGCAATTTTTTGCAAAAGCATCACCTGGAAAATCTAGATGACCTAAATAATCTCCATTACTTTTACTTTCTTACCTTCCCACTTTAATCCATCAAATACCCATAGTAAAACTGTAGTTATGGAATCACACTAGCATACATCTTCTCAATGATAATCTTCTTAGTATCATTTGTATTATTATAAATATTCTTGATAAACGGAGCAAAACTCTCCATACAGTATTGTCACCTGTGCTAAACAGAGTAATCAATGGATGCCAGATGTGCATAAAATCCCTATCTAATGCCTTCTCATCCAATATCCCCAGACTAGTTTCTGACTTGTGGCCTTCATCAGTGAGAAGCTTTGGATCTGAGAGCACTGCATCTAGATCTTAGGATCTAATGCAACCCTCTAGCAACCACCTTTTATCTCTACTTAACTACAAAACTATGAGAATGAAATTGAAAACACAAAAAATATTTTCAATCTAAGCTCAATAGCTTATATAGTCATATGGGTCTGAACTCAGTTCAGCACCCATACATTTTGATGTCTTTGGCTCTTTTACAACCATAGCCACCACTATCCTATTAGGCAGGATTGGTATTAAACCATTAAGCATCACATGATCACATTTCCTATACTAGCACATTAATTGTTGATAAACAGAGCAAAACTCTCCATACAGTATTGCCACCTGTGCTAAACAGAGTAATCAATGGATGCCAGAAGGCTTGTGCATAAAATCCCTATCTAATGCCTACTCATCCAATATTCCCAGACTAGTTTCTGGCTTGTGTCCTTCGTCAGTGAGAAGCTTTGGATCTGAGAGCACTGCATCTAGATCTTAGGATCTAATGCAAACCTCTAGCAACCACCTTTTATCTCTACTTAACTACAAAACTATGAGAATGAAATTGAAAACACAAAAAATATTTTCAATCTAAGCTCAATAGCTTATATAGTCATATGGGTCTGAACTCGGTTCAGCACCCATACATTTTGGTGTCTTTGGCTCTTTTACAACCATAGCCACCACTATCCTATTAGGCAGATTGGTGTTAAACCATTAAGCATCACATGATCACATTTCCTATACTAGCACATTAATTGTTGATAAACAGAGCAAAACTCTCCATATAGTATTGCCACCTGAATCTACATCTTGATAAGCCAATGCTTCGGTCACTAGAAATGCTTATAGAATCAAATGCTTTTCGTAATCTACAAATCCAAAGCATAATGGCAACTCACAATCATTGGTTCTTTCTACAATTTCTCTCAATGCTTGGATATGATCTGCTGTGCTATAAACACTTTTAAATCCAGTTTTCTCTTTTTGTTGGCTAAAATCTAAAATTCATTGTAAAGAGCTGTAATTATCTTGGACTCTAATTTCTAATATCTTCTTTATCACCTTTCTTAAATATCAATATTATGACTGCATTATTCCAAACACTTGATATATCTTAATTATTTAAATATTTGGTACATATCTATGCCAATCTTTATTATTTCTTCACCTGCTCCTCAATAATAATTTCAACATTTCCTGGAGACTTTTTCTTCTTGTAGATTTAATAGTGTGTCTTACTTCTTCATTTAAAATATTGGGCAAATCAGAAGATTTACTAAGTATAGAAAATATTCTTAAAAACATCTGTCCTTTCTCTTCCTTGCCAATTGATAATTATGTTTTCATGTACCATTACTAACTTTTTCATATCATTTTACAAACCCCTTAACATTTAATTCTTCTTACTGAATCACTCTTAAATATTTTCACATTCCTTCTTTTCCTCATACATATGTTATCTTAACTCAAAAATTTTACGGATGACTTGCTGCATTTTTGTACCAATTATCCTTTTTGTAGTACTCAACAGAGTACCGGTTGTCTTCTTATTTATTTCAGTCAAATCTGAACTATCTTCAAAATGTGTTAATAGTTTTAAATGATTTGAAAGTTCTAATTTAAATTTATGTTTCTGAAAATGAGCAACATTGCCTATTAATACTTTTTTTAAAAAAATAATGTTTTCATTACTATGGTATTGCATTAGTATATATCATATATCTCAATAATTGTTGTCACTTTTTGTGTTAAATCTATTAAGAATATTATAATCTTGAAATACATATATATTACTAATCAAAATATAATCCATTTTTCTTGCAACTTCATTTGGATCCTTCCATATTTTTTCCTTTTAATTTTTTTCCAAAAAAAGAATTCATCATATAGTTTTTATTTTTCTGCAAACTCCACAAGTCTTTGTCCTCTCCCATTCTATCTTCATAATCAAATTTCTCCGCACCCTTTCAATCATTTACAAATTCTAGCATTAAAGTCTCCCATCATAATTATAAAATGTTGTTCACTCTTGTCAAAAGCATTCACATAAAAAAAACCTCTAATTCTTCAAAATAATGAGAATTTGCTGGAGCATAAACTTGAATTACCTTCATAAGACTGGAGTTGGGCTGGACATATGGCTAGAAGAGATGACAATAGATGGACAGTTGAAATAAACTGCATTGCAAGAGATTGTGAAAGACCCAAAAAAAGATCACATTATGAGATGGACAGATGAAATAAGGAAGTGGGCAGAGGTAATGTGGAGAAAAGGTTAGATATCAGAGATGTATTGAACTTAGAGAGACCTTCATCCCACAATGAACCGATGTTTTATAATGATGATGATAATGGTATCCATTAGGTTGAATACTAATCTTGTCACTCCCTCTGATAAATCATCAATCTCCACAATATTGTTCTTCAGTTTTTGATTTATAATGAATCTATCCCACTTGTGCTTCCAATGTTTATGTTTTTATAGTAAAGTGCATGCCCACTTTTTAGATCATTTTATTTTCATCTTTTCACAAAATCCAACAATGTTCCTCTTCCAATTAGTGCAGTCTTTATTTACTTGAAATTAAACTGCAGTTTTAAGTACCTAAATAAAAGATCATCAAATGGTAGCTGGGTCTGCAATCAGGAAATTCTTAACATTCTCTGCCTTCAGTCTCCAACCCTACCTCGACTTGTGATTTTACAGCTTCCAAGGATTAAAGACCATAATTTAATGGCTGTCATGATTGTAAATATCTTTTTTTTTTTTTTTTAAAAAAAAAAAGCTCTTTCACACACACACGCGCGCACATATTCATTCTGCCAACAAGAAAACTCATTTCAGTTAAAAGCTATCAGGCAACTGAGAAGAAAAACCAGAATATTTCTTGGCCTTAAATCAAGAGATTAAAATCGAACAACGTCACTGAGTCTGTTAGTGAGTAGTTCAACCATGTTCGTTTACTATAAGAATGATCATTTAATAATAATAACTACAATGGCAAAAATATAAGGAATGGATGAGAAATTTGATTAACCATATCATATATATATGCATATACATACGCGCACATATATAATACAACTGATGGATTAAATAATTCTTTTCTAGTTTGTGAGAAAAGAGAGTAAGATTTTAGTTGCATTTACTTTAAACTTCATTAAATAATTAATAGAAGTGATGAAAATAAAGAATTCATAATTTATGAAAAAGGGAAAAAAAATAAAGTTGATTTTACTTAATTAAAACAGACAAAAAAAAAAACTCATCTCATTAAAAGTTAATTTCTTCAGTGAACAATGCAAATCCCATTGAAAGCTTCTCTAGAAGCTTTTAGATGAATGAATGGTGACAATGAAACCAAAGTCGATCAGTGACTAACAAAAAAAGAGATCTTTTATATCAAGATATATAAATGAAGACTTAGAAAGTAAAGGAATAAAAGCATTTAAATGTATTCAATTAAAATAATTAAATAAATTTCTTCAAATGATATATTTCAATTGCTCATTTAATACATTACTGTTACACACCATCAAGTTGGCTTCGATTCTTGGCAATCACGTGAACGGCATTTCACTATAGTAACTTAATGAGAGACGACTTTCCCAACACTCCAATATCACTCTGCCTCAAGTTCGGGTAGAGTGAAAAAAGAATAGGAGACTAAAAGATTCCCGAATTGATTTTCAGTTGAGTAACGCATAAAACAAAAATTTCACTTTGATCAATTATTGAATGGAACAAAGCAATTGCGAAGCTACAAACATCAGTCAATAGTCTAAATTCTACTCCCTCAAATTTAATACACTAAATTTTTATTCATAATGATTTACATTAGAATATTTCATTATTTATTATACAAAGCGTTAATAAACTCATCCATTTTAAAATTCTTCTTCCTCCTCCTCTCTTCATCGACAAAATGGCCTAACTACTTGCCGGTCCACTTAGGATATCTCATTATATTCAAGTGAATTTCTTTTTAAAATTGTTTACCATTTGTAATTTACTAAAAGATCTTTCATTTAGAAGTGGGAAAATCAACAAGGAAATAATATATATTGCATTAAATTCATTTTCCAAACTATTGTAGTTAGTAATTAATAAGAATGAAAATTGCTTTAATTAACTGCTTTGTAGTACGTCTTCCTTAAATAATGAAATCACTTATCAAAATGTTCTAAGAAAAGGTTGGAACTGTAATAATTATATTTAAGTATCAAGCATAGGCAAATAAATCACAGAAATTTTTATTTTTTTTAATTTAGGAACACTTTTCTGGTGTATATTCACAGGCATTGCCTTCCCTTGTGACTTGTTAACTATACCATTGCACCTCATTGAACATCTTAGAACTTTATAGCAACTAACCAAACGATCATTTGACCATCAAAAATGAAGATTTATAATTACTTTATATCATGCAGATTGAAATGTTTATGTTTTATAGTTAGCAAGATCATAATTACCTATAATGATCACTGCTACCCAATGTTTCCACATCAGTATTAGAATACTTTTTTTTAAACACCCCACTTTATGAAGGATTGATAAAGAAAAGTTAAACTCAGTATAGAACAAAAGATATAATCAATGCATGAAAAAAATTACAGCCGGGAGATGGTAAATTAGAGGGTTTTTTTCCCCATGTGTCATAGCATCAGCCGGGAAGTGAACCCGCTAACCCGGGACAACTCCTTGTAAAGCAGCTGTCGCTGACCTCTTGACCACCAATGCTTGACTGGTAAATTAGAGTTGTCATAAACTGTACTCACATAATACACATTTGTATACATTCCACTTTATATATTCTAAAAGTTTAGGGTATATATATTTTTAAAGATGATATTTATCTGAAAGTTTGTGCTGATGTATTTTGATAGTATTCTAATATTAATTGTTAAAAGTCTGAAAAATTCAACTTTATTTAAACTTTTTAAATACATTCAACTGTTAGTGAATAGCATGGAAGTATATAATAATATAATATTTTGAGTGGCATTACTCTCTTTTCTTCTTTAAGTATTGCTGGCATAGGAACTGAACCTTTATATTCATAAATATTGAATTTAAGATGACACTTTAACCGACTAAGCTGGTTGGCTAGAGCATCATCTTAAATTCAATATTCATGAATCTAATGTTCCAGGTTCAATTCCCAAGTTAGTGTTGTCAATTGATCAGGACAGTAATACCTGATGAAGAAAGGAGAATAATACCACTAAAAATGTTGTGTTATCTAATAGCCTGTGTGCTATCAATAACAGATGAATGTATGGCTATGAATATGAGGCTAAACACCTCAAAAGCACTCAGCTGTCAAGTATTTTATCGATTCATATAAGTATTTATTATAGCTTTTCTTTCCAGTGCCTCAACACGCTTGTAATTTTGCTATGAAATGTTTAAATAAAGTTTGAATTTTTCCATATTAAATGAGGGAAAGAACCCAACATAGTTATTACTATCTTAAGGATGGGCTTCAAAAAGTCTAATCTAAACTTCAGGATTCATAAACGTTTGGTGTAATTCTAAACGTGACATAAATAAACTAAATTATATAAATTATCATCAACTTTATTCTCTTCAAACAAAGAATATAACATATGTAATAATATAGTCACAAAATCCAAGGTCATACTTGTTTACTTATAAGTTACTAGTCCCAAGTGTGAAAACCGACATTGTATAGAATGCCTAGGAATTTTATGCAATGTCAAAAGTGGAACATCCAAGTATGAAACATTTAGATTTTCACACATTTCTTAGAAATTCTATAAAATGCCAAAAGAAAAAACAGCAAAGTATAAAATATTCCCACAACAAAAATGTTTGCTGTCTCAAAGATAAACATAAGTTATAGGTGCCTAACAAGTGAATAATTAAAGTTGATGGTGGAAATTGTTAATAAATCTTATGTTAATGAAGATTAGAACGATCCCCCAAGATATTCCTTAGATTCTTGATTTAGATGATTTTAAAATCCTTCACACTTGGTGCTTTACTTGCAAAATAGTGGTATAAAAATGTTATTTCTTTGCTTATCTATATATAAAATTCATCATTTCACTACCGTCATCATGTTCTAAGTGTTATGTTATGTTTTTCACTAGGGAGCTTGTCAGTAAGACCTAGTAATCATGCTGTACTTGAAATTAAGAAAGTAAAACTCTGTCACAATATCAGAAATTCAATGTTTAGCTAAACACTTATTATTTAATAAAATAAATAACATTATTTTTAAATTTCTTTTGTTCTACTATTTTACTGTATAGATTAAATATGAAAAATCCTATATCTTATATTTTGTATTTCTTACATTTTCCTATGGATCTTTTTAATAAAAGCCCTCAATACTTAGTTGAAATTGTCATTCTTTATAATCCTAGTTATTCTATACAATGTAGACATAGGGATTTGAACTCAGATTTTCAATTACCTGTCAACTATCCACACTATCTCATACCACTGATGCACATGACTTCACACATATAGAAAAGATAAATAATCACCACTATATGTATTTTGTGCTAAACCAGCACTCATCAGTTGGTCCAGATTATCATATTCCACACATATATATAATCAGTATCTAGTTATATTAAGATAGCAAATCTTTATACTTTAATGAACAGGCTTCAATCTACTTGAACATCCAACTCTTCAGCTGTCTATACCACTGAAAATCTGATGGAGAAAAACCCAAATCCCATGTTGAAGCCAATATTATTGCCATCCCATGTTGACCTCAAGTCACTCTGACCTCTCATATATAGGACCTTATCCATTTAAATACATAGAAGAGGGATGGGCAGGATATAGTTTAACGTGTAAATATTTGAAATAAAGGCACTCTTCACATACCTGAAGCCTAATTGTAAATATAGGGGATTTGAACTCAACTTTTCAAGTACCCATCAACTATCCACACTATCTCATTCCACTGATACACATGACCACATACATGTAAAAAAAAAAAATCATCAATATATGTATTTCATGCTAAACCAGCACTCATCAGTTGGTCCACATTATCATATTCCACACATATATGTAATCAGTGTTCAGTTAATATTAATATAACAAATCTTTATATTTTAATGAACAGGCTTCAATTTACTCCAAGCTCCAACTCTTCAGCCATCTATATCACTGAAAATCTGATGGTGAAAAGCCCAAATCCCATGTTGATGCCAATATTATTGCCATGCCCATGTTGACCTCAAGTCACTCTGACTCCTCATGTATAGAACATCCATTTAAATAGCTCCAGATATGTGAAGAGTGCCTGTATTTCAAATATTTATACAATGTATAAGTAAAAGTGTGTAAATAAATATAAGCTTTCATTTGTAAAAAATGAAAATAAGATTTATCCATATGCTTATACATATTATTCATTTACACATATATCAAGCATTCCTTTGCAGAGGATTTGTGAAAGATAATTAGTTGAGTAGTTAACTATTGCTTATGGATAATGGGGGGGGGGCTCTTGTATAAACTAATATTAACTAATTAGCTATGGTGTGACAAACTGGAAAAAAAATCTTCAAGATTCCTTAGAAATCCTTGTTGAGTTCATCCAGATTCATGCTTCCAGTTATGGGATTGTCAAACACATACACTATCCACTGCATAAAAAAGATCATACATATGTATAAAGTTAAATTATATATTAACTTAATAAAAAGAAAACAAATATACTCTGGTGAAGCTGTGATATATGCTATATTTTGTTCCAAACTCTCCTCACATACATCATACATAGAGTGTACAATATAGCTCATGTTCTATTGGCAAACTTTAATTCAAATAAAATAGATAATGTTTATTGAACTACAAGTATACAGAACTTTTCAACAAGCATATATATATACTACATAGGGTGTTTTTATACTTATAATATAAATATATAAATAAAATTTCTGATATAACAAAAAAAAAATTAAATAATAATGTAGTTAATGTTAATAAATTGAGGGAACACATTTCCATTTATTTTTCATTCACTGAAAAAATAAGATGAAAAAAAAAGTTACTGTACTGTATTTTTATTTTTTTTAAATAAATTAATAGTGAAATGTCTGACTTTCATCGCAATTGAATATGCTCTGTGTGGTATTCTTTCTTTTTTCCAATAACTTTTTTCTCTTATAGAAACATAATGACTAGTTTCATTATCAAGAAACTATGATTTCTCTAATTGTTTTGATGTTTTTAAGTCAGTATTAACTTTCTCTAAGTATATTCTAAAATTTTGTAAAAATTTTAGCATTAGGTTTAGAAAATATTTTATTTGGTGAAATACTGCACATCAAATTAAGAAAGGATAATAATGAGAGAATAAAATATATGTGCTTTCAACATAAACCAAAAAAATATTAATTTACAGTGCTTTGAGTTGAAAAAACTTTTAAAATGTATATCTTTTCTTTTTTATGTGATCACATATGGCACTCGGAAATGAAAAATAGCTGCTTGAATATCATAAAATGTAATAAATTTATAAATTATAATATTTATTTTATTTGCATTTTTGTGTGCTCACAGTTTTTTTGTTGTTGTTGTTAAAATACATACAAATAATAAACATGAAAATATAGTACACAGAGTAAGTCGCATTGCTCCAACATTCTACTCAACTATAAAATATATTCAACTCAGTGAAAAGATCATTAAAAAGAATCCTCAGAAAAATATGGAATGTTAATTGAATGCAAAAGAAAAATACAATAAAAGTCATAAAACAGAACTGCTTTTAGCCATGAGAACCCAAATGTTATGTAATATCTTTTCCTCAAAACTTCACAGTAAAATTGTCTAACATAGTCAGGATTGATGACATAGCCATTTTAACTTAAGAAAAAATGAAAGAATTAACATAATATCTTTGGAAAAAGACAAAATCACCATTTTCACTATTAAAAAAATGTACATTTTTAAAAAAACACCTGGGTCTTTTACGCGATAGATAGGTTCTTCAGAAAACACAAAAGAAATCGCACAAAAATAGACGTAACTTATCTTGAAAAAGGGGGGATATGGACTGTGATTTTTCAAAAATTGCATAAAAGCAAAGCACCAACGTAAAATTACTTTAAAATTCGCGCAAAAAAAAAAAATAAGGAAATAAAATATGATTAATAAAAAATTTCAAATTTGAAAAAAATTGATACAAGACAAACTTTTTTTAACTATAATATTTAATTTTATTCAAAACAATATATTTTTATGCATAATTTACATTTTTTATACACGTTTTAATTATTATCGCTATTTGCCGATAAACAGGTTCGTTTGCAAACTGGTAAAAAATCAGATTCTTCACAAGAGGAAATACAACTAGTGCCAACTTCACTCTCATGTTGTGTTAATGGTTTTCTGGTGACAACGTAATTAGTAATTAATCTAACAACTAAAAATTAAATTCTTATTTTTGTCTTTAATTTTTTAATTTTCAATTCCGTTTAAAAATCAAATTTCGTTTCACATCACCTTAATTTCAGGTCACCTTAAGTAATTTTTAAATTGTTAATTACAATTAAAAATCAGATTTTATTTTTAATTGTCAAATTTAATTGTGCCCACTGCTATTACTCACCTTTTAAAAATAAACTTGTGGACACTAAATGATTAATAATTGATTACGTTCTTTTTTAAAAAGCAAAAACAGAATGTGATTTAAAATGCAAAATTAACACGCACAATGTTTGAACAAGTTTACATTATAATCTTGTAAAATTTAATGTGGGTATACATAAAATGTGGAAATCATAATTTTAATTTCATTATTGCATAAAATCTTACTATTATAAAGCACTGAAAATATTGAAATTACTAAGATGAAAGTCGAATTCCAATGTACTATTACTTTCAATATGATGTAAGTGTGCAAAATTTATTATTTAAAGTAATAGCGCATTATCAGAGTTCGACTTCCGAAGAAACATGAATCGCGTAACTTCAAAATCGCGTTAAATAAATCCACGTAAAACGAGACCCAGGTGTATATATATAACTTACTATAATTCATTAATTTCCACTATTATTATAATATATATATTATCCACTCTCAACTACTCTCCAATAAATCTTCAAAAAATAAGCCATTATTCAAAACATTAAACCAAACTTTTTAAAAATTTTCAATTATATTTAAATGGTTTTCTTTAATTAATTATTTTATCTTTTAAAATATGATTCAGTTTATGATAAATCAAAAAAAAAAAGAATAGGGATGTAATAATTTAAACAATATAAACAATAAGCAAAAAAATAATAATTTGAACTATTTTTATACAGTAATTTCTTGTATAATAGAAGGTTTAAGTTTAAAAAATGATCACGTGATTTTCAGTATTTTATTTATTTTACACATACAAGTGAAAACGCACATTAATGTGATAGTAAGAAAATATCTGACTGAAATTTTGTTTACATTTAAAAAATTATTTTTAAAACTTTTATTTTTTTAAATCGTTTTTGGATAATATATGTCTTCCTTTTAACCCAAACCCTTTTTGAATGTGAAAACTAAAAAAATTTTTTAGCAAATTATTAAACAATTAATGCCACATCATCATAGTTTAATCAAAAATAATAATAATCATGTGATTAAAAAGCAACAAAATTAATGTCTGAAAATTGTAATTGTCATAATATTACTAACATTTTTTCATTGAAGGAAAAATTCACATCCACTTATATTAATATTAATAACACCATTTTATTAATGATTAAAAACAAAAAAATTTACATTTGCCATATTGAAGAAATTTTTCATGTTGCATATGAGATGCTGCACATTTTAGTCCTGATTTAAAACTAGAGACTCTTATCAAAATACATACAACAGTGCATTTGCCCATCAATTATTGATAGCATTTTCACTTATTCCTATTATAATGCCAAATAAAACAAATTACACCCTTATTACAAATAAGATTTAGGTATTCTATTTCTGCAAATAAATATTTTATATAAAATGTCATGGATTCTACATTAATAACATTATTTTAATGGAAATACAGTGTAATTGTGAAAACATATCATAATTACTGATTTATTATTTTATTTATTTTTCATAATTGAAAACTGTAACGTTGTTTTCTTATGTTAAACATTAAACTTTCAGTAATAGTTATATTATTTTTTTCCATAAATTCTTCCTTTTAAGAATTGTTCAACATTCATCAAACTTGTCTAATCATTCTAAATAATAAAGAAATATCAAATTAGACAGATAGAAGCTTTTGATACAGTATAAAATATAAATTTTAATTAATTTGCTTATTATGCAAAAATTTTCATAAAATTTAAAATTATAGAATGATAAAAATTTTCTCATGTGCTACCATGGCCATAGCATTTCTGGCCTAAAACTTTAATTAAAATAAGTTAAAAGTAAATGGCATCTATCAACATAATAGTTTAAAATGTTATTCTTAAAACTATAACAGTTACATATACTAGAATTTAAACAAGGCTTCTTCTATAGTTGAATACAGTGATTTGCAGTCATACCCACATTCTGGGATTCAAGTTCAAAACATGACAACTCTTAAATTTTTTTCATAATAATAAGTACAAGTTTAAGATTTCTTTTTGAGGTAATTGGACCACAGTCTACTCAGGTTTCAATAGTTAATCAGGAAATGAGTATTTAACTATTATTAGCTAGAGGGTACATTTCTCCCGTTAATGCACTGAATGTTTTTAAAAATGCTTATATGATGCTGCTTCTATCACTGATGAAAAAAATGTCATACTTCCATATGCATTAATCCCACAGTTCACCTATATGAAGAATTTCCTGATATCAATCTAATTAGCTATTTACATTTGAATTTTCTCTTTCAGTCTTTAAATACTGGAGTGACTAATTGACAAACTGTAATTTCTTTGCAAAAATTGTGATTTATTCTAATGGTAATACTTTTATGATTAAATTAATAAATTCACTGTTTATCTAAAACTTCTTATGTAAGTATACATTGACAGATCTTTTGTTTTTTTGGCACATTTTTATTTCTCTTTTCAATTTATTGGATTTAAAGAAAAGGAATATGAAGGATGGGGAGAGAAATAAGACTGCAGGCAGGGAGAAACCAAAAATATGTGATTTACAAATTTTAAATTAATTTCAAATAATTATTTTCTTATTTGTAATTGAAAAAAAAATCAGTTTGGCAATTTGGATTCTTCTTCTTTTGACTTTAGAAAATTCTATCTTCTTTTCCAAGTGAGGGAATTGGGAGGGGGGGTATATAGAACTATTGTTTTGACTTGGGATTAATAGTATTAAATACTACTATGACTAAATTTATAAATTTACTGTGTAATATAAAATCTCTTAGAATTAGTTTTCATTGAGATTTTTTTTTTTTTTTGGCTAACTTATTTTTATAAATTCGATGATGTAAATTAATTTTTTTTAAAAAGTCAAATATGAACCAAAGAAACAATATTTCCCTGCCCCATTGCCATGTTGCATGATTTTTTTTTTAAACTTATTAGAAATTAGTTTCAAAATATTCGCAGCAACCATCTGCAAGCAACTGCTTGCTTGCAAGGCGACTGCGCTGACCTCTCGGCTACAAACACTTGACAAAAAAAAAAAAAAAATTAAAAAAAATATGCCAAAAAGATAAATCTGTCAATTATAAATTAAAACAAGTTATTTGAATTAGGTAATATATGCAGTTTATCCATCTCTTCCCTCTATTCTTACATTTTAAAAAGCCAATAAGAAAAAAAATTAGACATGCTTAAAGATATCTACATTTTCAAAGCAAATCTATCAATTTCAAATCAAAAGAAGTTGTTTGGATTAAGTAACACAATACATGCAATTCAATTTTTAAAAAAAATTTAAAAACTAAATCATACAAAATTTCCAAATCAAAACAGGGGGATGTTTGAATTTAGTAATAATACATATACCGTTCACTCCCTCCCTGTCTCTCTCCTCACTTTTTAAAAAGCTAATAAGAAAAAAGAAAAATACATAATTAAGAAAAGTAGAATAAAAAAATTTCCAAATCTGACAATTACAAAAAACTTTGAAAATTTAAAGCATTCAATTTATAAGCTGATATTAGGTATACAATGATGATATGAAATACAAAAACCCCTTGAAAACATACAATTGACTTTTTTAGAAATAAAATAAAAAATAGCAAATACTACTAAAAGTTCATCAAAAAAAGGGGGGCCTGTCAATGAAAACTAATAGTAAATGGTTTTAGATTATACACTGAATTACTATTACTATGATAAATCACTATTTTTCTAAAGAAATTTTCAAATGGTTAACTAGTCACCCCAGTATTCTTTCATGGCATCAAAGCAGTGTTTAAAGAGTTAATAAAAGTCAAAAATGGAAATGTAGACAGACTAGATTGGTACCAATTTTTTTCTAATATATGTATATAATTAAATAAATTAGAATGTCTTGAATTACATGTAAACAAAGTTGACTGAGCATAATCTCCAATCACAATGCTTGAAATATTCATTGTTATATGATATGATGACTGTGTAATGAATGTTTCAAGCACTGTGATTAGAGCTTAATTGAACCTTTGTTTATATATTCAGGCATAAAAATATATTTGTTATATTTAAAAAATTGATACATTCATGGCAGCAAGTGATAGTTATTACTAAAAAAAAGCCTCATTATATAGATTTTTTTTAAAATTATGATTTAGAGAAAAATAATACAAAAGTGAACAAAACAAAAAGATAAGCAAAAACAAAGATAATTGGGTGCTGATATAGTACGCGCTCGGCGGCCATTTTGAATTTGAAAACACCCAAAAACACTGCTGGCACATGCAAGCGATAAATGACATCAACTAGAAACACTGTTTTCAAAAAAGTAAATTGCCTAAGGCACTACAATTAAAAAAGGGTTGTATGAAGGGTGTACACTTAAAAAAAGTGCGGGAAAATGTCACATTAAATAGCCTAAGGTGCTACTATAAAAAAAAGTGTGGGAAAAGAAAAAGAAGTGAACATTGAAAATTAAAAAATCCTTTAAGATAAGCCAAAAATGCTAATTTATATATATAGTCATAATCAAACATTGCAATAGTAAATCTTAAACAATTAACCTATGTTAAGGCATTTTAAAAAAAAAATCGTAAATGATATTTACAAAAACCTGTTAAAATATAGTGATCATTAGAAAAATAATAAATGCTATTTTAAAAAGCTCAGTCCGGTCTATCAAGGCTATATACTAAATCAGTATTATAATTTTAAAAAACAATATTTAAAAACTATAATGCTATAAATCAAACATTGGGTTGTAACATCACATTAAATAGCCACATATTGCATCACATTATTTTTAAGTCTATAGTTAACAAATGAGCTATATGCAAATAAATTACATCTCTGTGGGACAATAAATATAACAAGACAGCATCACTAGAGTGCATAAAGAATGTAAACATCACTGGTGTACATAAAAAATATAAAATGAAGAGGTGAAACTCATTTTATCATTGATACAGACAGTGGCCCATAATTTCTAGTTTTAGATAGACAAGAAGCTATGATGACAAATGCATATCCACTTTCTGGAATTTATTTTTTTTTTTTTGTATCTTTTATTAAGGTGAATCTTTTTCTTATAGATGCCTTGAGGTTTGTTAACTTTTGGGGTACAAGATAAAAATGAAGAATTCTTATGTGACTAGTTTTGGAGATTCTGAAGGTATGGATTACCTCTGATAAGAAGTATTTTATATGATTTGAATGAGAATTTTGTGAGAAATACATAGAAATTATCAATAAAGATGTAATTTAAACTTAATTGATGATAAATTAGAAATTATGAACAAACAATAAAATAATAATTATTTCGGATATTGAAATTTCTTTTTTCGCCTTATTTTTTTTTATGGTAATCACTATTTATCTTAGCCGTATTGTTTTCCTTAGGTTTTCTAGTTTCTATCAATGTAAAACTTTTTGCTCTAACATTATTAAAACTGAAGTTATTGTGTAAATTGGGTCTCAAGTCAATTTTTTAAAAATTCAATATGGTGACAAAGACCTTAAACTAGTTTTAAATCAAAAAAAATAAAATAAAATAAAATAAATTATACATAATCATGACTCATTTGCATATTTTATTAGTTAACAACATTACATAAATGATTTATAACTTATGTTGGCCATGAATATGAGGGAAAACCTCGAAAGCGCTCGGCCCATTTAATTGTTTTTGGTTTTTGCAGCTTCTTCGTCAGTGGGTAAATCGCTTTTATATACTACCGTTTATAAATGTAAATTATTCTGGTAGGAACTTTTCAAAATATTTTGAATTTGGTGTAAAATTCAAAGAATTTTATAAATAATTTATAAAATTCTTGAAATTTTACACCTGATTCAAAACAATCAAAAACAAAATACCAGGTTTTTTTGGTTCAGTATTTCGGTATTGAATTTTCTTCGACAATACCAGGATCCTGGTATCGGTAGTACCAATATTAAAAACCCTAATTACTAATTACCTTAGAAGTTGCTACATATATATTCTCAAAATATTTTCATCCTAGTTGGATATTTATTTACTGATGAATATTGGATAGTTAGCTACATTGGTTATGAATCAATTATCTAAAAAAAATTCTTAAGTTTGATTGTAACCTGTAAAAATTTTCATAATTTTATATGGCCAGAAGTCAGACCGAAAAAAAACTGATTATAAAGATTTCAAAAGAAAAAAATGATTTAGAGAAAAATAATATAAAAGTGAACAAAACAAAAAGATGAGCAAAAACAAAGATAATTGTCTGCTTCATAATTACTATTGGTATTGTTTTCATTAGAAAATTGTGAAATAGTTCTTAAATAACCCATTATAACTCGATGGCCTCTCTATCAATTTACCAAGAAAGAACAAAAAAGAGGGCATTATTAACTATGCTTAGCAATTGCTATATATATTTAAAATATTTTCATCATAGTTGGATATCTATTTACTGATGAATATTGGATAGTTAGCTAGACTGGCTATGGATGAATTGAGAATTCCACGTGCGTGCAGTCATTATTACATCTGATTGGCTGTCACATAAGCATTTTAAGGCGCTTCCGTCAAAAGTATCTATTAGCGCTTGATAAATTTATATACTTAAGTTTGATTGTAACCTGTAATAAAGATTTTCAAATTTTATAAAGCCGGAATCCAACCGAAATTAAAGGCATAGCAGAAGGATTTGCTATTTTATTGTGAAGAAAATATATTTAAATACAGAATTTATTAATACATTTTTGAACATTTTAGCTTCAGTGATTAAGTTCACATTCAATCATCTCATATCTACATAAATTGTCAATACAAAAGATCATGTATAAATTTAACCAAAGACACAACATAAATTGGAGAAAGCTTCCACCATAATACATATGAATAATGTAACTATACAGTTAGTAACTGCAAATATAACTAAGAACAAAACATAGACTGTGAAGTCTAACAATATCAAGAGAATAAATTCTTAATCTTATATTAATATTAATTTATAGTTCTTGAGATTTGCCCCTTGTTAATTAACGTAAAGAATTTCAAAAAATATAAAAATTTACTAATTCATGAATATTTCTTTTTTTCATTCCTTCAATCAAACTCCAACTTTAAATTACAAAATATTAAGAGTTCTGACCACGTAGTGCAAGAGTTTTAAATAATGTATTTTAATTTTAAAACTAAAAGACTTTCCATGTTTAACTTTTCTAAAATAGCCCAGATGCATAAATACAATTAAGAAAAGAAAAAAGAGAAAAGATGACTTTAAACACTGGTGAACTTTTAAAAAGAGTAAAACTGCCAAAGAAAAAATATTATTTGAATTCACATTCAGACATCTTCATATATATATTGACTATTTTTAGAAAATACAAGTTTAACAAAAATGATCTATTATCCAATTCAGGTTAACCCTTTACTAAAGGCATTTTATAAACAACATATCGTCATCATTAAACAAGTATGGTCATTATAACCCCAGAAAATAAATAAGTATTAAAACAAAAAATAAAAAACTAGAGTAAAAAAAAAAAGAATTGTTTTAGGAATTGCTACATGGTCCCATTATCACAATTAGATGAGATAGTATGAAAGACTCAATGATGAGCAATTGCAATAATCTGATTAAAAAAAAAAACAAAGTAAAGAAGAAACTAGAGAGAGAATAAAATTAATTCAGTTATAAAATGTTAACAAAAATGTATTAGTAAGGAAAAATTAAAATGAAGTTATCAAAGCATCACATTATACCAATCTTTTTGACTCAAATTAATGATAACACACATCTGAATCAATTTTAAAAACTTTTAAATCAACTTAAAACATATATTTTAAACACCAGCATCATAAATTTTTTGACATGATATATACATTCTAAGTATGCAGAGAATAATATTTGAAGATTTTTTCTGAGTGGATAGCTTTGTAATGACTAACACAATTTTCAAGTCAGAATATAAAAGCAACACATTGTTATATATTATACCCTCATAGTGTGCTTATTGACTTAAAAAAAACATCTTGTTTTATAACTGTTTGAAATGGCAATCTCTTTGACAACTTGTATAATCAGTCATAAATGAAATATACAAATGGAATGACGACTTATCAATCCACATTTTGTAAAGCAGAAAATAATTTTTAAAAAGTTTTTAAATGCTATGGGTGTAATTATGCTAGTAACAATGGCATCTATAAATTTCATTATTAGAGAAGAAGAATCTACATTGTGGTGGGGAGGGTGGGTGAAAGGTAAACTGATAATTATATTTAAAAAAATAATTATCATTCCAAATTTTTATGTTAGCTCAACAACTTGTACAAACTAAAAATTGCTAGTTTGCTTGCATTTTCAAAGGTCCTTTATTTATAAAATTAAAAAAAAGAATCCATGAACATATTATAAATAATCGATAAATTTTATTAGCACAATGTTAAATTGTAATTGAAGATAATCATTCCTCATCTCTAGTGCCATGCTATAATATTAAACAGTGATGTTAATATAAGTGCATTTGAGTTTGACAATAAGATGGTAGTTCTTATTTTCTACTTCTTCTTTTCCTATGTATTGATTTCTATTATAACATATCATACCATTTACACCTTTTTATACACTTTATCAATACTTTTATTTGTATTATACTAACAGTTTCGACTGTCCTGCGAGTTGGGTTTTGGTAATAGAATCAACAAGAACTGATGATGACTGCAGGACAGTCGAAACTGTTAATGTAATACAAATAAAAGTATTGATAAAGTGTATAAAAAGGTGTAAATGGTATGATAGTTCTTATTTTCTCGAAGTCTTTATCTTGTAGCTGAAGTGAGAGTATCCTTACAGTTAGCATACATTATAGACACCATTAGTGAGACGAATGATTATCTTCTATATAATTAGAATATTTTATTAATGGGTTGATTTATAAAAATGACAAATTAAAGGTTTTTAACTGCCAAAGACAACTTAGTTATTTAAAGATTAATTAACAATAAAAAATAAATCATTAAGTTCAGAATGAGTAGAATTGTGATTTCCCACTTCTAATGATGACTTGGAGCATATTATAACTACTTTTACTAGAATGTATGAAAATACAATCTCTTCCACTAGCAGGGAATGTCCGGCTACCATATGACTTGGAAAAATTTCCCAACATTCACCTTCCAACACTCAAACTTCAAGTCGTAGTCACAGTAATTAAGGGTGCTGGTTCAATACATCATATGCACATGCATTTAATGCACCAAAATAAGATAACTGTTTCATTATTTAATAACCATGCAATAAATTTAAGATTCTACTATTAAATATGTCATATACTGTGTTTCCCTGAAAATAAGACCTAACCAGAAAATAAGCCCTAGCGTGATTTTTCAGGATGTTGATAATATAAACCCTATCCCAAATATAATATCTAGTTAAGATTGTCAGCCTGATAGACGAATATCATTCATCTGTTGAAACACACAGACATACTGAATTATAAAGTAATGAATATATCATTCAAAATGTTTATATACATATATTACAACTGGCATAAGAAAAATAATATTTTGAATGAATGAATGAATGAATGAATGAATGAATGAATGGGTGGATGGATCAATGAATGAATGAATGAATGAATGAATGAATGAATGAATGAATGAATGAATGAATGAATGAATGAATATTTTTGTACTTGAATAAATGTTACTCAAAGTTATTTTACTGGCAGATTCCTAACTAATTATTTTAATAAACTTGCAAACACAATTTTTCTTTTCATTTTTCATCTGACATCCAACAGTATATATTGTAAATAAATCAACATTGATATCTGAAAAGGCTGAAACTAATTACTAGTGGGCAATCTCAGTTCACAAATTAATCAAGCCAGTTTAACATTTCATATATTATTTTAAATTAAAATTACTAATTTCAACAACACATAATTAACTTTTAATATTCTTATATGTAACAAGAACATTCTGTGATATGATTATAATCCTGAACATGCCATATTCAAGCAATAGTAAAAGTTATTTACACATTAATATTGAATGAATATAAATTTTTGTACTTAAAATAAAGGTAGATTTTTGTATTTGAATAAATATATATCTTTGTACATGAAATAAATAACACATCCCCTGAAAATAAGCCCTACGTTGTCATTTGGAGCAAAAATATAAGACTGGATCTTATTTTGGGGGGAACATGGGCTTGGAAAAATCAACTGCTGTTCAAGAACAGTTTGATTAGATAAAGTACAACAGTTCCATTCAATGTGCAAAAGTGTTTTCATTGTTAGTAACATTATCCACATCTTACCTAAAAATCTAGTGAAAAACCAGCAGCCCTATATCTAGTTGTAACTATCACTGAACTAATAACCCACACTAAAAAAAAAATATTTATAAAAAAAAAATTTCACAAATTAATCAAACATTATTTGATCATAGCTTGTTGAACCTTTCTGCAGCAACAGCCTATCATGAATAAGTTAGGAATTCGAAAAACAGAATCAAGCTTTATATACAGCATTGCAAAAAATATGAATTATAAATAATAACTTAAAGAAGTGAGGGGGGGGGGTCTAACTTTTTAAAATTTTGAAAAACAATGAATTACAATTTCATTTGTGTAACATTTTCCATCATCATCATCATCAGCCATTATCAATCCACTGCAGGATGAAGGTCTCTCTCCAAGTTCAATCCATCTTTTCCGATCTTTAGCTTCTCTTCTTCACATCACCCCTGCACACTTTCTTATTTCATCCATCCATTTCACATGTGGTCTCTTTCTGGGTCTTTTACAATTTCTTGGAATCCAGTTTAAAAATTTCAATTGTCCATCTATCATCATCTCTTCTAACAATATGTTTGCCACCATACATGATCTAAAATATGAAATATTTTCTGAAGATTTTTTTGCCTCTGGATTGTAAAGTCACAAGTGCTTGCCACCTATAAAATGGATGAATGCATTTAATTCACTAGTGGGATTTTTTCAAAGAATATCTAGGTAATTCCAGAATTGTTTTCATATAGCTGACCCAAAAGCCAACTTGGTTGAGTATTTAAGTAATAACCAGTACATAAATATTCAACTATACTTAGAGGTTTAGGACTAATCTCAAATGACATTATTAAAAGTGAATTGATCCTAAAAAAAATACGATTTTATAAAGAATACTAATGAGGGAGGTCTTGTAGAATTACAATATCATTTGCCTTCACACTTTTTTTTTTTTAAATTAAAAATAAAATTCAAATTACAAAAAGCAAAGTTTTATAACCATACTGATTTTAGCAATTTATTTTAAAAACTTTTTCAGCTGTACAATTAAATAAATGTTTGCTTTAATTAATAATAAAAATACAGTATTATTTCTACAAAAATATATTTTTATATCAATCACTTAAAATCATTTAAACTTCATTTCAAATAACCATTAATCTTCAATCACAGTATTAATTGTCAGAATTTGCCATCAGTTTCTGTAATATAGTCAGTAAACATTTCACGATGTTAATGAATAATTAATTTAATTCCAGTTCGATCATTATTATTCATGTTCCTAACACTTCAGCAGCCGACATTGTAAATATTATATTGTTAACATTAATATTAATTATATTTACAAATAGTAAAAACTTTTACAAGACAGCAAAATTTTTAAAATCTTTTATATTTCAATTTCCAAAATAACAGTTTCAATTATTCACAATTAAAAAAAATAATAATTAATAAAAAAGGAATTGTATATCTTCTATATTTTAACTGCTTAATTCAATGTGCATATAAAGTATGTATACACACGCCTATAGTTGTGTGTATTAAAAACTTATATAATACAATTCACTATTATTCATAAATAACAACATATAAGTAACTGAACCACAAATTCAGAGAGACAAAGTTGGAAGTTTAAAACCTTAGATTTGTTTACCAGTAATAATTTAAAACTAAATTTTACTATTATGGGGAGATAGCTGTTTACATACGTTTATTACATGCTTTCTTCTTCTATTTCCTTATATATTGGAGCGTTCATTGATCAACAAACTCCCTGACTTTGTATCTTTAATATTTTGATTGTTGTTCACTTAAAATATAATAGCCTCTGTGTAAACAAACTTTTTGTACAAAGGTATATCTGATTTATTTGCTTTCAAAATGGCTTCATTATCTTTTACAGAACTTGAATTATAGTATAATTCCATAATTTCTGCAGAGCTAGTGGGTTATTCTAAATGAGTAAGAATTACTGATTTAAACTATTCAAAAATCGTATTCTAAGTGATAAGGGTTATATATATATATATATATATACAGATTATGATGTAGTAACTTATAAATCTAGCATATACATCTCTGAAAAGTATATTCAGGAGTGGTGCAAAGTTTGTAAATAATACAAATTCAGACCCCAATAGTGTGATAAGCTGAGCATACACCACAATGTTAAGGATACTTTTTCCTTCCTGCAGCATTATCACTTTTAAGCTGACTTTTTTTTTAAGTATTCCAATAATTTACAACTTAATATCAATTTATTTAATTTATAAGCACAATGTGATAAACATTAAAATGTATTCATTAACATCAATCTATTGAACAAACATTTTTTCCACATGGTCAACATTTAATTGGTTATAATATCAAATCTTTTAGAACAAAATATGAATGTAGCAAATCAATGTATAGATTAGATACTGATCTGTATTATACAATTCTCATCAATACAAATCAAGAACTAAATATAAACAGATGTTACTATTTGAATTTGAACTTAATTTTGTCAAAATAAAAATAAAAATTTCGTGAATGAAATAATTTAATGGCAGTAATTTCTGGAAAATATAATTTTTTCTACTATACAATAAAATTAAAAAATATTTAACTGTTACTAATTTAAAAACAATAAAAACTGACTTTGAGTGGAGTAGTAAAAAGTACACCACAGAAATATTATTCGTTACTGGATAATCTCTAGACTAATGAATGAGTAATAAAAATTATTATTATACTTTCATCAAGTGTTTGTGTCCAAGTTGTGAGAGTAACAAGTTTGAAACATCAATTAAACTGTAGTAGTTTTCTATGCTATAAAGACTGAACAATGATAAAGATATGTGTAAAACATTGTGGTCCGGGCCAACTGATGAGTGCTGTTTCAACATGAAATGTGCATCTTGGGAATCAGTTATTTTTCGCAGGTCTTTGGTCATATTTTTATGATTTTATCCTTCCACAAGGTGTTAAAAGCAGATAGAAAACAGTCCCTATCTTACGTGAAAGTGGTGTAGTGAAAAATATATTACAGAAATATTATTCATTATTAGATAATCTCTAGCCTAATGAATGACTAATAAAAATTATTTTAAAAAACTGACTTTTTTAATATTTTTATAAGCAACAATGATTTGTTATTTTTAATTATTAGTTTTTTCATTTTTAAAATACACTAAAACATCAAGGTGTTTACTATATTTGTTTTTGAGTAAAAATATGGTAAATGTACTTTTCATAAAATTTAGGCAGCCAGCCATAAGTTTCACATTTCATTATTTTTATGTTGTTTTCTTTGCTAAAACGATGTATTTTTTTCTAAAACACTTTCATTTAATATACTTCTCATCATAAATTTACTTTCAATGCAAAATATGAATAAGACCAATTCATTTTACATTTAGCCTCATATTTGCATTTCATTTCTTATGGATTGCTCTCATTTGACACATTTATTGATGTCACTTTCATATGATTTTTTTTTATTATTGCTTTGTTTGAGAATGCATTTTAAAACAAAATCGATATTTACTTATATGGAATACTTTTTTTAGTATATTTATTTCCATCAATTAATTACTTACAGAATATTTTTGAATTGTTTTGTTTGTAAAAAGGCTGCTTAATAAATTCAATAATAACTGTGTACATTTTATTTCCGTGGATTACTTTTATAATGAATTCTCATATGTAGTACTATATTTGAAATACAGGCACTCTTCATATACCTGGAGCCTAATTGTAAATATAGGAATTTGAACTCAGACTTTCAAGTACCCATCAACTATCCACACTATCTCATACCACTGATACACATGACATGTAGAAAAGATAAATAATCACCAATAATCGTATTTCATGCTAAACCAGCACTCATCAGTTAATCCAGATTATCATCTCGCACACACATATATAATCAGTGTTTGGTTTATATTAAGATAGCAAATCTTCATATTTTATCCATACCACTGAAAATCTGATGATGAAAAGCCCAAATCCTAATCTGATGCCAATATTCTACTATTCTGTAATATAATTTATCTGTCAGAACAATAAGATAGTTTTAATTATTCATAAACAAGCTTTAGAATGCCCAAAAAACATAAAACAACTTCATTAATTTCATTTTTAAATAAAAGCAAAGTGGTTTGTTAATTTTACAAGCCATTGTAAAGAGGTTTTAACTTAAAAGTGAATGTTTGATCAGTATTACAATTGGTTACATTAATTAGAATCTATGTTTAAAACAACTATCATAAGAAAATTATAATAGGCAAAAAACACATTAATTGAAAACTCAAATGTTTCATTACTGCAAAATAGTTGCTTTGATAGTTTAATTTTCATTCAATACAATAATATTAATAATGATGTAATTTCTTCGAGTCCATATGTTTATAAGGTAGTAAATAATTTGGATAAATCCATTATAATTTAAAGCAACAGATGATGGCAAAAAACTAATGGTCCTGAATCAATTCTCAGCTGAGCAAAATAAAATAAATATTGCAGTTAAATCAACTGGATAAATGAACTATGATTTCCTGAACTGATCATGTGATTATTATTATTATTCTAATATCATTTTAAAAAATGTAAGAACTAATTTATAAATAAAACTTTTTATTTACATGACCAACTATGGCTGTGCAAATATTACCCAACCACCATCAACTTTTTTTTTTTAATTTATAATAAAAACTTTATTAATAACATAAATATTTACAATTTATACAAGTAATTAAACAAATGATAACCAAAACACAAAGAATTTGAAATATTTTACTATTAAGACAAAAAGGTTCCAGGCCATTAAACAGTTAACTCCAACTCAAGGAGGTTGACCTGTAACAATGTAATAGAAGGAGACTCTTAAAACATCAAGCAAATGCAATTCAAAAGAGTGAAGCATGTAACAAAATGTTTGATTAGCTTAAGGAATAAGCCACCCAGTAGAATTCTAACTTTTACTCAAAACAAATGTTTATCCAATAATCTCACATATAGTTATTCAGAGCCACCCCAAATCCGAGTCATCATTTTCCTAGGCAAGTATCTCTGATATTGATTGAAATAAGTTTCTCAATCACTATAGTTTTCTCAGCCAATTGAATTTCTTGTTATCACACATCAGAGTACATCTTATATACCATATTGTCTTAAGGGTATGCACAGTTACCATTGAATTATGGGGGGGGGGTAAATTTCTCAAAGTATTGACTAAATAGAAGTTTTATGTTGATGATTGGTCTGTGGAACACTCTAGCTCTTATCTGTCCAAATGCTGAACATTTTTCGAATAAATGCTGGAAAGTTTCATCACCAGATTTGCATAGTAGACAGATCGGATCCAAGTTCATATGTAGCCTTTCATTTAGAACCTTACCTGTTGGAAACAAGCCATTTATCAGTTTGAAAACAAATTTCAAGTAGGATTGGGGTGCATATATAGAGTGGAACTTTTTCAACACTTTTGTTTTTGATTTATCCAACCATGCATTGTCATGACTTTTAAAATGATTCATTAAGTCTTTATATTTAATACCTTCCAAACTGGACACATTTAGATCATCCTGGAGATCCCTATAGGCAATGAACAGGTCAGTTATAAAAGATCTTCCCTTACATTCAATTTCATTAAAGGAGCTAGCATGATCAACAAAAGGTCCAAGAAATTGACTTTTAAATAAGTTAATAAATGTACTTGCCTTGATGTTAAGATATATATATAGCCCTGGATTAATCAGGCCAAGACCTCCATTTTCTATTGGCATTTGCAAGGTTGATATTAGGACCATCAACTTTTTAATCTGGATTAGTAAATTCTCAGTCATGTGTTTTTATTATGATTTAGTTCAGCAGTAAAAGTTTGGTGAGTAAAAGAATATTCAGCAAGGGGAAAAAAATGAACAAAAAAATAGAGAAAAAAAATTTGTTGGACCAAATGAAAGGTGTTCAACTCGTAATCAAGAAATGATACCAGAAACAAAATGCAACAATTCAAAGGATGTGCTAAGGCTAAAAGAATTCAGAAAATATCCCTGAAATAAATAAGAACATTTAATTTCATCTGCTTATTACTATTACTATTATTATTACAAGAGTAGATAGATCTCTTTGCCTATTCTAGAATCGTTTTACAAGTTTGAGTGAACAATGGACATTGAAGACATAAAGCTATCTATAAAAACCTCAAGATTAGGATTTTAAAAAACTAATATATCTGGCAGTCATCTTTTACTCCTTTATATTTTTTTTCCTGAAATCCTAAAAACTCTAACCCAAGCTAACTTAAATACATAATTTTATAGATCAGACACCAGGGTCAGTTTCATAAGTTTCAGTTGTAAATCCTATTCTTCATTGACAAGAGGAAACAATCAGAAACTGCTCTGAAGATGTGTTTCATAGCACTAAATCACATGGCAATCATCGATTAGCTCTAGATTAAGGTAAAGAGATTTGCTATTGGAAACCTATAGGTAAGCATATATATAATTGAGGTAAAACTCTCCATACAATAGTCTACCAAGTGCAAGTGCCACCCAGTGCAAGCCCAAGTAATCAATGGATGCAAGGTTTGTGCATAAAATCCCTATTTAGTGCTTACTTATCAAATATCTCCAGACTAGTTACTAGTTTGTGACTTTCATCAGTGAAAAGTCTTGGATTTGAGAGCACTGTACCTAGATCCTAGGATTTAATGCAACCCTTCTACCTTTTACCTTTTTAGTTAATTATAAAGTTATAAGTTCAAAATTAAAACACAATTTCTTATCAATTCAAGCTCATTTGCTTATATAGTCATATATATATGAACCCAGTTCAGCATCTACACGTTTTGGTGTCTTTGGTTCTTTAATAACCACAATCACCATCATCCTAATAGCATATAATAAAATCTTGTGTCACTGTTGATATTATTAATTACTATTTTATGACTCCCTGCACAAGACTCTTCTTACTTAGAATTATTTATCTTTTATAGTTTCATGTATAAAAAATACCTATTATTGTAGCCAAATAAATAAATTATAACTATTACTACTAGTATTTGTAAATCTCTACTTGATCATATATTTATCAGCCTTAATCAATATTTTAATTATAAGTCATGCTTATCAGATATAGCCTATAAATTATTCTGCAATTTTTTCAAAATTGGTTTTATCTTATATTAATCCAATTTATCTATCCATGTTATATTTTAGTTTGAATAATTTATTACCCAATGACAACTGGGATAATGTTTTTGTCTTGAATAATATAAGCATGGACTTTTTACAATTTCAAAATATGTGCAATTCTTTAATCGCAAAGAAAACGATGATATTAAATTGGTAAGCAAAAATGGGATGTATTAATTATAGATAATAAATCAATTGATTAAAAAAAATTAATTTGAAAAAAGTATATAAAATATTCTGGTAATAATTTGATCCATTTAAAGTGGTTAATAAGGAAGTTAAGTCTGATAATTTAAAAAAATCTACAATTACATTATTACGTGGAATTCCTACGTAATAAAAATATATTTCCGAGATGAAAAACATATCAATTCATTGATTTAAAAAAACTAAATCCCTAATCAAAACGATTTTAATAAATAATAATTTATTATAAGTTAATAGCAATAAAAAATGTTTTTTTGTTGTTGTTGCTGTTAAACTTTTATTTCTGATCCTTTCTTTTGTTTAGAAATTTCTGATACTCAGTTGTCTCATTTGATTTGATTAGTTTAAAAACTATGTTTTTCCTGGTTTGGATAATTTAATTTCAAAAATTCTCTAAGATAATGTTTTGATTCTACTTGATTTAGTTAATTTTTTTATTGATTGCTGGCCTACTTTTTGAGTTTTGAAAATTAGTGTAATAATACTGATTAATAAAAGGGGTGAATAATTATCATTCAATTATAAGCCTATTCAATTATTTCTATTTGAGATGACAATCATATCATTTGAGATGACAATCATATCATAGTTGAAAATACATAAGGTGATTTCTGTTTGCCAATATGGTTTTGTTCTTATAAAGAGTACCTCGGATGGTCTTTATTATCATACACATTTCACATCTTCATACATAATACTCATAAGATTGCTGCATATGTGTATTCATCGTGCAATCCATCTTCAGTATTTATATCCTTATGGATCATAATGTTTAGCAAGCTACCAAAATTCATGGTCTCATATTGATCAATCATGGAGTTCTACAGTAATCTGTATTTGGCTTATAGTTTTGATTACATAATTAATATTTTTTTGCTTTGCCTTTGGATTCTATGATTTATGACTTAGTTGATATTACTCTGTCCTATGATGCTGTTTCGCATAGTTTTGTTAAGAAAGTGGTTAATAAAAATGTTGATTTTGAATACTAATTAGTGGTACTTATGTATTAGTCTGGTGGTGGTGAAAGTCACCAGCACAAACAAATGTGAATATAAAACCTGAATTAAACATATTTACAGTCTTCTAAAAAAGCAATAAATTAATTTTGTAAGTGAATATTAGATAACATTCTGATGAGGAGAAAGTTATTAGTCAAAATGTGGTTTTGCTACTAATTTTATGATTTAAATTATGCTGTGATGTCATAAAAGAATGCTGGCATGAGTAATCAATGATAATGTGTATTCGAGATTTATCTTTAATTCTTTCCAAAGTGAATAGGCATAGTATCTCCCCCCAAATTAAATGATTAAAATTTGACACTTTACATACACAGTTCAGACAAACAATGGTGCTGTTTTGTTCAGGATTATCAAAAGAAAGTAGCCATTTGTAGCAGAACATGGTTCGAGGTAAGAAACTTGTCTGCTGCCACAGTCATGCTAAAAACCAACATTTTATAATTGCACAGTTGAATGTATGTATTTTTTTTGTTTGGTTGGTTACCACTTAGAATAAATGTAGATTGTTAAAAATTTACTTGTTGGAAGATTATTCCTCACAAAAAACGTAAATGCATGTTTTCCACTAAATAAAGTTATACATGGTCATTTTTCAAAACAAATAATCTTTATAAGGTTTCATGATGGGGGATAATTTCTCGCAAACAGTGTAAATAGGTTTGTAGACTTTTGTATCATTTCCTGTGAATAAAGTTATAGGTAGTCATTTTTCCAAATCTTTAACTGATTGATTAAGTTTGTCAGAAGTTCTCATGTAGACATTATTTTCCGAAAAAACATGATTTGAAACTTATTGCCCGAATAATACGTATGTGAAATCTCACTGCCAGACTAATATGTAAGTACCTAATTAGTTTGTGCTAAATTGTTTAATAATTCATCATAATAAAATGAAGATTTTTTTTAGTACGAGTATACTTCATACTTTATATTTGCTTCAAATTCTATTTCCTAAAAAAAAAAAAAAAAAAAGGATTAATTACAATAGCATTTGTACTTGCAATTAGTCAAATCCTGTTGTTTATCTGTGTTCTTAATAATGTAGATTATTTGTTTCAGTATTCAGTTAAATCTTTGCATAGATCTGTTTTGTTGATTGTGTTGCTCATTATTGAAGTGTATTGTTTTATAATACCTTTACTTGGAATGATTGGGTTATATTTTGCAAAATTTATATTAAGGGCTTTATTTTTGGTGGCTTAGATTGACTTCTATGATTTCTATAATTCTTATATATTGTCTGTTGATAGTCTTTGTATAAATAGTGATTACTGGTATGTATTCTTATTTTAAAAGTTTTTAACTTTTTTTAAAGTTGTACATTACATATATTTGGTTATTGTATTTATTAATATTCAATTACAAGATTGTATATATACTGTATATCATTGTTCATTTTTATATTCTAAAATTTTCATTGTAAATATATATTTAGCCAAAAACTTTCAGTATCAGCTTTGAATCTGGACTGTAAATCGTAAATAGTTTAATTACAATTTGGCAGGGACTACATCACTTCCTATATTTAAAAAATGTTTGCATCTTTAGTTATACTTAAATAATGTTTGCATCTTTAGTTATCCTTTTATATGTAACTTTTTATGTATGCTGTTGTTTTTATATTTTAACATTTTAAATACGACTGTAGAATATATAATTAAGCTAAGTGTAATTAGAGAGGATTTGAACTCATTTTCAAACTCTCTTTAATCATCCACTCCATCTTATTCAACCAATGCACATAACCACATAGATGAGAAAAATTAAATGATCTCCAATATATGTATTTCATACTGAACCAGCACTCATCAGCTGGCCTGAATCATCTTCTACACACACATATATAATCAATGCTCAGTTTTTATTAAGATAGCAAATCTTCAAACTTTAATGGACAGACTTCAATCTTCTCCACCCTCCAATTGTTTAGCCATCCATATTATTGAAAATCTGATAAAGGCATGTTCAAAGCCATTGTTTGCCAATTTTTCTGTCATAGCCAAAGCCCTTGTTTGCCATCATCAGATTTTCAATGATTTTTTTAACATGGCTATGACAACAAAATTGGAAAATAAGGTATTTGAACATGCCATCATCAGATTTTCAATAATATGGATGACTGAAGAGTTGTAGAATGGAGAATATTGAAGTCTATCCATTAAAGTTTGAAAATTTGCTAAACTGAGCACTGATTATAAGTGATATATAAGTGTGAGACATGATGATCTGTATCAACTAATGAATGCTTGTTCATCATGAAATACATACATTAGAGATCATTCATTTTTTTATATGTATGTGGTCATGTATATAAGTTGTATAAGATGAAATGGATGACTGATGGGAACTTGAAAGTCTGGATTCAAATCCCCTAATTAACATTTATAAATTTGCTAATTTGTATTCTTTGTTTTTCTTCTACTGGTTTGTTGTTGTTGTTGTTGTCATCATAGTTGCTGCCATTATCATCAATGTTGTTGTTATTAGTATTATTATTATAAGGATGATGATGCCAAATATCTGGCATTCACCTATTTCATTTTTCAGGATCCTTCACAATAAATCTATTACTGTAATAATGAAATTCAACCACTTTATAGCTGATACTCTTCTTTCATTCTAGCATGAGCATTATAAATTTTTCTAAAGATATTTATTAACCTGTGCGGTTTCTTACAGACGAATAGTAGTGAACTCAAAAGTTAAAATTCCTTAATAAATATAGTATTCAAATATCATATTTATGTCTCCAATAACTAACCATATCGTCTTGCATTGGTGGTCGAGAGGTCAGCGTGACTGCCTTGCAGGCAGTTGCCCGGGTTGCGGGTTCGCGTCCGGCCGATGCTATGACACTTAAAAATAATAATAATAATAACTAACCATATCGCTATGTTTGTTTATAAATATCTTTATTAAAATATTTTAGTCAAGCGTTGTTAGCCGAGAGGTCATCGCAACCGCCTTGCAAGCATGTAGTTGGTTGCAGACGTTTGTGGGTTCGCGTCTCGGCCGTTGCTATGACATATGGAAAATATTTTAAAAACATTTTTATTTGGTAGCAATCCTTTTTCATTCATAAATCTATAAACTAGATCAGTACTGAAAGTATCCACAGAATATAATCAAATCGATCGATGATTTATATTCAAAAGATGGAAAAATATCTACAGCATTAAAATAACAATTAACTTTTATAATCCCTTGCTCAAATTTCTGAAAATTCTTTTATAATAAATTACATTTGGAGGACTTTTTAATTAGGAATATCTTTCCCTTAGGCTAAAACAAGCAATATGAGGCAAATATCAAAATTAAACAAAATACAGAATGAATTGTTATTGATCAAGTCAAAGGATACTATATTTTTTAAAAAATAAATTCATTTCAATTACAGAATTAATTTTTAGATTTTCATTCCGAGGTAATCCAACCAAAGGGCAAATATTTAATAATTTGCTTTTATTTTTTACAAATTAAAAGATGAGACGGGAGAGGGATATCGAATCTCAAAGATATAATATTAAGTAAAATATTCCAATTAAGTTATCAACATTAATATGTATAAAAAGATGTTTGTAAATAAAACTATCAGCGTTTTGCCAAGAAAATGTACATGACTGCAGATATGTAAATATGTGCATATATATGTATATTTAGTTGTATGCATATATGCAGTATTAATAAATTTGAATGACTTCTTTAAAGAGAAACAATTTAAGATTCAAATCTAAGCGAAAATTTTTTTCAAGTAGATGAGAATTTCCAGGTTCTTTTTTGAATAGCCCATCCATAGATATAGCCCAACAATTATTGTTCAGTAAATGAATAACGGCTGCAGATAGGAATTTGCTATTGACTAAAAGAAGACCCTTTAACACCTCTTTAAGATCCTAAGGAACCAAGCAAGGCAAAATCCAAATATCCAATCCATATATTTTTGACCATGCAGCTGCTACTGCTATATAATTATTCATATAATGTAAAAATATGGATGTGCTGCTCATCAAAAAGCATCAGCAATTATGATGAGTTTATTGACTTTTCCTCTGCAGTTACGATCAAGAAACAAGTATTTCTTCCTAGTAGCCTGATAGATTTCAATTGAAATATAACAATTTAATTTTCTTAAAGAGAGAATGAATATGTGTGAAAATGATTTTGTTTTAATAGATATTTTCACAATAAATAATAGATAAAACTAAATTATGGCTCTTATTCTCAGGAGGATTTACCTCCCCCCCCCATGGCAGATAGTGGCTGGAGGGGGGTGCTAAGGATTCTGATTGCGGATTCCAAACTGCAATTTGATAGTCTTATATTTAGGTTGTTATAATTGCAGATTACTTTCCAGTAAAGAAAATTGCAAAGAATTGTTGATAGAAATGAGAGAGCACACAGACATGTGGAATTTGCAGAAAGGGGAGGACTTGTATGTTATGAACGAAAAAAATTCTACACAGAAATGGATATGGAAGCATGCAAATGAAAATACAGTGAAACTGAATTATTTCTAGATTGAAATGTTTTTAATAGATTCAACATAGGAAATGAATACCCATTAGTGAGATATACAATACCTATTAACATTTACTAAGGCAATAAACCTAAAGCATGTGCAGTTGAAAATACAAAGGTAGGGACCTCTACAGGTCTTAACCACAAGCTTATGCATTGGAAGCTTGTGATTAAGACCTATAGAGGTCCCTACCTTTGCATTTTCAACTGCACATGATTTAGATTTATTGCCTTAGCAGCGGTCCCCAACCTTTTTGCACTTAAGAGCACATTCTATAATACCGGCCAGGTGGTGGGCACCATTTATTTTTTTCAATGTAAATTTATAGTTGGATATTGTTAATAATAGACTTTTTTATGCTGTAAAAGTATAGTATGCCCTACAATTTGATTACAATATAATACAATAATTTATAAGAAATCTTAAAAATTAAATTTATTTGTATTAGATAAATAATTTTTTTATCATGTTCGGATAACGGCGGGAACACAAAAAATGGTCTGCGGCCGCCATGGTGCCCGCAGGCATAGGGTTGGGGACCCCTGTCTTAGTACATATTACTTATGTAATCAATGTACGTTAAATAAATGTATAATACCTATTAACATAGTATTATAAATACAAAAAACAGTATCCACTATTGACATGTCAATGAATTTAAATTGTGACTTGAAAATTGTTTTAAAATATTAACAGATTTTGAAAATGATTCAGATTTCAATAAAATCAACAGGAAGTTAAGTGATACATTATTAAGAATTCCTGTAAAAATAATCGGTACAAAAGAAGCAACAATTTATTGTTAAATTTTCTAGTGAGACAAGGCAATATATGAAAAATGGAAGAAATAAAAAATATATGTATAAATGATTTAAGAAAAATGAAATATCTAGAATTTTAAAAATGGTATGCTATAATTAATAATGATATTTAAAATATATAATTATGAATTAATAAGAAAAGTTATAGAAGAGAATAAATATCTCAAAGTTATAAAACACTACCTTTGTATTGGAAGGAATGTCATTTCTGCAATTAGAAAGAATGATTGAACTATTACTAAAAGGAGAGATGACATCATAAAGTGTGTGGAAGAGTTCTATAAAGAATTTTATAATAATAACAAAAACATAAGAAACCCTTGCAAATGGCTCCACTTTCTGAATTGCCATTTTATATGAAGTGAGACATGCTCCAGGAAATATATGGAATTATAATCAATATCTTAAAGGAAGGAAGTGAAGAAATGAAAAAAAAAAATGTTAACAAAGCTATATCTCAAATATCTAAATGTTAAAGATATGTCAGATGATTGGAAGGATGCCATAGTAATATTGATATTTAAGAAAAGTAGAAATTACAGATCTATAAATCTTTTATTAGTTTTATATAAACTTTTTCCTAATAAAATTACAACTCATCTATGGCAAATTTTGGACTTTAACCACTAAAAGATCAGGTATTGAGAAAAAGTAAATATTGTGAATTGCCATTAAGCTTTGGTTTTACAAATTATGAAAAACCATTTCATTCTATTAACATTTCCACACTGAATGATGCATTGGATCATCATGATATGGACCAGGATATTATCAAATTTTGAAGAATATTATCAAAATGCAACAGCAAAATATGCATGGTGATACTAAGATTAATATTGTGAAAGGTATAAAAAGGGCCAATCCTGTCTCAAAAACTTTGTAGATTAAAATCGAAAACTAAGGATGAAAATGCAAATGGTGATTATTTAAGTTATTTAGATTTTTGCAGATGATATGGTTATTTTGCAAATAATGCTTCAGAGCTTCAGAAAATGTTGCAAGAATTATAAGATGAAAGTAAGAAAGAAAAACTAAAGATAACTGCTAAAGTAATGTTCAATGGAATTTCTTAGAAGAAAATAAAAATGGGTAATTATGAATTAGAAATCAACACCTACAAATACCTTGGTCAGATTATTAATACAGATAAAAGCATAATGGTTTACATTTAGCCTAGAATTAAAAATAGAAATATTGTTTTTAGTAGAAATAACAATATTAAAAGGAAAGGTATATATATGCTCAAAAAGGAAAGGTTTTAATAAATGTGTTTTATCATTTCATACTTATGAATCAGAGAGTTTGACACTTAACAATAGAACAATATAGTCATCACGATGACTTAATGAAGTATGAAGAGATGTGTGTTAGTAGTAACAAGAAGGAATCAAAAATGAAATACATGAGGGAGGAAATAAACACATTACCGACATCATTAAAAGAAAAAAGACTAAAATGAAACCGAGCTGAATATATTGCTAGAAGAGATAAGAGATAGATAGTTGATGTTTCAAATTGGATCCAAAGACATGGTAAAAGATCTAGAAATAGGATATTTGTGAGATGGATGGATAAAAGAAATATTTGTTGGTGTGTTGTGGAGAAGAAAGGCTAGAAAATCAGAGAAACTGCACTAAACTTGAGAGATATTTTCAATTTGCAGTAGATTGGTAATGATTAAAAATGATGATGGAAATAAACATCAAATATCCTTATCTAGAAAATAAATGGGGGGGGGCATAATTGTCATTAATAAGTAGGTGAAAGAGAACTCAAAAATCTTTATTAAATAACAGCTCATTAGTCTGGTGAACAATATTTTCTCCTTATATTATTCCTCTGGGGGGGAAATGTTAGAAAGACCAATACCTTACAAAGTTACTTAGTGCTATTTTATCTTTATATAGGATTGCTATTTGTTAGCCACTATATTAAGAAGGGAGGAAAAAACTGTTTTTCAATATGATTATTGTGCACAACCTAAGACACTCTCCTTTTAAACATAGGCCTAACAAAGATAGCAACAATCATTTTCATATCATTTGTATTGCATAGCAAAATTAAATATATGTAGTATCCATACTATGCTAACTAGTCTTACAATGTACAAGATTCTATGTTTATTGCATTCTCTATTTACATAAACAATTTTTTGTTTACAGATATTTATAAGCAATACATAATACCATGAAGGCAGTTCTAAGCAGAAGACCCACTTTCCAAGTCTAACAGCAGTAGATTAGCACCTTTCATGAAATATTACAAGCATTAATAATAACACTAATGGCATTCTATTAACACCCCTTTATTAAAGTTACATTTTATACAACATTGAGTAACTTTATTTATAAGTACGTGTTAAGTTTTTTTTAAAGATTTTTTAGGAATAAACTCATTAAATCTCATCATATATGTTTATATAAGTCATTTTTTTCTATGCAAAAATTTTGTTGGTGAATTCCAATTAAAAAATGTTTGAATAAAGTTCAACCCATTAAAAGTACGCTTGAAGAACATTTTTAGCTTATATATAGCTTAGATCATTGAAGTGATCAAATTAAATGGTTACTTGATTGAGAGATCATAATATATTCAAACAGAAGCAAGTGGTTGAGTTTCAATCAGAAATTTTATGGAACATAGCAGTGATTGAAAAAAAAATTACATTTGCTTAAGTCACAAATAAATATATAAAGTGAAGAAAATAGACATGGAATGTGTGTAATTATAAAAATGACAAACATCATATCAAAAAAAAAAATGGGGAAAATAAGAAATATAACAAAAGTAGATAGAGAAAAAAAGCAGTCTGAACACACACCCCAATCAATATTCAGCAAGGCAATGCAAATCTAGAATGGGTACCAAAAAATCAAAACAATCTAAGTAATTATTTGAGATGGGAGAACAAAAATCAGAAAGTTTGTTGAATCGTGCATGATTTGGAATGGGGGAGGGGGGACTTGCATCAAAATATTAATGGTATCTTATGGAAAAGCTTTGCTCAGCTTTTCAGCCTACTAATAACTTATAGTGACTTTTTAAATATCAGTATTGTGGCACACAAGTCTTAGATGAAAAGTTACTTATGCAACATCTTACATAAAGCTCTATTAATTTGAATAATTTGTTATACCATAATGGTTTAAAAAAATGAAACAACAATGAGCTTATAGAACATGCATGTATAAAAAAAAATATATTTAGGTAATAAACTTTAAATTGTTCAGAATTTAAGTGGTTTTAAATGTAAATCACATGAAAACAATCAAGGCTTACCCTAAGCCATAGACTCTACAATTTTATCAATGCAATCTCTATAAGTAAATGAAGGATTCCATCTTCCTTTTAATCTATATTAAAATGCCTTGCACAGTTTGACATAATGGTAGAGCATCCTTCTTGAGATCAGGAGGTCACAGCATCAATTCTAGCACTCGCAGGTCTGACATCCAAACTTCTTATGAACTGAGTAATAAAGCATACCCTTTTTTAATACAAAAATATATAAAATGTGGAATCCATCTTTTATTTATAGAGATTACCTTGACAACTACATTTTATGATTCACTGAAAGCTTTAACTGTTATAATAATATAATTTATATTTAAAATCACCTAAATTTAGGTAACATAAGATTTATTAACGAATAATAGTAAATAATAGTGGGATTTGAATGTTTTAAAAATATAATTTATTAATGTACTTTCAAAATAAGTTATATTTGCTTGTTGATAGGCTTAATGAAATTTCTAGAAATACAAAAATGTCAATGTATTACACTCCATGTGTCGACTTTCTTCATCTATATTAACATCTTTAAACCAGAATGAAAGGTGGAATCCATCTTTTATTTATGGAAATTTTCTTGATAATAAATAGTAAATTATACAACTTATATAAGCTTTGGTTGTTATCATGTGCAAAATACATTTACAAATATCAAGCACACATACACACATATATAGAATAAATAAGGGTGATCATTTTGAAGAGCTAACTATATATTAATGTAATACCCTATAATATCAAAATGATCCACCTTATCAGACAAAAACTGAATCCACTTGTGCCTGTAATTTCAAATCTTATGTGGGTAGTATATTAGACAATGGCATATACACAATCAATGCAACTACCTTAATAAATGTTTATAGTCATATACAAATGATTAATACACTGGAGATGATATTTTTAAATATTAGCAAAAAATATATGAGCTATTATGACAAAATATTTTGCATTATATAATTTTATTTACCATATTTGCAATGAAAATTAATAAGACTTTGCAAATCAACATCCCATTAATAGGTATCAATACACATGATGTCAAAAAAAAAAAAACCAATGGCGACATTCTTCTATAAATTAACAATCAATGATATTTAAGAGAGGAGGAAAAGATTGACATCTATGTTTCTAAGCAAGTTGGAAGATGTTTCTTTTTTTTTTTCGTGTATGAATGCTCATCCTAATATCAAATAAATATATGAAAGTTTGTCACTCTCATGGCTATAAAGACATAAAAAAAATCAGATAGTTAGTTACTCAGGAGGTTATGTGATGTTATAACATCAAAATTGATAAATTAAGCTTTAATCCAGTAACTTTAAATTTTCTAAACTATTATATCACCACTCCAGAGAGACATATAGACATTTAAAAAAACGATGATGTATTAAACTTACAAAGAAACAATAACAATTTTGTTTGATATTTCAGCATATAAAGGCATTTGGTATTTTCAATTCCTTCTAACTGCAAATTCTCACAACCAATCAACTGCAGTATGCAAGATATTGAATAATGCTGGGAAAATGAAAAATTACTAAATATTTTCAACTTATATAATTTAATAAAATGTAAAAAAAAAACATTATTGAGAATATCTAATCCAATGTATATATAATATGCAAACCATAAAACAATACAATACTAGATAAAATCCAAATTTTTTACTAAAATCCTTACATGAACATGGTTTCATCTGCTACAAATAGACCTTCTCAAATATATATATATAGTCTTACAATAAATCACAAAAAAAAATAAAAATAGAAAATTATTTTTCTATGCCAATTATATTCAAGACATGAATTTGTTGTAAAACATTTTAAATATAAGTTATATATTCTTACATACATTCAGATCTATACAAGATGTTATTAAAAATGTATGATACTAAAGTACATTGTAATAGACACTATAAAAGACTTTTTCATGGGTTTCTGTGAAAAACCAGGTTACAGACCAATAAAGAGATGCAAATTGACTTCTTTTAATGAAAGAAACTACTAGCTGATGATAGTTTACAGTGAAGAGCTGCAATTAATTAAACTACTGAAATATTTGAGAATACAAAGTCTGTTGTATAAGAAGCTAAAAAAAACAGCATTGAAATATTAGAGAAGCAGACTAAAGGATCAGCATCTGGTCACATTTTTATTTCATGAATTAGTTTATAGTTACATCAAATTCCACCTTTAATTTTTTGTTTGTTATCATCCCCTTTTTCCTTGAGTGAAAATAGCCATCTTATTCACAGGAAACTTAATGTACTCATGTTATACAATGTAATATCTACATGTATTAATTCAAGATATATGCTGATCCAAATCAAACTGACTTTTTGCTCCTCCAGAGAAGCATATAGGAAAATCGCAAATTTTCTCCATGTAATTTAAGCCTTCCATTTAATCTATCTATGAATTTCCAAGTTTCCGAATAGTTTCATTTATATTATGTTTATATCCAATCTAGAACCTCTTAATAAAAGTATGTGACCCACTCACATTATATTCAATAGCTAATCTGAAGTTGGATAAGTCTTTGAGATTTTAATTCTTCACATGATATTAGTCCTGTTCACTATACACTCCAAACAATCTAAATATATTTACTGATTCACGTCTGCAACATTTGAATTGGAAATAAAAATTATATATTTTTCTTCAACATTTACTTTCAAGTTGAAGAAAAAATATTTTAGTACTTACAAAAGCCTGAAATTTTGTTTCTGAATGCCAATACAGAAGACCTCCACATCTTCACAAGAATAAATACTACTCTAAATCCTGCCAGTGTAGGGGCAATAAATATTTTGAAAACATGTTTATATAAATATAAAGAGCATTATTTTTATGAATATCCAAATGAATTGATGCTTTCACTGCTATCACACCATTTTTCTTTTAATAAGAGTACCAAACTCTCCATACAGTAATGCCACCAAGTGCAAGCTTTCATAATCAATAGATGCAGAAAAATTTGTGCATAAAATCCTATTTAGTGCCTACTCATCCATTGATTATGAAGGTTTGTACTTGGTGGCACTACTGTATGGATAGTTTGATACTCTTATTAACAGCATATGAAATGGTGATCATGTAATGTTTTGATGGGGTAAACGATACCTGCAATTCCATGAAATAAATAAAAATAAATTATTTATTTTTGGAAACTTTTTTTGCTGCTGCTGCTGCTGTTATTATTATTGTTGTTATGACAGCATTAATAGAAGTATTAGTTGTCACTATTATGCTAAAATTTTATGATCATTGAATAAAGTATATTTTTACAGTATTGTTTGATTAATTAAAGCAAATCAGTTTACGATGTATATTTTTAAGTAAAAAAACATTTTTTTAATGGAAGGGTTCAGCAAAATGAGTGAACTAATGGGAGAAATTGAGAAAAACTGATTTTCTCCACTAATTTTTAATTTTTTTAGATTTGTTAATTCGTACTTATTTTATTCTGATATTTTAATTTTTAAAAAAAATCTATCTAAAGCTATTGGGATAATCAAAAATGCTCCAACTTCAAACATTTTTAAGCCCCTCTTTGATGACTTGTCTTTGTACTTCAGATTTCACATGCTTTGTGAGATTACTGTGAGTAAATATTTTGAATGACTAAAACCTTGATTTTTTTTTAGATGTTTATTCAGATTAATGATAATTTTTGCATAATAATTGTAGTAAAAATTATTAAAAATCAATAATATACATTATTACATATTTTATACAAAATGTATATATATATTTATTTTATAAATAAATATTTTATTTTTAAAAATAAGTTATAATTTTCAGCCTAATGTTATTAACGCAAATTACAGAGCAAATCATCTATTTTTAAAAAATTAATGTTTTAAAGCATAATTTGAGATTTATCAATAGGGATATTTATTCATTCATATTTTAAATACAAATGTTAATTAAAAAAGGATTTGTTTGTTTTCTGAAATCAATCTGAATTTTCCAATGTTAAATGACTAAACAATTCATTGTTTTGATTACAATCTAATTTTTCAATATTTGCAAAATTCAAATATATTTTTTTAGAATTTCATTTCTAAATGTAAATATCTATCAAATTAATTCAAATTTATTATATTTTCGTACAGAATAACAGTTTAATAGTAAAATTAAATTTAAAAGCTTACAGCCAGAAAAAACAATGAAATCTGTCACCAATTAAGCTAAATGAAAGAGGTTATAGATAGTTAGTTATATGATGCTTAATGCAAAAGTGATCAATGTTTTGCAACAATACATCAATTTTTTTCATCGATAAGATTACATGCATCATACAACTTTGCACATTACTATGTGATTTTTAAATATAACACAGTACATTATAGATAAATAATATTTAGCTTTCCCCCCAAAAAATAGAATACTACAGAAATAATTTAAAGTTTAAATATTATTTACTTTATTTAGAGTTCTAATTCTGTTTTGTAAATAAAAATAGCAAAATGCTTTTTAAATTTGAATGTTAGTCACAACCTGGGGGTATTTGTTTTATCAATTTTATGATGAAAATAATTTTCCTAAAACCAAAACTGCCAGATTTATGTAGGATGAATAACAGAAGAAATTTTTTTTTTTGTTTCACCCACTAAATTTTAATTTTTGTTTTCTTAAATTTTTTTCTCTCAGAGTAGTAATAAAAATTGGTTTTTAATTACAGTGTTGTTTTATAGAAATTTCACTTCATTTTTATCCCTGAAAGATATAATGCTTCAAATTTCACTTCACAATATCCAGGTTTGACACATACCCATAAATTGGCCATAAGGTGCACTAAAATATTAAATGTATACACTATGATAAAGGCAAATGAAATATGTTATGAAAGTGACATTTTCACAAAATGAAAGTTTTTGTGTAAATTTTTCACAACAGTATCATTAACCATAATCACATATTTCTTGGAATGACAATAAACAAATCATAATAATCAAATTTGTAATCATTTTTTTTCTTTTACAATTTAATATTATTGTGATAATATTAGTTAAAGAGAAGCAAAAACTAATAGCGAGGAAAAAAGACTAAAAAAACAAATAAACATACTTAAGAGTTGAAACACTGTTTATACTTTAATAAATAATATCATGAAGTTGTGATATCTGCAATGTTTTGTTCAAAGCCACTACCATGTACAATGGACATCATATATAATAACTCTTGTTGATAAGCTTTGATTATAATATACTTTATTGTATTACAAGAATACAATAATTTTCAATTTGCACATATATATAACAGATACCTTTTCACATGTATAATATGCATATATAAATTAATATTACAGCATAAATGAAATTAAAATAATTATTATTATTAATAAGAGTACATTTACATATATTTACTCTATGTACATGTTCATGAATTCACATTCAATAAAAAAAAATTAAAAATTTGCTATATTTTTAATTTTTTTAAATAAAATAATGAAATTGACTTACATAAGCAGCAGTCACATTATCAGAAAACTATACCATCCCTAATTGTTTTGATGTTTTTAAGCAGGTATTAATTTTACAAATGTTATTATATTTTGTAAAATTTTTAGCCTTACACTTAGAAAACATTTTATTACATGAAATACTGTATATTAAATTCAGAAAGGTTAAGCAAAATTTATTAAATTTACAACTTTTAATACATTTAGTTGTTGTTGATTTACTTTGGAGAAAGGGAAGGCAGGTAGTATATAATCAAAGATAGTATACAACACATCAAATATCACAGTTTCATACTAGTTAAGTGCTAAAAGGTGTGCTAATAGGGAGGAAATGCATGATTAAAACAAATCTGTGTGAGTGCTACTCAACTCTAAATCTATTAAATGCCACACAAGATCTCAGTTCACAATAGCATTTTTCTTCAATAGTAAAAATCTAGATTTAAAAAGTTATGAAAAGATGAATTAATCCAATACAATCATTACAATGAATTATAACATTTTGCAAAGTAAGAATCAAATAGAGGCTAATGGGGAGGGGGGATAAAATAAAAACTCGAGAACTCCCAAAAATTTTATCATCAGAAAAATGCAATTGTAAAAACCTATTGAATTTAAGCTCTTAAATGAAATGAAGCTCCAAATTTAAAATATATGTTTAATAGTATAACAATCGAAATGAAAGTGACGATCGAATCTAACCGCAAAACGATATCTGCAACTACCAGGGCGCCATCTAGGCATTTAAACCTAGAAAAAATTATAAAGTAGGCAGATACACGCTGTTAAGATTCCACTTTATTTAAATATTCCGATCGTTAGCCCAAGTCAATAGCTCAGCGGAGACGCAGAGATAAAAATCTATATCTTAATTTATATCTTATCAATAAATAAAAGCCACTGCCAGAAATTAACACATAAAAATATTTATTTACGCACATATAAAATAACACTTAAATTTTGAGGAATAAGTTTAACATTTTAGATTTTTATATTAACTTTTAATTTTACATTTAACTAAATTTCAATGAGTTTAATATTTTATTTAGATAGTCAAGTATGAATAGACTGCATAGATCTGCATTTGAAAAGAAAATATTCTTCCCTGATTTAACCTTAGGCAACAAATTTCGCAACCAAACTGGCGCCAATCCATCTGATACATTCATGTATTCAATGTAGCATGATACGACAACACAAAATACTATACTGTCAGGAAAGTACATCTGATCAGTAAGTAGATTAGAGAAGACATGGACTCTCCACCAACAGGAATGTGACATCTGTTGGCGAGTAGAACAATAAACAAAAAACTCCATAGGAATGGACTGCGGTCTTCTGCCGACTTACAAACCCATCCATAGGCAAACAGAAGGTGTGTGGCGTATATATGCAATTCTGCCCAAAGCGGATCTCATACTACATCTACTAATTACACAAATATATCCAATCCATTGAGCCAATTCAACTACGAAACGAATAACCTAAGATTACCCTCCCTTAATATAACTTTACAAACTATATAGCCATTCACGCCGACTTAACTTTAACATTTAAATACGTTCGCACAGATGCATTTTATAAAAGTTGTTTTAAAATGTTGAGTACAGATCAGCTGCACAGATTCCACGGTCAAAAACATTCCAAATTCAACACAACCGATCAAAATACAAAGTCCTCGATAAACGTCACTTGCATAGGGAATATACAAATTCCATTAGCATTCATCGTAAGATGCTTGCAGTGATATCATTGACATATATTCTAATCGAATGTGAAAACCACAACATTATCAACCGCTAACGAATCTATGCAATGTCTATACCCAACCTAAATTTCATCATTTAAAATTTAAACAACAAATAATTTATACAATAAGAGAGAAAAAAAAAATGGAAATGATTTTTATCAATCGGAAAACATAAAATTAAACATTATTAATTGATTTTAAACTTAAAAGTCAGATAGAAGTTCATAAGCTTGAACGAAAGTTCTTAGTTATTTTTAAATTTAGAGTTCATGTCAATATAGCTTACAGTAGAAGAGTCCAGGTTCCTGTTTTTAATTCCTGCGATGTCTCCATTGGAAGATAATGTTCTGGAGGTAGCATTAGCTGGTTCCATTCTTGTATCACAGTCTTTTCATTTTATATTTTTTTTAAAACAAAAAAAAAATGAGAGAGAACGGCAAGTGCATCCTACCGTTCTCATCAAATCAAGTCCGAAAAAACTGTCTGGAACTCAATATTTCTCTTTTTATAGTAAATCTCCAGATTGAATGAACAAAGACGTCACTAATCCAAATTTTCGTTCAGGTCCGGGCTGAGGCTTGGTGCTTCCATTGGTCAAGCTAATTTCTTTTTATTTTCTTATCTATCTTTCATCAGATCATTTTAATTATACAAGAGCTTGAAGCTAGCTTGCTTTTCAAACAATTTATAAACAATCAATTCCATTTACAGATTACATTAATTAATACCTGTTTTTATTTTTAAATCTTGTACTTTTTTATAAAAAAAGTACGTTCAAATACTTATTTGTTTTTTTAAAAAAAAAAAATTTTTAAAGTTTCGCCTCTGTGCGAATGTATATATGTTTAACAATATTTTAATTTTAGCATTTAGATTTTACTTTTATTTGCGAACTTTTAAGTTTTTATTTCAAATAAATGTAACGACATATTTATATATCGTTACAATAGTAAGCATGAATTATATTTGCAATATCTTTCCCCGTCAAGTGAAATTCTCCAAAATTTGGTTTGAGCGGGTAAGTTAAGTTCCTTCTTAAACTCGGCCAAATATAAAGAATTGGTACTGAAAATCTGCACTAGATATATTCCAAAACCCTGACCAGAGCTCTTTTTTAAAGAGAACTGAAAAAAAAAAATTCAATAGTTAGAAATCCTGAAAATTCTCAACTATGAATCTGCTGTTTTACAGATCCGAGATGTTACCAGATGATTTGGTCAACACCAGATGTACTTCTAAGGATTCACAGTGATTAGTTTCTTTTTTGATATTTTTAAAAAGCAACAACTTTCCACAATTCTAAGCATCATCCCTGGAAGCATTGTTTACGATGTGGGTAGCCGCTATCCTCTGTTACTATGGACTAATTTTGCTTTTCATAATATACTGGAAATGAAAAATTAATTCTGCAAAAGACCCTTAAAACATATAATATAACATGTGCTGAAAAAATCAAACAATTGTATTCGATAGGTTTCAAGAAAGGTTTCAGTTTTGAATGTGGCCAGCAGAAACCTTGCTGCTTGCATAGTTATTATGGCTGATGTAATTACACTGGAAATCTCAAAAAAGTGAGCCATTTTGACTATTTAAATCAAATGATCTTTAACTACTAATTATAAATTTATTAAATGCACATTGATTACATAAGTAATATCCACTGAGGCTATAACCTCGATAATATGCGTGTAAAATGCGATAGTAGGGACCCCTATGGGTGTTTTAACCACAAGCTTACGCTATGGAAGAAGTGTAAGCTTGTGGCTAAAACACCGTAAGGTTGTGGTTAAAACACCTGTAGAGGTCACTACTATCGCATTTTACATGCATATTATCGAGGTTATAGCCTCAGTGGATATTACTTTAACTACTAAGTAAAATAAATTTGAGCAATTATTTTTCAAATTTTATGATTCTTCATCTGATCGCAGCTATCTAACTTAATTATCTAATTTGAGTCATCGCTTAAGCGATAATAATAAATAGATGATCCCTCAGATTACTTTCTGGCTACTGGGATTCATCGATAGGAAACAAATACTATTTTGCATATCCAGCAACATTGTATACTGGTTGAGGATATACAATTCTGCAATAGTTGTTGTCTTTTTCAATCAATAATCATGATTCCAGCAATAGCTGTTCAGTAGAAAAAAGCCTTTTTATTTTGGGCAGAAGTTATTTCTCTCCCATAAACTTTCTTATCTTAAATAAAGCCCAAATTTGACCTTATATGGATTGTTTTCATATTTAGGTAGGAATATTTTGTTGATTCAGAAAGAATGATTTAGATAACTGATTATAGTTCTAATTATCTTCCCTCTCTTCAGTCTCTCTTACACTATCATTCTTTGGCTTTATAAACTTTCACTTTTTTATATTTCTATTTCATTCTTTTCATCTTACTGCTCTGTTACTTTCAATCTTTTTGTCTGTATGCATGTCTAAAAGCAACTGTTTCTTTCTATCTCCCATTCCTTTTGCCAGACACTTCTAATTTTTTTTTTTTTAAAAATTCAGCTCTTTAATAACTCATTTTATAGTTCCGGTTGTTTTTTTTTTATTAATAATCACAAAAAATTACATGGCCTTCTTAATTATTTTTTTTAAATATAATTTCTAGTTTTAGAAAAACCTTAAAACTCTGAAACTTTTAATATCAGAAAAATATTTCTAACAAATATTTTAAATTTTAATTAATTTTAAAAATTATAATAATTAAATGAAATTTTTTATAAAATATATATTAGAGTTTAAATAAAAACATTTTAGTATTCACTAACATTGCAAAGCCTAATAGAAAATTTTAATAAGATCGTGCGAGGGGGGAGGGGGGACAATAAAATTGTAGTGAAAATTAATTATATAAAAAAAGGGGGAGAATTTAGTGTTTAATAATTAAGATGATGTCAGGTTTTCTGACCACACCTTGTAAGAATCACTGTAATCAATAAGTTTTTCAGGAGATAAAACAGCAAGATTAAAAGAGAAAATGATAAACTTTATAATCTTCGTTATGGTTTTAAAATGTTAAATTTTAATAAAAACCATTATTTCCAAATAAAATGAAAAAAATAATTTGGTACTAACACTTTGCACCCATACGCACCTGTGTATGCGTATTATCATGTTTTACTTTTGTTGGTGTCGTGTATGCTAATTATTACTGCTTTCAATGATAAATTAATATAGTAAGGCTGAATCTTTGTTATTCCATATATATATATACACATAAACACGGTATCTATTTTAAAGAGTTATCAAATTGTTATCGTAATTGTGAACTCTTTTATTACTCATTTCATCTAATCGGCCACTCTCAAAAAGAGGCAATTGCGTTGTGTATGTATGAATAAATGGGTGGATAGAGGAAATGAGCGGATAGGTGGAGTGAATTTGTGAAAGTGGGCATTTATTATTTTATGAATTTGTATGCCATATTTTTTTATTTCTTTTAACCCTCAATGTGTTATTTATTTAACTTCTCATAATATTTTTTATACTTTATAATGAATATCATACACTTTCAACCGGGATAATCATATCTGATTAATGTCTCTTAGAAGCGTAAATGGACGCATCACAGCTATCTGTTAATTAAATTTATTCCAGCAATTTATTTTGTTGTTTTCTTTTTAGATACCAAGTAATAATAAGGTCTAAAGCAATGTTGTTGTTTTGTTTTTTGTTTGTTTTAAAATAAAAACACTATTTCCATCGTATGAATACAGTTTTATAATATAAAATGAATAAACTGTCTTGCCGGTACTTACCTATTAGTCTGACGGTGATGAAAAACACTGGCACAAACAAATATGTATATAAATACCTAATTAAACACATTTACAATCTTCTTAAAAAATAAATTAATTAATTTTGTAAATGAATATTAGATAATATTTCAATGAGAAAAAAGTTTAGTCAAAATGTATTTTTTTGGTTTGGTTACCACTTGTAATAAATATACGGAGGCTAAACTCTCCATACGGTAGCGTCACCAGTGCAAGTCAGAGTAATCAATGGATGCAAGAAGGTTTGTGCATAAAATCCCTAACTAGTGCCTACTCATCCAATATCCCCAGACTAGTTTCTAGCTTGTGGCTTTCATCAGTGATCATATGATGTTTAGTGATGTACTAAATATAGGCTGTTAAAGGTTTATTTGTTGGAAGATCATTTCTTGCATATGCGTGTTGTTTCATTTACATTAAATAAAGTTATAGGTGGCTATTTTTCAAAATAAAGATTTTATAAATTTATTAAAGGTTTATTTGTTAGATCATGTCTTGAACAAACATAAATGCATGTTGTTTCATTTACATTAAATAAAGTTATAGGTGGTTATTTTTCAAAATAAAAAAAATCTTTATAAATTTAGATGGTGAAAGATAATTTCTCACAAATCTGTGTTAGTAGACATTTGTATAATTTCTAGTAAATAAAAGTTATAGATGTTAAGCGTTGGAGGCCTAGAGGTTAGCATAGCTGCTTTCCAAGCAGTTATCCCGGATTCGCTTCCCGGTCGATGCTTTGACATATACATATATAAATTATAGGTCATCATTTTCCCAAATAAACAATGCCAGGCTAATATCTAAGTGCCGTCTTGCCATCTGAATTTTATTGAATTCAGTAGTATACAGAAAAAAACAATAAACCAAAATATAATAAACTTTAAAAAAAAAATTCTTTCTACCTAATGAAATATTTCATGATGAAAAATGTTGCGAATTCTCAGAAATTTTGAAAATAAAGATATCTACAAATAGAAAATCAAAAAAAAAAAGCTCAATTTTTGAAAATGCGCTAAATTATCTATTAATAGATAATATTATACTTCAAAATTTTATTATTATTACAATTATTTTGGAGCATATTCATCTTTTTTTCCTAGTAACATAAATAATTTTTTTAATGAAAAAAATCTTCAATCAAGAATATATTTAAGCAATAAACAAACCTGGCCTGCCTATGTTGATTTTCGTAATCTGACTGCCTGTTTCAATAAAATACATATAAACTATGCAAGATTTCCAAATGCTGGTCTATGTTTATAATCTCAGGTTTATAATAGATACTGTAGAGTAAATAGAATTTAATACAAAAAATATTGTAACACAGAGATTGCGGATAAAATTAAAAAATAAGATGCTCGGTTTTAATTAAATGAATTAATTCATAAAGTATATTTTATTTGGAAGCAGTGTTACAATCATGGCAGATTCTGGAGTTTAAAGTCCATGGGTCCATACTCAGTTCTACGACTTCCGGGTTCACACTTATTATGAATGCTGGAGAAATAAAACATTCGATTATTTTATTTAAAACATTATATTTCCACTTGTAGAATTTAAATATATATATAATGGATGCAGTGATATTATCAAAAACTCCGCCATTGATTCATATCATTCTACTCTTCCAAATCCCTCACACACACCTTGAATTAAATATTTTTCACTAATTATTCCCAGACAAAACCTTCAGTGTGAATAATAAAAAAAAACAGTTATTACTTTTTTACAAAACATAATGGAAACTTCATAGAATAGTGATTGGCTCAGCTATTGCTATGTTTTCAATGTAAGCTTCGAATCCCAATGAAACATGGAAATTATGGTACAAAATTTGAAAATTTGCAAGCAAGTTTAATTTTTTTTTTTTTTTTAACTAGCTGCATCATGTCAACCAAATATTGATTTGCAAATTCTATATCAATTTGAACATTGCTAACTAGCTATTACTAGCTAAAAAATAAACTGATAAAGTAAGAATTCTTCCCTCTCTTTCACTATTCAATAATTAATTAGAGTGATTAGTATTATCTTCTATTCCACTATGAAGGTATATGAATCTGCTATGTTCTGCAATAAGTTATTTAAGATGTTCTTTTTTTAAAAAACTTTATTGTTTTAAAACATCTCAATGATTATTACTGTAGGATAAATTAAATTATAACTAAAGTATGATTATTACATTTTGCATTCATTATAATATTCCCTTGTTTTTTAATTATTAAGAACAACACAATTTATACTAGTCCAGTTTGATCACAAAAAATTCTGGAAGAGAGGGCATATTAAATCTGTATCCAGTGTAGTCCTATCCACATTCTCGTGATAGTTTCTGGATAGGAATTAAATAAGCAACTATTAATTACTCAAACTTACAATAGGTAGCAGAAATGAATAATTCAAACAGTTTGCTTCTAAATAGAATTCTGCAAGTTAAGTTATATGATCTTCTCTGGATTTTTTTTTTTTTGCTTTTATTTTAATTATATTAATATAACACTTATTTATACATGTTATATGCATAGACATATATAAAATTAAAAACAAAAAGTATTTAAGTATAAAAAATGGTCCTCCACTAAAATTGGTTGCCTGACAATCAACTGAAACATCTTAAGTATATTAATAATAAAACGTAAATTTTTTTTGACAATTTATTATACAATTTTGCTACTGAAGTTTCAATTAATATTGTATTAAAATGTTTCCATAGCCACTACCAATTTTGCTCATTGATGGCTATTTACAACTATTTTCTGACTGAAGAGTGTATAAAAAAAATAATTAAGCAGGGATGACAAAAAAAAAACTATTATACACAAAGCTTTATTTTGCTGCTTGAACATCACTTGATCTCCTGTGTAATTGACTAACAATAAATAAGACTTAACTAATATTCAAATTTTTAATAACACATTCCATGTATCAAAGTGCACAGACACACACACATATGGCATAATACAGCGATTGTAAGCTATAATACACAAATCAGACATATAACGTTATTGACATTATAGTTTTATAAGTGCAACAGTCCTGTTACAAACAAATATGAATTATATACAAAGCAACTGCATAAGTTGTTTTGCAGAATTGAAAGTGAAATTATAAGTATAATCATGCTCCTTGCTTTAAACAATTTTCTAACATTTTGACTGTTCTCTAGTTTTCTTCAGAGCCCCAATCTATTATTTTACTTTTAAAAACTTCTACATTTTTTAGACATTTGAAAAAGTAAAGTAATAGATTGGGATTCTGAAAAAGATTGCAGGATAGTCAAAAAGTTTGCAATAAAGTGTTTAAAGCAAAGTAGAACAGTTATTCAAATAGAGTACTGCAAGGGCAAGGTTTTTCCAAGAGCAATTACAAAGGAGCAGTGAACAAGAAGACATAGTTTTTACTGAGGTATGCGCCGATTCAATCCTTATCTTACCCCAGTAGCTATAACAGTCGGATGGCAGAGATTTTGCTTACCCCATATTGAATCCCAGCTGGCAGTTATGGTAGATGGCTACACTATAGTGCACTAAGATGTCTTTATGATTAGTATAAATTATAATTAAAACGTTTTTATAAATCGGCAATAAATTGTCCAGCTCATTATAATTCCGATAAGAATAATTTATCAAGTTAAGAATTTATTTTCTAGCGTCTTACATACACTTATAAACAAACTGTACAAGCCTGAAAACTTAGAATTCCTTTTAATCCACTTTACCGTAATGCATTAAATGAAACCAAACACATTCACCTTAAAAAAAAAAAAAAAAAAAACTATTCAATGCACAGAGAGCAGCGGCTGCCACTTCTAAAGTCTACGGCAATCATTTTTCAAATGATCTGAAAGATTTAAAAAGTAAAAATGTATACAACTGGAAAAAAAAAAATAGTAATTCATGTAAATGAGTTTCCCTAATCAGAGTAGCTTAAGAAAGATGGATAAAAGCAAGAAAGAATGTAAGCCTGTTATTCAGAAAAGAAAAAAAATGGATAGAAGTAAAAAAAAATACGAAATTTAAAAGTAAAAATATCTTTTTTACAAAGTAAAACTGAATAAATAATTCATTATAATATATATATATATACTTCTTTACATATAAAATATTTCATACAAGCATAGCTTTTCTTTAAAGAAAAGATGATTTGGTTGTAATGGATGATAGTAGATAAAGTAACTAGGCAACAGAGAATATTAAGCAATAATCATAATCAGTAAAAAAAAAATATTCGATCTCTTGCTCTGTAGGTCATGTGATGCTCGAATATAATGCTTTCACTCAGTTAATAAAAGTGAATTTTTTTCACTATTTTATCTGCAGGAAATTAATCCGTGAATCTTGGCTTTTGAGTTCGCCACGTCCAGTGGCTAAACCGAAAGATATATCACTATAAATAGCAGTTTGGCACATTTTGACGTTCCTGTAACACAATACTTTGAGATATATTAAGAATGTAAATGCTTATATAGTAATTATGAGAAGAAAAATATTCTAAATTCTTTAATAATAATGAGATTACTTAGAATAATATGTAGCCTGGTAATAAATTTTTGAAAGTGGTGAGCTGTTTGAATAAATTCATAAATTTGAATTTTTTGCCTTTTTTTTTTTTATTTTAATGATATACATTTCAACTTAATTTAATAAAACCGCTTCCATTAATTTACTTAGTAAAACAAGATGTAGCAAGAAAATTGCCAGTTGAGTCTTTCTCCTGCTTCAAAATAAGTTATTGTGTAAATATAGTAAGAGAGTTGGAGAATGAGGAATGATGCAGCTATTAATTTCTTTAAAAAAATAAAGCTAAACTATAGGTTCAAGGTCAAGGGGAATATGACACTTCCTCCAACAGTAACAAGCACGGTTTTGTTTTCATACCAGTATAATGATTCATGAGAATGACTCCGATTATCTTGTGAAGATAGCTAGATACCTGTTTACTGACCAGCAATGGATGAGTAGATAAATTGGCTTTAAAATGTCCAAGCTTTATTGGGAAATCTTCAGCTATATAAAAAACTTTTTTTACCCAGACTTGAATACTATTAGGTTATGGGAATGGTAGATGGATGCACTAAACACAATGCATGCCTCTTCCCAATAATTCATGCATTGGAAAAAAAAAAGTGAAACATTTCCATTACACTCATTTTAATTTTCCCAATAAAAAAATCCTCTAGATATCCTTATGTTCTGCTTTAGCAATTTTTAAAAATCAAATTTTAGTATTTCAATTTCTCTGTAAATTTTCAAAATTCCAATTCAGAATTGCATGTTTTCTAAATAACCAAATTGAACTAATCTTCATTTCATAAACATTACAATTCTAAGAATTCCAATGAGTGAGATCTGAACCCAATATTAAAGTGACAATAATAGAGCATTTCAATTTGACTTCTAAAAAGATATTTAGTTCTCAATAAATGGATTTTTTCCTGAACTATACATTCGATGCATAGTATGTTACAGTGGATTCGTGTATAACAAACAAATTCATTCCAGAAGCAGATACATTGAAATATATATCTTTAGAAATAATTCATTCCGGACTTACAGCCCAGAACAAAATATGCATCTGATACAATTATTTAAACATACACAAAAATTAATATAAATAAGCATTTATTTTGTATAGCGTCTGTATATGATTGTATTAAATTGAAATATCAGCCTTTCAAGCCAATTGTGCAAACGCTTTGCGAGTGTTAATAATAAATGAATACTTTCTGACCAATACAAGATATAGCATATATGCAGGAATAAAAGGAATCCCTCTTATTCCTACAACTCAAATATTTATATATGAGCAAATCTGAAGTACTGGTCAGAAAGTATTCATTTATTATTAACACTCACAAAGCGTTTGCACAATTGGCTTGAAAGGCTGATATTTGAATTTAATACAATCATATACAGACGCTATACAAAATAAATGCTTATTTATATATGATTAAGTTTCAGTTGGAATGACGTTTAGTAATTTCTAGACAATTTCATCGACATCATTCATTCAGACTTCGTATAGAGTAATTTAAAGTGACTGTTCTATCGTCACACTTTCTTTGCCAATACTTCAGATTTGCTCATATATAAATATTTGAGTTGTAGGAATAAGAGGGATTCTTTTTATTCCTGCATAAATGCTATATCTTGTATTGGTCAGAAAGTATTCATTTATTATTAACACTTGCAAAGCGTTTGCACAATTGGCTTGAAAGGCTGATATTTGAATTTAATACAATTGTATACAGATGCTATACAAAATAAATGCTTATTTATATATGATTAAATTTCAGTTGGAATGATGTTTAGTAAATTCTAGACAATTTCACCCATGTCATTCATTCAGACATCGTATATAGTAATTTAAAGTGACGGTTCCATCCTCACGCTTTACTTGCCAGTACTTCAGATTTGCTCATAAGAGGATTCCTTTTATTCCTGCAAAAATGCTATACCTTGTATTGATCAGAAAGTATTCATTTATTATTAACACTCGCAAAGCGTTTGCACAATTGGCTTGAAAGGCTGATATTTGAAATTTAACAAAAATTAATACAAAATGTGTAAGTATAAAACTACAAAAATCATTTAATTCATGTGCAATGAACTGACATGCAAATAAAAAAATTTAAAAACATCTGAAAATTGCTATCATCTATTATTAAAATGCATTCATGTGTGGTATATAATTTTATCCTCTCTAATTTCAGTTTTCTGACTGCTAAAAATATTGTGCAATATACACATATAATTTTTAAAAAAATACAGCATTTTCAATGCCAACAATATAAATAAACAAATAAAAAATAAAAAAACTTAAGTTGGTAAAAAAAAAAAAAATTATAAAGTATGAAAAAAATACCATATGTATAAGTAGAAAAAAAAAATCTTTAAATCACATGCTTGCTATTTAAGCCAATAGTATTGTTCATAGCATTTATGTTTATTGATTTAATCATTCCGTGTTCAACATTTTAGTGGACAATTACTTATATCAATAAAACATAATTGTAATTTTGCTGTTTTAATATTTTTATTATTTCTAAAGATATTTTTAATAATAATAATAATTAAGCTAAAAAATAATTTTATTTTCTCACAAACTTCATTTCAACAGAAGTTCACTTAGATGAAAAAATAGTGAAATTTAAACCGAAATTTAAACCAAAATTTAGTTATATTTAATTGTGAAATGAAAAATTATTTGACGATTGTTTAATGTCATTGATTGAAAATATATATTTATAGAGGAAATGAAAGAAAATGCATTAAGTTTTGGTTTAATAAATTCTAATGCTGTAACTTATATAAGTTATACATTTTATCTTTAAATGTAATTAAAGGGTTTATTGCTGAGAAAATAAATTTAATATCTCAAATCCTATATACTTTATCTGGAAATAAACCCAGCAATATCTAGAGATGAGAAGTCTTTGAGAAATGAAGCCAATAATTTGAACTGAGGGAATTAGATTAGAAAATATAAAGCTTAACAAGATGAGTTCATTGCATAATTTGGAATTATTGCTGGAATATTAGCAAAGTAGATATTTAATAATATGTAAATTGCATGAGACCATCATTATATGAGATACCACTGTATATAATAAATTATTACGAATTTTAAAACTTAAACAAGGCAAAAACTCTCCATACAGTAGTGCCACCCTGTGCCAACCAATCAATGGATGCCAGAAGGCTTGTGCATAAAATCCCTATCTAGTGCCTACTGTATGGAGAGTTTTGCCTTGTTTATTAACAATTATGTGCTAGTATATGAGATAATGATCATGTGATGTTTGGTAATTTTAAAACTTGTTTAATTATTACTGTTAAACAGAAATCTTGACACTATATTTAATAAAAGTAATATGATAATACATTTTAATAAAGTTATGATTTTTTTATGTAACAAAAAATGAGTGAAATGAGTAGTTTATTAACCTGAATTAAAGGAATGTGTTCCTATATTGCTTATATATGTGTGGCAAATTGTGATTTTAACAGCAATATTTGGTCTGATAACAATGAGCAATTATAGAGTGATATTTTAAACTCTAGCAGAAATATCCATAAAAATACTAGGTTAAGTTAATAAGTAAAAAAAATATTCAAAAGTAATATGAAAATGAACAGTGAAATAATAGCATATAATAAATCAAAAAAATATTAACTGAGAATATCAGCAGTGTAAAACGAAATGCTGGTTTACCCCAAGAAAGAAAGTAAATACTTAAAATGCAAAATGATACACTGATCCTTATGCTGCTTAATGAAGTATTTAATTTGTATGATGAGGGAGCATATCTATCTTATTAATTATTATTCTCTTTCTTCATCATTAACTGTTATGAGCATTATATATCTTTCTATCAAACTAGATTGTCTTATAATATGGCTAAACAAAATAAACAGAAACAATTTCAACTTGGTGACTTTGTGCCTGGAGGATAAATTCTGGTGTGACCTGATCAAAGAACTATTTTACCTTATCTTAACTGACCACTTCTATTCTCAGAAAATCTTTACCAGCATCACAAGTTCAGAAGAAAGGAACTTTCCTTATTTCCTTAAATTCCAATCTTCACATCAAAGAAGTGATATAGCATATATAATTCTGATCTTTTTTAAAGAATATTCTTATGTTTGAAAATAGATTTTCCATTCACATGTCCGACAGCATCTGCAATGAATATTTCAACTCCTGAATTCTTTGTTGTTGATAGATAATTTAGCTAGAGAAACTCAGCTGATAAAGTCAATGTTTTCAGGTTCAATTTCAATCTGAGCTGCAGATCTTACTTTCAGCCTTCATAAGCTCTGCAATGATTTAATCATTATCTCTTCTTCAATTTTTTATCGCTGAAGGGTTGTACTAAAAAAAAAAAGCATATTCTAATAATGATAAAATATGGAAACTAAGCATTGCATAAGTATTTATTAATCTGAATGCATTATAATATAGTAATTGTCATTTTTGAAGTAATGATTTAAATATGATAATAAGCAGACTGGAGTTCTATATTGTAAAAAAAAAAATGGAAAGATTGTTAAATAAACCAGATATGTTTGCTAAAATTATTTGCTACAATTTATTGATTTTAGCAATGTGCGTGGATGTGTATATATATGCTAAGATTTAGGTTCTACTTCATAAATTCTTGAAAGTCTTACACATTTATAATGTCCCTTCCCTTATTACAATTAGAAGCATCTTTAATTTAAAATTCAGATTTTTAGGCAAAAGTGTTCAGTGTAAAAATTATGTAAGCATGGTGATAATATCAATTTCATATGCATACTGAAACTTCCACAGCTCCAAAAATATGTTTGCTATTGCAATACATCAGTCAAATGGATCGATGAAAATGGGGTAAATTCGGCAATTCTAAAAGATAGCAGCTGGTCTTACTTAACAAAAAACAAAAATTTCACGTGCCTTTAAAATGCAAAGCAATTTTTAAATAGTCCGTTGCTGGACATAAAACTCTCCAATAAAACATCGTACAGAAACAATATAGAAGAAGTCATGTTACATTTTACCATTTCCAGACTGGGAGGATTAGGGCAGTTTTACATCTTTCACTAGCTAAAAACACCTACATACCTATTTACTAACAATAACAAATACAAGCAATTAGCCAGTTACCTGGAGAGAAAAAACAACTACTATATATAAAGGATATGTGTGTGTTTGCCTTAAAAAGTATGAGATTGAAAGCAAAAAAAAGTTTTTGATTATTTTAAATTTTGTAATCTTAAAATGCTACAACCATTTCTCAGAACAATTTTAACAAATCTAAAATTAAATATTAAAGTAGGCAATCCCTAGATAGAAAAAATGTAAAAACAGAGGCTCCAAACATTAACTTTTAAAGGCAATCAGTCAGAGATGTTCAATTATGAAGCAAATTTTACTGTTGCAAGGCAAGCTCAACAAAAAGCCCCTTGGTGATCCGGTACAGAAGAACAACCAATGATCAAATGGATTACTTTTTCTAGTTTTCTCGCAATTACTTCAAAACTAATCAAAATTCTAGTTCTTTTTTTTTTTAATTTCCAAAGTTTAAAGTTTGCAAATTAAATCTTAATTTAATAAAATTTAACAATAAATAAATATTAAAATGTCTTAAAATTAATATTTTTCATAAAAATAGTTTATCACTTAAAAAAAAAAAAAATTTTAAATTGATATCATATTGTTAAAATATAAAACAAACCTAATTACCCAACATCCCCTTCATTTATAAAAAAAAAAAAAAAAAGTCTACCACAATCTTTCAAATGAATCCTTAAAAGACTTGGAAACAATTTTACTGCTTTTATATATGTATGACTAGCTATAAAAAATTAATTAACATCACATCTATATTAATCGTCTTTTTGAAAAATGATTCAGAATAACTTCAGTATGAATCAATAAATATGTTGATATAGTAAATAAAACATTTCCCCAAGAGTTAGAAAAATGAACCCATCATACTCAAATATATCTTTTTGAAACACTCATTTCTTAGATCTTAATATATATATACAACAAACAACACACAAACTTCTTTATAAATCTTGATTTATTACATGAACTATTTTTTTGAAGTGTGGAGTGGATTGAAGCCTGTCCATTAAACTATGAAGATTGGCTATCTTAATATATATTTGAGCACTTATTGTATATATGTGGAGAGATGATAATCTGAACCAACTGATGATTGCTGGTTTAGCATGAAATACGTATATTGGTGATTATTTATCTTTTCGACATATATGTGTTCAAGAGCATCAGTGTTATGAGATAGAGTGGAGAGTGGTGGGTCGTGTGAAAATCTGTGTTCATTATACCCTATATATTATATAACTATTGTAACGTACAAAAATATACTCCAACTTTTCGACTATATTCTTTTATAATCTTTATAAAGGAACAATTAAAAAATACATAAGAAACAATAATACAAATATTCCGTAATACATACAACAAATACCTCTTACCTTAAAACTCTTATAACAATCTCAACTTTTCATTACATTCGTTTATTAAATACCTTTCTTAAAATAATCCCCTATAATTATTTAATTTAATCAATCTATTATCCTCTTTTTTTTTTTCCGATTAACATTCTATTCATTACAGACTTCATTTCAGTATTACAAATTCCTTCTTTTATAATTCTTTCATAATATGATTTAATACATTCTAAAAATTCTATTTTAAAATCTTTGTTTAAATTTACTGATATGATCATAAACTGCAGAATTTTTATCATTTAAATGTTGTTTTAAACTTGTTGCCAATTTATTTTGTAGTTCCAACATACGACATTCCTTTATTGCCTTCAAAACAATCTAAAAATTTTATAATATAAACCGAATTCATAACTTCTAAATTATTACAATCATTATTAATTAACAAATTTAAACACTTTTTTTCCTTTTTATAAACACGACAAATAATAACATTATATTTCTTATTAATCATATTAAATAATTTCCTAATTTTAACAAACAAACCTATTGAAACCATAAATTATTTTACTGTTATTATTCTTATTTAATTCTTATCCTATTATTTATTTTTTCAATATATTTTTATTACAAAACAAACTATAAATAACCTCCCTAGAATAATCATTTATAAAACATTCATATTTTATCATATTAATTTCACTTTTTAAATTTTTGAAAAAATGAATAATAGGATAAGATTAAATAACAACAATAATAATAGTAAGATAATTTATGTTGGTTTCAATGTTTCAAAAGATTTGTTAAAATTAGGAAATTATTTAATACGATTAATAAAAAATATAATATTAATGTATTTGTCCTGTTTATAAAAAGAACAAGTTTACATTTGTTAATTAATTATGATAATGATTATAAATATAGGGGATTTGAACTCAGACTTTCAAGCAATCTTCAACTATCCACACTATCTCATACTACTCATACACATGACCACACAAATGTAGAAAAGATAATCACCAATATATGTATTTCATGCTGAAACAGCATTCATAAGTTGGTCCAGATTATCATCTCCCACCCATATATATATAATCCGTGCTCAGTTTTATATTAAGATAGCAAATCTTTATACTTTAATGGACAGGCTTCAATATACTTCAACCTCAAACTCTTCAGACATTCATACAATTGAAAATATGATGATAAAATGCCCAAATCCCATGTTGATGCCAATATTGTTGTCATGCTCATGTTGATCTCAAGTGACTCTGACCCCTCATGTATAGGACAGTATCCATTTAAATACATAGAAGATGGATGGGCAGAATGCAGGCTTAATGTGCATAATACAAGCATTCTTATATCTGGAACTTAATTGTAAGTATAGGAGATTTAAACTAGACTTTCAAGCAACCTTCAACTATCCACACTATCTCATACTACCGATACACATGACCACACACGTAAAGAAAAGATGAATAATCACCAATGTATGTATTTCATGCTGAACCAGCATTGATCAGTTGTTCCAAATTATCATCTCCACACATATATGTAATCCACACTCAGTTTTATATTAAGGTAACAAATCTTTATACTTTAATGAGCAGGCTTCAATCTACTCCAACCTCAAACTCTTCAGCCATACACACCATTGAAAATCTGATGATAGAATGCCCAAATCCCATGCTGAATCCAATATTGTTGTCATGTCCATGTTGATTATAATAATTTAGAAGTTATGAATTCGGTTTATATTATAAAATGTTTAGATTATTTTCAAAATATTATAGAAATATCATATGCTGGAATTACAAAGAAAACAAGATTAAAACAGCATTTAAAGATAAAAATTCTGCAGTTTATGGTCATATGAGTAAATTTAAACAAAGATTTTAAAATAGAATCTTTAGAATGCATTATTAGATCATATTATGAAAGAATTATAAAAGAAAAAATTAATATTAATGAAATGAAACCTGCAATGAATAGTATGTTAATTGGAAGAAGAAAAAAAAGAGGATAATAGGTTGATTTAATTAAATAATTATAGAGGATTATTTTAAGAAAGATATTCAAGAAACAAATGTAATAAAAAGTTCTATTCAAGAAACAAATGTAATAAAAAGTTAAGATTGTTTGTTATAAGAGTTTTAAAGTGAGGTATTTCTATTTGTTGTATGTATTATGGAATATTTGTATTTATTGATTTTTATGTATTTTTTAGTTGTTCCTTGATAAAGACTATAAAAAAATAGTCAAAATATTGGAGTATATTTTTTGTATGCTATAATAGTTCATATAAATTTATTTAATGCACATTGATTATGTAAGTAATATTTACTAAGGCATTAAACCTCAAGAATGCGTGCTTGAAAATGTGAAGGTAGGGACTAATGTATAATAGGAATTGTGGACTTAATCAGTGAAGTATTGAATAGCTTCATGCTCTCAGATCTAACCGCTTCAGTTTCACCTATTTATATAGAAAGTAGATTGAAGTAAAGAAGGGTTCCCCTCTTTTCTTCCATAATGTAAGCTTGTGGTCAAGACTTGTAGAGTTCCCTACCTTCGCATGTGTGGTTTGTTGTATTTATATATTGAAATTAATGGGCTATTTTTAAAATAGAAACTGTGTTTGTTTGTTATTTTTTAATTCTTAGATCTTGCCATATTTTATATTCTATCATGCAAACTGACATTATATAACAAAAATTTAATAATACGAATGATCCTATTCTTACATAGTCAGTATATCTCCGAGATAATAATTCTAACAAGCTTTATCGATAAATGCTGCAAGAGAAAGCATTTAAAAATCTCTATCTAAAAACATCCCCAAACCAGTTTCAAGCTATTGGCTATTTTTAGTGAAGTGCTAGTATATTCCAGATATTAGATCCAAAATACCAACTCAAAGCCAGCATTAAATCTGAAATAGGTGTCTGAAAATTTCAGATTCTCTACTTAATAGTATTAGCTAAGTGTTGGCTTTGAGTTGGTATTTTGGATCTAGTGTCCGGAATATCCTTACTGAAGATATCCAACAGCTTGAAACTAGTTTGGGGGTGGGGGTGTGTCTAGATAGATTTTTAAATGTTTTCTCATATGGCATTTATCAATAAAGTGTTAGAGCTATTAGCACACACATTATTTTAGTTTATAATTACAAGCATATCAAGTCATGCAATGTATGACTTGATTTTATTTGCTATTATACTCAGTATATTTAAAATCTTACACAAATATGTAAATCATTTGAAATCTTAGTTATGTAAAATCTGGAAGATGGTCAGACAAAAATATTGGTCAGTAATAAAAAATAAAAAAAATCAAATCTACTCAAAAGCTATTATAAAATTGGAAGATTTGTAATTTAATAGAAGCATTTTGAAGAATTCAATTATTATAGTTAATTATACTCAGTTCACAGAACAAACAAATTCAACTTAATTTGTCGGTAATAAAATTGGCACTGATAAATAAAAAGTAGGTGTTGTGTGCAAGTTTATTTAAATGACTTTTTAGGAATCTTGCTTGCGAATGAATACCGACTTATTTATTCTGTGTTTAGGTTTTGATTATAAAAGATAAAGAAATTTTGATGTTGCATCTCTTTCATTGGCAAATCAGTTTATGTTGATCTGTGAAATGAAGACTACAAAAATACCAAGACAACTGGTATGGTTATTTCAAGAGAATTTCTGCAACATATCAACTCATGATTAGCATTAGGTTCTGGTATAACTACCAGAATAAATTATAAGATAATAACTGTTTTAAATTTTTCTATAGAAGTTTCTTCATCAGCTATAATATTTATTAGTATGCTTGCATTCTACATCAAAATACTGCCAATAGAATGATTTGTATTTTCCTACATCTAACCGAGTTATTAGTGTACACAAATAATTCAAATGAATGTCTGATTTTAGCTAACAAATTGTTTACAAAATAATAAGCTCTTTTCGATAAAAGATTCATGGTTTGATGGATAATATATCAGTCTACCACACATATGAGTTGAAATAAACATTCTCCAATACCAACAATTTGGAAATCAAATGCTTCTGCATATATCCTGGACTTTGAAGTTCAAATTATTTTCATACCCATGACATGAAATTCATATCCACATATATTTATGACTTGGAATTTAAATTCTCTCATACCTATGTCCAGTAGCAATTTAAATCCCTCCATATCTATGGCTGGAACTCAAATCCATTCATACCCACTGAACTGGAGTGAAATTTTATTCAAATAACTGAAAATTTCCAATCAGCACTCATGGTATTACCTGCCAGTTCAAGTAATTGTGGAATATTATAAAAAACCTCTGCAAAGTCAACAGTTAACAATTAATATGTTCATTCTTGTCAAAAGGTTCTGAAGTGATCTTTGCTCTGCAGTGGGCTAATCTAAGACAATTACTTTCCTCTTCATCATTTTAATTTAAAATGCCATGTTTTCACGTGCTTTGTTAATCAAGATCAATGATCCAAAAGGTTGATATATTAAGTGAAACTGTTTTAAAATAATAATAACTTCAACTAATAATTAGTATTAAATAAAAATAATTGATGATGATGACAGGGTGTATAATAATGCAACAATAATTATATTCATAAGTTAATGAGCTGATTTGATTAATAATAAATATACTTTTCAAAATAATAAATATCTATCACAAATGATGATGTTTGTGACAATATTGAAATTAATGATAATATTACTGTTTACAACTGTAAAAAAAAATTTTTTTTTGATAAAAGACATATACATAAAGAAAGCCAAATTTTACTTCCATTCAATCATTGTCATCTTTTCTCTGTCCAGATTGTAAATTATGATTCCTTTGTTATAAAGAGAGTCTTTACACATATGGACAAAACTGATCATATAGTTATATTTTTTCAGAAACAATTATCTTTATCCTACTCCAGAGCCATCTATTGCACATATGAATAATTAATGGCCACTAGATATTGTCTTACAAGTGATAAAGTTCCATCAATGATTTCAAGTGTTATTGCTTCGTTGTAATACTCCACTGTCTTCTTATCTCAACCTGTGTTTGAACAGAAAAGTTAATGTACATAAGCCAGGGGTCCCCAACCCTATGTCCATGGGCACCATGGTGCCCACAGATCAGTTTTCATGTGCCCGCCGCTATCCAAACACGATAAAAAATTATTTATCTGATACCAATAAATTTATATTTTTAATTTTTCTTATAAATTATTGTATTATATTGTAATCAAATTGTAGGGCATATTATACTTTTACAGTGTAAAAAAGTTTATTATTACCAATATCCAACTATAAATTTACATTGAAAAAATAAATGGTGCCCCCCACCTGGCCGGTATTATAGAATGTGCTCTTAAGTGCAAAAAGGTTGGGGACCGCTGGCATAAGCTATTTTAAAATAATGTTTTTATTTTTTTTTAAGAAAATGTAAAATATTTAAATAAGAATATCTCCATTTATGCCATTTTGCTGATATTATGAAAACCTGATTTGGAAACCAGAATAAGATTATTAAATATCTAATTGCTGTTACTAAAAAAAAAAATGGTAGTTTCCTAGCAAGGTTTTTAAAGTTTGGTGATGATACTTTACATAACAAATATAATAATCATATGAGAGTCAACATCTATATTCAATCAAGCCTTCAAGAGGCAAATTGAAAAACTTACTAAGGTCAATCCAGCAAACCTTCAGCTCAAATTCAGCACCCTACATACATTTTAAAAGTGTGCAACATAGAATATTTATTTTGCAAATTCAATAGTTAAATTTTTATAAATATATAGATGTAAAAAACACTTTGGAATTTTATTTACCATCCAAGTTTAAGGACTGAGATCCAAAAACTGAAGAAAAACACTACTATACAAGCAAAAGCCTTTGGGGGTTATACGTTTGAATGCCATAACTGGGAGTGCCACAATCGATCCTGGGATCTCCCAATTCCAAGCCAGACTATACAGGGATCTAGAGAAATAATATTTTACGGGTTGTAACTTCATATTAAATATTTGTTATCTTTATTATTGCAATATACATGGTTTAATGTGCATAAAATATGTCAGCTATTCTCTAACAATGAATATTGTATTACTGTTTTTTTCTTTCGCAGACAGTCCATCAACATTCATCAAAGAATTCTAATTAATTTATGAATTTCACTCTTTATAATTTGCTCACCAATGTTTAATAGCCTGGTAGTTTGGTTAATGGCAGGCTATTTTTAAAAAAAATCAATTTGATTATAAAATCCACAGCCACCTTTACCCCCCCCCCTACAATTATCTATTCAGATTTGAAGTTTAAATCCATGAGCATAGTTAAATAGCATTTTGAACGCTTCTTCGCGACTATCCATATTTATAAACCCCCCCCCCCCCAATTATTTTAGTATTTGAAAGCTGTATGTGGAAATTTTTTTAATTTTTAACTCCCAAAAAATAAAAAAATTTAAATTACAAAATGCCATTGAGTTTGTTCCACGTTTAAAGCTGAAGGAATGTAATTAAAACTTAACAATATATATTATTTTTGGTTTAGTTGTTTTGCAACAAACATGAGCCAACTTTATAAAAAAAAACATTTTAAAAACAAAACAAAAAAAGAAAGAATTTAATTCAATTTTCATTTAATTTTTGTTTACCAACACAAACAACGATGAAAAATAAACTGACGATCCTTTTTGTATTTCATTTCTCTAATAGAAACATTTTCCGAAATATTAATTTAACATTGAAAGTAATACAAGTTGGCAGTTTGACAAATAATTAACTCTTGCGTGTCAAAGATCAAGCAACGGTAAAAGTAACGAAGGTAGACATTTCAAACAAAATATAAAAAAAAGAGCAGATGTTGTAAGTTGCAGGCGTAATATAAAATGTTTATTAAAAATGTGGGAAATGTTAAGATCAAATATACATTTAGTTACAATTCCATTATTATGAAAAACTATAGAAAACTTGTAGGATAGTTTCAATTCTAATTTTCTTTATCTGGCTTCTCTTAACTCCGATTAAATTTATATTAATTCAGATGATAGGTGGCAGCAGTGATGCATCAATTTTGTGAATGCGAAAGTTTAAAGAATTTTTAAAACTATTTAATGCGTCTAAACAATATCGAAGTATCAGTTACAGTCTGCAAAGACTTCCAAATAGTATGAGCCAAAACGTATTATAGTAATTACCATTCAATAATAGCCTATCAATAAAGAAATTCATTTGAAATCTGAAGGACTAAGGTTCTGAAATAATCTACTTTGGCTAGGTGTCAGCGCAACTTTCACCATTAATGCCAAAAGTGCAATGAGAAATGGTTTATATTTATTGAAGACTCGTAACAAAGCAAAATCCATGTATATATTATGATATTATTTAAAATGTTAACTCACTAAAACTCATAATATATAGTTCTAGATGTTGATGTACTGCAGTAAAGTTTCGGGTGTGACGAGTAATAAAAAATAGCCAGTATAAATTATCAAATTTTATCACAAAGAAAAACCAACTAACTAATTCACTTTTAGGCACAGAACTTAACACAACATCATTATCAATAGCAGCCATTTATAAATGAATATGTCATTCTAACTCAAGACAAAAAAAAAGAAAATGGCAATCAGAAAAATCTCTTTGTAATTAAAGTAGTAGAAATGTCTCTTTGTAATTAAAGTATAGAAATGTAATTGCACAAAAATAAAATTCCATTGTTACAATTGAGTAAGAAGAGAATTACAACATGAGATGCTCACAATGCTAAATACTAACTGAAATGACTGAAAAGAATATAGGCAAAACAAAAAAGCAATAGAAAGCCTTTAGATAAGAAATCACTGTGATATACTGTATAATATATATAAATACTGGTTACATGATGTATGTACAAAGTATCTATATTGAAGATGCTATCTGAAGACAGACTATGTAACTAAATGATAGATAAATTAAGATTTAGAAAGTGAATAACTTTGAAAAAAACTTTCAATACTTTTAATTATGTAATAATCAGATATTTTACGGTAATATCTCCACACTACACTCTTAATATATTTATTTCTATACTTAGTGATATTTATTTCTATACTTAGCGCTTTCGAAGGAATGATGCCTTCATTTTCAAAGCTGTAGATAGCTCTAATACCAGTATTAGAGCTATCTATAGCTTTAAAAATGAATGCATAGTTCCTTCGAAAGTGCTAAGTATAGAAATAAATATATTAGAGTGTAGTGTGGAGATATTACCGTAAAATATCTGATCATTACATATATAAACCACACATTTAATTATTTAATAGTTACTTTTAATTATGCTGTATCTTTAAGCTGTAATAAATTCCATAACTATACTATAAAGAATTATTTTTATAATTACACCATTCATTGATACATGGATGTACCTTTAAAGTTGTCCACACTTTAAAAAAAAAAAAAATCTATGTTCCTACTTTTCTGCAAATCTTTTTGGCAAAAAATTAAAATACTTCCCTTTACAATAAAAAAAAAAAAACTGAATAATTGATTATTAAAAATAAAAAAATCAATAAAAAAATTTTAAAAATAATTTTCTAAATATATATTTTTTAATTAAACATTTCAATTGCTAGTACACAAAATATTAAAAAAGGGTACCTACAGATACTTTTATCTAGAGGTATGCATGTGATCAAAATTTATCAAATTAAATTCACCTACTTGATTATGAAAAAAAAAAGATGTATAGGGAAATGACAGAAATTTGAATATTGTAGTATAATAAAAGTTCTGCTATTTTTATATATTGTAAAAGTGATAGAATAAAAAAAGAATGCTTAAAATTTTGTTCAATCTATTGGTAAATAATATATTACACAGAGGTTAACTCTTCATATAATAGTGCCACCACTACAAGCCAGAGTAATCAATGGATACAAGAAGATTTGTGCATAAAATCCCTATCTAATGCCTATTCATCCAATATCTTCAGACTAGTTTCCAGTTTGTGACTTTCATCAGTGAGGATCCTTGGATCTGAGAGCATTGCACCTAGATGGGGATTTTATGCACAAGCCTTCTGGCATCCATTGATTACTCTGTTTAGCACAGGTGGCACTACTATATGGAGTTTTGCTTTGCTTTGTTTAATTTAGGAATAAACTAAACATTATCTTTAAAATGTGTCATAAACACAATATTATTGTTCACATTATGCTACAATCATGTTCAGACTTCAACACAGGAATGGCACTGATTTTTTAAAAAAAATGATTTTTTTTTCATATGTCATAGCATCGGCCGGGACGCGAACCCACAACCATCTGCAAACAACTATTTTTTAATAGAGAAAATTGCAAATTTTTGCTTTTGGAAATTACCATGCAAAAATTTGGTAATTTTATATAGCTTAAGAATAATTTTAACTTCTTTATAGGTGATAAATTGACCACAGAATTTTTTCTTATAATCTTCCCTAATGTAATAGTGCGGCAATCTAACATTAAAAGGGACCAATATTCTATCTGACTTATTGTAGAAAAAAAGCTTTTTTAGAATAGAATCACAATTTGTTTCCACTTTTGAAAATTGTTATATAGAAAATAAGATGTATAAACAATTTTTTTTTTTTTTTAAATAATACTTTTATGTAAATAGATGACTAAAAGGTACAAAATAACAAAGTATCCCTCTTAGTTAATTTGACATTCTTGGAAAATATCAGAGATCTAAAGAATGAATGGGAAATTTCAGGAATATTATCATTTTGTAAAAGCAGTTGATGCCATTTTGATTTTTATGAATTACTTGAGCCTCAAATGCTTTTATGAAATGACAATATTCCTGCTATTTCCAACTGTTTTATAACAAATCTAGTCTTAAGATGTCTGATACTTTCCAAAAATGGCAAATTAACTGAGGGGATTACTTTATTTTGTACTTATTTAAAAAACATCTTTTTTTTTTTTTTGCATCTTACTTTTTTACTTTTTAGTTATATGTTATTTTAAAAAGTGATTAAAACTACAAAAAATTTACAAAAATTATAATTATATATATTGTGTTTGGAAATTTTTTCACCCCTTGTACTGAGTGATTCTAATTTAATCCAGAAAGTATTTTGTTTTTTCCTTGAATCATTATTCAATTAATTAAAATATATATAATACATGGTTCTTAATGCAGTAGCATCTAAGACACTACAGTGCTAATTCTAATAAGCAGAAACCCTACTAAGGAGAATGTTGTTTTTCTTATTTTTGTAAATATGTAATACATATAATGATAAATAATTCTATATACTATTAATTGTAATACTATAAGGTTTTATTATCAGCCTAAGTATGATTTTATAATAAAAAACACGATGTAACATTTAAACATTTAAACAATAAAATTTTTAAAACACAAAAATTATAATTTAATAATAAGACGTGAAAATAAAAACTAACAAACAAAATTCTAAATTTGAATATCATGTGATCATCTGTTATACAAAAATATTTATGTATTGGCTTTTTACTTAATTTAATTAAAGTATTTATTTATATAGCGTTACGTTAATAAATTGTAATTGTAAATTAGCAATCAGGCTAATGCACATGCGCGTTATAGATTTTAATAGTTTAAAATCTGTAAAGCGCATTTACATTAGCCTGATCATTAATTTAATTAAGTAATCAGAAAAAATATTTATATTTAATTAAGTAAGTATATCAATATTAACAAAATTTTATTTTACAAATATGTTTTCTTCAGATACATATATATATATATTAATTTAATACTGAAATCAATATTAATAAAATTTTATTCTACAAAGTTAATATTTCCATTGGCTCAGTTGTTAAGAAGTTTTCTTGGATAATGTAAAGATGTGATTTGATTCTAAATGGAACCATTTTTTTTTTCATTGTTAATTCGAAAATGTAAACATACTGACAGAAGCATAGACAGGGCAAGTTAATATATATAAAAAAGCATTTAATTAAAAATTTTACACAGTTAAAGACTAAATTTAATTTTTTTATAAAAATGTTCTATTACAGATATTTAACTCTAATAGTATGGTTTTTCATTTAATTTTGGCTGATATAATAATGCAGAAGTCAGGTATTGGAAACTGTCATATAAAAGTAAGTGATTTGATTCCATTTGCTTTAAAATAAACTTCCAACATAGGCAAAACTCTCTATGCATATTGCCACTCACCTGCAAGCGATGCCAGAAGGTTTGTACATAAAATCCCCATCTAGTGTCTACTCACCCAATATTCCCAGACTAATTTCTGGCTTGTGCCCTTTGTCAGTGAGGAGCCTTAAATCTGAGAGCCCTGCAACTAGATCTTAGGATCTAATACAACCCTCCAGCAGCCACCTTTTATCTCTACTTAACTACAAAACTATGAGACTTAAATTGAAAACACTATAACATTTTCAATCCAAGCTCATCAGCTTATATAACTATATTGTTCTTGCAAGTGCCAGAAATTAGTCTGGGGATATTGGGTGAGTAGGCACAAAATGGAGATTTTATGCACAAGCCTTCTGGCATCCATTGATTACTCTGGCTTGCACTGAATGGCAATATGTATGGAGAGTTTTGTCTGTTTTATTAACAGTTAAGAGCAAGCATAAGAAATAGTGATCATGTGATGTTTTTCTTAACAACTGGGATTTTATGCAATTTAAGGATTAATTTAGTTTATAAGAATGCATTAAATAGAAAACTGATCACAGTTTTATTGTACTGATATCTGTTAAAGAAGTAGCGATTTGACATTAGAAGTTGGCACCATGTTTTATCAACATTTTTTAAAACAAACTTTTAGCATAGAATCGTAATTCTTTTGTTTCTGGGTTAAATACAGTTGGGAATTTTGTAAAGATTAAGAAGTAATTTACTTTCTTTAATTAAAAAACTGATGCAGGAGGGGATAGTTTTCCTGTTTCCTTTAATGTTAACTAAAAGAAAAGCAATGGACATTTAACATTGCCATATTTTTTCTATTTCATTTTTAAAATTTATGAAAATAAATTTTCAACATATAATAGCAATTCTTTTAGTTTTTATATATGCTCTGTACGGTTAAAAATATATATTTGTATAACATATTTTCACAAGATTTGTCCGATTTTTTTAACAATTCAACTTTTTCACTGATGATTGTGCTAAAAAAAAATGTAGTTTGAATATATCTTTGTAGCATGGTGCTGGCTGATCCTAAAAGTGTTCAAAAAAATAGAAGACTAAATTGATGTAGTTTCAATTAATGATAGTATATGTATCTTGTATATATATACTCTGAATACTGTATTATATATATATAATACTTAAATACAAGTAGAGTAATAAGTTAGATGAAAGTAGGGGAGATTTCAAATTACATTTTTGTTGTTGTTGTTTTACTTCATTTGCACTATAAATTATTTTTACTATATATATATCTGCATTATAATACTTATATCTAATTACTTCTGTAATTATCTAAATTATTTATTTATTGTAGCTCTCGTTTTTAATAACTTTAATTATTTTATTAATGCAATTAATTGTTAGAAGGTAAAAAAACAGGTTTTTAAAAATGTCGAAATAGTTGGATATGAAAAATACAAAATCTAAAAAATATTTGCATAGTCTTTTTTATATATTAGAATACAAAATAAATTGTCATAAATTATCAAGCGTTGGTGGCCTAGCGGTTAGCATAGCTGCCTTCCAAGCAGCTGGCCCGGGTGCTTCCCGATTAACGCATTTGATATAGGGGAAAAAAATGTTATAAATTGTATCATTTCACTAAATGTTTTTGTTTCTTACTCCCACCGCCCTTTTTGGAAAAAAAGATTTGAAGAATATAGAAAGTTTGTGATCTGCAAATCACACACAATAGGTTAGCTTGAGTTCAAATTTGAGAATGTTTGAATACTTTGAGATCTATTAACTTGAAGAAAATGACAGAAGTAAACATAGAAGAGATGGATATTTGCAGTATTCTTTGCTGATGAAATCTGTAATGAAAAACTATCTTAGACATCTGATTTACACTGCCATCTGGTGTCGTGCTTACATAGTTAACTCAGTAGTGCAAAATGGATTACTACTGGTATCATCAATTCTAAGTGTATGCTGGGTGTATCACGTAATGCTTTTTTTTTTTTTTTGCTATAGGTAAAACCACCTTATAAAAGGTTGTAAACTATGGGACTAAAATGTGTAAAGAATGCATATTTCTTCCACAGAGTTTAAGAAAATATGCACTAAAGCCTATTCTTAAACAATAATGCTATTGTTTATGTTCAATACTATAACTTTATATTTTTGGATTGGCTATTGACTTTTTCAATAATCTAGAGAGATTATTTAAAAATATCAAATTCGATCAACTTTATTTTAGATGTTTTGAATAGTGTTTGATCACAAAGATGACGAATTGGACATGCTTGCCCATTAGAGATCAAACTGGGAGTTTTCTCTGCTTTTTTGCAGAACAATAAAATTTAGTTTATTAAATAGTAGATAAATTGTTATAATTCACAATAGAAAATTGTATAAAATTAAATGTTTTCATAAAGTTTGCATATTTATGTACTAATTACATCAAATTTACCCGGGAAAGGTTAGCTTTAATTTCTCAGAATATGTAAAGAATTTTAATGGGTTTTTTCCAACTAAAAATTATTACGGCGGTTTAATTCTCGATTAAGTATTTTAAAGCTTTAAAACTTACTGTAAGTGTAAAAAGACATATTTTATCAGTAAAATACAATTATTTTGAAAATAAAGTACAGTATATACAATTACATAAACATATTGTAAAATCGCGAATATATTGTTATCCGAAATAAACGAGCAAATACGTAGATATTGTAAAAAATTATCAAATGAATAGGATGGATTGTGGGAGTACGGGGGGGGGGGGGGATAAAGACAGATATTATGAAATAGATATGGTATTTAAAGTCAAAAAAGGTCGAAAGGTGAAATAGAAAACACGGATGAAAAATTGTAAAAGCAAAATTTGAAAAAAAACTTGAAAGCTGTTGTAAAATAACATTGTGAGGACAAACTAAAATAATTTAAGAAATTACAGGCTGGAAATAAAAAATACGTGATTTAAAAACCAAAGAATAGTAATTTATACACACAAGCATTGAACATAAGAATACATTTCAAATTGGTTAAAACTAAGTTTAGAAATATTTAAAATATATGCTGGCCCTGGAATTATTATAAATTCAGTTTACAGCTTAGTAGTAAAAAATTTAAAGATTACCATTAAAGACAATAAGCAGATTTATAAGAAGAAAAAATAGTTACTAAAATCCCCCCCAATCACTATTTTAACCACTATTTCAGATATAAATAATGAAAAACGTTAATAAATATAAAACAATTGGAAATTAATAATAATAAGATCAATATTATATTTTTTTATTTATTTATAGTAAATATACAGTATGTACACACATCTTTATATGCATGTTATATTCATTTTTAACACACCTATATGAGATGAATTAAAAACTCGTATTATAATATAGTTCGATCAAAGAAATGAATTTTGGTATCGACAACAGTTAAAATCAAATGTTGTTGCTCGGAGGACGGGTGCTGTATATATAACTTTTTTTCGGATTTTTGTTGGATATATATATAACATTTTAAACATGAAAATAGGACTAATTCAAACCAAAGGTAAGAATTAATTTTAAAAAAACTCTTTTTAAAAAAATGAATAGTGATAGTAAATGATGAAAAAGTTAAAGATAAAAAAAAACCTTGTGATCTTTCCTTCAGTGATAATGAAGGCCATATCATATTACAAATAAGTTTTTATTTTTACCAGGCCATGCAATGATACTTAGTTGAGAAATCCATATAAACCTGGGATTCTCACCTACTAAAAATGATTAGTTGGATAATCTTAACCTAAAAGATGGTATGAATTAGTAAAGAGTTCTTCAACTTGGTCTGTGGACTCCCGCTGAAAAGTTTGATAACAAAATAATAAGAGTTTAAACTTTAATCAATATAAACAATTTTTATTTATTTTTTCATCTCATTTTTACCCAATTAAAAAAAAAGAAACAGAACGAAAACAAAATCTAATCAATCATACATAAATTAATTTGTTTTTTTAGTTATCACAGATGTTTATTGGGGGGGGGGGGGTAGAATTAAACTTTTTATTACTTTTTTAAAAAAATTCAAAATTAAAAAAAAGGTTTTTTTATTATACAAGCTCCATATGTATATAATTTCATCTATATTTAACATTGTTTTGAACAATTATGCTCATCTAAAGCTGAGCAGTTTACATCTTTAAGAAAATTTATCTATAGACTTCTGCCGGTCCTTGACACCTGTGTCTTATTTTTGCCAGCCGTGAAACCTTATCCTTATTTTGACCGGTCCGCAGGTGTGAAAAGGTTGAAGTCATCTACTTCAAAGCTTCTCAAGCTGTGCCCCCTTCCTCTTTCAGGGAGGGGAATTTTTGAGGGGTAGCTCAAAAAAATTTGATAGTTTTTAGGATCACATGCTTAGAAAGTTATTACTTGCATGTCAGAGGGTGGTATGGGTACCAGGTGATGATGAAAGTCACTAGCAAAAAACAAATTTGTATATAAAGATTGAATTCAACACATTTACAATAATATTCCGATCAATTTGTCAGATCAGTTTGTCAGAAGATCAGTGCACAGATTATTTTAGGAGATCATATGGTTAGAAAGTTATCACCTGCATGTCAGAGGGTGGTATGAGTACATTCAGCGATTCAATCTGAAAGAGATTTGATATTGATTATTAAAATGGATATGTGAGTAATCAGAAAAAATTCGCAGAGAATGATAATATTGGCCAGAAAAAAACATCTGGACTAGTCACATTGGAACAACCACAATCCACATTGATTTCTGAAGCCAAAGGCAAGCAACAAAAAAATATCAAATGAAAAACACAAAAATACAATGCGCATATATACAATAAAGTTATTCAATTAAGTAATGATCCTAACAAACCATTGGGCATAATTTGCCCAAAACAAATGATTGTATGTGGCCAGGAAAACTTATTTGCCACTTGGAAAATGTTCATGCTATACATGAAAATATAAACAGTAGAGTTTTTCCAAAGACAGGCTGGAGAATTTAAATGATAAACAGCACTTTTTTCAAAACAAATTAAATTAAATTATAAATTACTGAAAGTTTCTTTTGAAATTGCTTATTTGGTAGCTAAACCAAAAAAAACCCTCATACAACTGGTGAAGACCTCTTGTTGCCAGCAGTAATAAATATTTCTGAAACTATTCATGATTCTGAAACTGAAGTTTCTGAACCATTAAAGAAAATTCACATGTCCAATGATATATTTGAAAGGACAGATTCTATTACTGATAATATTATGTCTATTTCAATGTTATGGATACAACAAAGTAGTTCTTTTGCCATTCAGCTCGGTGAATCAACTGACAATACAAACAATGCTAATTGCATAATTTTCCAATTCATAAAGATATTCTATTCAGCAAAAATCTTCTTAGTACAATCATGGGAAAGAATATATTTGAAAAAGTAAGTAATTTTTGTATAGAAAATGCACTTGATTGGAAAAAGTGTATTGGAATTTGTACTGACGGTGCTTCAGCCATAACTGGCAGAATATCAGGATTTGTAGCAGAGGTCAAAAAAGTTTGCCCGAATGTAAAACATATTCACTGCATTATTTACAGGGAAAATTTAAATTTTAACAAATGGAAGAATCTCTTAGGAAAGTATAATCAGAAGTTTCGAATATCAGAAGTTTACATATAAAAAAAACAATGCTATCAATACAAGACTGTTTTGTATTTTATGCCGAGAGATGGATTCTAATTATGAAACACTTTTGTATCATACAGAAGTGAGATGGCTATCTCATGGAAAAGTTCTCAAAAGGGATTTATTGTTAAAAGAACTGAATTTTTTTAATTGATAAAAACCATAAACTAGCAATCCAGTTTTATTATCAAAAGTGATTGTTAATTTCTTATTTGATGGATTTTCTTGAAAAAATGAATTAATTGAATCTCTCTCTGCAAGGAAAAACTAGAAATATATTACGCCTAAATACAGGAATGCAAGCTTTCCAAAGTGAACTATCTTTATGGTCACATAGTTTTAAAAATTGTAATATAGAAATGATCCCATGTCTTCAAGAATTTAATGAATAAAATAATATTTTGATATCTGAAGATAATAGAAATATCATAATTAATTATCTTGAGAATTGTATGGTTTTTTTTCAAAAAGTATTTTCCCAATTTAGATGAAAACAAAGAACATGATTAGATAAGACTGCCATTTGCTCCTTTATTAGAATTTCAGCATCTATCACGGTCGATATTTAAAACAGAATTTCATAATTCTGATATATCAGAAATTTTGGATTCGCAGACAAAAGTATCCTTCCATTTCTAAGACAGCAATAAATATTTTGATTACTTTTGCTTCAAGTTATTTATTTGAAACTTCTTTTTCATCACTTTTGCTAATTAGGATTAAGTAGAGATCATCTGTATCAGAAAAAACAGAAAAAAATTTAAGAGTTGATATTTCAAATACTTTGCCAGATATTGCTAATCTCTCTAATAATATCCAGTCACATCCATCTCATTAAACATTATTGTTATTAAAAATGAATAAACGTTATTATTAAATATTGTTAATAAGTTTTGTTTCACTTTTTTTTTTGTATTTATATATGTAATGTAAACATAAAACTACTAATATATATATCTAATATGTTGTTATAAATATAAATATATTATGATTTTGCTCAAATGTAAAAACTTTTAATACCCCCATTTTTATAACACATTATATATATATATATATTACTTTGTAAATACATTGTTGGTCGATAAGGGCCGAAAAATATATTATTGTTTTTCAGGAAATGTCTGAGAAGTACTGATCTATACAGAAGCAAAACTCTCCATACAGTAGTGCTACTCAGTTCAAGCAACAGTAATCAATGAATGCAGAAAGATTTGTGCATAGTCTGGGGGGAGTAGATGAGTATGCACTAGGATGCAGATTTTATGCACAAACCTTCATGCATCCATTGATTACTCTGGCTTGCACTGATTGGCATTACTGTATGTAGAGTTTTGTCTTTCTAATAACAGCTTGTGTACTCATAAAGAATGGTGATCATGTGATGTTTAGTGGTTTAAGTACTGATCTACTTGAGAAAAAAATAATCTAAGCCTTTTGTGATCTAAATAAATTTCATAATTCATTTGGTTAGATTCAAATCTCATGTCATGATCAAGAATAGTAATAACCATGATGCCCTTGATTAATAAAATGGCAGAGAAAATAAAATAATATATAAATATAAATACTTTATAAAGTAAAAGAGTGTACAGCAAGATTAACAGCTAACAGAGATATGAAACTGAAACACAAACAACTGAAAGAAGAATGTAGAAAGTAAAAAAGTCATGAAGAAAATGTGCATTTAATTTAGAATAAGAATTGGAATGAGAAAAACAAAATTATAAAAGTGAAGTAACTATTGAAAAAAAAAAAAACAAAGCATGATACTGAACGATTCAAAAAAAAAAAAAAATATTACAAATTACAGATAATTTTTTATGTTAATTGAAAAAAATAATAATTGGTAGATTTGGATAAAATAAATCACATAAGAATGAAAAGTAAAATTAGCTACATATATATAAACGCAAGAAATTAGTAAGATTTTGTTGAACTGCTATAATCACTAGAATGAAAGGGTGTCGAAAATAGTAGTTGGTGTTTATTATAAAATGTATAATTAAAGAGGTCCAATAATATTTTTTTCTTCAATAATGAAGATGTTAATAAATAGCCTAGTATAATGAAATATACAGAATGAGAATAAAGAGAAATCTTACTGAACTGTTTCTATTATTTTCATCTGGTTGTTTAGTCCCAGAACTAGTTCCATATAGAGAGTTATTTTTTTAAACTGCATTTTTATTGCATAGATTATTAATAAATCGTGGTCCTGACAAATTTTCGTGCATGAATAGTTTTAAAAAAGGAACGTAGTAAAGTACTTTCTGCTCTCTACATTTATTGAAAACACTCTTGTTGAGGATTATGCATAATCAAAATTTGAGTACAAAATTAACTAATAATATAAGTAGAAAAAAATTCATTTCAAAGATAAACTGCAAATTGAGAGAATTTTCTCTCCTATATATCTATAAACAATTTTATGCCCAGCAGAACTGTTTAGACACAGGAATAGACTTATGAAAAATTGTGTAAGCCCAATCTTACCAATGTAATTATTGGTTTTTAATCAATAAAGTATGCTTTGAATCACAAAAGTATTATTATTATTTCTTGCTTTCCATCAGTAGTTAGTTTTCTTTTTTCCTTAAAACTGGTGATTTAATTAAGACTGCTCAAGTTATAATAAATGACATATTTTCTGAATGCAAACATAAAAACTAATATCTTGAATTTATTGTATTCTGATCCCCAATTGCTGCTGAAGTCAACATACCCTTTTAACATCTGTTTATTATCAGAAGTAGCAAAGCAAAATTAAGGAGAAATGTACTACATTTTATTTCCCATGTAAGAGAATCTGGATTATCATAGGAATATTATTGTTGTTCAGAATCTTAAAAGAAACAATTTTTTGAAGTAAAAGAAACGATACACTGACTCAGAGGAACATTTATTTCTGATGTAATTCAGATATTTTTTAAAAGACAAAATGTATTGATCTACATAAATGTGTAGATGCATTTTATATCTTCATATTAAACTATACCACTCCATCTAGATATATTCTTAAAATTTAAAATTTTCTATACATTCAACATTCACTCATAAATGATGGAAATAGTCCAACATATCACATCTTATAATATATCACCATTCCAAACCTTCAGACAAATCATAAAGATGATATTCTTAAAATGTCGATTTTTTTTTTAATGAAAGAAGAGTGTAGATAGAATAGGAGAGGTTTACATTTTTCCTACAAACAAGATTCTATGAGACGCATCATTTTAATTACTATCTTTTACAGAATTATAGAAGCAAGTATGAAAAACAATACTCTTCAAAATGAAGGGATAGCAATTTCATTAAATGATTTCGAATATGGTAACTTCTTTTTTTTTTTTGGGGGGGGGGGTTCACCTGAATTGCACCGTATATAAAAATCAATTTTAGACGTGAACTTGCTGACAGAGTGAATATTCAATCAAGCGGATTATTAGACGATTACTTAGTGAAAAATGAAAAAAAAAAAATTCAAAAGTTTTGGCAACAAAATTAATTTTAAAAATCGAAATTTGCATAATAATTATTATAAATCATTAATTTAAAAAATGACGTTAATAAAAAGATAATGAATGAGGTCAAATTTAAAGATTACATATCACGTGATATTTGGTAAATATACACAGAGAAAAAAATTGTTTTAATGACCTGGAACTTTAGTTTCATGAATATTCATACGCTTATTAGTAGATAAAACTCTTGTTAAAAACTCCACATTAAAATGACAAATTTCCTAAGCGACAAACGTCTCTAGTTTAAAATTACTAATTTATTGATGTTTGCTCGAACTGATAAGAAAACAGGTGTGAAAAAAATAATAATATGGATAGTCATAGAGGAAGCGAAAGAGATTTTCTGAAGCAATAAAAAAAAAAAACATTAAAATACCCTTGAAGTTTTCTTTAAAGAAAGTAAAGTATTTGCTGTATAAAAATGAAATAGCTATTAATTTCCAATCGTCGAAATCATGAATATTCTTTACATCAAAGAAGAAAACGTTGAATAACTTAGGTGTGTTTTTGTCAAATTTGACGATCAAATTTATTTACTACAATGCTCCTTAAAACAAAAATAGTTTTTAGATGAGCCTCCTTTCTCCCTCCTCAATTACACACATATACTATCAAAAATACCATTAAAAATGTACAGTATCTTTGTAAATGTATTTAAAGACAATAAACATATTTTTTTCCTTAATCACCAGATGGCATTGTAAAGAACACATTTTCCTCTTGGGTGCGAGTTAATTTATGATAATAGCAAGGAAAGTAAGTAGTTTACTGTTTAAGGCTCAAATGGGACCTTTAGCAACAAGGGAAAATCCACATAAATGGAAAAATGTTGGTGATTTAGTCTGCAAGTTGTGTAAGGAAGGCATAGAAAATATTAGGCATCTGTTAATTGACTGTAAATGTCTGAACGCAGAAAGGGTACAAATAATAAAGTTGTGGAAGAATAAATATAAACAAAATGATTATACAGAAAGTGAGTTATTGTTTTTTATGCTGGGTTTGGGAAAAGATAAGGGGGGTTTAATTTAGATATAAAGGCCATGGAGTTGACAAAGATTGTGTTGTGGAAATGGGATGGAGAAGGATAGAAAAGAATATGGGAAAAACTTCGGGCAGGGAATGGAAAGGGAAGTAGCTATCAGGTTTCTCTGGGCGTAGTGGTTGAGGGATTCCTGACTTTGAATAAAGAGAAGTCACAGTGCATAGGATCACTCTCTGAAATTCAGTTAGGGCTTTATCAAATAATTAAAAGCAGGAAAGTTATTTGGCATAATGTAACATCCAATTAATGGCATACTTACTTCATTGTCATCGAAATAATAAGGATATTAATTAATATTTCCAAGCATTCAGTATATGAGTCTATCATATAATGACAAATCTTGAATAGTTTAGTGCTGTTACAGAATGATACACTCCAGAATAAAAGTTCTAAAATTCAAAGGTCAACTGTTATTTTTTGTAACACAATTTTGGTTTCACTTGGTATGCTTGGAAAATCAAATTGTGGTGTATTTCTACATTTGAGTTGCTTATATCACTTGACTTAATTCTAATGTAATGTGATTAAAAAATCATTTATTATAGAACCTTCTATGCATAGACAATATAACCAAGTGAAATCTACTTTGCATTTGAAACTCTTCCATACTATTGCAAAAGACATAAGATTAATATGATGTAAAGAAGAATTGTTTCTTTCAAAGATTTCTGTGTACAAAAGAGAATATAGTTAAACCTCAGCTTTGAAAACTTTTATACTAATGTAAATTCATCTATTTTCCCTCATCAACTATCCTATTATAAATTCATGTTACCAAAAAATTCTATTGACCCAAGAAATTCCTTTTCTCCTCCCAATTTAGTAGAAGCTGTTTTGAGCATTGCAACACCTTATCAATATCCCCACTCTTGTCTTATTATGAAGGCATGAGTAAAAACAAAAAAATATCTGTAAATAGTAATATGCAAATGTTGCTAATATCAAATACAAATATACAATAACAGACTATATACAGCTTTGTAATCAAAGTGCCTGTGTATCATCATCTGAAAAAGTAGCAAAGTATATATTTTTAATAATCTATAGAAAAATATATAATTTACTGGCTTTTTAGTCATTGAAATGCGGAAAGAATGATATCCAATAATATATGGCAGCAAGAATTCCATTTCTTTTACAATAATGTAAAATTCTAGTGGCAAACCTTTGGAATTTGACTGCAGTGCAAATATTTAGAAGTATTAAAAAAACTTCTATTAATAAGATAGTGGTTTTTGTACAAAGAATTAAACTGTTTATTTTAAATTCTAAGGAATCCAGGATAGCTAAAATAAAAAGGATTTCATTGCATTTAATACAAGAACATTGATGAAGAAATGATGATGATTTACAATTGTAATACTAGCACCTATGTGTGGTTAATAAAAATTCAATATGACTTTAAAGAAACAAGATGGCATCACAATCCATAATACACTTGAGAATTACCATACAAGAAAAAAGTTTCATAAACTTTAAATGTTAAACATATGTATGGGTTCATTTCATGCATTATCATAGATAACAATTTCAGAATATTAGTTGTCTAATTCATCTATGAATTTTAATCTCACTTTAATAATTTTTATTTGTAAATTATATGAATTTGATACGTTAAACATCAATTTAAAATATGTATTAAAGATTGATGTTTTCTCATTGCCAAAGGAATAAAATTAATTTTAATAGAAAGTTATTTGAACTATAAATTGAAAATAGAATGCACTTGAAATACTCTTGATTAACTTTTATACAACTAACTATTAATATTCAAACAAATAAATCTGTAAAGTTTTAGATTTTACTGCCACTATCACTTCAAATACTACTTCTACTACTATTACTAATACTACTATTAAAGGTGACACCTTTATTATACTTTTATTATTAATTAAATATTTTGATAATAAAAAGAATCAGTTCTCTGTTCTCAATTCAATGTTCCTTCTATATATGTGGATAATTCTTTGCATTTTGTGAAGAATTTCAATGTAGTACTATTATATATTCTTGAGTGCATTTTGAAATTCTTTACATTTCCTGGTTATCACTTCTTGATTCAACGTTCCTTCCATATATGTGGTTTGTGAAAAATTTCAACGAGGCACTATTATACATTCTTGAGTGCATTCTGATATTTTTTAGATTTCCTGGTTATCACTATAACCTGCCTATACTTATAAATATATTCCCATCAAACTTAGTTGTAGTTTTGATTAATAAGTGGAGCCATTTGTATTTTAAAAAAGGTTGCACTTTCATAGTAAAAAAAAAAAAAAAGACGACTGCATAGTGGACATCATTAAGTATCTAATATACAAAAGAGACTAAAATGTATTTGTTTTTACTTACAATGTATATATTTTTTAAAGTGTACAAGATTTGGGTTAATTTTAAATTCTTTTTTATATACAATTTGAGGTCATTTGCAGACACAAAATAGTGTTTCTTTTTATTCAGAACTTTTTTTAAAAAAGCGATAACGTTATAAAAATAATTTATCGTTTTTATTATTATTATTTATAACATTTTAAATTATTTTTTTCTCTTTAGATATATATATACTGTTTCTAACGATATATATATATATACAAATTGCGCTTTTTTTTCTTTTTTTTCACAAACACATATGAGTAAATTATTTTAGTGAAACTCTATATTTGTTAAAATGCAATTTCTTAACAATGGGGAAAAAATGTAAACATTAACAGACTTAATAACATTCTGATGGAGCAACTTGACTTCATGGTTTTCCTAAGCTGGGGAAATTGTTTCCATTGATTAAGTTCTATGACTAATTTCTAATAAATATGGAGGTATGTACAGGTTTCCTGACTAGTCATTTTATACAGAGGATGAAGATGAGTACAATTAGAAATAATACTTTAACCATTGCTAAACATATATGCGCACATATATTTAAAGCTGTTTCCTGAAGAACTGTGATAATATCTTAGTTGTATTTATATATGATGGAAATAGTCCAATTTATAAAGACAATATTCAAAGTTATTTCAATTTTAATGTGATAGATTCCATATACTAAGTAGGGATTGTGAACATCATCATCACCAACTATTAGTTACCATTTCTTTAAATAATTCAATTAATAAATAATATATTTTGCAGTCCAATGTAAGGCATTATACATAAGTAGCAACTCAATGTGGAGTCTGAATAGAAGGATGACCACCATCACTCCATATATGCAACATATTTTTTCCATGCTATTAGACTGGGTTTATTTTGTCATTATTATAATAAAAATGAGTTACATCAAATCCATTTTAATATATAGGGTATATGAGCACAGACTTTCACACCACTCTCCACCCTATCTTATAACACTGATACACTTGAACACATATATGTCGAAAAGATAAATAATCACCAATATACGTATTTCATGCTAAACCAGCAATCATCAGTTGGTCCAGATTACCATCAGTTGGTCCAAATTATCATCTTTACAACATATATTCTATAAGTGCTCAGATATATATTAAGATAGTCAACCCTTCATACTTTAATGGACAGGCTTCAATCCACTTCACATTCCAATTCTTCAGTCATCCATCCAATTATATGTGTTATAATTCATTTACAGTAAAATAAAAAAACAAAAGACTACTGTATATGTTCATGCACTTAAAATACTAACTCAAAATTCATAAAATAGCATTCACTTATAATATAATCATATAACGTAAAGATAGGGATTCTCGGTGCTATTTCATAGAATAACAATAACAATATATAAAAAAAAATTTATCCCTGAAAACAATTATTATACATAAATTATAATAGTGTAAAACTGGCAGAATATATCATAAGACTATATTGGTATCTGTAGTTTTTGCAAACATTTTAGCTCTTTTGAAAAATGAAGCTGTCCAAAATTGGAAGATAATTCTTTTTTTCATAACAGGAATCTTGATATTTTATAATCTGATGTCTTAAACATTTATTAGAAAGAATGAAGATTGTTTCATAGTGTTGAAGTAAGTGCAGGAATCCACATAACTTCATCTGAGCTAAATAACTTGCAAACTGAATGAAACGACGACTGATGTGGCTATTGAAAAAATGCTAGTAGCAAACAAAACCTTCTCTAATAAAAAGCTTCTAAAGACTTTCTTAAAATGAAAATGTGCAAACTATGCTGTTTGTCCTTAATCACCATCAAGAGATCAAATCACCTTCAGGAAGTCAGTATTAGGTAAAACTATTGTTCTTGTGTCCATATAGAAAAGGTTCCAACAAAAACATTTCTCCATCACTTTCAAAACAGTACATTAAACATCAGGAAAATTAATGTTAAAAAAAAAAAACAACACTTAGAATAAATTGGTATTAAGAATAGAAAAATTTATTATAGTTATATAACTACTATGATTAAATTAGTCATATATAGTTATTATACCAAATCTATTGCATGAAGTGAAACATAGGCCCTTTATTATTTCATTTATGAGCTTCTATAAGATTCTAAAAATATAATGGCAAGATCATAAAACCAATTGGTATACTCTTCAGCTTGCTAGATGCTACGCTATTGATTCTATTATTGTAAAGACATTTCTTTGTTGCACCGACATATTTGTGTTTCACATTTTGTTTTTGTTTTTAAAACCCATTTTTAACTTTTCATTGTTCTTTATCTTTTTATCCTTTTTTTTTTTCACAGACATTCAAGAATAATTGATAATGTTACTGATCTCATTGAAAAAATTGAAAGACTGAAGTGGAGTTGGGATGGACATATTGCTAGAAGAGATGATAATAGATGGACAATTGAAATCTCGAACTGGATTCCAAGAGAATGTAAAAGACCCAGAAAGAGACCACGTGATATGGATGGATGAAATAAGAAAGTGTGCAGGGATGATGTGGAGAAGAGAAGCTAAAGATCAGAGATGGATTGAACTTGGAGAGACCTTCATTCTGCAGTGGATTGATAATGGTTGATGATGATGATATATATATAACACACTTGATGCACATGTATAAAAGCAAAATGTTCTTATTATTTAAATACGGTGAAAAAATATAAATTTTTCATTAATCATTCCAGATGAAAGTTTCCAATAAACTTAGCGATCAATAATCAAAACTACACTCAAAACACAAATGTTGGGAAATGTTTTAATACATTGCACATATTTTTTATTTTTCTAATGACTAACAAACAAGAAGTCTTCGACAACTACTAAATGATAAAAAATATCCTAAAATGGACAAATTTACCGCTGACAATGATAGTTATTAGTTAGGTTAGCATCAGAAATATATATGCACATCTATTTACAACCTAAAATAAATCCGAGTTCGAACTTAGAATATGGATGTTAGGTACTTAGTTTCTTTAATAATCTATTCTAGTTTTCGTGATTGACATATTCATAAGAGTATAATAGTGCGAGTTGTTGGACATATTGGGTTAATATATATATATTAAGATATTAAACGTGAAGATTAAATGGTGAATTTTGAATGTTTACACTTTCTTCTAATAAGACAACTTTTCTTACTGCTCTGTAAAAACACTCACTACTAAGCCCCATTATTTTACCTAGAGAGAAAAATATTTCCTACACTGAAGTTTTCATACATTTTTTTTCTTTTAAAATGCATGAATGCTCCATTTCTAAATAAAAATCTCACTTTTGACAAACTGCAGAAGTTAATCCCACGCTGATGAAAGAACACCTTTTTAAATTGGAAAAATTCTTAAAGGAAATATCAATGTTCAAATAAATGAATAATGTTTATTCTGTAGGTAGAGAAATAAGACCTTGAAACATTAATAGACCTTCATGAGATGGAGAAAAGGCCATTAATACAAAAGTGCCTGACCCACTACAGAAAGACAGTCCCATGAGGTCCAAGACAATAAATACATTTTTATAGCTTGCATGATTCCTGCTGGTTTTAAAAAAAATCAAACAATATTAAATACTACTCATAATATATTAATATTCCAATATTATTCCATACCTCCCTCTTCTCCCACAAGAAGATAAAGACCAAAAATACTAAAGATTATCTAAATTAATACACTGTACAGGCTTACATGCACCTGCACATATATAATGTAATATAAGGGATTCGAACTCAGACTTTCACACGACCTTCAACTCTCCATGCCTAGTATTTTTTAGATGGCATTAAAAAATATTTTAATTGGTAAATATGTTTGTTACTTAATGAATAAATTATTGCTTATGAAATAACGTGATATGTACTGCCTGAGGCCAAAAACTATGATGCCAATTTCAAATACTAATACTTGATCATCATCGATAGTAATATGACATCTCAACACAATATGTACACGCATCTAAATACTAATGTCATGAGAAATATTATAAGTATATATTTAAGATCTCTCTTGGAGAAAGATTTATTAATTAGGCAATAAAATAATTTCATGACTAAGAGTAATAGCGGATCATCTTCGAAACAGTTTGGCATGATCGCCTAAATACATTTTCTTGTAGCATCTCAATTTTTTGAGCTCCTCATAAACTTTAATAAAACGTTTACATTATCAACATACATAAAATAATGTAGGAATAGTATCATGATTTCAGTCTTGTAACAATTTAGTTAGTTCTGAACTCATTTAGAAAAAGCAATGCATATTAGCGCTGATATATGCATGAGCAGTAGCAGGGTGGTTGTACACGTGATTCAAATCTTCTGAGCACAGACAAAGCATTAATCATGTGGATTTTTGTAATGAGAGTGCGGTCATTTCTCCTGTGATGGATGTTTTCTTTTAATGTATGTTTTGAGCAAAAGTTTATCTACATTTGATTTTAAAGACATAAAATTCTAAAATATAAACATTATATTTTTGTTTACGATATTCTGTTACTATCAAGTAATACCACATGAACATAGTTGTTCTGGAAGGAATATAATTAAAAGAAATTTGAAACAAACTTTCAAGCTCCCTTCAGTTATTCACTCCATCTTATACAACCAATATGCATGACCGCATACACGTGAAAAAGATAAATGATCTCTAAAAAAAAAATATTTCATGCTAAAACAGCACTCATCAATTGGTTCAGATCATCTCCCATCCATATATATATAATCAGTGCTCAGTTTACATTGAGACACCAAACCTTCAAACTTTAATGGATACGCTTCAATATTTTTCATCCTCCAACTCTTCAGCCATCCATATTACTGAAAAACTGATGATGGAATGCTCAGAGCCCTTGTTGAGGTCAATATTTATATATATTAGCACAAAATATGTGTATTGGAGATCATTTATCTTTTTCACATGTATATGGTCATGCTTATTGATTATAAAAGCAAAAGGGAGTTTGAAAGTCTGTGTTCAAATCCCCTCAAATTACATCTAAAGTTCAGCATAAACATTATACTTGTATTTATATGTTGGACTATTTCCATCATCTAATATGAGTATTAAATGTCTTTAGAAAATTTATTTAAATATTCCAAATACATTAAACTGTTAGTAATAGCATACATTTCAAGAGGTATTATCCCCCCCCCCTTCTTCAGATGTTGCTGGCCTGACCAGTGGCAGTACCAGCATGGGAATCGCATCTGAACACTTAGATTTTTGAGTATTGAATTTTAAGGTAGTGCTCTAACCAACTGGGCCATTCTGCCAAAGACAACGGTCAGTAGAAGATTCATATACTTATCTATGAGGTTCCTCCTAATTTCTCCACTTTTGGTTTTCCATACATTATATATAGTCACAGAGGATGACTTATTGGGATTGTTTTCCATTGTAATGTAAGCAGTTTCTTTAAATTTCCTTCCTTGTACCTTTACTTTCTATCCAATATTTTCGCATCTTCCCAATTGAACATATGTTCATTAGTATATACATGGTCTGCCACCTTAGACACATCTGTTTTCTCTCTTCTAATCATCAGTTTGTGCTTTTCAATAGGACAACTGGTCTCATCAATATACATTCTTCTACATTCATATGGTATTTCATAGATGCAGCTTTTTCTTTTCAGAATTTCAAGTTTAGGCTTTGTAAATGTTAGAATCCCTCATAGTGTGATATGACTCTGGAAAGCTGTTTTAGTGTTATACTGATTGCAGATTTTCCTTAATTTGTCTGCTATTTGTTAGATGATGGGAATAGTCCAACACATAAATACAACTAAAATACCATCATCACAAACCTTCAAGAATACATTACACTTGTAGTTAAATATTATACAGGCAGTCCACTAGTTACAAACTCATTTAGTTCCTGGTGTGTGTTTGAAAGTTGAAATTGTTTGATAGTAGAGGTCTGTAAAAAAACATCAAAAAGGGTTTTCAAAATACAATATTTATTTTTTATTGATTAGTATCTGGAGTTTTGTTTACAAATTCATCAAGAGTTAATTGAATTGTATTCTTTTCTTCTCTTGATAAAGAATATTGTAACATTCTGTGTCTTTTTCTATTGCTCTTCCTACATGAGATATAGGTTCTCCATTGGAATCACATTCTTCCATGATGATCAAAATTTGTCAAGATGCATGAAGGCTTCATTCATATTCTTGACTGTCAAATTCTTAACAATAAGTTCATTATCAGGTTCTTCATTTTGTATTTCATTCAACTCTTGTAGTTTAATCAAGACTTTATTTAACAGAGGTTCTGAGTGAGATTGCATTAACTCATCAATATCTTCATCAGTGACATCTAAATTAATTCATTCATTATATTGACTATTTCAGTTGTGATGTCATCAGACATTTCTTCAATGTCCATAGAAGCATTCATCATTTGTGGATATATATTTTTCCCAACAATCTTTCATTGTTGACTCTCTTATTTCAGGCCACGTATCCCCAATAATATTTATTGCATTCCATATATTATAACTTTTTCAAAAATCTCTTAGTATAGGTCCACCTTCCTTGTCAATTGCCTTGATTGCTCAAGTCTTTAATCTTCTCATATAATACTACTTAAAAGTAGCTATCACAGTTTGGTCCATAGGTTATATATGACTTATGGTATTTGGAAGGATAAACACAACATTAACTTCTTGATATAAATTTTGCAGGGATTTTGGATGTCCAGGAGAAATGTCTAAGAGCAGTAGTGTTTTAAAAGGTAAATTATTCTCACTACAATATTGCCTAACGGAAGGCATAAAGTGATGTGAGAACCAATCTGGAAAAAGCTGTGCAGTAGCCTAGACTTTAGGATTTGATTTCTAAATGACTGGAAGCATTCTTTTATCTTTTCCTTTTAATGCTCTAGGATTTTCTGTCTGATAAATTGGCATTAGCTTCAATTTAAAATCACCAACTAAATTACCTCCAAGAAGCAATGTTAATCTGTTTTTAGGTTTATGTCCAGGTGCAACTGATTCTTCCTTTGCTAAATATGTACTTGCAGGCATCTTTTTTCCAAAATAATCTTGTCTCATCTACATTGAAGACTAGACATGGAAAATAAACTACATTTTTAATATTAGAGAAAGTGGAAATAAATTCACTGGCAGCTTTCTTATCTGCACTGCACCTTCCCCAGTACATTTAATATTATGTAAAGAATATCTCATTTTAAATTTGTTTGCTACAAATTCAACAGCAGTGTCTTCATGAAAATTAAGGGCCTTAGCTTGAATAATTGATAAACTCACTGGGATGCCTTTTTGATGTTGATCTTCAATCCATAAAGCCAAAGATTTCTCCATTTCATCCATTACTCTGCCATGTCTCTTTAAAACAATCTTTGAAAAAATATTTCTACAATTTTTAATATATTCTTTTAATTTTGTTTTTGTTTTTCACAATTTTATATATTGTTCGATTTAAATTATATGAATGTGGGATTGAAGCAAAAGATTCACCATTTTCAGTACGTCTATCCATTTTTGTCTTGATCGTTTGGGGTTTATGAGACCTTGATTTCTTTTTAGCTGTATCAATACTGCTGTTTTTTCGTTTCTCACTCATGTTTTTAATTAATAAGAATGAAAAAAATTCATCAAAACAGAAATATATACAGTGTATAAATCTACTAATTTTAAAAATAAGCACTAATCAAGACAGTCTGCGACAATGCTAAAAATAAGAGTAATCAATGTCAGAGAGATGGAAGATTTACTGTATTTTATATAGGTTTTTATTGTTCTGTAAAATATACTTATAATTATTTTCTAAATTCCAAAGTTTATCTTTCTTTAGAAAAAATTCAATTACGAACGTATATAAATAGTTTTTTTTTTTTATCATGTACGTAGATAAAGATCTAAAGACCGAAAGCGATTATGTAATAGCGAAATGTTTGTAACTCGGAACGTTCGTAGCTAGGAGACTTCCTAGCAGGAATATACTAAACATCCCACCCATAATCCTTCACTATAATTAATTTTTACAAGAGTAATAGCAACTAAAGTTTACTGCAAGTTAATATATATACAATTATTGAATGTGATTACATTTGGGGCAATATTTCCGCAGAAATACTATGGGCACCAGTTTAGGACCTAAAAATATTGTGGGAGGGAAAGGGTTAAATTTGATAAAAGTTTTTAATATCTTGCAATTTTTACTCATCGAAAACTTTGAAACTTGGGGCTGCCCTGCTTAGGACCAATAAATAAATTTACAGATAAAATTTTTGTTAGGAACTTCTCCCTGTTCAACCTTTCAATTTTTCAAAAAAGTTTGAAATAAAAAAACATTTTCATCTGTATATGAATTAAATTAATCTTTGTTATTATAAAAAAGTGAATTCAGTAACAAATTTTCAATAGTATATTTTAGAAAATATAGCAGTTATTTAATTACAAAATAAACACAATGTTTTATTACCCACAAAAACACACACACAATATATAGTTCATAAAAATATTATTATTAGCGGTAAACTTGTGATGGTTTGAAAGTAAATGTTTTAGCGAGTATACCTAGGGTGACGAATTCAAAAAGTAAACTTTCTGGATTGAAACTCAATCTAAACTGCCGGTACTCAAACATCATTTGATTTCAAGCATCAAATCTTTTTTTTTTTTTTTACTACTATACTAAACTATTCAAGATACAAAACTATTCCAGTGCATTATGCAAAGAAATCTTTTCGAGAATAAGACAAGTATTGTTTAGAAAATAAAACCAAAATATCGTGATCTACTTTAAAGGCCTAATAAGAACAATTCATTAACAGACTTGATTGTTCACCAACTGCTTTGATAATTGCATAAACACAATGAAAATTAGTTTAATAAATAAAAGGATTCGGCTAAATATGTTTGCGTGTGTGTGTGTGTCAGTTACATGCTGTTTGAAAACAGGTTAAGTAACTAAATAATAGGAAATTAAGAATTGATAAAAACTTGATCGTCCTTAATGTCAGTTTATATAGCTTGCTACCCCCTCCCCGCCTCCACATTTAACATATTATTTTTATATTTCAAATGCAGAGCTACATTATACAACATAATATAGAGAAGCTCTTAATCATTGTTGCAGGTATATATGCATTTTAAAAATGTAATGAGATTTATTGCGATGTAATTGTAACTTGAGATACAAAAATAAGTTATGTCAATGTTAAGGAAGTGTGAGCAATGTCAATGTCATTGCTGATAATAATCAGGTATTGTCACATGATCAGATTACCCTGAAAATTTGATAATAAAATCGACGGTCTGAAGTCTTAAATTGAATCTCAAGACAGCGCAAAAAATCTAGAGAGACTACATGTAGCAATTTTGCTGGGGTAATGTTGAGAAGAGAAGCTATAGATCAAAGAAAATGGATTAAACTTGGAGCGATAAATCTTGCAATGAATCAATGATGGCTGATGATAATATACTACTGCGACAAAAGGACCAAAAACTAGCTAATCTAATGCTAATAATTGCATATTATAAAATTTACATACATATCCATGTGTGTGTGTGTGTGTACACACACAGACACATCTATGAATTTCAATTCCATTCTTTTACATTATTATAAACTTTTTTTAATATAAATAAAACAATCAGAGCACACACACACCCTTTTAAGTAAAAAGTTTATACTTCTATAAAAAAGAAATTTGTAGAAAGTATCAACTAGGAGTGAATACTGAACTACTACTGATTCCAAGCAAACTATACATTAACAATGAGAACCTTAACAGCTGGCCGTCTCAATTGTATATTGATCCTATATCTCTGATGGATAGGCACTAATAATCAATAACTAAATTCCAGCCAAAAACTGCTTCAAAAGATCTTTTAAACCTACAAAAGGAGGTTTGGAAGCTAAAATGTTTATTGTGAAGAAAGAATAGTTTTAACATTTAGTCTTTTAACTCTATATATATATATATGCAAATATAAAGAAAGACTCCTCTTGGGTACTTGAGATAATAAGAATACAACTGCATTTATAATAAATCACTAAAAAACTTTTGCATTTATTAGTTAAAATACAATGTCAAAAAAGCAAAAAGTCTTTTTAATAAATAACCCAATACAATGAATGCTTTTCGAAACAGTCTCTCATATAAAAAAAAATGAAGAAAGTAATGCTAACCAGAATTGGCAGTTTCCAGGTAATGAGAGTTTAAGCAATCTTGCATAGGGTTTTACACTGTTGCTAAGAATAGCTAAGTCAGGGGTTGGCAAACTTTGATCCTTATGCCAACTCAGGCCCTTTAAAGCTTTCAATCCAGCTCACAAACACTTTCAAATATTTATATACTGGCCCTGTATAACACATCTACTTAAATATGCATGTGTTGCAAATATTGGATTAACAATCAAAATAAAAATATTTGATAATTTTTCAACTACATTTTTTTCTCTCTCCAATCTTTATAATCATTCTAGTTCATTTTCTCAGAGATGCAATATTGTGTGGTCTATCTGAGGGCACTTAATTTGTTTTTATGTATATTAGCAAAGATAAAACTTAAGTTTTAGTTTTCCTTTGTTTATTATTATTATTATTGTTGTTGTTGTTTTGCCTTCTTTTTTTATCAGGATGGCTATACAAAGTAAGATAAGAAAATTTGACGCAGAAAATCATGTATTTCAAAAAAAATGGACCAGTGCATATTCTTTTTATAGAAGGAAATAGTAAACTGATGCCCGTCATAAGTCTGGAAAGTATTTTTGTTAATAAAGAACACAATATTAGGAAGCACTATTTATTAAAACATTCTGATTGCAACAAAATCATTGGGAAAGAAAGAAATATTAAAATAGAAAACTTCAAAAGGAACTTCATCAAGTACAAAATCAGAAAATTCTGTGAAAGCAAGATACATCATTTCAGAAAATAAACCAGAAAATTTGAAATCATTTCCTGAGGGGGAATTTATAAAAAACTGCATCCTAACAAACGTGGAACTGTCATTAATAATAATGATGTTACTTTATTTTTACTTCACAAAAGCTTAAGTCTCTCATTTGAAATGAGAAGGTTGAAATTGGCTGCCAGGTGAAATGGTTGTCCACCTCTAATGATCAGGGGTAAATTAATTAAAAAATACAACAGGCTAATTTTTAAGTCAACAATTTTTGTATGGCTCATGAATGATATTTTAAATATCCAAATACCCCTTGATGAAAAAAAAATTCCCCACCCTTGAGCTAGGTACTCATTTACAAGCAGTGTCAATTGCAGAGTTCGTTATGAGTCAATTACCTGCAGAAAACATCCTAAGCCTTTTGGGATAAAAATTCAGTTGATCTAAGATTCAAATTCCAAGTTGTAAGCATGGTAGTAGAAGAGCTAGCTATCCTAAACCAGATATGGTAAGTAATACCATTTAAAACCTGATTTATATATAAATATGAGCAAGTCTTTGATATTATTTTATAGAAAAACAAAACATTATTATATTTTACCTGCATAAGATTATTTATAGTTGTGTGCATACATATAACGATTAATGATAATCACAAAAACTGAAAAAAGTTAGCCACCACTTGAAAATTCATTTTCATATTAATATAAACACGCAATGTAGTAAATTATTATAAATAAAACATTATGTACTACATTCCTGCAAATATACAAATAATAATAATCACAAAAACTGTAAAATATAGCCATCATTCAGCTATCCATTTTTCTATTAATATAAACATACACTTGATATAATGAATTTATCAGAACCAAAATATATGCAAAACTAATACTAAATTGCTTCCTATTTCTTAACTTGTATTATCAACCTTCCATAAGAAGAATATCAAAAGTCTAAAACTGGTTGAGGTGGGTTTTTTTTACCATCTAGTATAGTTTGTAGAGTTTTTTTTTTTTTTAAAGTTCATACTATTATTTTATACATTTGCCATAGTTTCACTGGATGGAGAACTTATTTAAATTTTAAAATTAATATAAAATATTGAATTAATCTAGAATAAATAAATGATGTTAAGAGAGTGGAAAACAATAGCATCTATTATTATTGATGATCAAATGTCATCATTTCATTACAAAAAGAAGATAAATTATTAGCTTTTTTGTCTAAATAATATATAGTTTCTGTGCAATTTGTAAGTTATAATTGACTACTTATTAGTCTGATTTCAAAACAAGTTATATTTTGTCTGTTTAATATGATTTATTTAAATGTCTTTGAATTAATAATTTCACTCTCTTTAGCCAAATTGTAATCTTTAGTGTTTATATAAACATAGTAGACTATAGATAAAGATGGATATCCATCTTTATGAAATTGCCTTGAAAACAGATTACGATTGTTAATTATTGATATTGGTATTGTTTAGGTATGGTTTAGGTGTGGGCTGCTTTCATCTATTTATATAATATAATATTTTCCTTTTAAAAAATAATTTATTGAATAAAACCATGCAAAAATAAAATAAAATCACAAATAAATATTTATGGAGAGCAAATATTAACAAATTACATGTAAGAATTAGATATAACCATGAAATTACAATGGTTACTGAACATAGACAGATGATTGATTTTTAATGAGGAATAACATTCTATTACAACTAAAATAATAAATTAGTAATTAATACAATCCAGAATTATTTATAATATTACAAGAATGAGATTTAAGCTATTAGTTCATTATTTAACTAAGACATATGATGTTATATAATTGCAAATTGTGAATTGTAAATTGTGACAATAAGAGCTCACAAGACTAGTTTCAAGAAAATTCCTTTCATCATTTGTGTCATTCCAATGTCACAAATCAGAATAGGTTTAGGGTCTTGTTTTATATTAGCATATTTTACTTGCTTTATTTAATTTTCATTTTAATTGGAAGGAAATTATACCCTATATACAATATCTCAACGATGTTTTGTTGAATATGAAGGATACTCTCAAACCAAAGCACAATATATAGGCCAATCTAAGGTGTTTTGGAATAAAAGCGTGAAGATTTTTATTGGGGGGTGGGGGGTGCATACAATGATAAAACATATTTTATAGTTAATAAGCATGCATATAATTATATATATATATACACATAAAGAAACTACATAACCAGTTTTATTTTTTCCCCAATTTTACTATTAATATCTGATGAGTGCTGGTTCAGCATGAAATACAAATATTGGAAATCATTTATCTTTTTCAGATTTATGTGTTTGTGTGAATCGGTTGTATAAGATGAAGTGTACAGCTGTAGGGAACTTGAAAGTCTTGAATTCAAATCCCTTCTTATTATATTAATACTTATACATAGATATCAGTAAATAGCGTATTAATTAATAATGTGTTATCTTTTAAGTTATTATTAAACTAAGGTGCATAAAATTCTAATTGGGTAAAAACTCGATCCCAATTTTTTTACATAAACTTCATCAATTGAATTAAATATGCATCTACACTATATAATTAGAAGTAATTTAAATACTCTGCATCAAATTTACAGTAACACTGGCAATAATGTATAAACGTTTTGTTATTTTCAAATATTCAGTCTATTATAATTGATTATGAGTCCTATCGCTGCTGATGATAAAGAGCTTCGACCGAATAAAAGTGATTGGTGATCCTTCAAAGACAGAATTCTATTCGATTGTACAAGCTGACACACACACACACACACAGTCCTCTCATTTTCTTTAGCCGGGAATAGATCCAAAACTGAACATTTGAACCAATCATTTTTACACAGAGTTCGGGTTAGATAGGCGCTAGTGTGTTTAGTTTTCCCATGCAAATTTAGAAATGATTTTATAATAACTTATTATTTTTTCTGACTCCTTTCCTCCTTTTTTTTTTTTTTTTAGCTGAGGAATCGGCGCCCTCTCGCGCTCAGTTGATTTCCTGCTATGATCATCGTATTACACGCAACCAATTGCTTAAGTTTATGGGAGAACAAGAGTTAAAAATATTAAATAAATGAAAATCTAATTTGTCAAATAGTAAAGACTGTTTTTTTTTATTATTATTAAAAAATAATTCACAATCATTATCTATGGTTTATAGCTCATTCGGTTTTATAAATAAAATAATATACATCACTTTTTTTTTCATCAAAGATAAAGAAATATAGTCAAATGAGTTTTAAAAAAAAACTTATTGTGTATATGAAAGTAATACACTGTAACCTTTATTAGATAACAAGCAATCTTTTTTCCAAGTTGACAAATAACAATTTAAAAGTGAGAAATGAAAGACAGAAACAGATGAACACACGCGCGCGTATAGAATAATTTTCAACAAGATGTTTTTTTTGTTCCTAATCTGACTTCAGCACAGGTGTGGTTCGCACTTACAGCCTGCTAATGAGAAAGATGTCATTTTAAATTCTTATTTTAAGCCCAGGCAGCTGCAATAAACTAAATTAATAGCTACAGAATGTCAATAATAAAACATAACAACAGACTCGATGTAACCATAAATGCCCCCTTTCCAAAAAGGTGAGAATTATCAAATATTGTTAAACATTTTTAAGCTTGCAATCAAATCCACAAGATATATATATAAAGTGAACAAAACAGATGAAATCCTAAATTGATAACAAAAATATTATTTGTCATCCGTAGTTTAGAGCTGTGGAAGGATGGCGGACTTGGGAGTTAAAGGTCAATGGATCGCTGCTCAACACTATTATTTCCGGTGTTTGAACAATATATGTTCTCTCCAGCGATAAATCATTCCAAGATTATTATCACTTATTACCAATTAACCAAAATACGAAATAGTAATAGAACCCTTTAAATAGCCTATTGTAGAGCAAAGACCTCTGTATACGATTACGGGAAAGAATCTACTAGCCTCGTGATTATCGCTTTCTTTAGAAATTGTTTTTCAGTCCTTGTTTATCTATAGATACGAATAGTTAGTTAGACATCCATTTACCAACAAATTATAACTAGTTAGATTGTCTGATGGTCTTGCTTAAAATAAAAATAATCCTATTAAAAGTTTCTTTCAAGTTTACTTCATCCAAATTCGAATCTAGTTGTAGAATGGAGAGCAGATACTAAACCATTAAGACCCTTATTACTCAAAAGTGCATTTAAATAGCCTATTGTACGTAGATAGAAAAATAGCCTATTGCAGAGTAAAAGTCTCTGTAGCAATTCCTCAAATCTTACGATTATGGGGAAAGATAGAATCTACTAGACTTGTGATTATTACCTTCTTTAGAAAGTGTTTTTCAGTTCTCGTTTATCTATAGATAAAAATAGTTACATATCCATTTACCAACAAATTATGACTAGCAAGATTGCATAAGGACTTTGCTTTTAAAAAAATCTAATCCTATTAAAACTTTTTTTCAAGTTTATTTCATTCAAATTCGAATCTAGGTTATAGACATGGAGGGCAGATGCAAAACCATTGCATTATAAGGTTATTATTAAAAAATGCTCATTATAAATATTAAAACACATACAGCATATAAAACAAGTATTACATCTCATTCATTTATATTTCAACCCATTAGTGACCCACTGCAGGATGAAGACCTCTCCAATTTTAGTCTCACTTCTCTGATCCTTAGCCTCTTTTCTCTATATCACATTGGAAAATTTCCTTATTCCATCCATTCATTTCATGTGATATCTTTCTAGATCATTTACAATCTCTTATTCCATCCATTCATCTCATGTGATATCTTTCTAGGTTATTTACAATTTCTTTGTAGTTGATTTAATCAACTCATCTTATTATTAATCACAGCTCCATTTCAGTTTCTTAAATCTTTCAGTAATAGTAATAACATCTATTTGTTCTTTGACCCATGCATTTTGTTTTAAATCTCTTCTTGTTGTTCCTAACATACATTTCTCTTCACTTCATTGAGTAGTCTGAAGTCTCTGTATGGATCTCCTGTTAGTGTGAGAGTATCTAAGTCTCAGAAACCATAAACATGAAATTTTCTTTTATTGTTAAATTATTTCTACCAAAAGCACTCCACCCAAGTTTAAATCAATAATTTATTTCATCCATTATATTTCCATCTGTATTAATAATCTGACCAAGATATTTGTAAATGCTAATTTTTTTCTCATTCATGATTATCAATCAATATTTTCATTTTCTGACAAAATCAACTGAACATTACTTTAATCTTTTTAGCATTTATCTTTAGCCCTATTTTCTTACTTTCATCAAATAACTCTTGCAACATTTCCAGCTCTGAAGCATTGTTTGTAAAAATAATGACAAGATCTGAAAAACCTAAATGACTTAAATAATCTCCATTTTTTATAATCCCTTATCTTCTCATTTTTCTCCACAAAATATTTCTTGTAAAACTACAGTACGAAATATATACATTTCGTCAAACATTGGTGGTCGAGAGGTCAGAGACAGCTGCTTTACAAGCAGTTGTCCCGGGTTAGCGGGTTTTGTTTCCCAGCCGATGCTATGACACATGGGGAATATATATATACAATTGCCCTGTTACACACCTTTCTCAATGTTAATATTTTTAGTATCACCATGTAATCTAATCATTGTCGTTGCATTCAAATAAATATTCTACAGAATATGACAATATATTGGATCTATATATTTGTAATTCAATGATTTAATTATTGAAAAAATGCTTATAGAATCAAATTATTTTCATAATCTATAAATCCAATGCTTAATGACAACTCACATTTATCGATCCTTTTATTGCAATTATCTTGGATAAAGATTTTGATTGGTCTGTATTTTCTAATATTTTCTTTGTCAGCTTTTTTAAATATCAATATTATTACTGCATTCTTCAAATTATCTGATACATCTTTACCATTTAGATATTTGCTACATATCTTTTTCAACAACTATTTCTTCACCTTTTTTAAGGATAGCGATTAAAATTCTTTTATTTTCTGGAACTTTTCTAGTAGTCATAGATTTGATTGCAAGTCTCAATTCATTTAAAATGTTGAGCAATTCAAAAGATATAATAAATATAGAGATAATTTTCTTATTTACTCTTTATTACTATATAATAATGCTTGAAGCTGACTTATTTATATATAAATTTAAGTAGAGAAGAAGGTGGATTCATCTTTTTCTCATAAAATCTCTGCCTTGTGTTTTGACTTGAGAGTTCCTTTTGCAGTCATTATTACATCTGTTTGGCTGTCATATAAGCATTTTTGGGGGTGCATCTGAGAAGGGTTTCAGCCTTTCACATTATTATTATATAATCGGCTTGCGCTTAATAAATTAATATATTTGCATTTCTTACTAGCAATTCATTGGATTTGAAAATTACTTCGTAATAAATCAAAAGATTTCACATTGTTTATTTATATATAATATTTAGTGAATTAAATGTGGTGTTTAAAGCTTCATACTCTTAGGTCAAAATTCTTGAGGCTGGCTTATTTATATATTAATTTAAGTAGTAGAGAAGAAGGTGGAACTATATTTTTCTCATAAAATCTCTGCCTTGTGTTTTGACTTGAGAGTTCTTTGTGCAGTCATTATTACATATGCTCGGCTGTCATATAAGCATGTTTTGGGGTGCATCTGTCATGGGTTTTAGTCTTTCACATTATTATTATATAATTCTTTGTAAAACTTACATATGTCATGTTATCATCTTTCTTTTTAGCAATTTTATTATAAAATTATTTTCCTCCCAATAACAAGATGTTTTACATTTTGAGATTTATTTTCTTCTATAGCTTTCCTTGCCAAATTACAATTATATTTTCTTATGTCATTATTAACTTTTTTGTACCATTTTACAAAATTCAATTCTTAACGATCCGTTTTTATATATTTTTATATTTACTGATAAGTTGTTGCCTATTTGTATCTTCTATTTTTGCTGTGATTCTTAATAATGTATCAGTTGTCTTCTTATTGATTTCATTCAAATCTGAAGTATCATCAAAGCTATTAATATTTTTAAATGATTTGCAGGTTCTAATTTAAATCGTATTAGAGTGTTTCTAAAGATTATTTTTCATAATAATTTTTCTCTAGTTTTGCATTAACATTTATCTTAAATCTCACTAATAAACACTTCTTGTGTTGGATCTATTAAGAACATAATCTTGAAGTACATGTCTTCATTTGGATGCGTCCATGTTCATTTCCATTTAACATTTTTCCCAAAGAAAGAATTCATAATAGACAGTTCTTCTTTTTCTGCAAATTACTCAAATCTTTGTCCTCTCTCATTTCTATCATCATAATCAAATTCCACAGGATTTCATCTCTCAATCATTTACCAATTCAAGAATTAGAGTCTGCCTTGATAATTTTAATGTTATTCGATCTTTTCAAAGATATTTTATGCATCAATATAAAATCCATCAATTTCTTTGTCACAATGATAATTTGCTGAGGCATAAACCTCAATTATCTACTTTTGCTATCTTCTATTATGTTGAATAACTAATCTTGCAACTATTTTTGGTATGCCATCGATCCCCACAATGCTATTCTACCATTTTTATTTTATAATGAATCCCCATTCTACTTGCACTTTTAATATTTGCGCTTTGTTAATAAAGTGTGTGCCCCACTTTTTAAATCAATTGTCTCTTCATCTTTTCTTATAACTCACAAACTCCAGAAATGTCTTATTTAAGATTAGACATTTCTTGGAATTCCTGCAATCTTAATTCATTTGAAAGTAATTATTATAGTAAGTAAATATAATTAGATAATTAGATTAACTCATTTTTCCTGAACTTCTTTTCATAGTACTTCATAGTCCATAGAAAAAAACATGGAATTGGTTACTTTGGTCATATCATGAGATAATCTAATTCATTGGAAGGATATATAGTATTTGGAAAATTAGTGATAAAATAAGAAGATGCCTAGCACTGAGATGAATAGATTTCATTATCATGAGATAAATAATAGATCATTCTGATGAAATGTTTTCATATGATCATCAAGATCTGGTACTTCTTTGGAGACACCCAATAATTACTATCTAAAAATATAAATACATTAAAAATAAAAAATATTTTATTCATTCTTGTATACACAATTACTTCACAAACAACTCTATAATACATGCTCAAAAATATACTTATGAAAAATATATGAAGTAAGACTTCTTTTGCATAAGAATTTTGTAAAATAAAATTTTAATGTAGAATTACTTAAAAATAAACCAGTTATTTTAACATAAATAAAAAAACATGTTGGCAGGGATTAGTTGACAGACAATAACGGGAAGAGAGCTAGATGATTTTAAAAAGATAATTATGAGTTTTGAAAAAGACAGCAAGTGGTAAGTGTGTTTGCAGAATGTAGTCTGCAGATATTATTTCAAATGTATTCTACTAAAGAGGAGAAATATCAATTGTTTTCATTAGAAAAACAGAATACAGTGGAAGACTACAGTTTGACAAAATATTAAATTTTGTGAAAAAAAAGAATTTGCTAAGAAAAAGAATAAAAGGAATCATCACAAGGTCTCAAGTGGATCAAAAGTCCACCATATAAAGATATGTTTGTATTTCATGGATTGATTTGTGTAATCATTACAAATATCATCTTTAATTTTTCCGTTCTTTGTTTTTTTCTCTTACACTTTTTCTGGAGTTAATATAGTGATAATTATCTATGGGTAGCTGAAAATGATCTAACTAGTACAGATTCATGGAGACCCTGAATAATGGATTACTTTATTCAAGTTTACAAGTCCACATGAGAGTTAGAGAACAGCCAGAATTAAATTATATTGTTACTAAAAAATGTTATTTTTTAATTATTTAGAAAATAACTTTGATATCAAAAGCTAATAGATATGAAATGGCATTACTGGAAGCAAGACGATAACAAACTGAGTTTGATGATCTTTTCATTATCTCTGTCCGTCGTTTGTAGAAAAAGCCAATTATATGCACCACACTATTCTTTAATGATATCCATCCATGCTTCATCATGCCTTCCCAGGTTATTTTATGCCTTACTTAATAGAAGAGGTTTAGACGGTAATTTCTAATTACCATTTATTTAACATAAATCAGATGCAGGTGATATATGGCTCTTATAGATGAGAACGAAAAATATTTTCAGAATATATTGGATAAATTGGAGGAAGAGTGTATGCAATATGGAATGAAGATTAAGGTTGAGAAGATCAAGGGTTTATGGGTAGGGAAAAATACCAAAAGACTACAAATTGAAAATTCTTGATAATATAGTTCAATAGGAAAACAGACTTAGTTATTTCAGATAGTTGGTTGAGTAAAGAAGACAGAAGCAAAGATGAAGTTAAAAGAAGAGCAGCATAAAAAAATGAGACATTTATTAAGAAAAAGACAATATTTTGTGGATCTTTGAAGTGAAAAGTAATGAAAAGATTAACTAAATGCTATGTCTGGAATGTACTATTGTGTGGTTGTGAAACAAGGACAATGAGTAGAAAATTTAGGAACAGATTGGAAGCTTTGAGATGTTGTCATTAAGAAGAATGAAAAAAAAATCAATGGAATGAATAAAATGACAAAAGAAGTTTTGAAATGAGTAAATGAAGAAAGAAGATTGAGTGAGGAAATTAGAAAGAGAAACTGGATTGGATATATATAAGAAACAATAGTTTAATGAAAGATGTTTTGGAGGGAATAGTAAATGAAAACAAGAAGAAATGATGGGGGAAAATGACCTTGTTGGATGATATAAGAGATGAGAAGAGATATGTGGAATTGAAGAGCTTGGAAATGAAGAGAATGGATTAGAGAAATGGATAAACATGCTCTCTAAACCTATACATAGAGCCGTTTTACTATTATTGATGAAGAAATGGTAAATGGCTGTGACTTTCAATCTAAAAATTTTATAATTTATTTGTTTACTTTTTTATAAAATTTCTCATCGGAAACTTACTATTTAGCTCTTTTTTTTTTTTTTTAAAGTGTCATAGCATCGGCCGGGACGCGAACCCGCAACCTGAGCAACTGCCTGCAAGTGCAAAGCAGTCGTGCTGACCTCTCGACCACCAATGCAAGACAAACATTTGTTTATTTTTTTATATGTCAAAGTGTTGACCTGGAAGCAAACCCGGGCCCACTGCTTGAAAGACAGCTACGCTAACCGCTAGGCCACCAACGCTTGACATATTAGTAGCATATCCTTTCAAATGCTACAATTTCTTTTTTAAATGCTATGATTTTGTGTCATCGTCCATGTTTCACAACCATATGATGCAACAGTGAAGATACACACCTATACTCTAATTTGTTCAGAAATATAACATCTAAATATCCCAATCCTGTCCATGACCTAAAAACATATTCTTGTTCTAATTATTTTTAGATCTTTCACTCTTTCGGCAATCTATATCACATGACTTTACTTGCTCATTATAAATTAATACCCCCCCCTATTTTGCATTTCTAATTAATTCTTTTACTGATAAAACTTTTTATTTTATTTTATATATAGTATACATACAAAACACATCATTGTTGGGAGATTTTTCATCCAGGATTTACCACAATATATACATGCAAGCATTTAAATACTCCTCAAAACAAATTGGCATAAGAGTATTACTTATTATAGTAATAATCCCAATCTAGGAATTCATTATTTTATTTTATTAGTATAATTAAAATAAGTTTCTCTGCATGAAAGAGATGAAAAAATATACGCGCACGCGTGCGTTTGTCAATGTGAAGCGCCTATATATTTAAATGCTTCCTTTAGGTTTGTTTTGCTTTTGCCTCATCACAAATGAACACTTACCTTTCCTTTAAAAAAAAAAAAACAACAATCCTTCAAGTCAATAAATTACAACCTATAATAAGAATATTCTTTTAAAAGCCAAAAATTGCGAAATAAAAATTAAGCAAGAATTTGTGAGTTTATATATATGCGAAGTCCTTCGTGATTTAGTCACCAGGTCAATGTTTTGAAGAAACCAAACTAGAGTATGCTAAATAATTAAAACAGTCTATACATTTTTAAATTCTATAGATTTTTTAGATAGAAAGCCATAGCAATAAAACAAAAAGATATGTTTTTATTATTAATAATATTTTATAGTTTAGAATTCGTAAGATATCTGTAAAATAATAGCCAGAAGTAGAACACAGTTTTTTGTAGAACAACTTGGTGATTTCACTTCAACGAAAACTAATATCGCACCCAAAAAAATTATGAAATTCATGACCGCAAATGTCAAAATATCACATTTCGATTTATTGCCTTTACAATAATGCTCAGGCAAAGTGGAAACAAAAAAGTGTTAAGACAGTAGTTCCAAAAAATTCATGAAAGTGTGGTGTGGTTCCTTGGATAACAACAAACCGTAAACTATATTATGTCGGTTGTAATTATATAATGGACTATTTCAATGATCTAACATTAAATAATAAATGTCTAAGTAAAAAAATGTTAAAATTTATTTAAATTTTCCAGTTATTTTGGCTAATATGAAACACAGGAACAGTACTAGCATGGGAATCGAACTTAGGCCTTTATTCTGCCTTTGACAGAATAGCTCAGTTGGTCACAGTGTTACCTTAAAATTCAATTTACCAAGAATCTAAAATCCAAGATTCGATTCCCATGCTAGTATGCTCATTGGCCAGCAACAACTGAAAAGAGAATGATAGCATTCGAAACATGGTATCTAATAATCTATGTATGATTACTAACAGTTAAATGTAACTGGAAAATTTAAATAAAAATTAATTTTTTTCTAAAGACATTCAATATTTAATATTAAATTATATAGTCCAACATATAATTACAACTAAAATGTCACCATCACAAACATTCAGGTAAACAATATGATGTAGGTGCTTAGCATAAAATACTTATAATAAAATTTAATCAACCTATTCATTCAGTATACTGAATATTCACTATAGTAAATAGTGGAATTTGAAATTAGGATTTTTAATCTATATTCATCTTCCACTCCATCTTAAACAAAACCACATGAGCACATACATATGAAAAAGATACGTGATCCCCAATATATGTATTTCATGCAGAACTAGTACTCATCAGTTGGATCATATCATAATCTTCTGCACATATATGCAGTCAGTGCTAGATTAATGTAAAAAATGTAACTATTTAGATATCAACTGATTGAGAGTTGTGCAAATGGCTATACATGAGAAATTTAATTTTTCCTTTCAATGTTTTGTTCAAATCGTGGATCATTGTAAACTATGGATGGTAAATCCATGTATATGAAGGGCTACTATGTAATCATCACTACAACTGGATATCCAACATAATGTAACACAATGGTAGAATGGTGGATTACAGCTCTAATTATCACTTCCAGTGCTAAACTCCCAAGTAATAAACAATTTGACTTTTATTACCATTTAATAACATGTAATTATTTAATTATAGTATTTTTAATAATATGTGAATTAGTGATTTATTAGCAATCAATCTAAATAAACCTTCAAACACTAGATATAAAGATTTTTTTTAAAAATTGAGCTCGAGTTATATTATCAAAAAGAAACATCACATGATTCCAGTTTACATAATGCTTTTCAGGAGTAAACTCCATTTTATTCCAATTCTGCCATCTTGAATAATTTTGAGTAATCAATACTATGCTATCCATATCTTCAGGCTAGTTTCTAGAATTAAAGCCTCCAGGGAGTCTGATCCTGGCTTTGTCGTATAATTATTTGATTACTGTATTGTTGGAATGAGTCAAAGTGTAGATACTTATTAAAATGGTAACTGATTTAATTATTTGAGTAGATAGCTTTTATGGTCACATGACTCTCAAGCTCCAATAGCATATACTGATAAATCAGGTAAGTCTTTCTTTTCTAATACTCAATGCTAATAATAAAAAAGAACAAACAAGTTTCTTCTCACAAATTACTAAAGTAAAAATTAAATAAAACATTTTTTATAATGCATGACATAATCCATTAAAAGATGTCAAAATAAATAACATTTTAAACATTTCATATATGAAAATGGCATCATGATTACTATGATAAGTGATATAAAACCTATTAATTTGTGATTAGTCAATTATGTAAACACTCAGCAAATAGATTCGCATAAGCTCAAATTATCACTATCTGATTAGTTTTTTCAGATGATGAGAATTTGGTAAAAAAAAAATTTCAAGTTTACAGTAAACTGATTTCCATATTCCATAATTTTAAGAGTAAAATGGGTTTGAAAGCTGAATTTGATTATGTTACTATGACTACAATCTTTTCAGATTATAACAAATTAATTAAAACATAACTAATGGAAAACAATAAAATAAAAAAAACCAGTTAAACCAATCTACAAAAATAATGCCAAGTATATCTATGAAAAATATAATCAAATAAATTGTGGATACATATTAACATATAAAAACTTTAATGTTAATGTCAAATGATTTGGAAACAATGAAATACTAATAGTACTGTAGAAGCTAAGGCAATAAAAAAAATATTTAGTAAAAAATAATAGCAAGTGATGACAAACTAACATCGATGATGATCTAATGATAGATATGATTAGTTGTATGCTAATATCTAGATCCCTCAATCTGCTTTTTAAATGAGAATTTATAAAGCCATACCAACTGAAGAGTTAACTACTATATCATGAGGTTTTTTCAAATGTTCCTTGCAATAAAACAAAAATGTAATTTAAAATCATCAGTATCACCATTTTATGATTTTGTAATCTGTATAGGATGACAAACAAACTTCCACTAATCTGACACAGCTTTGGGTATAATGCACCTTAGCAATTTTTGGCTGAGAAATTGCAATTTAAAAAGTAATCATATCAAGAAACTATTGAATTTGCAAAGAGTTTCCAAAACATGTTCAAATTACAAGTAATAAAATCAATTAAATATATACTTTAAATTTATCTGGGTTAGAAACATAAAGTATCATACAAAGATAAACGTAACAAAACAAAAATGAGTAAATACAATTCTAAATAGCGTCCAATCAAATCCTTTCAAATGACCAGTAGCATTCATTCTTCAGATAAATTACAAGTCAGTAAAGAAAGCTCATTTAATATTTTTTTCCAATACTTTTTTAAAAATATTTGCACTTATTAATTAATTGCACGGGTCTGCTTCATTAACGATTGTCATAAAAGTCTTCTTTAATTATTTTATGAAAAATATTCATCATAACTAAAATCAATACATCATAAAATTAATTTTAGAAATTTCACAGGAGTTAATTTTATTTATTACTCTTTTTGTTGATATTATTATTATATGGGGGAGGGGGAATAAAAACAAATATATCAACAAAAAGTAAAAAAAAAAAAACTTGAATCAAATTTGTAATAAATGATGATGTCATCACATATGAAAAAGAGAATAAAAATATTCATCAAATAAAGTTACATCAATTCAGAAAATAGCAACACCTGTATTGAGGTAGAAGGGAATGCCTCATTCCTATTCCCATCAAAAATAAATAAATTTTTAGTGAACAGTATTTTCCATATATTTATGCTAGAGTTGGGCAAAATAATAAGATATATATAGTCTATTAGGACTATATTTTTGACATGTAGCTCAGAAATTAATATGGACAGCAGCATAGTATACATATGTAGATAGAGTAATGTTGCAAAAAATATTCAGACCCAAAATCAACTTTTAGATTAAAAGAGTGCAAAAACGATTGCAATCAGTTTGAGTTCAAAAGGCAGAACATTGTTGGTCTTAATTAATAAAGAGTACTGTGTTCAAATCCAGTAAACTACTCTATGTTTCAACATTAACAGTTTCATGAATAATGGTTGAATTCATAGAATAGAGAACAAATTATGCTGGAATCAATTGGGAACTGAAATCGAAGTTTATTGAGGCAGACTGGTGGAAAACAGAAAGAACTGCAACAATAAAAAAAAAATTGCAGTGGAATAAATACCTACAGGAATTACCATACATCTGAACACATCAGTATCAACTAAAACAATTCATTATAAACTTCATAATCAAACCTATAATGGCTAAATTGCTATTTTAGAATCATTAGTTAGTGATGTAAATGCTTTGCTAGAAAAACATATTGTGGTTAAAACTTTGATAAAGGATGGCTAGAAAGCATATTATAATAAGGTTGCATTTTTCTTTTTTAGGCAGTTAAAAAAAACTATAAAAATTCCATCCATAAAATGATTGATTTGTTAATGCTTATTTAATATCAATTCTGTCATTGCAGGCAATGATTTGAGTCATTAATTATATGTTTCATGGTTTGGGTTTATCTACATTTTCATAGCTTGGAAGGTGTTAAATTCTATTTTGGAGCAGATAAATACAGTGACTATAGGCAGTCCTGAACTTTTGATGATTCTTGGCAACAGATTACAAAAATCAAATCCAACTGGTGTTACTGGTGAATTTGTATAAAAAAAATTTTTTGACATCCGACGATGTAATTACATCCTACAATGTAATTGTTTAATAATTTGAAGACATTTTTTGAATGACCATCCAGAAAATAATATTGAATTTGAGTCATGTCTTAGGTAATGAAATTATGTCTCGAGTTGTAGATCATAATTTGCTGTAAGAACTATTAAGATCCTTAAGAAGAAAAAATTGATCTTTTATTGGTACTAATGAAATAAAATCATGTAACAAAAAATAAAAAAAAATTTACACTTTCTCAGTCTAATATTAAATCATATCAATAATAAACAAGCATATGTGCCATTTAATTTTTAATATTAGTACTTTGCTAATACTAATAAAAATCTCAAGAATAGAAGACATCATATTAAAATCCACAATGAATTTAAAACTATGCGATCTCCTTTCATTTGATAAGTAAATTCTAAATAAATAAAAAAAAAGATAAAGTTATAACCATATTAAACACTGATAAGTCCTTAACATCAAGTTACGTACTAGGTTCATTGTTTTGAAGAATCCACATCAATTCTATGTATCAATATTTGAAAAAAAAATGAATTACTTGCATTTCTTACAATTACTACCCTTCCTGCTTTTTGATATCATTACAATTACTGCCATCATTTAAACTAGCAATTCTCCATGAACGGTGTGATTCAGTCAGGTTTTGCATGACAACCATTTCAGACTTGGTTTCTAGAATCTTTTAAAATAGCACAGGTAAGAAGATTTTTATATTATCAACTTTTGAATAAAACTACAGAGACAAATAGAGTTCCAAGTGATTCACTATTGATTGTTCTATTTCACACATGTTCACAAATAAAGATTCCCAATTGATTAAATATTTACATTTTTATTTACCATTGTCAAACTAATTCCACTCACAATTTTGACACCATCCACTTCAGATAAATACAATAATGATTATTACTAATCATTTTCTAAACTAGAGATTATTTATAGCACAGATATAACAATTTTCTATTGATAAATACTCTTCACATAATAGAGATATATGTGGGAGATGGTGATCTGGGCCAACTGATGAGTGCTGGTTCAGCACAAAATGCATATTGTGGGTCATTTGTCTTTTATTGTATCTTTATTTATATGAATTAAAAAAGAATGGGGAAGTATGGAAATTGATTAATATATCTATAAAAATATTACACATGGGAAAGAGAAAGGTGAATAACTCCATGTGTGTGTACTTTAAAATTAAAAAATCAGATATATTAATCTTTAACTGAGGTTTAAAGTTTATATTTGTGCTAGAGATAATCTCTAGTTTCGAAAATGATTAGTAATAATCATTATTATATTTATCTGCGGTAGATGGTGTCAAAATTGTGAGTGACAATGGTAAATAAAAATGTAATAATTTACTATAGATAAATATTCTTCATATAATAGATATATATGGGAGATAATGATCTGGGCCAACTGATGCGTGCTGATCCAGCACGAAATGCATCTTGGGGGTCAATTGTCTTTTATTGTATCTTTATTTATATATATACTGTATATTTTTTTTCTACGTTAAAAATTATCTCTATTTATATGAATTTAAAAAGAATGGTGAAGTATGGAGATTGTTTAATATATCAATATTGATTAAATTTCTCACTAACATTTATTTTTCAAAGATATCTTTTTTATGCATATTTGAATACATACGCAAAAAATATTAGATTGGCAACTTACGTTAACTTTGTCATCTGGTCGGCACGAAATACAGCAACTTTTGAAAAATGAATTGATTACAATATTGAGTTATTATACTTCAAATTCCTAAATGACGCCAAGGACCATGACAAGAAGGCAAGGCCAGCCATGGGTAACTGAACAGACTTGGAGCCAGGTTAAACGAGGGTCATGCCTTGCCTAGTATAGTGCATACCTTATATACAAAATAAATCAATATATTAGTGACTAGAACTTATAAGAGCCCAAAGGACCATAAAATATCAGGATGATAAATCTTAGGAAATGAAGGTCGCTAAGGCTGAACAAATTAATAGGTTTAGGAAAACAGAGAAAGGAAAGTGACCACCCTACAAGGTGTATGCCAAGCAAACCAAGAAGTAAGCATATATATATAAAGACATTTGTAACAGAACTGGGAATGCTTAAATGGTGAGATAGACTTGTACAATTGGACAATCCAAGGACAATATTCCCACTGCAACTGAAGTGGTTGCCTTGTTTCTTTCAAGCTTATGTCTCCCAAATTGTCATGAGGCACGAATAGAAGTGTTCTGAAAGTTTAACATTGCAGTTGATATAACAAAATTTTTAAATAACTAATGGAGAAATGGACATGGATAATTGGACAATTTTGTGAACAATAATTTAAGCATAAGAAGTTGGGTTTATGTGTGTGAGTCTGGAGGTGCAGGTGAATTTTGTGTCACTACACATCTGGAACCATAAAAACCCCGCTCACCTATCCATACGTTTATACTTGAATATTTAAAAATCATATGCACGGAATCAATTGTATGGGTGCGGATGCACTTGACATGCACCGACACTCCCTATATTTGTTTGTAAATATTCTTGATGATTGCATTGTAATATCCAAACTTATGCCTCTTGAATTGTCTTGAGGCATAAATAAAGGCATTTGAAAGTAAAACATTAGAATCTGAAATAATATGTACATATGAAAATAAAATCTTTTTTGGATGGTGAAATTCATTGCAATATATGTATATCATCATTATCAACCATTATCAATCCACTGCAGGATGAAGGTCTCTCCAAGATAAATCCAGCTTTTCCGATTTTTAGTTTCTCTTCTCCACATCACCCCTGCACCCTTTCTTATTTCATCCATCCATCTCACATGTGGTCTCTTTCTGGCTCTTTTACAATCACTTGGAATCCAGTTTGAAATTTCAAGTGTCCATCTCTTATCATCTCTTCTAGCAATATATCCAGTCCAACTCCACTTGTCTTTTAATTTTTTCAATGAAGTCAGTAATACTATTACCCATACATTGCGTTTTCGATCTTGTTTCTCCCAACATGCATCTCTCCATACTTCTTTGAATGGTTTGAAGTCTCTATATTATTATTCTATTAAGTGTCCAAGTCTCAGATACATAAGTAAGAACTGGGAAAACACATTTGTTAAAAACCTTCCTTTTCAAACACCTAGGCATATTTCATTTTAGTATCAAGTTATTTCTACCAAAAGCACTCCAACCAAGTTTAATTCTATGATTAATTTCATCCATTATGTTTCCATCTGTATTACTAATCTGACCAAGGTATTTGTAACTATTAACTACTTCTAATTCATCATAATCAATCTTTATTTTCATATTTTGAGAAAATCTATTAAACATTACTTTAATCTTTTTAACTTTTATCTTTAGTCCTACTTTCATCTGGTAACTCCTGCAACATTTCCTGTAACTCTAAAGCATTATTTGCAAGAACAACTACATCATCTGCAAAATCTAAATGACTTAAATAATCTCCATTTACTTTCATTCCTTTAGTTTCCCATTTTAATCCACAAAATACTTCTTGCAGCACTGCTGTAAAAAGTTTTGGAGATATAGAATCACCCTGTCTTACACCTTTCTCAATGTTAACTTTCTTACTATCATTATGTAATCTAATTGTTGCTGTTGCATTTTTATAAATATTCTTTAAAATATGACAACATCCTGGATCTATACCATGATGATCCAATGCTTTAATCACTGAAGAAATGTTTATAGAATCAAATGCCTTTTCATAATTTACAAATCCTAAGCATAATGGCAAGTCATATTCATTTGTCCTTTCTATAACTTCTCTCAATATCTGAATATGATCTACTGTACTAAAACCACTTTTAAATCCAGCTTGTTCTCTTGGTTGGTGGAAGTCCAGGGTTCTCTGTAGATGAGTTGTAATTATCTTAGTAAAAATTTTATATAAAACTGGTAAAAGACTGATAGGTCTGTAATTTCTAATATCTTCTTTATCACCTTTTTTAAATATTAATATTAATACTGCATTCTTCTAATCATCTGGTACATCTTTATCATTTAGACATTTGGAATATAACTTTGCTATAAAAAAATTCTATTTCTTCACCCGCTTCTTTTAATATATCAATTATAATTCCATCATTACCTGGAACCTTCCCTTTCTTCATAAATTTAATTGCATGTCTCACTTTCTCATTCAAAATTCTGGGTAATTCAGAAGATATAATAGGTATAGGAGATACTTGTACTTTATTACTTTATAATTCTTGATAGAAGTCTTTTACACATTTCGTGATGTCATCTCTCTTTTTAGTAATAATGCCATCTTTTTTTCTTATTGCAGATATAAATTTCCTACCAATACCAAAATGTTGTTTTACATTCTTTAGACTTTTATTCTCTTCTACAGCTTTCCCTTGCTAGTTCACAATTTTCTTATATCATTTTCAACTCTTTCCGCACCATTTTACAAAATTCGAGATATTCAATCTTTTTTAATGCATCATTGTTGTATATCCTCATATTCCTTCTTTTTTTCATAAATTCTCAACTTTCAGTAGAAATTTTATTGGTCAATTGCTGCTTTTTTTTACCAGCTATCTTTGTTGCGGTTTTTAAAAGTGTATCAGTTGTTTTCATATTAATTTCATTCAAATCTGAATCATGTTCAAAATCTACTAATACTTGAAACCGATTTTGTAAGTTCTAATTTAAATTCATTAGAATGTTTCTGAAGATTAGGAATATCAACTGTAAATATTGTTTTTCTTAATAATTTTTGTTTCTCTAGTTTTGCATTAACATGTATCTTACATCTTACTAATCGATGATCACTTCCTGTGTTAAATTTATTAAGAACATTACAATCTTGAAATATGTATTTTCTGTTAGTCAAAATATAATCCAATTCTGCTGTACCTTCATTTGGATGCTTCCATGTCCATTTCCTTTTAACATTTTTCTCAAAAAATGAATTCATAATATAAAGTTTTTCTTTTTCTGCAAACTCCACAAGTTTATGTCCTCTCTCATTTCTATTACCATAACCAAAATTACCTACAGCATTTTCGTCTTTCATTTGTTTACCAATTCTAGCATTAAAGTCTCCCATAACAATTTTAAAATGTTGTTTACTCTGATCAAAAGCCTTTTGTAGATCCATATAAAAGGCTTCTACTACTTCATCACTATGAGAACTTGTTGGGGCATAAACCTGAATTATCTGCATTTGGTATCTGCTATTAAGTTGTAAAACTAATCTTTCCACTCTGTCCGATACACCATCAATCTCCACAATGTTATTCTTCCATTTTTTATTTATAATGAATTCTACTCCACTTGTATTTCCAATATTTGTGCCTTTAGGGTAGAGTACACATCCACTTTTTAAATCAATTGTTTCTTCATCTTTTCTTCTAACTTCACAAAGTCCAATAATGTCCCATTTAATACAAGACAGTTCTTCTAATTCTTGCAATCTTCCTTAACTTGAAAGTGATCTGCAGTTGTAAGTACCTAAATAAAAAGACATCATCAAATGGCAGCCTGAGTCCGCAATCAGGGGATTCTTAGTATCCTCCGCCTTCGGCCACCAGCCGCTGCCTTGGTTGGTGACTTTACAGCCTCCTGGGAAAAAGGGCCATGATTTATTTTGTCTGTCATGATTGTATATATTGGAAAAATATTCTTAAACTTGGAGGTAAAAAGCCAATGGCTAATGTGTGTTGGTGAGCAGCCCATCCATGTTCGTATACTATATGAATAATCACATAGTAATAACAGCTGCAACGACAAGAACGTATGGAGTGGACATTAGGAATTTGCCCTGCTCGATTCCTTTAAGGCCTCGAAGAGGAATCAAAGGGTCTCCTTTCAGTTAATAGCAAACTCCTTTCTGCAGCCAACAAGAATGAAAATGAGGTTCACGAATTAAGGCAAAGATGCTAGTGAAACGAAATGTTCATGCTGTATATGTTCTACATAAACTAGGGAACTAAAGTTAACAAGAGAAAGAGAGAAAAAATGGAAAAAAGAATAAGAGCACAGACTAATAAAAAAAAAGTTTACATCAGAAACGGTAGTACAGAAGCCTCAATCATGCACTGATTAATATTTTTTTTAAAAATCATCCTTTTCAGATGTCTCATGCAAAGATATCTCAAAATAATTAAAAGATGCTGATGTGTAAAAACCACCTGGAATAAATTGTGATGGTGATGATTGAAGACCATATTTAATAATAGAAAATTCCTAAAATATGAATAAGATTTTTATGAAACAATAAACAATTTTATAAATGAGACTAATTTTATTTAAATACCGAGTTTACGTGGTGAAATATATAATATTGGGTGGAGAAAAAAAATAAAATTAAAGATTAAAACCTCAAGCAATCCAATATTAAATATGTACATATTTCCATCAAAACAAAAAGTTATCCTATTAAAAATAAAAAACTTCATTACTTCAATGACAAAGAGAAAATTAAGAGTAGCCGTGACCACACCCATTTTTCGCGCATTTCTTCCCACAATTCATTATTAAATCAGATCAATTACGTTTTCATCAACATTTTGCATTGAAATAAAAAAAAATAAAAGTATAATATTTATCAGTTCATTTATTTCTATATAGATATAACAAACACCTCCATACTTCCCCATTCTTTTTAAATTCATATAAATAAAGATATAATAAAAGACAAATGACCACCAATTTATTTCATAATAATAATAATAATAATAGCAATTGTAAATCTCCTTAATAGTGTTTTTACTAAGTTAATTCATATTTTGTTCTATAATTATTCTATATGGTATAATTAAAATAAATGTTAATGTTTGGGATTTTAAAAAAAGATATATAATTTTTCCATTTGAACTAACTTTCAAAAAATATATATGAGTAAAACCACTATTTATCCAAAATCTCTGGTTCAGAGCTTTTAAAATCTGTGAATTTTCTGGTTTTGGAAAACTAGATTTTTTTTATCTCCTTATTGCAAACCAAAATTCTGCTAACATTTTTATATATATATTTTTAAAAAATCAGCTCACTGCAATTAGACCTATTAATTTATAGGTATTTAGTGAGTTTCTTTCTTTTTATTTTGTTTGTAAATGTGTGAGCAAATTAATTTTTTTTATTGGACTAAATTAAAAATCATTTTGAAACTTTGGTTCAATGAAGTAAATTTTAAATATATGGAATAATTAATAAGTGAAATAAAAGTTCACACTTGGAAAAAAAAAAAAAGATATGATGATCCATTTGAATTTTAAAAAGCAAGTATACAATAAAAACACCATTAATCTGAAATTCCTAGTTCTGAGGCTTTGGGGGATTTGTGAATTTTATGGATTTCAAAAATAGATCTAATAATGTCACTGCAAACCACAAGTCTGTTAAGAATAAAAAAACAGCTGCATTTGCTGAATGTTTTTTTTAATTTTGTTTGAAAATGTGTATTCAAACTAATTTATTTATTATAAAATAAATTAAATTTATCCTTGAAATTTTGTTTGTAGAGCAGAATTTTTGAATATGTATTCATATTAATGATATCTGTATAATGAATATTACATAAAGCTTTAGAACCAGTGATTTGAGATAGCATGATGGTTGAGGATCCTGTGAAAGTCTGAGTTCAAACCCCCTACATATTACATATATAAGTGCAGGTATGAAAAAGCCTGTTGGGTAGAAAAAAATTCATATTTCAAATATGCATTGTTTAAAAAAATAACTAAACTACTGCTTATATAATATTATTAATATAATAAGTTAATATCATAACAACTAAATTGATAAAAATAAGAATGCTGAAATATGACATAATATGAGCTAATTATTAACATGGTAATTAAACAGTTGTCATTCCAACATCATGTGATAAAGTAACATGAGTTGGGCTTTGGTCCATGGAGTTTAGGTTATTGAGTCTATCAGTTTCCCATTGCAATGAATTATACAGAGCAAAATATAGTGATTTATTATAGTTTGACCATGTCATTTAAAGTGATGGTAGTGTGATAAACTCAAAGCTTCTAAAAATCCCTGGATAATGTCATTCTGCTATTTAAATCAACACTGTTTAATTTTCCTTTATTTAATAGGATATGTTTTTTTTTTGGAAGTGAACAAAAGTAATTTGTGTAAAACTGATTAAAACCAACCTATCAATGTCTGCCAAAAAAAGTTAGTTTCACTACAAAAAAATACAAAAACATCAGATAATATTTTTATATGTATACAAACAAAAATAAACAAATGATAAATATAATCAAAATAAAAATGTTTAGATAATATAATCATAGGTCAATCATTTGTTATTAATTAGACATTTTGATATGTTGTATTTTGTTCACCAGAGAAGTATTGCAAGCTTATAAATAATACATATGAATACTTATGTAGGTTTTCATTTATTATTAAAATTTTATTTTTGTTAAATAATAGCTTTGATCTAAATCACTAAACATCACATGATAACCATGTGATGATGTTTTAGTAATTTAATACCAATCCTAGGGAAAGGATATTGTTGACAATGATTATTAAAAATCCAAAGACACCAAAATGTATAGATACTGAATTGAGTTCAGATCTACATGACTATCTATAGAAATGAATTGAGTTAGATGAAAATATTATTGTTATCAGTTTGGGACCATAGCTTTATAGTTAACCAAAAAGTTAAAATGTGGTGACTGGAAAGTTGCATTAAGTCCAAAGATAAAGATGCAGTGCTCTCAATCCAAATCTTCTCACTAACAAAAGTCATAGGCTAGAAATCTAGTCTGGAAATATTGGATGAGTAAGCACTAGATAAGGATTTTGATGCACAAACTTTCTATCATCTATTGGTTACTATGGTTTGCACTAGGTGACATTATTGTTTGGAGAGAGTTGCTATTGTTTTATGTTTTTATCCTCTGGCTTATGGTCAAAAATATGAAGACTTATCGACTCTGAGTCAAATTCAAAACAAACAAATACACCCTATTATCAGTAACTTTTATATTATTTTTTCACACTGAGAATATGTAATTATTAATTTATAAGATCATATTGACATCCAATAATAAGCTTTTTGTAACTACACTCCTTGCTACTATAGTAATCCTTTCCCCAATTTATGTTATTTGGGTCTAAGCCTTTCCTATTCTAACACACACATGCATGGCTGCAGATGTTTTAACATCTATATACAGAATGTGTATGCTTATGAACAATTTTAAAATGACAGCATATAAATTAAAAAGAAATCCACAACAAAAAAATTAAAATACTGCATAAATTTTTAACACAGGACATATGAATATCTATAACACAGAGGTCCCCAACCCTATGCCTGTGGGCACCATGGCACCCACAGACCATTTTACGTGTTCCTGCCGCTATCCGAACATGATAAAAAATTATTAATCTGATACAAATAAATTTAATTTTTAAAATTTCTTATAAATTATTGTATTATATTGTAATCAAATTGTAGGGCATACTATACTTTTACAGCGCAAAAATATAAACGTTAATTATATGTTAAAATTTTATTTTTGAAATAAATCTTTTTTTGTACATTATGTGTATTATAAACAATATCCAACTATAAATTTACATTGAAAAAATAAATGGTGCCCACCACCTGGCCGGTATTATATAATGTGCTCTTAAGTGCAAAAAGGTTGGGGACCCCTGCTATAACATGTATGTATATATGCGCTGAATGCATGCAGAGATAAAATTATTTTAAAATTGTACAAATTAAAATATTCATTTGTCTTTTTAAAAAAAAAACTATATTTATAGCCTTATTCATTCTTCTTGTAATGAAATAAAATTTTAAAAAAGTGATAATAAAAATCTGATAAATTCAATATACTGTGCTTGCCTTAAAAAAAAAAATTGTAGCCATCCGTGCATAATAACACAATAACATAAGAAGTTATTTAAGTTAGATGGCTGGATTGGAAGACATATGAATGTCTGAAAATTTCAGATTTTCTAATTTAGTTATTCATTAGATAAAGTGCTGGGTTTGGCCTGGTATTTTTAATTTAATGCTTGAATAACCTAGCAACTCACTGTGGAAGCGAGTAGCAAAAACTGGTCTGGGATTGGAGATATTCTGCAAAGCTTGTTAAGAGCTTATTTGCGAGCTCTATATATAACATTTGTAATACAAGCTTGTTAAATTAGGTCGTGTGACATATGACTTGATTTTTTTGTAATGTAGTATAAGGAGTGGACACTAGGAATTTGCCCTGCTCAGTTTCTTTAAGGCCTCGAAGAGAAATCTAAGAGTCTCCTTTCAGTTAGCAACACACTCCTGTATCACCTAGATAATTTGCTCTCGTTTCAATGAACATTAGGATCAACATAAAACTAAAATTAATATAACTACTGGGATTGCAAAATGATAATGGTTGGGTTCTGGGGCAGCCGCTGATATTTAGGTCATCCAAAAAAACTTGATGTTAATTTTATAATTCTGCCTATTTCTTAACATAAAGCAATAACATCAATTTCACATTGCAAAAAACAGTTAGCAGCAGTGTTCCATCTGACGTTTGTGAAAAAACTGAGTGGGGAATGGAAAGGGAAGGTATAGTGGCTAACAGGTTTCTCAGAGCATTGCTGCTGAGAGATTCCTGATTCCATATAGGGAGAAGTCACAATGCATCACATCATATATAAAGATAACTAAAGCCAAGCAATTGCTTCCCTGAAAACACCATACATTCTCATCAAGAATTCCTTTACTATAAAATATAGTTTTAATAACAGTTTAAACATTTATAAAATGAATAAAATCCTAATTTTAAACAAAATTAATAAAAACCAATCATTTTAATTAATCACTTTTTTATATAATCTCTTATGACTGGCTAATGTAAATAATTAATAAAAAATTTTAAAAGGTATCAATAAATTAAATATTTGGAACTGAAAATAATTTTTTTTATATAAACTTACATAGCTTCATTTACAAAAAATTTGTAAAAAATTGCTCCCAGCACTTGCTTCCTGGTCTTAGAGGAGGGCTGGGATGTGGGTGTATTGGGTTCTAGTATGGGCTTCAGATGAGAGAGTCTGGAACTTGAGAAGATTCCTGGGGCCTGAACTCTGGTTCTTATGGGGGGGGCTGGGATGTGAAGTGCCATGGGGATTAGTACGGGTTTCATCTTTCTCATCTTCAGGGCAGTGGAGATGATGTGATGCATTGTGGTTTTAGTCTCTTTGTTTTCTATATGATTCATAGGTTGGCTATTGGACTATCTGATAATCTGTAGATGGCATATGATATAAGCATGTGAGATTTACATTTTTGATTAGTGCTGCAACATTGCTTGTCTTGGCTGTGAGGAGGAGAGAATCTCATGCTTGGGTGACTCAGGCCAGAGAGTTCTACTATGGTTTAAACTTTAAATCGGGGCTGCTGTGTCACTCGTCTCTGCCATCTGGATGGCAGGTTCTGATGCTTGGAAGGTCTCACAAGCCTGGTTTTTGGAGGGAATCTGGTTGCTGTGGGGATTAGTAAGGGCATTGGATGAGAGAGTCTGAGCTTTGGAAATACCCCAAGGCCTGTTTCCTAGTTCTTGGGGGGCTGGGACATGGGTGCTACAGGGATTAGTAAGGGTTTTTACTTTCTCATCTGTATGGTGGGGATGATATGATTCTTGGCAGCTGTGATCTACCTAGTTGCCATTAAGACCAGAGGTTACTTAGTAAACTATGAGAGAAGCTATGAATGGCAAGATATATGCATATACAATTCAAGGTTTTTCTGTTCACTGGTAAATCAAGTTCTGCATTGTAAATCATAGTTTGAATCTTGTATATTACTACATATAACATTTAAATTCAAAGATTAATATTATGTTAATGAATCATATTTTGAGAAAGGCTTTTCTGTTCACTCGATAAATCAAGTTCTGCATTGTAAATCATAGTTTGAATCTTGTATATCACTACATATAACATGTAAATTCAAAGATTAATATTATGTTAATAAATCATATTTTGAGAAAAAAATTGTAAAAAATTATAAAATTCCTCACATATAAATAAAACTTTATGTATCTTAGTCTTCTATCATTTGTTAGGCTTAATTTCTCAAATTTCTCTTTAGGAGCAATTTTAGATCTGTCTCTACATCAATGTCCATATGTAATATTTTTGCATATATATGTGCATATGCTTGATGAAGTGGGATATTTTTTATGCCTATTCTTTGTGCTTTATTATCTGCCTTTAATTATTTGGCTAAGTACACTGGCGTGGAACACCGTAATCATAGCACCAAACTTGCACTCAGCCAAATGATTAAAGCTAGATCATAAAATAGAAATGTATTATATCCCACTTCATTAAACATACACATATATGTATGCAAAAGTATTACATATATAACAAAGTGAAAATTAAAATTGCAATGTCTATATGGTGGCAACTAGTATAAAGCTTTTCTCACACTATTTCCTACTTATAATATATGGGCTATCCATTCTATTCAAATTTATTTTTTAAAAGTAAATTTATTGACTATGAATAGTAAAGCAAATACAAAGGGAAAAAGCAAATAAATTGTCTTGAATCATGATGAGCGTTCGGACAGTTTGGTCATCATACAAAATATTATCAACATCAAGTCAACCAATAAGATTATACTTCAGAAATACAGTGGGAAATTGGCAATATGAAGTAATTTGCATTGAGGATATTTGAGATGGGAAATTGGCAATATGAAATAATTTGCATTGAGGATATTTGAGAAAATCAAATATGAATAAAAATCAATTACTCATATGTGAAAGAAAAACCCCCACTTATATACCACAATATGTGATGGCAAAAATATCAAGGAAATCACATATATCAGAATGATGATGATGGTGATGATAATAATAATTATAATAACAACAACAACAGCAATACCTTATTTACATTTGAAACACTATAATAAGCAAAACATTTTAAAGAGCCACCACTGATTTTAACTGCTTATTTTATGTCATCTGTGGCTTTATAAATTTGTGTTTATATTTGGAACATTTAACTGGATTTTAATACTGAGTAGGTATCCTTGTCCACTTCTAATTTTCTGATATGAATATTTTCTTTAATGGAACAAATTGCCATTTCTTTCTTCTGGATATTTGTCCCCTACTATATTATTATATTTAATTGTTTAATTTTTTTTTTTTTTAATCTGGTGGTGTTCGTATGTTCAAAGCATAGGAACACTTTTCATCAAAAAAAGATGTATCATATAATGATTGTGTTTCTGATTTATGCATTATTTTAGGACTTTTACTCTTTAACTAAGAATAAGACAGACATTCATTAACTAGCCAATATTGTATGACCATCTATGCTGGTATAAAAAATATTCGTTTGTCGTTGATTAGCCACCATATCCCACTTGATGGTGTTGTTGCTAAATAAAAACGATTTAATACAACATTTCCTGGCACGCGTTTCAATCTAACATATTCTAGCGTACGGCAGCTAATCGATGACAACCATCTAAGATTAATTCAAAACTTCTAAGCTGACTAAAAAAATTTAAACTTCACTTGAATTCAAAACTTAGGTCATAGCGAGCAAATACCACTAAGCCCTACAGTAACATAAAGTTTTTATCAATATCTCTATCCAAATTAATCTCATTTAGCCAATTGCCTAATAGATCAAATGAGGTTCAAAGAGGCAGGACAAAACATGTTTCAACAACTAACTATACCAAAAAAAAAAAAAATTTTCTTCTCAATTATTTTCTTCAATTCAGATTTGATCTAGATATTGTATAATCTACAGCTATCCATTCTTATTACTAAGGCATTTCAGATCAAAATCTTCGGCTAAAACAATGCAATGAATTATAAAAATCATTATAAATAAAATTTTAAAAATACAAACATAATGCACATATGTATATAGAAATGTCATCGTTAAAAGAATTAAGAGACTGAAGTGAAGTTGGGCTGGACATATTGTTAGAAGAGATGAAAACAGATGGACACTAACATACCAAAAAAAAAAAATTTTTTCTTCTCAATTATTTTCTTCAATTCAGATTTGATCTAGATATTGTATAATCTACAGCTATCCATTCTTATTACTAAGGCATTTCAGATCAAAATCTTCGGCTAAAACAATGCAATGAATTATAAAAATCATTATAAATAAAATTTTAAAAATACAAACATAATGCACATATGTATATAGAAATGTCATCGTTAAAAGAATTAAGAGACTGAAGTGAAGTTGGGCTGGACATATTGTTAGAAGAGATGAAAACAGATGGACAATTGAAATCTTAAACTGGATTCCAAGAGATTGCAAAAGACCCAGAAAGAAATCGCGTGTGAGATGAATGGATGAAGTAAGAAAGTGTGCAGGAGTGATGTGGAGAAGATAGACTGAACTTGGAGAGACCTTCATCCTTTGGTGGATTGATAATGATTAATGATGATGATATAGAAATGTCTTTATAAAACGTAATTCTGACTTATAAATTATATAACTAACAGATTTTCAAACATTTTCTATATATAAGATAAACACAAATAGTAAAACAGCCTCTTCGTTTTTGTTTGTAAAAATAGTTCACTGCATGGTAAAGGTCTGTGCAAAGGCTCTTCACGGAGAAACAATGATGTAGAAGGCAGTATTCATCAGACTTGTTCTATTTCCTGATGATGAAGATTTAAATATCTTCCTATCTTTGTTCTACCCTCTAGCTCTGAATAGTTGATACCTATTTGCCAACCAGTTGCGGATGGTTAACTGGTTTGTCTATAAGTGAACTGTCTGGGAAAAAAAAAATCCTACGCTCCTTGAAAAAAAATTTCATTCAATCAGGACACGATTCCTGCACCAAGAGACCTAAATAAGGATATACCAAATAACGATAAATAAATTTTTAATCAATAGTAGTCCTTTCAATTATATTCATAATTATTTTTAACTAAATTAACTTAACTTCAAAATGGAGTAAAATCAACATCAACCGGAAACCGCATGTCGATTTACATATCCCATAATTCATTAATCTTAATATTCGTAGATTGGAATATAATTACATTTTATTACAATAATTTTATTTGCGGACATTTTTTAAATTATTGCGTTACATAAAAGAATACCTATAATAAATGGACAAAACGATTATAAACCTTATTTTATATTCAATAATTTAATCTGATTTTTGTTATCAGTGAATTTAAGTAGAATTTTTGGCTGTAAAGATGAAGTTAAACTAAAATGCAACCTCTGTTAAATTTACTTCTTTTACCCAAGCAAAGATAAAAGAGGGAGAAATCTTAAATTCAATTGTTTTGTAGCAAACTCCAGAAGGAACTATTGATTTATTGTCTTCCTTTGACTTCAACTTAATAAATAAAAAAAAGAATTGTGAATCAACCAGTCAAATTTTTTTTAAGCTTTTGGAAATTAACAATCAATAGAAGTCACTAAAAGCAGTTTCTTTTAAAGAAAATAGAGACTTATCATTCAAAAAGTGAAGAGTCGATTTAAAAAAATAATACTGACATTTGATTGAATAAAAAACAAACATCAACTTTCATTATAAAACATTTTAATAACGAAAAATAAAGCATGAGGTCATTAAATATAGGTACCCTATGTCATTGACGCTAGTAGTAAAAAAGAATCTGCAAGCAGATACTTATTTGACTTATTAATATTAATCCTATTAAGAAACTAAACTTTAAGCCAAAAATGGCTAGACCCCAAATAATCAACCAATGGGTGTGGCTTTATTGGTAGACTATACCCCTGCTAACCAAAATAAAAAATGTGCTTGGGAATTCCTCTTCTTTCTCTCATATTCACTCTGGATTTGAACTAGTGAATTAACTACTATGTCATGCAGATATCGTTGTCAAAACATTCACTGAAATTCTTTGACAAATTTTTTTTTAATAAATCTCATATTTACTATAAGATGTATGACGTGTGTGCTATTGTTAATTCTCTGTGCATCACGATTAAAGTGCTTCTGATGGGGTGTACAACTAAATCGTTTTAGTTATAGTTCTTATATTGAGTCCATGGTTAAGAAGGTAATTGGATTAAATTTGAAATCAGGACACAATTATTACTTGAATGTGATCAAAAAATTTAATTTCTTTTTACCTCAATTATAAAATTGTTGAAAAGATATATAAAAAAGATAACTAAAAATAAACTACTTACAATAATTTATTTAGTTTAAGATGTGCCTACATATGCATCCAGTGAATACAAATTATTAAATGAATCGACCTTTCTTTATTACTTCATCAACCTTACAGTTTCGACTAACCAGCAATCTTCTTCAGAGCTATAAGATATTCTTTATAATTTTATCAATGCAGATAGAAGAATATGAGTTGATAATACTTCATAAAGAATATTAAATACTGATTAGCATAATTTCCAAGTAATATATAACACTTAATTCAATATAGATTAATATTCATATAAAAGATTTTGCTAAAATATTGTTCAAAAAGTTTATACAAACAGTAAAACTACCAACCATTCCATAAGTTTCCATGGCAATAACTACATAAATAATAAATAATGAATCAGATTCAAATATTTTTATTCTATTACAGTAGTGTAATAATTATGCAAGAATCAAAACAATAATTATAAAAAATTCAATGATTTTGAAATAATGGATTACAATATATAGTATATGCAACTGACTATACTATTAGTTTTTTCTAATCAAAATAATAAATTTTCAAAAATATATACTTTATAGTGAACTAAAGCATTCTGGAGAGAAGACAGACTTGGGGATGCAAAACTATCTTAGATATTCTTAAAAGGATATAATATCGATTGTTAATCTTTAAAAAAAATAAAAAATACTTGATACAAAAGTCTAAATAGCATCAAAAGATGTCACATAAAAAGACTAAATAACAAAACGTTATATATAGATACGTTTTTTCGTTTAGCGGACTGCTTTGCATAGTTACTACAAAACTCATCTTTTCTTCTTTTTTTAGTCAAGGTCATCGCAGCCGCCTTACAAGCAAGTAGTTGGTTGCTGGCGGTTGTGGGTTCGCGTCCCGGTCGATGCTATAACATATGAAAAAAAACCTTCATCTTTTAACTTTTTGTTTTCTGTTTTCTTCTACAGTGAAAATGGTCATGCTCACTTAAGAGTACTGCACCTCAATTCTAAAGTTATATTACAAAGTTTAACGATTATTCAGAATTAATTAAAATATATGACTTGTGTGGTTTAGGGCTTCGGTAGGTACTAGGCATTCGAACTAGATTCCTGAATTGAATATTAATCTGTCATTAACAGATATCACGCGACTACCAAAAATCTTTTAATTATTATGCTTTAGTAACCACCATTATATACATACATATTAATCTATTATTGAATATAGGTCCAATTGGAGTAAAATTTTATTAAAAATAAATCGTATTTTGTATTTGAAATATTGTTTTTTTTACTTGATTATTAATTTCTTAATCTTTCTAATTTTTTTCCCTTCAAGCTATAACCTACATGAAGATTAAGTACTGCTTAATACTTAGTTCTAGCCTATTAAATGCCACATTAATTTCTCATTCGACAATTGACTTTAATATTTTTATATTATATATATTCACACATCTATATACATATGCACATCGAATATTTTTCAAACATCATATATATATTTTTACTGCTTGCCGTTAGATTAAATTAGCTGAAAGGGCTAAAACTAATCAAAAATGGAATTCTTTTGTTTATATGAGTGAGAATGAAATGCTAAAAGATTAAATCCATCTTTTAATCTTTTATTCTCAAAGGCTATCACCACCAATTCAATACTTTGTAGATAAATGCCCCCCCCCCCCAAATCCTTTGAAATTTGATTCAATGCACAAACAACTAAATCTTTTCTGACCCTGAAAGGATTTATGGCATAAGATAATGACCTAAAAAAGAGGATTTCTACAGAAAGCAACCAAAACTTGATGAGGTTAGAGTTATCACAATAATAAAAAAATTCCATTATCGCAACTACTAAATTCAAATTATAGATTCTAAATGACATGATGAAGAGAAAAGAAATGAATGAAAGAGAAATGTAAGACAAATGACCTCGTACTTTTGCTACATTCCTGAGGTCTGACTATAGTCATTAAATACAATAGAAACACTTGACAATAACCCACAATGGGGAACGCTTTAGAGTGAAGGACCTGCATTCAGAAAGGTGGAATTTCTTTTATTTTAATATATAATACATATTGTACTGTATATAAATTGTAAAAAAATAATAGTAACAATAAGAAATTTTTTTCAAATAATCAAAAGTAAACTAAATTTGAATTTCAAACCTGAATATGGGGTTAATATAAATTTCTGAAGGATTATATAATGCTATTAAAAAAGGTAATTGAGTTTTATTATCAACAATGTTAATTATTACTGCAGATAATGTGAAAACTAATATTACTACATTTTCATTATATAACAATAGCAATATACTGTACTTGAAAAAAAAATTTAATAGCCATTACTGGGTAAATGACTCTCTAACAGCCCCTCATATTGAAATAGTTTAGAAAAAAGCATTATTCAGCAGGTTGACCAAATAATAAGTGTAGAGGGTTGTGCGGTTTATCGATCCTTGTTTTACCTTCTATCTAAAGACTGGTAAAATATCTTTTCACTGACCATTATTGATTGGTTAACTGGATTGACCATGGGTCAGCTACTTAAAAAAAAAAATCCTTGGCTTTTTTTAAAAGAATTTCAATTGGCCTGGTTTCGAACTCAGGTTATAGGCATGGTAGAGAAAATGTTAAAATGACTTAAGTAATGTTCAATGGATTTTTTCAAAAGAAAAATGAGTTAGAAGAAGTTAACTACTAAAAATACTTTGGTCAGATTATGATTACAATTTTCTTCTTCCTTTTCTTACTACAGATGGAAAAAATTAATCATAGAATTAAACTTGGTTGGAGTGCTTTTGCTAGAAATAACTTAATATTAAAAGGAAGTGTGTCTATGTGTTTGAAAGGGAAGGTTTTTAATGAATGTTCTTACTTGTGGATGTGAGACTTGGACACTTAACAGAAGAGCAATACAGAGACAGACCATTCAATGAAGTATAAAGAGGTGTATGCTAGGAGCAACAAGAAGAGACTGAAAATGAAATACTTGGGTGAGAAAACGAACAGATGTAACTGACATCATTGAAAGAATTAAGAGATTAAAATGGAGTTGGACTAGACATATTTCTATAAGATTATAATAGATGGACAGTTGAAATCTTAAACTGGATTCCATGAGATTGTAAAAGATCTAGAAAGAGACCACATGAAATAGATGAAGTAAGAAAATGTGCTGGAGGATGTGGAAAAAAGAGGTTACAAATTGGAGATGGACTGAACTTGGAAAGACCTTCATCCTGCAGTCGATTGATAATGTTTGAAAATGATGATAATGATGTAAGTGAAAGCAAAAATTATAGACCAGAACATAATGCATACCTTTTTTCAACTACCCAATTATATAGATTGAACTAGTCCTGATACAATGATCCATCAAGATTTTTTTTATTTCCTAACATTTTTTTTTTATAAAAATAATTCCAAAAATTTGAATCAACTACAAAAACATTTGCCTACATAATTAAAAAGTAGGTTGAAGATAAGAGGCTGCTCTTGTTTTTTAAAGTCGTTAATGTTGTGTTAAGATTTGTAGAGGTCCCTACTGTCTCATCTAGGCGCATAGTCTTAAGGTTATAGCCTTAATATATATATATTACTTAGGTAATGAGTATGCGCTTAACAAATTATTAATTATAACCCTAAATTGTCTTAAAAGATTTATAATTATAAAAGCTTCACACTGACTCACTATAAATCAAAAGATTTCACATACGTTACCTTGTATAGAAATTGCAGACTTAATCAATGAAGTAGTTAATAGCTACATAGATTCACCTCTCAAATCAAAATGCTTTAGATTTTGCCTATACAGTATTATTAAAAACTAGGTCAAAGATACTCTTGTCTTTTAAAGTCGTTAATCTTGTGTTAAGAATTGTAGAGGTCTCTACAGTCATATCTAGGCGCATAGTCTTAAGATTTATATAGCCTTAATATATATTTACTTAGATAATGAGTACGCACTTAAATTATTAATGAACGAATAATTAAAATATACAAAGTCACAATTTACATCAATAATTCAAAAATTAAAGTACAAATTTTATATAACTATGCTTGATCAAATCACGTGACTAAAACAAACGAAATATAAAAAATGGGATGAAGGAACAACTAAAATTAGTACCCATTTCTCCTTCAATTGGTAGAGATAATTTTTTTCTAACTTTGCCTAATCGAAAATTGATATAGGAATTTTCAGCTCTAACCCAGACAGTAACTCTTACTACTGCAATAATTATTAAAGATGATTAAAATTCATTTAAGTTTAACAACCCTGAGTTGCTAGCTCAAATATGTAAATATCTGATTGTTGAGCTAAAGATTTTTGAATTATAAAAATGAACACACACACACACACACAAAATCCATCTTATTGAGAACTGTTACACTTCTGTATGACAATGTGGTAAATGAATGTCATTTGATCCATCCAACCAGATGACTACATGACAAATAAATAATTTATACTGCTTTATTTATAAATGACGATTGTAAAGCAACATTACAAAGTTGTTTATGATTTTTGTTTACAAGATTTACATTTATTTTTTCGACCTAATATAATAAATAAAAGATTTATATAAAAATATACAGAAACACTGTAATATTGGAGCATAATGTTGTAAAAAAGGAAGCTACAAAATAAAAAAATATAGAAAACTTCTAATAATTTTAAAATTACATCTGCCTATTTATTCAAACAATTTTCCAGCAACAATTTGATTAATATTCTATAACACAAATTATATAAATGTAACAAAATTCAAGCATATATAGATATGCTTTATAAAATATCCAATGCATAAAATAAAAATATACTACCAGTTTTATTTAGTTTAACACCTTTTTGGTGCAGAGCACCACAATCCTAGTTATTCTGACTTTAAAAACTCAAAGACTGTTTTAAAACAACAATTAATAATATTAACTTTAATGTTTTGTTTTGTTTTTTAAAAAAAGCCTTAATTTACATTTTCCAATAAAATAGATAATTAGATATATTTGATCTTTTGTTAATAACATTATTATTGTTAGCAATGTATCATGCCTATTTTATTTTTCATTCCCAGTCTTCTCATTCTACGCAGACAAGTTGGACCTTTTGCAGGTCAAACCTGTGCCCATCCTTTTGCAAAGTCTAAAAATACACACGTTTGGATTTTCTTTAGCTCTCTTATACAAATATGTATAGTGCCTAATTCTAGTTGTTATATTAACTTGGGATTCAATAGAATATCCAGGGTTGTTTTACATAGATGTGAATCAGATAGAAAGCATAATATTAAAATGTATGTGAAGAACTTAGTTAATACTGGATACAAAGAAAAAATCTTTTACAAGGTAATTTAAAAAATTTAACATAAAAACAAAGAATGTCCACAAAAAACAACAACAAACAAACAAAACACATCCGTGCATCATTTATCTGAAGGAGTACTATGATGTGTTAAATTCTCAACATAATGGCAGATGATATAACTAGGTGATAAAATATGAAGATCCCTACTTAATCATCATCATTGGTAATTTGTCATTGCTTGTACTTCCTCAATGGATTTCATTCTAGTAAATCAATATTAACCTACATCATGAACTTTTAATATATTAGGATGCTTTATTGATTGTTTGATACTCTCTATCACTTAGTATGATGGTCTTTTTGGTCACTTAATTGGAACAAGTGTGTTCACTCTGCATTTGCTCAAAGATTATACAATCTCCCCAGCAACTAATGATATGATTATTATTAACATTTCACTTATAAGTATTAATGAATTCAGCGTGTAGTTAAAATATACATACACTTTGTATAAATGATTCCTATATTTTTTTATAGTATGTTATGTTCTCTATCTGAAGGCAGATTGACTTAACTAACCAGCAATTGGATAGTTAAAACTCTGTAATAATAACCTCTGAGCATTATTGGCACATTGGAAATAGATTTAAAGTTTTTTAAATGCCAAATGCCTTTAGTTAAAACATCTTTAAATAGTCTGCTATAGTAAAAAATGTTGGCAAGTCTTCTTTTGTAGAGACACAGCTAAGAATAGCAAGATGACGGTATATAAATACTCATTTTCTAACCAATATAGCATGTTATTATATAAATAAATTCAGTATATATAAATATTTGAAAACCATGCACTCTTCACAAACTTGGAGCTTAATTGTAAGTATAGGGTGTTTGAACTCAGATTTTCAAGCACTCTCCGTCTATCCACACTATTTTATACAACTGATACACATGACCACACACATGTAGAAAAGATAAATAATCACCAATATATGTATTTCATGCTAAACCAGCACTCATCAGCTGGTCTAGATTATCATCTCCCACATATATATATAATCAGTGCTTAGTTTATATTAAGATAGAAAATCTTCATACTTTAATGGACAGGCTACTCCAACCTCCAACTTTTCAGCTATCCATATCATTGAAAATCTGATGATGAAAACCCCAAATCCCATGCTGATGCTAATATCAGTTGTATGAGATAGTGTGGATAGTGGAGGGTGCTTGAAAATCTGAGTTCAAATCCCCTATACTTTCAGTATATATATATATTTTATAGAATTATATAGAAATTGCAAATCTCAAGTTTATTACATTTATGAATTGTTACAATTATACAAGGGAAACATGGAACTTAATGGATGATAAATTATATTGAAGTCATTCTAATTATAAAGAGCTCATAAATCAAATGGCAAAAAAAATACAAACCTGTTATTTATTTAATAATTATAGAGTAATTCTGCATTATGGGTATCCTTTGATTAAGCATCTCAATCTGTTATAGTATTCATCTATGGTCTTTTATAGAGAGTTCATCAACTGTCAATACAGGCATGACTCATTCTGCCTTAATTTCTATATTTTAACAATAAAGTTTTTTTTTTTAGCCTACTTTATTATATATTTACGATTTATAATAAATACAGTCTGTTTCTATAAAAAAAACTTTAAATACAGAAGTATGAGTACAGAAGTATGCTTTAATGCTATAAAATATGGCTTTAGTAACTCAGTAGCATAACTTAACAAAAAATTTACAGTTTATAATTGATATAATCTATTTCTACAAAGAATTTTAAAATAAACAAATACATGCATGTTGCATACATGTTATATATATATATATGTCTTTAGTATTTTAATGATCAAATATTTCATTGTTTCTGTGTACAGATTCACACTAACAGATTTAAGATTTCTGTTTTGAAGTTTATTCTTTGTTGTTCAAATGTTGCAAAAAAAAAAAAAATGTTGGTAGCCGAGAGATCAGCGCAACCGCCTTGCAAGCAAGCAGTTGCTTGCAGACAGTTATCGCTGGATCGCTTCCCAGCCGATGCTTTGACATATAGAGAAAAAAAAAGAAGAATCAAAATTCTGATATTTTCAAAGGAACACAGTCCACTATCAAAGAATGGCCAGTGAATATAACTATAAACAAGTTAAGTCTATTTTAATAAGTAATTAATATATTTTTATTAAAAAATAATTTTTAATGGAGTTGCTTTAAATCATAAATCTTATTTAATTATCTCTTCAGCAAGACAAAATCATCATTTGTTGACAATTTAAAGATCAATAAAAATTGCTATTAAATATGGCTAATATTAATTGATAAATATGGTGACTATCATATGATTTCAGCCTACTCATTGCTATTTCGACATCATATTTTTTTCTTCATATATCTATGCCCCCCCCCCCCGTAAGATTCAATAACTAATAGATGTCAGATTACAGTACTTAATAAATTCCTATTCAATGCTGCCCTATTCAATATTCCCAGATTAGTTTCAGGTGTATGTCTTTCATCAGTGTGAGGAGCTTTGGATTTTGGACCAATGCATTTGGACCTTTAAGATCTAATGTACTTTCCCTTCTACATTCATCTCTCTTTTTAACTATCAAACTAACAGTACAAAATAAAAAAGGTATAAATGTGTTCAATCTATGCCAATTTTCCCATATAATCATAAAGATCTGAAAACAGTTCAGTTTATATATTAGTGTCTTCAGTTTTTTAACAATTATAAGCAAATTTTATCCTATGACCAGAATTAGTATATAAGTAGTAAAATATTACATGACTCTTATTATACAACTTGAGTCTTAGCCTTTCATGTTCAGCATTATATTTTTTCTTCATACCTTTACGCTACCTATTGTAAGCTTTAGTAACTAATAGATGCCAGATATATTTAATAAATTCTTATCTAGTGCTATCTATCTATTATCTCCAGACTAGTTTCTAGTTTATAGCATTCATATTTCAGAGTATCTCTAGTTTTTAAATTTAATGATCATAACATTAAAAATATAACTTGTGTCTACATAAAGCAATAGCGATGATATTAAAGTGTTACATTAATATATACATACACCCTATTAAAGTATATTAATATATACACACACCTGCAATAGATCCAACTTTGAAAAAAAAACACACACACACAACAACTTCTACGAGAATTTTAATAGATAAATTTTGTGCTGTAATGGATTTTAAAAGTCAGATGCTGTATTGGTGTAAAAAGAAAGACAAAATTGAAGCAGTTTTCTGAGAGGTTGCAATTGAAAGGAGCATGTGGAAAAGTTTTGAAAATCTTGAAGAAAGAAATACATTGTTATATTTTTATCCAATTTGCTTTATATACTATATTACAGATTTAATCACTTATTATTTAAATTTGCTGTAGCTGTCATTAAGTACTCTTTGTTTTATTACACATTCTGAAAGTTAAGAATCAAATGATTTGTTATTATAAATATAATGAAACATTCAAGCTAACAGCCATTTTGTAAAACGTGCCTGCTATAACTTTTCAGGTTCATCATTTTAATATTCATTTCTACTATAATTATAGGATTGATTTTATATAAAAAAAATCTTATCACAATGACTCCTGAAGTTAACAAGGGAAAAGTATTTGAAGAACTTCAGCATATTGTCAAACTAAAAAAGTTAAGAAAATAGAACAAAATATAAATACAGAACGGTCATAGTTGCTATAAAATATATAGAAATTATCAAAAACTTTAGTAATAATTAATATCCATGCTCAGCCATAAACATTTTTATATTCAAACTCGTGATTGGTAAACATTTTAGAAAGGTAGACCTGAATTTATAAATTAGCAGAAGAAAATGGGGGGAAAGGATCACATCTCTAGTTTAAAATCAAAATGAATTTGAATATCATTTGATCTGGTCAAAATTGTTAATTAATAGTTTTTGCAATGTAAAACAATTTAATTATTAAAAAAAAACAGAGATTTACATTGTTAAGATTGTATTTATATATTGGACTATTTTCATCATCTAATATTAAGTATTGAATGGCTTTAGAAAAATTTAACTTTATTTAAATATTCTAATTACAATCAACTTTTCATAATAGTATACAGGTTACTATATACAAGTTTTGAGAGATATTGTTCTCTCTTCTTCAAGTGTTGTTGGCCTGGGAATCAAATCTGGACCTTTAGTTTCTTGAATATTGAATTTCAAGATAAAGCTGTAACTAACTATATTGATAAATATTTTTATTTTTATACAGCACAATATTTATTATAATATTAAAAGCACATGTTTGAAAATTGATTTACTTCCGAATATATTGTTAAAAGATATAAATAAAATAAAATATTCTACCTTATGGCACTCATATTCTTTTACTTTTGTACAATTCGTTTAGAAATTTTAAGCATTACAGGGCAGTAATTCTTATCACTGTAATAACTATTAAAGATAATTAACATAAATTTAAAAATATGTTGACTCATTGAGAAATGTGCTGTCTATCACCGGAAGTCAAAGTCCATGGCTTGTCTCTCTGCTATTTGCTGAACTTCTTAATGAATTTTTGAGCAATAAATTATTTTAATTATTATTTTTTATGTAATATCTCTTCATAAAAAAATAAAAACTTTTTAGATATGAGAAATCATAATAAATATTGTCATGAGTATTCCCAGTGTAATGTTATTCCTGAAGTTTACTGTATATTGATCAACAGTAATGAACCCAGATCAACTAGAACTTATTCTCCCTAGCATTTAGAAAAGATTTAAAATGTAGGAACCTGTTATGTGTAAAACAATAAAATTAGTTTTGAAGGATAAAATATCAGAAATAAATGTTTGAAAGAACTAAATAATTTAACATAAACTTGATGATATGAGAGAGGGGGAATAATTTCACCCATCTCTACGGTGTTCAAACTCTTTTACTCATACTAGAACATCTGATAGAATGCAATAACTAATTTCACTAATGCAATGACTATTTTTATTAGTGTCCTACATTAAGTCTCTTAGACCACCACATCAGAAGCAATAAGAATCACATAAATATAACCCTTACTCATATATGTGAAAAGAAAAAATACCCTAGATCACAAATCTATTCCAGTGCATGTTTTCTTTTAATAGACTCACATGAGGCTGTACATGAATAAAGGCTATATGTAAGTGACTCTTATTGCCCCTGATGCCAGGGGTATAAGATAGTTATTGTAGATCACTAATAAAAATAATCATTGCATTAGTGATAAACAGTGAGGATTGCCAATTCCTCTACAAGCTTTATGATAAATGCTTAGCCAGAGCCAGCACTTAATATATCTTTGTCAGGAACCCCTCCCCAAACCCCTGACCATGGTTTCGTGCTTTGGCACTCCTCAGAGAGGTGTCAGGGTAGGTTCAGACACTCACTGTTTATAACTTACAAGATTAAGAGATAGGGTCATGTGATCTATAAATTGGATTTTTGACTCTTATTTTGACTATTTATAGTCTCTGCCAAAAGTCTTATGCAATTTTATATTGCTATGACTCCTAATATATGGTATGGCTGAAGATCTATCAGCCCCATATAGCTATTTGAGTTGGATAGCTGGGTTTGAAGACATGTAAATGTCTGAACAATTCAGATTTTCCACTCAATAGATAACTTTTAGATAAGTGCTTGGCTTTGGGTTGGTATTTTTAGATCTAGTGTCTGAACCTACCCTGACACCTCTCTAAGGAGTGCCAAAGCACGAAACCAAGGTCAGGGGTTTGGGGAGGGGTTCCTGACAGAGATATTTTAAGTGATGGCTCTGGCTAAGCATTTATCATAAAGCTTGTAGAGGAATTGGCAATCCTCACTGTTTATAACTTACAAGCTTAAGAGATAGGGTCATGTGATCTATGAATTGGATCTTTGATTCTTATTTTGACTATTTATAGTCTCTGCCAAAATTGCATTAGTGAATTTAGTTATTTTTCTCTGCCTGATCTTCTAGTATATGAGTAATAGGTTTGAACTCTGCAGAAATGAGTAGAGTAGTTCCCATTACAATACACTAAATTTAAAAGTTTACATAATAAATGATGCCCAACCAAGAGCTCTGGTCACCTTATGGGATGGTATGTGTTTCATTAAAGGTTGCAATGTGCTATGGCTTCTCCTTTAGCAAAGTCAAAAATCTCTCAGGAACTATATCCAGAAAAACCTGTTGGCCCCCTTACTTTTCCTTTCCATTTATCATCATAAGCTTTTCTCATATTCTTCTCTACCCTGCTCCATCCTATTTCCACAACATCATCTTTGTCCAGTCTATGGTTTTATATCTTGATCCTCCTTAACTTTATCAAATCCAGCATAAAAACAAAGAACCCACTTCTGCATAATCACTTTATTTATATTGATTCTCCCATAACTTCATTACTTGTACCCTTTCAGCTTGTAAGCATTTACCTTCAATTAACAGATAACTAATATTTTGTATGCCGTCCTTACATAGCTTGAAGTCTAAATCATCCACATTTCTCCATTTATATATATATATATATTGTTGCTAACAATCAGTAGACTACCATCCTTGCTATTATCATAAATTAACTAAATTCAGTTTACTTCTATATATATTTAAACTCTTCTACTCTCCATACTAGTGGTCAGTCTCCCTATTTTTTATTAATGCAGCTATTCTTCTATACCATTCTTTGCCACTATAACACTCAACAATCCTCCTAACACAATCGTCTCATCTTTTATACAAATATACTAACATAAAGTTTTTATCCAAATCTTCTGTATATTGTACTACCTTTTTCACCCATCTTGTTGCCTGTCCTTTACTTGTAACCAAATAATTACTATTTTGGCTATTCTCTTAGTATCCATAAATAACAACCTACCATACATTTTCATTTTACTTTATGCATCTTTCATATAAAAACTTGACCATCCTATTTCTCCTTGAATTATCTCTTTTGCCATCCACATATCTGCATCTAATGTATATTTTCCTACTTCTCTTCATACTTTTTCTAAGTAATCTAGCACCCCTTTATAACACAAAGCACATCATTACAGAAATTAACCCTGCTACTGTCATTCCTTTCATACAATTCTTGCTTCATCATATTTATTATAAGAAACAGTTAATTTCTTTATCAGTCCCTTTTTTTCCTTTGCTTCATTTATCAATTTTTTCTCCCATTCATCCAAGCAATTTCTCTGATTACTTAAGATGATTCCCAAATAATTATATCTATTCACTACATTTAACTTTATATCCACCAATAAAAATTCTTTCTCTTCTTTTTCTCCAGCATTTATCATCATTAATTTTGATTTTTCTTTACTAAATTTAATCCCTATCTCTTTACTGACTAATGTGCACATCTTCAGTATAACTACCATATCTTCCCTACTTTCTGTGCAGAAAAAGATATCATCAGCAAATAAAAGACTTGATAATGTATACACTATCTTGCCATCTATTAATGACATCTCAACCCTCTTCGTAATCATTCCATTGCTCTCTCCATTTCTCTCAAATATAATAAAAACCAATTAGGTGACATAGGGCATCCTTGCTTTAGTCCCATCCCATTTTTAACTGTATAGTAATTATTTTCATACAATCTCTTAATAAGATCAGCAAAAGTTTCATTCATTCCCAAATTTATTAAACTTACTCATAATCTATTCCTATTTACTCTATCATATGCTTCCTCTATATCTATAAAGACCATATATAACTGTCTATCTGTATTCCTACTCATAACTATAAATTGTGTGACTACAAATAAATTATCTCCTATATAGCTATCTAGTCTAAAATCTTGCATTTCTCCCACTATATTATTTTTTTCCATCCATTTTGTCACCCTTCCAGCTGCCATATACGCAAAAACTTTATATAACACTGACTTTACCATTATTGGTCTATAATTGTTTATCTTTCTATAGTCATTTCTCTTTTCTTTAAATAATAGCTTCACTCTTGTATTATTTCAATTATCTGAATATTCTGCCTTCTATGCCATCTTATTAAAACATGATAATAGATTTAATTTTTCCCTATTTTCCAAAGTCATCACTATCTCTGCTACCCATTCGTGTAAACCTCCTGCCTTTCCAGTTTTCAACTGCTTTGGTCCCTCATTCTTTCATTTTTTGTAAAACTAATATTTTCATTAATATGTGCTTTTATGTTTGCTATCACTCTGTCTTTCACATCTAACATCTTTTCTATATACATTACATATTTAAGATTGTCTCTAAATTCTTCTCTAGAGCTACATTCTTTCTCCTCACCATTTAGTAATACTATTTCTCTCTCCCCTATATTATTTCTTTTAATATATTTCCAAATTTTTTTACACCCATCTCTTCCATTTTGATTAATATCTTCAATAATTTATTATTTAATTTTATTCTCATTCCATAATTATCTATTTTAATCGCCTTTTTTAAAAAATAGTTTTTCCATTTAATATTAACACCTTTTTCACTTTCGTTGTTTTTAATAGCACATTTATATTCTCTATATGCAATACAAACAATCTTCACTGTCTCCCTCTTTTCCTCTTTCATCATTTAAGTTAATCTGTGACAATGAGATTATGTGTATGACCAATTACATTTCCATAATTTATTACATGCATAGCATTTCTGGTTCTTTTTTTTTTTCAGTTCAAGCCCCCAAAAATTTAAAAAGCCAAAGACAGAAACAGGCCTAAAAAGCTGGAAGCCCTTGGGTGTGATCTCTGCTTAAAGTATGATAATCACTAATGAATCAATTTTGGATTTGAAATAGGAACTCTAGCTGGGAAATATTGCATATTTAGGCATTCCTGTTTAGGAATTCCCCTATGTTCCATAGAAATAGAAGTTGCTAGAAAATGTAGTCTAAAATGGCTTGTTTCAAACAGCCTGGCTAGATTGCTACGCAAAGTGGATAACTCACTACAATAATAAGAAATTAAAAATAGTATCAGCTGTAGTGGTAAAGCAGAAAGTAATACCAAATATATTATAAATATAATTGTCCCTTAAATATAGGTAGATGGAATGTGTTAACTTTACTTATACAAACTCTTCATGACCAAAATGCAAAACTGCACTGGTAGTTAAAAAGCTGCCAAGATATAAGTATAGTAGTCAATCTCATCATCCTGGATAAGAAAGTTTAATAAAATAGGTAAATGGCTATGAGTATTCAAACTTCCTTTGTACAATGATACTAGAGCTTTTCTTATTGCTTAAATTCCAATCAAAGATTCATAGAACTTATAGCAAGAAAACTTTTATTTCTTACTGGATCCTGTTATTAAAAACAATACCACTAACAGATTGCTCTTTTTATCTTGAAGACTTTAATGTACATTTTTAGAAATAGTAGACTTTAGTGAAAAGTTGTTGGAAGTAATGGTATTGCTGCCATAAATTCATATGAATGTTTGTTGAAATTTTAAACAATACATGGGAGGACAATTACAAACACTTTACTAAGGCAGAAAAACCTTTATAAAGAATGTGAATGCAACCAGGCTCAAAACAATGACATTTAATAAATTACATTATAGCTAAGAGCCAGAATATAAAAGTTCATATTAAGTGAACAAATTACAAATGTAGATTACTAGATGGATCATAGATTAATACACTACAGGATTAAATAGATGCATTAAAAAGCAGATTTTTACTCCAATCATATTCAAATATAATTGATATTAGTTCGTTAGTAGTATCTATCTATACATATTAAATTTCAAAAGCTATTAAACATTAATATTACTAATTTGGACTTCCAGGATTGTAATATCATTGTGGCATAGAATTCTCTTAAGGAATATGTTATGGATAAAAGAAAATTCAATCTTGGGTTCGCTAAAAAAAAATCATGACTATTAGTAGTATCACATGATCATTATTTCATATGCTGGAGGTACATTAGATCCTAAGATCTAGGTGCAGTGCTCTCAATCCAAAGCTCCTCAATGATAAAAGCCACAACCTAGAAACTAGTCTTGGAATGTTGGATGAGTAGACACTAGTTAGGGATTTTATGCATAAACCTTCCTGCATCCATTGATTACAAAGGTTTGCACTTGGTGGCACTACTGTATGGAAGTTTGATGCTTTTATATTAGTACTAGTAATTAGATTAAAAGAGAATCTGTGGGAGAATAATAATAAATTAATCGTAGAATTTCATAATAAATATAGAGATATAAAGGCAGAAGTTCAATGCCTATCAAGATGTTTAAAACTACTGGTATAATAAAACTGCAAAAAAAAAGAGAGAGAGAGATTTGCTGATTGTAGTCATTATAGACCATTTTTGATGTACTGAAAGAAACATATAAACCTGAGAAATGGTACCATAATTCTATTAAATCTAGCAATGGTACTCTTTTATATAATAACAATATTTTGAACAGGTGAAAGAAGTATTTTCATCATCATTTGAACAATGACACAAGAATTGAGATAATGATTTAGTGATATATCTATTTCATCTCTTCATTTAGATTTGGAAGATATTCAAGATATCCAGCTTAGGGAAGTCAAAACAGCTTTTGTAATCATAAAAATTTGGAAAGGCTACTTACTGATCCTGATGAAATATCTGGAGAAATTTTAAAATATAGTGATGATATTTTACCTTCAAAAATATTAGAAATTTTTAAGAATATTTGGATCCGTGAAGTTATGCTTACTTATTTTGAAAGTGCTTCTATTGTTCAAATTTTTTAAAATAAAGAAAATAAATAAGAACCTCGTAGAATAACATTATTATCCACTACACCAAAAAAATTTTCAATAATTTTATTAAACAGAGTGCTTCCAATCATAAATAAATGGTTCCCTGAAACTCACTGTGGTATTAGAGAGTCAAGAAGCACTATAGACATGTTGCTTTTCTTTTTTGTGGCCAGATAAGTACAAGAAAAGTGGAGGGGGGAAAGGTGATTTACATATTGCTTTTAATGATTTGGTCCAGATATTTGATTTTATTAATAGAACAAATTTATGGCACTGTTTGAAATTATTTAAGTGATTGTCAATCAAAATTTATTCATAATATATAGCTTTTATATGATGGAATGAGAGGAAGTGTTATTATCACAAGTGGAAAATCTGAGATATTTGAAAAGAAAACTGGTATTAAGCAAGTATGTGTACCTGCTTCAATATTATTTTTAATTTTAATGACAAATTGGGTTTGGAATTGTTTATAGGCAGCTTAATGAAACAGGTATCCAGATATTTAGGATTGATGGTGGTATTTTTAATTTAAATCGATTAAAAATGAGGACTTTTTTTTCTTGAATTCTGTATTTATATTTATACTTATGGTTTCTGGTTTTACATTTACCAGTTCAAAAGACAATTTACAAAATGTATTTAATGTTCGAATTCTATGTAACATTTAAAGACTTTGATTAATAACACATATTCTTTATCAGCCAATGATAGAAAAATCCTCAGAAACTTTTAGCTTGTATTGTTATCAACTTGAGAATATTAACCAATTTAAATATTCAAGAATTTTATAAATAGATAGGTGGACTTGGATGTGCTGCTGCAATTTTAAGAGGACATTTTATCAAACTAATTACTACAACTAAGTTAGTTGTATATAGATCTATAATTTTACCTAATCTATTGTATGGAAGTGAAACTTGGACATCAGCGCAATATAAAGGTATTGGAAAAGTTTCATTTAAGGATGTTTTGTAAAGTCTTAAAAATACAATGAACAAGATCATAAAACCAATCAATATGTTATTCACCTTCTGGGTGTGATGTTATTGAACAAGATCATAAAACCAATCAATATGTTATTCACTTTCTGGATGTGATATTATTGAATCCACTATCGTAAAATCTTATCTTCGTTGGATTTAATATATAAAATGAATGATCAATCATGGATTGGTGGGAATGAATGAACACTATATTATGTTAAAAAAATAATTGTGAAGATATTTTAAAGAAATATGATAGTTCATTGTTTCTATTGGGAATATATGGCAGAAAATAGAATGTATTAAACCACTAAACATCATATGATCACCATTTCTTATGCTTGCTCAATCCTGCCTAATAGGATAGTGGTGGCTATGGTTATTAAAGAACCAAAGACACCAAAATGTATAAGTACTGAACTGAGTTCATACCTATATGACTATATAAGCTAATGAGCTTGGATTGAAAATATTATTATGTTCAAATTTTAGACTCGTAGTTTTGTAGTTAAGCAGAGATAAAAGGTAACTGCTGGAGGTACAGTGCTCTCAGATCCAAGGCTCCTCACTGATGAAAGCCACAAGCTAGAAACTAGTCTGGGGATTTTGGATAAGTAGATACTAAATAGGGATTTTATGCACAAACCTTCTGGCATCTGGTTTGCACTGAATCACACTACTGTATGCAGAGTTTTGCCTGTTTTAGAATTGAAGTATTTCAGAAATAAAAGTTTTTTGATGAAAAAATAAACGATAACATAGCAAAATATCAAACCAAAAAATGGACCAGTACGTTCTATATATCGATATTTTTATATTTCCAGATTAATTTCATTTCTAGAGAAGTTTTGGGTTTTTTTTCCCTTGGAGTTGGTATGTCCACACTCATTTATAAGTGACTGCTATATATATGTAAAATAAAAATAAATAACTATAAAACATTGTTTATATTTAAAATTATTTATCCATATAAAATAATCTTATCAAGTTTTTGTCAATATGATAAGATTACATAATTCATTGAAATCAACGGTTTTACTGGGCTAGATAATTTTAAAGATAAGTCTATAATGTTTAAGTTTGCTCGTGTTAAATATAAATAAATAGAGATAACTTCGTGAATCGGAGGTCAAAATGATAACGTTTCTTCATAATAATAATAATAATAAGAATAAAGATTAAAATAGTTGTATACAGTATAATCAAAAAGAAAAAACGACTGATACCCTTTTTCTGAAGGTTTGTGATGATGGTGTTTTAGTTATATATTGGACTATTTCCATCGTCTAATATTAACTACTGAATATTTTTAGACAAAATTAACTTTATTTAAATTGTCCAAATACTTTCATCTTTGAATAATAGCAGAAAGGTTAATATATGAACAACATTTCAAGAGGTATTATTTTCCTCTTTTTCAAGTGTTGCTGGCATCACCAGTGACAGTACTAGCATGGGAATCGAACTTGGATCCTTAGATTCTTGAGTATTGAATTTTAAGGTAATGCTCTAACTGAACCATGACAGTTGAAGAAGAAAGGAGAATAACACCTCTCAAAATGGTGTATATATACTAACCTGTGTTCTATTACTAACAGTAGAATGTAATTGGAAAATTTAAATAAAGTTAAATTTTTCTAGACATTCAATACTTAATATTAGATAATAGAAATAGTCTAACATGGGGATGGGCAAATTTAAAAGTAGCATAATCGACTTTTATATTTATTATCTATCGGTGATCGACATTTTGGGTAATAAAGAAATAAATAATATCTTATAAAATTTAAATTTTGTTTTATTTATTATTATTTATTATATATTTTTGCTATGTTGACAGAAATAAGTTTTTTAAAAATTGGTTGGAAGAATTCCTAAGAAGTCTGAATTGCTGTAAACTAAGAAATTTAAAAAACTACCTTTGATTAAATATATCATTTTTGTTGATAGGATGTAGAATCGAGGATCTTAGAGGAGGTAATAATTAATTAATGAGTGAAACAACAGAAAAAATTACCTGATTAAATGATTTATTAGTGATTATTTTATTATAATTCAGCATAACGTAAGTATTTTTCCGATGAAGAAGCATGGCATTCCATTTTTTCACAAAAATTTGTATAGTTTGGTTTATAATTGCTGATGCACAACCGAATGGAAGTCATCAAATGATCATTGTAAGAGAATTTTTAAACTGAGACATAATTATAAACAGTGAGGATTGCCAATTCCTCTACAAGCTTTATGATAAATGCTTAGCCAGAGCCAGCACTTAAAATATCTCTGTCAGGAACCCCTCCCCAAACCCCTGACCATGGTTTCGTGCTTTGGCACTCCTCAGAGAGGTGTCAGGGTAGGTTCAGACACTAGATCTAAAAATACCAACCCAAAGCCAAGCACTTAGCTAAAAGTTATCTATTGAGTGGAAAATCTGAAATTTTCAGACATGTACATGTCTTCAAACCCAGCTATCCAACTCAAATAGCTATATGGGGCTGATAGATCTTCAGCCATGCCATATAGTAGTAGTCATAGCAATATAAAATTGCATAAGACTTTTTGGCAGAGACTATAAATAGTCAAAATAAAAGTCATAGATCAATTCATAGATCACATGACCCTATCTCTTAAGCTTGTAAGTTATAAACAGTGAGGATTACCAATTCCTCTACAAGCTTTATGATAAATGCTTAGCCAGAGCCAGCACTTAAAATATCTCTGTCAGGAACCCCTCCCCAAACCCCTGACCATGGTTTCGTGCTTTGGCACTCCTCAGAGAGGTGTTAGGGTAGGTTCAGACACTAGATCTAAAAATACCAACCCAAAGCCAAGCACTTAGCTAAAAGTTATCTATTGAGTGGAAAATCTGAAATTTTCAGACATGTACATGTCTTCAAACCCAGCTATCCAACTCAAATAGCTATATGGTGCATTTATCATAAAGCTTGTAGAGGAATTGGCAATCCTCACTGTTTATAACTTACAAGCTTAAGAGATAGGGTCATGTGATCTATGAATTGATCTATGACTTTTATTTTGACTATTTATAGTCTCTGCCAAAAAGTCTTATGCAATTTTATATTGCTATGACTACTACTATATGGCATGGCTGAAGATCTATCAGCCCCATATAGCTATTTGAGTTGGATAGCTGGGTTTGAAGACATGTACATGTCTGAAAATTTCAGATTTTCCACTCAATAGATAACTTTTAGCTAAGTGCTTGGCTTTGGGTTGGTATTTTTAGATCTAGTGTCTGAACCTACCCTGACACCTCTCTGAGGAGTGCCAAAGCACGAAACCATGGTCAGGGGTTTGGGGAGGGGTTCCTGACAGTGATATTTTAAGTGCTGGCTCTGGCTAAGCATTTATCATAAAGCTTGTAGAGGAATTGGCAATCTTCACTGTTTATAACTTACAAGCTTAAGAGATAGGGTCATGTGATCTATGAATTGATCTATGACTTTTATTTTGACTATTTATAGTCTCTGCCAATGAGACGTAATTAATTTCATTTGAGAGAATGCTGAATCACATAAATAAATAGATCCAAAGACTTCAACAATGGATATTTTTCTTTTGGCAATAAATTCCAAAAGGAATTTTCATTCGCATGTGTTTTCAGAATATCTATTTTAATTGTTAACATTTCTGATTGTACATCTGACAAATTCAATTGAAAAGTACTAGCTAGAATTGAAGAAATATCTTTGATATTGTGTTCTCCAAAAGAAAATAGAGATAAAAAGATTTGGAATTCAGGCAACAGTAATCCAATGATAGAAATGTCTGTGATTGACTGTCAAGCTGTGTGTGATCAACCGGTTGATTGTGATCGAGCGTTTGCCCATCTCTGGTCTAATATATATGTCTGATAACTTATTTTTAACAATAAAATATGTCTGAAAAAAACCCTTATTTAATAGGTTAAATGTTACAAAAAATGTAGTGAAGAGACTCTTAATCCTGCATTTATATATTAATGCTTTTGCCCACTATTTCATTTATATAGAATTACATTTTTTTATTTTGTTTTGAAGTTGTAACAGTTTGTATAAAATACGGCCATCATCAGATAAATTGTTAATTTTGTATTTACTTTTTTATATTTCGTAAAAAGTGCCAAGAAAAAGCTACATATATTATATCTTGCAAAGAAATCAGGTCATATTTCACATGACCTACATATAGCATGAACTAGTGGAAACAGGGTTTTTATTAGAATATAATTCATTTCTTTATTTGTTTTTATGAAAACAGTTATGTGCAATAAGATTACTTAATGATAATAAGTAAAAAGAAAATAGAAACAAAAATTTACCAAGTGATTTAAATAGGTTTTTTTAAAAATCATACAATTATTGATTCTAGAGACGCTGTATTAAGTTATTAATATAAGAATGTTCATTAGCATAAAGATGTTTTAAATCCATAAATTGTCAATTTGGATGTAAATGGTGTATTATTATTTAATCATGAGTTACACAGTATGAATTGTATTGCAACATTTGTCATACTATCTAGAAATATTGTAATCCATCGAATAATTAAATATGAGTACTAGCACTTTCAGTAAAAAGTAACAGAACTACTGACAAAAAAATGGAGCTTTGTTTCCGGACGACCTACACATGATATTAAAAAAACAAAAAACTTTATTAAATATACTGTACTTAAAATCTTTTATTTCACCACACATTGCAACAAATGACTTCCATGATAAACTTATCACTAAAACAGAACTCTTTTAACTGACCTAAGTTACTTTTGGTGTCTTCATTATCAGCAATCAATATCTATCCATTTCAAATACTATAATTTAATTCGCAAACATCAAAAAATAACAAAGAACTTTTGACTAAAGCAGAACTTTTAAACTGACTCAAGTCATAACCCTCACGGTATTCATCATCAGCACTCAATATTTATCAAAATCAAATACAATAATATAATCTGCAAATGCCAAATTTCTTTCACATAAACATTTCAAAACATCCTCTTTAGGTAAATACAGTAGCAGTTAATTTAGCAATCATTTCGTTTTTTGTCCAGAAAGAAAGAAGTGTAGATATGCATAATAAGTTACATATAGAAGGAGAGATGGGTGTGGAGTTAGTTGAATTAATGATAACGTGGTTGTATTTATTAAAAACAGATATTAGTTTATAATTAAATTCAAAATTTATATCTGAGTGAGAAATAATATATCTAATTTTAAAAACAATTAGTAGTAATCATTAATATATTTATTTAAAGATGAGATATTAAAATACGTGAATGCAAAAAATTGCCACTTGTAAATTACATTTAGTAATTAAAAATTTATTATAAACTATTTTAAGAAAAATATATAATGAGAATAAAAATAGACATTGTAATTTTCATATTGCATAATATCTGACATGGATTCACAGTGCTGATCTGTTAAACTGGTAAATCCATTTAAAGATAATAAGACTTTTAGAGAACAATCCATTAATATTTTATTGTAAAATAGAATGTAGATTTTCATAGCAAATAGTGGCTTATATCTTTGCAAAAATAGATACTGAACTTAAACAAAAATTCTTCATTTTATCTGCCAATATCAGTTTATATCCTTAATTAATGTGTGGTCTATTCAGAAAAGTTCCCCAAGTTCTAATCCAGAACAAAATGTTGCTATTCATTGAGAATGCACAAATAACATTTCATAGAGAAGACATTGGACTTGAACAATTCTTGCTTCAATTTTATTTATATTTTGCTTAATCACTAACCTGCATTTCTTTTATGAAATTTTCTTAAGTAATGTGTTGTGTTAATGTAGAAAAATGTTAAAAGATATTTGTTAAATTGTTTTTCAGTGTCACTAATTAACAGTTGTTTGTGATTTTGATCTTATTTAAATTACTTTAAATACATTAAAATTATCTTTTAATTGCACAATATCCATTAAATATTAATTTTTTTAATGTGGAGTGATTTAATATTTAGATATTTATTTCAGTTTAGCATTAGCACTGGGATTATTTTAATATCCATTAAAAATAATTGTTTGTTTTTTGTAAACTCAATTTCCTTAAATTCAATATTAGCACTTTAATTATCAGACAATCAGCCATATTTTATATTATTCTTTAATATTTCATGTTGTAACCCATTGTCTACATAGCTGAATTAAAAATTAGATAGTTGGCAGCATGTACCTCAAGTTTAGTTAGAATTATTTAATTAAAGAGAAACACAATATTTAATTTTCCCATGAATATTTTTTATATTAATAAGGTATCTGAAATTAGTTAAATATTTTATTTTCCTTCCCATGTGATAGTAGAAACATTCTAGACAATGTTCTTTAAATAATTGTCAATTTTTTTCTTTAATAATATGCATATTTTAATATATATTGGAAATTATTTTTTAAAAAAAAAAATGTAGCAAAAGAAAAAAAAAAGAAAAACTTGCTCTTTTTAGTAAATTGTTTAACATTTAATTTTAACCTTTTAAGAGAGATAATATGTTTAAGAGTATTTTTAAAAAGGAAAAAAAAAAACAATAAAATTTTAATACTTTTGGTAAATTTTATTTTTTATTTCAGTTGATTTTCTTTCCTTTCTAGCTCTCTTCATTACAAAAAATAAAATCAGTGTAATTAACTGATTATCTTGTTTGTCCTTTTGCAAGAAATTTTTTTAATTAGAAAGCAGTGTCAAAAATTTTATGATGTTGATTTAAGTTCTTGACTTGTTTTTCAATGTCTATGATTAGGAAGGGAAATAGATGCAAAATTGCATTTATAAAAAAATTATTTAATTGGCTATTATAAAAACTACCATGTTGGAGACATGTTGTGATTGGCTTGTAGGCAAGATGGTTCTAGGAAAAAAATAATGGGGGTGTAAATAAGTTAGAAGATCCAAGAATCTGGTAAGAAGTGGATATTCCTAACTTAGCTGGGGAAGAGAGAGCAGTCAAGTTTTAATCCACATAATAAAGAAAGAAGCAAAAGTCTTTACTAAGCTGTTGCCAGCAGGAATCTTAACCAAGCTATTTGCATACAAAGAAGTTTTGATCAAGCTTTTGGCATACTATGAGTTGTCATAAAAATGATTTCTACAATGAAAACCATATGCTAAATTCAACTAAAATCTAGACATCATCTTCATTTGTGTAACCTGTCTTCTCTGGAATAAAATTGTAGAGAAGTTGCCCTAAATTAATTTGCAACTTAGTATGCAACCAAAAACATGAGTCTTTGTCTGCTAATCTTATCTGGGTAATTTATTAATAGAAAATGGATAAAATTTTATTGTTGTTAACCAAAAAATGAAATACTGCACATCAGAAAAAGATCAAGTTCGTGTGTGGAAGCCTTCAAGAGAAAAACTCAACTGGAACTGGAAATTATAATAGGCAAGAACTCTGCAAAAAAATAAACAATGGATGGAGGTATATTTTATGTGTGCATACTCTATTTTTTATTAATAAAAAAAAATTATATATAAAAGTAATATTTTTTGTAAGAATTGATAATTTTAAATATTTCCATTAAGTTAACATTTTCAAATTTTGAAAGATATTTTTTTAAATTCATTCAATTTTCTCTGAAAAATTATGAAAGAGGTTTTTGTTTAGAAAATTTAGTTTCTTTTTAACTTAAAACTTTTTTGTGTGTGTGAAACATTATGTTTCCCTCCTAAAAACTTAACAAAATATTAATTAAGCTAAATCAAAGATTATCTTTGATTTTGAAAATGTTATTTTTCCAATTCTTAGTTATTTTAAAGAAATAACTTAATTAAAAGTTAATTAATGCATAGAAATCAGCTGATTGATTATAATTTTTATGAAAATATATTTTAAAATTTCATACTATCACGGATTTTTTATTTATTGTTAATCAATTAGTTATTAAATAAATGTTTTAAAAAATATTTTTAATCTTAATGTCTTTATTGTTCTATTTCATAAATTGCATGTCTTAGTGTTCTAAGATTTTTTTAATGATCCCAATAAAATTATTTACTTATAGTAGGGTAAGCCTGTGAATTATTTAAAGTAATTTATAAGCTGCTTATTTATTTATCTCTTGCTCCCAGTAATAGTTTATAGAGTTTTTGCTTCCTGAACCAGATTTGTGCATAAGTTATATGGAATAGGGGTTTATGTTTAGTGTTATGGACATCTAGATGATGATGATCCTAGTTGGAGGATAATGTATATCCTTTAATGTCCATGAACTACATGTCGTTTTATTTATTATTTCTTTAGAAATTTAGTTTATAGCTGGCCAGTACATTAATGGTACTAAGTGGACAGAGCATTGATGATGGTCAGAAAGTTTTCGATATATTAACATTATTGGATTTATTGTTATAGTTTGATGGAGTAGCATCTAAGTATTCACATCAGATAATTATTGTTTGTACTCCTGCCCTAGGGTTGGCAGTGGCTAAATAATTAGCCTGGTCTATAGTGGACCATTTTCAAATACAGTCACAAGATTGACTTAATTTATTTTTTTATTGTTGATTCATGATGATGAATGATTATTATTTTTGTGTAATGCTCATGAATTTATAATGTTTTTGCTGATCTCTTATGCTCGTCCTTTTATATTTAATTTTATATTTTATTTGGGGGTGATGATGGTTTCTCATCCCCTCATAATTCAGTCTTAACGTGGTGTACTGTTACAAATGGATGTACTGTTATAAATGGCTACCCAATTGTGGAACTTTGTAACCTCAGATTCTTTTTGTATTAACCCCTTATTTTCCATACTGTTACAATATATTTATCTTATTTATACACAGTGGAAATAATAAGTATTTATATATTTAATTTGTAAATAAAAAGAAACCCTGCTTACAATCTTTTTTTATTTTTAATCGTGCATATGTATATTCATAAGTTAATAGAAATGTATTTTTACATAGATTTTATATCTTTCACCTTTAAAGTAAAACTGACTTCTACAAATTATTATGTATACTAACAATTATTTGACCACTCTTTCCCATATTCCTAATGATTTTAAACACTGTTTATTTTAAAATCATAATGAGACTTTTATAAAAATGTATCTTGAATTACCACAGAGCTTCAGTATCCTTTATATTTTATTCCAAGCCTATCTCACAGTGCATTGCATATAATAACTCACATTTTGTTGAAAATGTTTTTATAAGAAAATGTGTATTGTTTACTATTTAACATAATTTTTTTTATATATGCATGGCTACATTTATAAATTAAGAGTATTGCATAACCAATATTTAAAAAATATTATTAATAATAAATTGAGGGAGAACATTTAAATATATATTTACTGTGTGTGTGTTCATTCTTTCACATTTATTCAAAAAAATAACAGAAGAAATTATTGTACTGTATCTGTATTTTTTAATTAAAATAAATAGTGAAGCATCAAACATTTATTGCAATTAACATGCGCAGAATGATACCCCCCCCCTCCTATAGAAACGTAATAATAGTTTCATTATCAAATGATGTTTTTAAGTCTATATTAACTTCACAATCTATATAATCATCTCTACTTATCATTAACTTTTATTTCATCATACTTTTATGGTGGTTTGTTTTTATTATTTAGTCACTGACATTTAAATCCTGTTTCTTAATATAATCTCTAGGTTTTAAAGATATCTTTGCAATTTAGACTGAATCCTTTATTAAATGAATTCATACAATCACAAAATAGATAAGGATAAAACAATAAAGAAACCCACGAAAAATATTCGCTAAGTAGTACATGACTTTGTACCCTTTGGAGGGATGCAGAAAAAGGACTTTATCCTGCAATCAGATATTTAAGATTTTGCTACTTATAAATGTATATTCCAAACAATATTATTATAACACAAACATAAGATATATTATTATTATTATTAGATATAAACTTATGATCTTATTTATAAATAGGATTTCTTCTGAATAGTTACTTCATCTGTTTGATTTATTTTTTTCAGATCCTTATGATCATCTTTTTCTTTTGTCCATTAATCTTTATAAGCACTAGGAGCTATTCTAATAAATTAGATTATCTCATATTAAAACTAAAATAAAACAACTTTAATCTTGTAAATTGTGTATCAAATAAGACATCATGTCTAATCTACATAAATAGCAACAGTTCTCTTTGTTATGCTAAAATCTTGATAAACATCATAACATTAATAATTTTCTTATCCTTGTAATAACTAACAATCATGTTCATAGAATCATTGAAAATCATTGCCATCATCATTTTTAATCAATCCAATGCAGATGAATAACTAATCTCTAAGTTTAATCTAGCTTTTCTGATCCATAGCTTATTTTCTCCACATCACTCCAAAAAAATTCTTTATCTCATGTATCCATTTCACCAAAAGATTTTTCCAGTTTTTTAATACTCTTCAGATCTAATTTAACATTTCACTATTCATCTTCATTTGAGATCTATTTTTTTTTCCAATGATGTATCTGTTTGTTTTTTATCCACGTATTTGTTTTCAATCTCTCCTTATATAAGTTTCTTCATGCTTCACTGTGGGATTCTAACTCTCTGCATTGCTCTTCTATTAAGAGCCCTCTCATTTTAGATTTATCAATAAGCATTGATAAAATCTATTCATTAAAAAAGTAATTGATTTGTACCTTGAGAGTTTGTAAAAGGTTGAGCCCTGGAAATGATGAAATTGAACCATAATTGCAAGAATACGAGTTCTAAATTTAGACAGCCATTCTACAGCTGCATTAAATTGCCAATGCAATATGATTATTAAAATTCTTTTTCAAGTGGCATATTTAATGCTTTTGGTGGTAAATTATTTTTACCAAAAATTAGATCAAGTTTAATTCTATAATTAACTTCATTATAACAGAAAACAATATAAATAATCCCATCAACATTTTTAAAAAATTTTAAAATTTTTCCTGACTATTCAACCTTGCACAATATTAGTTGGCAGTGAATTTTTGATGGCCAAATGCTTGGTTATTGACAAATTATCCAAGAAAACAAAAACTGTTGGAACTTCTGTGTGTATCCTATGTCAGCTGTTATCTTCTTTATATGTAACCAGAATGCCATCTTTCTGTTCTTCAATTTTCTTAGTAAATGTTGAATTTTCACAGCTTTAAGTTATACATGTGTCTGCTGATGTGTTAAATGTTAAGCCAGGGTCCCCAACCCTATGCCTGCGGGCACTATGGCGCCCGCAGACCATTTTATGTGTGCCTGCCGCTATCTGAACATGATAAAAAAGTATTTATCTGATACAAATAAATTTAATTTTTAAATTTTCTTATAAATTATTGTATTATATTGTAATCAAACGTTAAAATTTTATTTTTGAAATAAATATTTTTTTGTACATTATTTGTATTATTAACAATATCCAACTATAAATTTACATAAGCCTTAATGCATTTGTCAGTTCAGATTTTATCATTACATATTTAATATACAAAATAGCTCTGTTGAACTTTACTGGTGTGAAACCAATCTTTTTCATCTCATCCTGTTTTAATTGTAAATTTTAGTTTAACAAAGAAATATTTTGGCTTTCAAGACCAATGCAGAATTGAATAAACTCAATTCAATTCAAAAAGAGTGTAATTAATAAATTTTTGCATAGTTTGATTTCCTTCTGGTATTTTCTGGTCTTTTCCATTATAATTCTAAACGTATATCAACAATTAAACTAAAATAAAGAGCGTGCTAATAGTTCTAAACAAGCTTTATCGATAAATGCCGCAAGAGAATGCATTTATCAATAAAGCTTGTTGAGCTATTACAATGCTCTTTATTTTAGTTTATAATTACAAACTTATCAAATTAAGTCACGCGATGTATGATTTTATTTTATTTACTATTATATCAGCAATATCTCTTATTTCTAGACTCTTGTTGAAACCCATTTGTGTATTGAGAAATTCTCTCTTAGGTTCTATCTTATCATGTCATAAATATGTTAAGATTATTGAAAATTTGCTAAAATAGTTTACAGATGGCAATAAACCTTGCTTTAGTGTGAAAATTTAAATTAATTTTCTTCCTATTTGTGGAAACCAATTAGTTTTCTAGACTAGTTAGCATATTAGATCAATAGCTTTACTGGTTTTTCTTTACCTCTAGAGTAAATGTATAGATTTTAATAACCTTTTAGCAATAATTCTAATCAGAATTCTTCCATTATTTATCATTGTATGGAAGTGTTCTTTTCATTTCAATATATTTCTTCTACCATTAATCTGTCCATTGCAATTTTAAAGTAAACTTTCTTTGATATTAGAATTCTCTTTTCGTCTCAAAATTGGCAATCTTGTTTCTATTTCCAATCAATCTGTAAATGTTATTATCACTAATCTTGACATTTCTGTTCTTTGAAATTCCCTATTCAATTCTATCATTTTTTTGATATCTGCAATTACCACTGTTACTTTATGACATCCATTTTAACATATCTATTTGTTAACATTTTAGTTTTAAAAAATTTACAATTGTCTTTAATTATATCTTTCAATTACATCTCGGAACATTTTTCTGAACTAATTTCCAAGACCTCAAAGTAATTCTTGATGCTATTTTCTAAAAGGATTAGCATCAGACTCTTAAAAATATAATTATATTGGACAAGCTAGAAGGATCTTTTTGCTTTCACTTGTAATTCATGTGAATAACTTACGATCCACATTTTTTTCTTTAAATCTTATAAATACATATACGCAGGAGTGTTGTGTCAGGAACTGTAATTAGTAATAACTTCTCTAGATGATAAGCTAATGTAAGATGATGATTTGATAATGAAGTTACTAAATATTAGATTGCTTAATTAGTTAAACAGATGGCAAGCAATGATAAAATATCTCAAGAAATGGGACTAGTATCTGAATGTTGAACCACCTTACAGCACATACCTAGTCTGGGTGCAGACAATGAATATATTTCTGATTGATGTATGTGCTTGAATATGAAGACCTTGTGGTATAATAGTTAGCACTACCTACTAGGAGCTGAGGGTAAAAACTGGATGAGATAAAACTTAAATAAAAAGTATTAAAATTTTTCTTTTGAGTAACCAGTCTAAAGCTAACCTAATTTGTCATCCAATTATTGAATACATGGGTTTCTAGTCTTTCTTATCAAAAGGTTGAAATAAACAAAAATCTTAACTCATCTCCAAACAATTAGTGCATATCATCGGGATGTTATTGGAGATGTCTTTACATAAATAGACGGTTTTATCAGTTATTTATCTGTTTGTGAATATGAATTATATTTTAAAGGACAGATAAGCAAGTGCTAAACATATAGAAAGAAGTCAGTAAAAATTACTTTCGTAAATAAAAGTAATAAATAAGAAGAAAATTCGAAAGTTCATTAGTTTACAACGTGTGTTTTAAAATGATTGCACTGTAATTAAATATTAAACTTTTCCTTCCACTAGAATGGCTCTGTAATTTGGAATAATTTTCAGCAACCGCTTCATATTTTCTAAATATATTCCAACGATCGTATTTATTTATTTATTTTTTTTTGTCATTATTATACGTGACCCTTAATTTCCAAATAAAAAAGTGGAAGTGGAGGGGGGTTCAATTTAGAATTTGCTAATGCCTGCGGCCATTAGTCTGATTTAAATGATTTCATTATGAACTATTAATGCAAACAAATAGACTTGAACAAAACAGTTTAAAACTCAGCAAATAAATTGAATTTCTGCCTAATTAAGTGCAGAATCTAACATTCTTGATTAGTTCGTTCTCAAACTACGCAATTAAAAAAAATAACTAATCCTTGCAGAAAGTGAAATTTAAAATCCAAGCACTGTACTTTTAAATAATACAATATAAATAGACAGTGCTGGAAGAAAGGTCGTTCAGCACTCTTATGCAAAATAAATATTTGTTGCCCCCCTCCCCCCCAATAAAGCAAATTCTACATGATTTTATATACAATTTAATGTTTTATTAAAGATAACAACGAATAAAATTACTATTACATAATTTTAAATTTACTTTCCAAACTTTTACAGAACTAAATTTAGATATAACATCATCACACACTTAAGATTATCGTATATGTCATTCTCTATAGCTATCCCTGACAAATTTAATAGCCAATCTTTCTAAAAAATTTAATTTCAAAAATGAACTCTCTCCACTAGATATACTTGTAGAAAGTGTTATTAATATTCTTAATGATATATGCTCAAATTTGGATATGAAATGGTCAAATCATTTTCATGAATATAAGTTAGAACATTAAGTGCATTTTTGAATTGAAGTAATTCATTTGAAAATAAGTTTTTATTGCACAAGTTGCTTATCTCAGCTAACATTTATCAAGAAAAGACTATGGTGCATGTTGCTAGAAGTTTTCCTCTACTAAACAATGATATTATTTCTACATCAGTCTTACTGCTCAAAAGTAAGTAATTATATAAATATTCAGTCTTTAACATACTTATACTGATAAAAAGATAATTCTTACAGCATATTTCAAACTATATAATCAATCACATGTATTTTTTGGATACCTTATGGTCTCTAATAGCAATAGCATAGACAACTTTAGAGACCAAGAAAACAAAATATATTTAAAACTGAAATAAATCAAGATACTGCCAAATCTCTAGACAGCTATCCTTGACATCTGATTGGCTGTCAGTTATGTATTGTAACAAGCGCTAGAGATTTGGCAGTATCTTGATTTATTTCAGTTTTCAACTATCAGTGCTTCGCAAATTAAAATATTATTTAAAATATATTTAAATAATGGATAAATAATAATTAATATTAATTAAAAATCTTCTGTCAAAATAAATTATACATATACTAAGTCAAGATATTGAAATTATAATTATATAATTTAAATTACATTACCTATAGAATAACTTTTTTTTTTACTTGAGCAACTATATATAATAAGTAAAAATAAATATCCTTTATAATCTAAATTTTACCTAAAGTCTTTAAGAGTTTCGATTATATTTATTTGGGTGAAATCTTTTAGAATTTTTTTTTTTTTAAATGATTAAAAAAAACCTTTGGCACTTATAAAATCAAAGAGAATGAAGAAAAATTAGATCTGGTAGAACAGTAAATGATGATGAAAGTTTATCTTTTGAATCAATCCATTTTTTTTCATATGTCATAGCATCGGCCGGGAGGTAAACCCACAACCGTCTGCAACCAACTACTTGCTTGCAAGATAGCTGCGATGACCTCTCAGTCCATTTAATGTGATAAACTTTAAAAAAATCATAATAAGTTGTATTACTTCATTTGGTATAGGTGTAGAATAGATTATTAATAATTTCCTTAGAAGTGAAATTCGCTAGTATTTCCAAGAAAATTGTTTACAAAGAGTAATTCTATTAATTTTTAAATTTCAAGTATGTACCAATTTCTTAAATATTTGCTTTAAACTATAGCAGTTGGCAAAATAGCTTATAATTTTCCATTTCAAAACATCTTTAAATTTCATTTTTGTAAATGCATTTTAGTTGATAAATATTTTTCAGATGCTTTGTTTATTTATTAGAACAGTTGAAAAATATGTATTAAAACATTTAAATAAATATTATACTTTAATAAAATTAAATATACAAATCACAATGTTACAACAAATATTTATATTACAGATATTAAAATATAAATAATTATTCTAATTACCATTCTCTTAATAATTAGGATTTAATTTTATTTTAATTTAAAATAACTTTATCTGAATATTTTAAAATAGTATTGCTTTGTATTTAAACATACATGCACATTCACATTTAATTATTGCATTAAAAGTTTATGTTGCAATTGTAAATAATTTTACTAGGTATGTATATACTAATATAAATATTGCTTTACTGATCCTATTTTAACTAATTTATTCACATGTATACAATATAAAATTCCTCATCTTTATGTTCTACTGAAAATCCATAAGAATCATGTTCAATTAAGACCTATTGTTAGTTCTAGAAATTCACCTTGTCAAAATGTGTCAAGATTTCTTCTCAAAGCTTTAAGTCCTTTGGCATACAAGACCCAGTCCTTTGTCGGGGATTCTAGATGCTTTGTGGATTTAATCAAGAACATAAAAATTGAAAGAACTGACTTACTGGTAAGTTTTATGTGGAAAATTTATTCACAATTGTACCATGTGAAGAAGCATTGTCTATTGTAAAAAAATATTAAGTGGTGATAATAGTTTACAAACCAGAACAGCTCTTTCTATTGATAGTATAATGGAACTATTAACATTCTGCATAAAAACAACCTACTTTCAATATAACACAGAATTCTTAGGAAAAAATCAAGTAATGGCTATGGGATCATCACTGTCACTCTTGCTCAGCAACATTTACATAGAAGACCTTAAAACCACAGCCATAATAACTACTCCATACCCACCTAAAGTTTGGCTTTGCTATGTAGAATGATACATTTGTTGTATGGCCATATGGTGAAACACTGCTAAAAACTTTTTGGAAATACATCAACAACATTTCCCCCTCAATTAAATTGATAATAGAATCAGAACAAGAACAAAAATAGGCATTCTTATATGTTCTTGTGACTAAGATTCTCTCATGGCAAAATCAAAACTACAATTTACAAAAAAGCCTATACATCCAATAACACTAGAAACACAAAACATGGAGTTATACTATCACTATGAAACAGAGCAAAAAAAAAGTTTGCTCAGAAACTAGTGATTTGGGAAAAAAGATCTCTATAGAGCAAACTCTTATAAAAATGGTTATTCATCTGCTGTTATTAAGAAAACCTTAAATAGACAACAAAAAGAATCATCAAAAAAAAAATTATTGCTACTGTAATGTAATCATACATTCCAACAATATCACACAAATTAGGAAAATCTGGAATCAGTATAATGTCAGACCAGATTTCCAGACCCATACCACACTATAAGGAATTCTAACATCTAAAAAGCCTAAACTTGAAATGCTGAAAAGAAAAAACTGCATCTATGAAATACCATGTGAATGTAAAAGAACATATATTGGTGAGACCATTCTCCCATTGAAAAGTGCTTGCAAGAACACAAACTGATGATTAGAAGACAGAAAACAGATGTGTCTACGGTAGCAGAACATGTATGTGCCAAAGAACACAGGTTCAATTGGGAAAATACAAAAATATTGGATAGATAAGAAAAGGTACAAAGAAGAAAATTTAAAGAAGCTGCTCACATGACAATTGCAAACTATCCCATAAGCCAACCTAGTGTAACAATATATAATGTATGGAAACTATTAATCAACTTTGCTCTTAGGGAAAAAAGTGGAGAAATCAGGATAAGCCTCATACATAAGTATATAAAATTTCTACCAACTATTACCTTTGGCAGGATGACTCAGTTGGTTAGAGTGTTATCTTAAAATTCAAGACTCAAAAATCTAAGGGTCCAAGTTTGAATCCCATGCTACTCATCAGGCAGCAACACCTGAAGAAGGCAGAACAATATCTTGTGAATTGTTGTACATATATTAACCTGTTTGGTATTCTATTACTAACAGTTGAATGTATTTGGAATATTTAAATAAAGTTAATTTTTTCTTAACACATTCTATACCCATATATGGAAGTAGTCCAATATAAAAAATACTATTTCCTTATTTTGTAGAAATAATGAATTAAGTTCACATTAATTAATATTTGTAAATTAACTAATTTTCATAACAACAAATATGTATTCTTAATTCTGAACCATTTTTGCACCCCTCTTGTATTGGCACTTACCTGCCTCCCCCAGTCCTGTAAATAGAAATAGTAAATCTTTAATAAATAATATGTCTATAATGTAATTTTCACTACACCACTCTTAATCAAGATAGGGACTGCTTTTTATAGCAATTTTTTAACATTTTGTTGTGGGGTGTAATCATAAATATATGACCAAAGACATGTAAGATCCCAAAAATGCACATAACATGCTGAATCAGCACTCATCAATTGGCCCAGATCACAATCTTTTATACATATCTTTATTATTGTTTAGTATATGTAGATAATCAATTACTACAGTTTAATTGATAAATGTCAAACTTACTGTTCTCACAACTTTGACACAAACCACTTAATGAGTTGTATTTTTATATTGGACTATTTCCATTATCTAATATTTTGTTTCTAGAAAAAAGTAACTTTGTTTAAATATTCCAAATACATCCAACTGTTAATAATAGCACATCAAACAGATTAGTTTCGAGAGATATTAGTCTCCCCTCTTCTTAGAGTATTGCTGGACTGACCAGTGACAGTACTAGCATTGGATTAGAACCTGGGTCCTTAGATTATTGAGTTTTGAATTTTAAGGTAATGCTCCAGCCAACTGAGCCATCCTGCCAAAGACAACTGTCTGTAGTGATTTCATATACTTATCTATGAGGTTCCTCCTGATTTCTCCACTTTTTCCTAAGAGCAGAGTTTATTAGTGGTTTCCATACATTATGCATAGTCACACTGGGTTGGCTTATGGGATTTTTTGCCATTGTCAGGTAAGCAGCTTTTTTAAATTTTCTTCTTTGTACCTTTTCTTCTCTTTCCAATATTTTTGTATTTATTCCAATTGAATATATTGGCACACATATGTTCTGCTACCTTAGACACATCTGTTTTCTCTCTTCTAACCAGCAGTTTGTGTTCTTGCAAGTGCTTTTCAATGGAATGACTGGTCTTACCAATATATGTTCTTCCACATTCACATGGTATTTCATAGATGCAGTTTTTTCTTTTCATCATTTCAAGTTTTAGATTTTGTAGATGTTAAAATTCCTTGTAGGGTGGTATGGCTCTGGAAAGCTGTTCTGATGTTATACTGATTGCAGATTTTCCTTAATTTGTCTGCTATTTTTGGAATGTATGGGTACACTACCTTAAAATTCAAAACTCAAGAATCTAAGGACCAAGGTTCAAATCTCATGCTAGTACTGTCACTGGTCAGGCCAGCAACACCTGAAGAAGAGGGGAGACTAATGCTTCTCAAAATGTTATGCATATACTAATCTGTTTGATGTGTTATTACTAACAATTGAATGTATTTGGAATATTTAGATAAAGTTAAATTTTTCTAAAGACATTCAATACATATATTAGATTATGGAAATAGTCCAATATAAAAATACAACTAGAACACTATCATCACAAACATTCAGGAAAACACTTAATGAATTATATTAATAATTATTAGTAGTCATTCATTAGACTAGAAATTATCCACTTAATGAATAATATTTCTGTGAGAATGGTAAATTTGACACATCAATTAAACTGCAGTAATTGGCTATCTATATATATGAACATTAATAAAAATATGTGTAAGAGCCTGTGAACTGGGCCAATTGATGAGTGCTGGCTCAGCATGAAATGTTTATCTTTGGGAATATACATCTTTTTCATGTCTTTGGTCATATGCTTATATTATACCCCTCAACAAGGTGTTAAAAGCACATAGAAACCAGTCACTACTCTTAGCAATATGAGAGTAGTGTAATTAAAATTACACTACAGAAATATTATTCATGAAGTTGATAATCTCTAGCCCAATGAATGGCTAATAAAAACTATTAATAGTAAACCCTTGTTACAACAGACTTAAAATACATTCAACCTTATTAGGCTTAAAATATTATCTGACACTAGCTAGTATCGATGGATCTAAAAACCTGTGGATTCTCTCACAAGCAATTCAAAAAAGTTCATAGACCCTTTGCAGAAGCCATTTTCTTAACCTCATGCCCAAACTAATATTTTGTGGTCACAGCATTGATGTTTGCACTCACGATTGTTGCAGCTAGTTTACAATAATAAAAAATGAAAAAATAAATCCATGCTATGATTATTCATGTTCCTAAAACTGCTACAGTTGCATCCACAGTATATGATAGATATTTAATGAGGATGGGATGAATGCATGACAGCCTTCCTGTGGCATATTCTGCTGGTAAACAAGCATTCGCTTATAAAACAAATGTATCTATATGTAAATAAGACATATCGACAAACTCCTGATTAAAGACAGCATATTATGACAATATAGAATAAAGCTATTAATGTAAATGCTGGTATGAAGATAGCTATGCCAAGATTATAGAGGTAAGGAGTTTAGGCTCTAAAAATAAAATACAACTACATGGTGTTTCTAACCTAGAACATCTCAAGTTCCAGATATATCTTCTATAGAGAGATCTTAAGTTTGACCTAGAAATTTCAATATAGCATTGAGGCCATATCAAAATTAAAAATGGAGATCCTTGGATGCTTACAACACTGATATAATTGCATTTTAGGAGATTAATCATTCTACCAGTAATGTACATCTAATTAAAATTCCTGGATTTATTTTAGTTATAAAATGGATTTCAAACATGACATGTATTTCTATTTGAAATCATATTGTAAAGCAAACAACTTCTATTGAAGATAGTTCAAATGACTTCATAATCACCATTCAGATAATTTTTATCCTATGCAATATTTACAAACATTCTAATAAAAATTGAACCTACTATATTCTTCCATATCTCTATTCATAAAAATTTTGATCAAGCAGGTCATCAACTCAGTGATTTTCAGAATGAATGAATTTATATCAAATAAAAAAGGAATATTTCATTCACGCAGATGGGAAACAGAAACAACTGTTGATTTATGTTTGGGTTCAACAAAAGAGGTTTATACCATTATCTGCAAAACTACTGATATTAGATCATTTCCCCTATAGTCATCATAACCAAATCTAATCACTTTTGGAATCCACATTTCTATAGTTGAAAATTATCCTGCTGTGATATATACTAATTGGAGCTGTAGTACTGAATATCTTGAATAGAATATTAATAGAATCTCTCAATTCTTTCTTGCTATGATAAGTTTTACAAATTCATAACAATTGCTGCCAAAAAATCTATCCCTCATGGATGTCAAAAGCAATTTATTTCAGGTTGGAAGAAAACTAGCAGTGCTCTTTATAATCAATTTTGGTCTATCAAAAATTCAATTATTGCAGATAAACTCATAAAATCATTGGATGACATCAGAAAAGAAAAATGGAGACTATGAAAAAATAAAACTTTATAAGATCTAGTCATAAGACTTGGTCACTTTTCTGTAAGCATGGTGAATGTAAAAGTACTTCTAAAAGAACTACTACTATTTTGACCAATCAGATTGCCAATCTTATATATCAAAAATTTCTAAACTCTTAATTGATAAGAATGAAAAAAAGCATCATTACAGCAAAAATGCAAACTTTTCTTTTCTTATATTCTTCTAATTTCTATCTTATAATGCTAATGAATTTGATCGTGCAATACATTAGCTTAAGCCAGGAGCAGATAATATACTTACAGAGTTTCTAAAAAAACTTATGAGCTGAAACCATAATTATGGTTGGTAAAATTATTCAGTAACATTATTCATACAGAAATTATTCCAAAAATGTGTCACAAAGGCAAAATTATATCAGTCTCAAAACAAATAAACCAAAAAGTGATAACCCAATATCAATACTATATGCTCCCACACGTTTTTTTGAAAGAATTATATTAATAAGAATTTTGCCAATAGTTGAGCGCCATCTATATGAGCAGACTGGATTTAGGCCAGGAAGAAGCTTCTGTAAACAAATATTATGTTTAACTATTCACACTGGAATAGGCTTTCAAAATTAAATTAAAAATTGATACTATCTTCATTGCTTTAATCTCAGTTTATGAATCTGTTTGGAATAATAGATACAAAATTTTATAAAATGGTCTACCTCAGAGTTCAATTCTTTCATCTACTTTATAACAAATTCATCAATGATCTTCATCTATGCTGATGATATACTTTGATTTCTCAAAACAAATAATTTCCTGAAACAGACAAGTCTATAAAAAAAAATTTAGAAACTTTTTCAAAGACTAGAATCCTACTGCTAATTCAATGAAAACAGTATGCTTAATTTTTCATTTAAACAATCAAGAAATATTTTGTAATCTGAATACAATCTTTCACAATAAACTGAAACACAATTCTACCCTAATTATTAAGGATACCCTTGGATCCTATCATAGCTTATTTTCTATCTACATTTAGATCAAAAATAATTTCTAGAAATAACCTGCATGCAATGCTGACTGGCACTAGTTGGGGTTGTGATACAAAAGCTTTATAATCAGTTATCTTAGCGTAACATATTTAACTGGAGAATATTGTAGTTCTATTTGGGAGGGGGAAACATGAAAAATATTACTGATACATTCAAGTTTACTCCTTTGCAATGCCTTCCTTTACTTCACATACTTCTCTGCCAAATAAAGTTTTTAAGCAGACTGGACTTGGCCAATAATTGTAGTTTCACCATTTAAGACTCATTTCAAATTAAGGATATCCTTTTCCAGATCCAGCAATAAAACCAGCTGTATTTGAGCTTCATATATATAATAGTAGTCTCATCAACAGATACAGGATAATCCACGATTTCTGCACTTATCTGCTTCATAAATGCAGTTTTTGCAGTCGTTAATATATGGAAATGTAGACAAACATCTACCATGAACCAAATTATTAATGATTATAGTATTTATGGCTACAGTAGCCAATTGAAACTTTTAATACAGCCACTAGTGAATCTATTTTTAAAAAAATCTATGTGCTAAATGAGTAAATTAAATGAAGAATGAAAAAAAATGATACAATAGACAATAATGTATTGCATCAAAAAGAGTTTAGATTCGCTGAAGAGAATGAAATAAAACCATTTACTGTAGAAAGATTTCAGTTCACAAAATTTAAAAATCAATGTAAATTTAAAAGTGAAGATCTAAACAACTTCTTTTAGTTTTGGCAGAATTCTCACATCATTAACTTTGCATTTCAGAGCCATTTTAAATCAAATTTTACACTATTTCACAGTAAAAATTTAGATTTGTAAATATGTGAATGTGCTCTTTATCACTCATTCTCTCACTCTCTCTCATCCAAAAAAAATTCATTTTCATTCTTGTTGTGATAAAAATTAATGATAATGATCGCGGAATGTAAAAGACAATACTTAAGTGGTGTTAAATTCATAAATTTCAAGCATATATGCTAAGCCGTTATCATGATTATCTTGTGATGCTTTTGTGAACTCAAGAGACATTTCTATTGCAAAGCATCAAACTAATGATGGCAGCAATTCTACAAAGTCTAAAAAATAACATTTTTAATATAATAATTTCTGAACAACTATACTTTAGTTGTGGTAAATGGCTTGACATCATTCTTTTCAGTGGACACTTTGCTAATCTTCATACAGACTTTGCTTTCTGGTGCAATATATATATTACTATCTGCTGGAACTTTCTTTTTGACTACATCTTCACCAACAAATTTTGTTTTTTTCAGATTTTACTAAATACTTTTCACCTATATAGATGAAACTTGCAACCATTACAGAAGCTCAAGTAATCCTGGCATACTGTTTTCCTTTTTATACTAATAATAAGTAAATAGTTTATTGCTTGTGAGGTCATAAGAAATTCGAGCAGCAGAAATGATAGCAAGAGTCACAATCCATGGACTTCAAAGCATAAGAATGAACAAAAAATTAATGCTATTATTCTTTTATAAATCAATTAGTATGTGAAATTCATTATTTTTTCTTTTCTTTTTTGTTTTTCATTATATATTTAACTGCTGGTAATTTAATGTGAGGGTTTTGCAATTATGAGTAAGAGAATCAAATTGTATGTCATATGGAGTGTACATTTTATTAATATGTCTTTCTAAGAATTTGCTAACTCAGATGGAGAAACACATACTGGAATTATTACTGATAAATGTATATGTTGCTTTATAAAGAGAGAGTAGCTCATCATAACTGCATTTTATTCATCTTTAATATCAAATGCATGTGGATTATTAATACAAATGGAAATTAAAACCTGTAATCACAGAATTCAACATGTTATTACTGATAGAAATAAATATTCAAGGAAATATATCTAAAGAACTTGAAAAGGCTTTTAATAAATATATTTTATCAGTGTTTATCTATAGTTCTCAGATTTGGATAGTTAATAGAAGATCAGTATAGTAACTTTGACTATTCAATGAAATATGATAAGATGTATGTAAGAATTAATATGTGCAGATTGAATGCAAAGTAAATAGGTGAGACGAATGAAAGACTGAAATTAATCTGGAGTCGATGTTCACAAAAAGGTTTGATAATAAACGGATGATTGAAAAATTAATGTGGATCCCAAGAAGTTGTACAAAAGACCTGAAAATGACCGTGTGTGAGATGGATGGTAAGCATAGGAAGTTTGTTTATGTTGTTCACTTTATGTATGAAAAAAAAACTTCAGGCTGGAAAATCAGACCTTATCTGCAAAGGACTACTGACGTTTAAAAATAACGATAAACGATCACTTAAATATAAGTGTATTCAATTGGTGTCAAAATAATATTTCAATATTAAATCTGTCTTAAATACGTTCCCTGAAGCAGTATTTAACCTAAGGATAAAATACAAGATGCTAAAAATTAAAAACCAGATATTGTATCTCAAATTATTTGTTTACAGTATAGAACAATAAACAGATTGCATCTCAAATTGTTTACCTATAATGTACAATAACAAACAATACGAATTTATAATTACAGTATATACATTTCATTTGTGAATCCCTTTAAAATGAATCCTTTTTGTAAAAAAAAAATCTTATAGAATAATAAATTACATTATGCTAGCAGGACAGTGATCACAAAATACAGTAATAGTTTATAGTTAAAAGTATTACGACGGAGCAATTTAAAAAATTTGATCCCATTAGTTAACAACTATCATAATAAAAAATAATGGTCTCATATTTAAAATCTCTTATAAATCTAGTATTACAAAATGCAAATCAATCAATTTATGCTATTCGCAAACTCACACAAACTTCAAACAATTATATTTTTTTTTGCTTTGAAATAATCGAGTCTTATAGTGAATTTAATAAATTTAAAAACTTTATAATATATTCAGGATATACATTTAAAACAGGAAATTGCAAAAACCCTACCGTGACATCTATTAACTTGACAGAAGCAATGCAAAGTTTTTCAATTACAGATCAAAGATTCTCTCGATGAAATGATCATAAAATTTTTTACTTTGTTACAAATGGTATACAAAAATATACCGATATGTCAAGCGTTGGTGGCTGAGTAGTCAGCACAGCTTCCTTACAAGCAGTTGTCCTGGGTTCGCGGGCTCGCTTCCCGACCGATGCTTTGACACATGAAAAAATATATATATGAGATGGAAAATTTAATCCATTTTTATTAAATACTTAACTGCGAATTATTTACTATTGTTGCGAACTTTATTATTTTAATAATAAAGAAGGAACAAATACAAGTTAATAATGTTATTATTAGACTTAGAAAAAAATTGGCATTTTAATTTTCTTTTTAAAGGAGAAAAAAACTTTGGAATGGGATTGGGAGGGGGTTGGGGAGAGAAAAACATTCTCCGAGCGCGGTATCAGTATATGTCCCGTAATTATTTTTTGCTATGATTCTAATGTCTTAATATATCTTCGAATCAAAAGCATATATTAAATATATAAATTAATTCATAATTTTCGGGTGCAGACTTTTACTATTTTATACAAAGGGGGCGACGACGCTACACTAAAACTTTTAAAAGTCACGAATAAATAAAATTATTTAAGTGCAATTTGCAAAGCAAAATAATAGCGTTTTTTTTTTTTTTATGTAAAAGGAGAGAAGTGCTTTCTTTCAAGTATACAGTCTCACATTTCTCATTAAAGTGCGCAGAATATAAAGCGAAATACAACTACTAAATAAAGAATAGTATTTAAAATGTATCTATTCCAAATACTGTCACGTTCTTTGTAATGATTTTTATTATTATTAAATTCACTTTTTTAAAATAATTGATCATGTCTAAACTATATCAGTCCGTGTATAATTTCCAAGCCGCAATCATTAAAATTTATTTTCCATTAATCCCCCCCCCCCTCGAGTCTATATTAAATGGTATAAATTATACTCCAAATGATAGCTTAATCATCACCATTTAAAAAATTTTATTTCCTTTCGGTGAAAATAATATTATGGTAACTTTTAAAGCTATTCATGTTTTTGTGAGTGCGAACAATACGAGTAAGAAACTGGTTCAATTATTTTTAAAAAGGAAACTGCCTTAGCCTTCGAGAATAAAAATAGCATCCTAAATTTAAAAGCGAAGGGAAGGTCATGATCATTTTAAGCTAAGGGGAGTGTTAAAAATAAAAAAAAATTTTTTTCTTTAATCCAGTGTACGTATCAAAACATTTATATAAAAAAAAAATAATTGTATTTTAATGTGATCGATAAAAAATATTTATCAATCATGTCAAAATACAGCTTAAATATGATATATATATAATGGTCAAATATCCAATATAAAAATAATTATTTGTCCCCGACGTTGTTATAGATTTGAAATACCAGGCACTCATACCTGGAGCCCAGTTGTAAATATAGGGAATTTGAATTCAGACTTTCAAGCCACTTCAACCATCCATACTATCTCATACTACTGATACACATATCACACACATGCAGAAAAGATAAATAATCACCAATATACATATTTCAAGCTGATCCAGCACTCATCAGTTGTTCCAGATTATCATCTCCAATACATACATACAATCAGTGCTCAGTTTATATTAAGATAGCAAATCATAATACTTCAATGGACAGGCTTCAATCTACTCCAACCTCCAACTCTTCAGCCATCCATACCATTGAAAATCTGATGATAGAATTCCCAAATCCCATGCTGATGCCAATATTGTTATCATACCATGTTGACCTCAAGTCAATCTGACCCCTCATGTATAAGACAATATCCATTTTAAATACATAGAAGAGAGATGGGCAGAATACTTAATATAATAATCAATTATTTAATTATCAAACCAGCTTTCATCTTTTATGGCGGTCTCAATAAGAGAAGAAAGCCAGGTTGATAATTAAATAATTGTAAATATAATTCGTTGTTTGTTTCAATTTTATTTGGATTGATTATTATATTAAATATATATATGCATGCGGGTTCGCTTAAGATTATAGACTGAGCAATAGCACGCACACTTTGTTAGCATATCACCCCATCATTAGTAGGTAATAAAATGGTCATTATAATTCCAGAAAGAAAAAATTTAAAATGAGGGAAGAGTACAAAAAGTTAACAGAAATGAATCTAAAATGTATCAATTTATTGCTCATTCTAATTATTACCTTACAAAATGTAAAAAAAGTTAGACCAAACTTGCCAATAATTTAAGATATAGTTTTACAACCTAAAACTCTACTTATATCAAAATCCCCTTTTCTAAATATTCAATCAAGAATATACAACTGAAAAGTTATGACATAAAAAATAGATTTCTTATAACATTCCACACAAATTAATTTTTCCACATCAACAGTAAAACCAGTGGGATTTGATCTTCTTAAGACATTAGTGGAGTTTTAGCAACAGATACATACAAGGTATCCCATAGTCATTAGATCCATATGAACGTCTGAGATTATCTATTTTCATCATCTAATATTAAGAACTAAATATCTTTGGAAAAAAATTAAACTTTTTAACTGTGTGTTATTACTATCAATTAAATGTATTTAGAAAGTTTAAAAAAATTTAAAATTTTTCTAAAAACATTCTCATCTTATAATGTAAATAGTTCAATAAATAATTATTATTAGATTCATCTACTTCATAAATGAAATTTAACATCCACTTTATGTAAATGCAGTCAAACTAACTATAAACCACAGACTGATAAATTTAAGGTTATAATAGCCACTAATAAATCTACTAATTGGAATCTTTACTAGTTCTTTTATATTTCATTAATATGATATTTTGTTAATAATTAAACTATGTTTAAAAAAAAATTGCTCATTCTAAAAATAAAGTCTACATATTGTTTAGATTATTCATATAGTATTAGTTGCAGCTTGGCCAACATGGAAAGTTATTAATAATATAATCAAAGAATAAGTGATTTATCCTACACTAAAATGATTGAAAATAAGTTTCATGAAAGATGATCTATAAATCAATTGTCCAATAATACTTGGAAAAGATTTCTAAACAAGAAACTTTTTTGTTAACCAAAAATGTGAATTGTTTTTTAAAAAAACAAAAATAAATAAACCAAATGACAAAGAAAAAATGAGTGACAAAACAATAGAAAATAGGAAATCCATTAAAAATTACAAATACTGTAAAGTTAAACTCAGATTTTATAATTCAAAACATTCCACACCCATTACTTGCAAAATATCCGAATACATATATTATTTTAATATCACATTAATTTCACAAATAATCTTATGAAACATCACAATTACTTCTGCTTACATTTAACATATGCTGTTTGAAACAGTTCATTTCATTTAAAGGCCATTTATACTATGTTTGAGTATTTAATAAGTGCTATGAGGATCACCATTTCTTATATGTTTGCTCAAGTATGGAAATTTTGCCTGTTTTAATAAGTGGTTATTATATCCACATCAATTCAACCATTATTGATCCACTGCACGATGAAGGACTCTCCAAGTTAGGCTCCTCACTAGTGATGGCAATGTGTGAGAAACTAATCTGTGAATATGGAAAAGATAGCAGTATTATTTAGAACCTATTTTTTACTATAAACTCATCAACACTCCTTTAACACTTTAAGCAAATAATTTTATTTATTATAACAGTTTCGACTGCACTAGCAGTCTTTGTCACATCTTAACTTTCTATTTCTTACTTAAGTGTACATTAGATGAATTTAGTGCACAAAATACAAAAAGAGAATTCCCCTTAAAAGCATAAATACATAAATTATTTTAAAAAATTCAAAGATTACTATACAATATTATGTATTAATCCAACATATTAGCAATCATGATTCAAAATGATATACATCTTAAGAACTTATTGACAAAAACCTTTTAATGAATGTTAATTTAATGCAAATTTTATGCTTCTATTTAAATTAATATCTCATCCATGATTATTAGTATTGTGTAGATCTTAGGGAGTGTATATGTGATGGAATTACTCCTTAAAAACATATACTTTCATGAATTTACATAAAAAAGTTCAGCACAACTTCATCAACTTCTTGGTGGCCTAGCAGTTAGCATGGCTGCCTTCCAATCAGCTGGGCTGGGTATGCTTCCCAGTTAACACATTGACATATTAAAAAAAAAAAAAAACTTTTATTTAATAAAATAAATACTATACAGTAACAGAAAGTGAACAATATCAGAAGTATTTTGAATCATAACAATGAATGAAAATGATGTATATCAATAAGCACTGACAATAAATTAAAACAAGTGAGCCCAGAAACCATCCTTAATGAAGTTTGTTCTCAATAGCAGTAATGCTAAGTCTCCAATTAGTCCAAAGAATAGAAAGCACAAAGTTTCAGTGTTTATATTTCAAATTGTCTTGACTTAAGAACTACTATTTCTGGAGAAAAATGTTTATCAGGCCCATGATTTGCCAATGATGAATGATAATAAAATGACTTAAAGAAATGATTGAGCATAATAAAAATCTTATTTTTATGGCACTGGTTTCAAGATTAAAAAAAGAAAACTAATGAAAGATGTGGGGAAGTGATAAAAACAGAAAATTTTTTCCACACAACAGTGCCAGCTAGTACAAGTTGTAATCAATAGATGCTAGACAGTGGTGATTGTGATGTTTTAATGGTAAAATAATAAAAACAGGAACAGTGTAATGAGATTTCATTGTATATTTATCTAAGATATTCTGCCCTCAATTCATATAAATATATCGTTAACTCTCTAACTCAAGACAAATTGAATTATTTTAGTAATACAAGTACTAATATCATGTCATAATACTTGATTTTCATTAGTGTTAGTCACCTATCGCAAGCCATTTTCTTAACAATTTAGCTACTATTACTCTATCACTAAGTTCTGACAGTGTGTAAGAATTTATTGGGTGAATTTATTAGGTGTTTTAAGTAGAGCCAATGACAGACATGATTAATTAGGATTTTAAATTAGCAAATATGTGGCTGCAAAGATAGTCATATTAAACTTATTTATATATTTTCTTAAAATATAAAATATTCTTTGAAATGAGATTTGAGTAATCTTCTCTACTTGAATGTCTCAGTTGATGATTAAACTAAAAAATAATTGTATGATTAGTTGCTAAGAAAGTTATGTTGTGTTGAGTTCTAAAGAAACTGGATAAACTTTGCAATGTCTCTCAAATGACTCAACAGATCCTCTTTTTCCCCTCTTGGGAAGCAAAGCAGCAAAAATCCCCCTCTAGCTCTCATATCTGACACTCTACTATTGTACTAAACAGCATACAATGGTAAATATTATTATAAAAGGAAATCATAAATTCCATGATAGAATACCAATGTATAAAACATACTATACACTCTATATTGCAAACCAGATATACCTAGCCTAAAAAGGCTAGGGTTGTTTTTTTTTAATTTGATGCTTTAACAAATTTTTTTGAAGATTTAATGTAAATTAAATAAAAGATTTTAACATTATATAAATAAATACAAGAAATGTATACCAGCTTGAAAGACCATCATTTCTACTTCAATTATATGGTAACCAAAACTAAATGAAAATATGGTACTATAGCATTTATTTTTTCCCACCAACTAAATATCACATTTCAAATATATATTTATGTACTGTAATCACATGTTCTTTGCAATTTGAATGCTTTACTTCTGTAGTTAAAAGCACATATACTGATTTTTTTTCAGAGAATTACTTTCTTAGCATATAATTAATATTTTTTAATTGGTTGTGAATTTGACATGTGACAATCTTACAAACAAACAGTTTCACCAATCAGACAATAGAGAAAATAGGGATTTTATATATAAAACGCTTGATTTTCTTTAAAAATACTTGATGTAGTTTCCTTTTCAAACAAATAAAGGTATTTGCAAATAAGAATTAGATCAAATACTGAGGTTAGAATTAGCAACAAATAACGGTAATTGCAAATAAGGATTAGATCAAGTACTGAGATTAGAATTAGCAGCTAATAAGCTATTCAACATATAGTATGATAATTTTCTTTGGTATTTGTTTTTAAATGAAATATTTTTAAAAAGGCTCTTCGATTATTTTTTTTTAAATTACAAAACATCTAACATCTAGAAACTATAACGTAATGCCACAAATGTTTTAGTGCAGTGGTAGAGGTTCAACTGAAAAGTTCAATGTCCATGAAATGTGGGACAGCTGACACAATGACAGGACTTCATATTAATTTCCCAACAATAAATCTTTTGATTTTTTTTAATTGTAATATAATAAAATTCTCATATAATATCTCAGGCATTTATATAAAAGCAAATTTGGAAAAATACTTTGTTAATATATTTATCTCTCATAAGAAAACTAAATTGATAAATCAATACCATTAATCAGCCAATATTTAATAAAAAAAAACAAAACTCACAAAAACTGGTAACATGCATGACAGTTAGCAATGAATAAGAGTGATAAATCTAAAAGTGCTAAACATATTTGGTGGCAATACAAAACAATCTACTTGATTATGTAACATTTTTGGGATATCATCAGAACAAACTATCAAAATCCAGTCAAGTCCCACTTAATCTGAGAACAATTGGTTGGTTTAATAAAAAGCACTTTACAATGTGATTAACTATTAATAAAAGATAAATGTAAGCTAGTGAGTTGATTTTGATATTACGAAAGATTACTACACAAAAACTATATATGTACAAAAAAAACATGTATTTTAAAAGTATACTACAATACACCATATACTCCTTAATTTACACTCTACAGTGCAGTTTAATATATGATTTATTTTATTTCCTTCCTTACAGTTTCAACTGTCCAGCAGTCATCATCAGAGCTTTTATCTCAGGAGAAAGGGTGCTGAGATAAAAGCTCTAATGATGACTGCTGGACAGTTGAAACTGTAAGGAAGGAAATAAAATAAATCATATGTTAAACTCATTGTAGAGTGTAAATTAAGGAGTATATGGTGTGTTATAGTATATATAATTAAGCAATGCAAATAAGAAGTGGAATGATATTTTAGAAGTAGTAAGAAAAATAATTAAAAAAAATAGATAACTGCAAATAAATTTAAAAAGCTAAAAAAAATATAGGTCAGTAAGATCAAGACACAAGAATATGAAAAACTGTGGTAATATTATCATCTGCTGCTGCATCCGTTTGATATCTAAGTTTCAGTAAAGATCAATGCGGTTTATGATTCAGATTTCCATTCAAATGAATACTAACTACTGAGCCACGGAGCTATAACAAAATTCGGATTCAGACTTCATCTCAAATGGATACTAATTATGGAATCACAGAACTATAATAATGTGCTTGAGGCAAGAAAAAAATATATAATCTCACAATTGAAAACATTAGTATCCCAAATATTAGATCAATAATAACGTGGACCTTTTTAAGACAATTATATCTAAAAAGTTTGCTGAGGATAAATAAAATTTGCAAGTAAATACAAATACCAGTGTCAATTTTCCCATAAAGGAAATGCCAAATATATTAGTCTGACTGAATCAACCGGAAATGATTCACTCAATTATACTGATAATAAAATTAATACCAGTACAAATAAATTATATATTTGTACATGAATCTGGGATAACCAACTCATCCAGCTATCCATAATTTTCTATCTAAGTATCCAAAGCAAATATATTTATCAACTTCTCTATATTTTTGCATATTGGTACTACAATGTTAACATCATGGTTATCTATACTATTTTAACTGCAACTAATTCTTCATAAAATGACAGAAGCAAAGAAATGAAATAACAGTTCTTGCAATAAAAATAGGATGAAAAAATAATTACAAGGGTGACCTACGTACAACATGAACAAACATTTAACAGCAAATAAATACCTAAAATGGTCATCTTTTAGTCATATCATGCTTTCAAACTGATGTAATCAGACTTATATAGATAGATAAGTAAATTGTCTTAGACTTAAAACCTAAGATTTCTGAAATGCCAAACCATTAGGTTGAAAAGGTCAATATGTCAGAAATTGAATTTATACTGCCCCCTTTTTCACTGAAAAGTTCTGAAATAAAGAGAAAAAATTCACCGCTGTCAATGAAGATAATATATAAGGGTAGAAATCATGAGATGTGTTTTGATTATCTACCTTGACTTTATAACAAGTACAGAATCAAAGACTAATTTAACTCCTAAATCCATTTATGAAGTAATTCATTTAACTATTTCATGAAAGGATTAATAATCCATAAATTTCTTGCACTAAACATTATACCCATAAATGTTAATAAATTGTATTTAAACTTTTAGTTTTGAAGTTGCAATATTTATTTTATTATAAAAAATGCCACAAAATAATTATTTTACTTTAAATATGCCTCTCTCTTTTCTACCTATCTTTCCATTATATATATGATTATCAGCTCATTACTTTCATCTCTGTTCCTATTCCATCTTTCCACAATATAAATAACAAATATATTATTTCCAATATACAAAACAGGAAAATTATTATCAATGAGTGTGATTTTGGTGCAATATGCCAGATAGAACCTTTTTCATTTTCCTATCTTTTCATATATAATCTCTACAGACCCATTATACAAATTATAAAAATAATATTGATCAGAATATAAAAAAGAAATGTTTCTGAAATAATATTAATAAACATACATATATCAGAAATTCAAATTTGTATATGAAAAAATTTAAATTATTAAATTTTATAATTTTTTAAATTGTAAATGCTAAAAAATATGCCTTTGTGTTTGTTTGAAAAAAAATTTTTTCAATAAATGTGTTTTTCCAGTTCTCACTTATGGTTCTGGGACTTGGACATTTGACAGCAATGCAGAGACTTCAGACCAATCATCAAATTATAGAAAGATATATGTTAGGAGCAACAAAGAGATTAAAAATGAAATACACATATGAAAAAACAAACAAGTATTACTGACATTACTGAAAGAATTAAAAAACAAGTGGAACTGGGATGGACATATTGCTAGAAGAAATGATACTGGATGGACTATTGAAATCTTAAACTGGATTGCAAAAGATATATAAGTGGATGGGTGAAATGCTGTTATAATGTGGAAAAGAGGCTAAAAATCGGAGAAATTGAATTAAACTTGGGGAGCCCTCCATTTTGCAGTGGATTGATGGTGGTTGAAAAAGATGATGAAGTGCTAAGATAAATTGTATTCGAAGGTGGAAAGGAATAACAAACCATCACCCATATAAATGTCCCACAATTATGATGTTTGGTGGCTGACAGGATGAGTTGTTATTGCTATACTTACAGCTATTTTTATATGTGGATTTACACGTTGATGGCTTCTACGCCATTTTTAAATATCTAAATCAGCAAGAAAGTTTATTGACACCAAATAATCTCCCAGGTGAGAAAATCATAATCAAACAGCAATAACTGTAATTTGTAACACACATACCTTAAAAATTACTACGCGGTATTTTAAAATAATAGCACTATTACGCTCCCGGCTATTATTTTTATCGAGAATAAAAATTAAATTTACTAAATTGACAATCAAAAATAAATTTCAATAGCATAAGATGCTAATTAGACAATCCTTTCGCCAGTTTCCCAGCTAAGATAATAAGTTAATTAGGATCATCAAATTATTTTCATTAAAAAGAACAAGCAAGAAAAATTATTTAAAGATAATTATTCAATAAAGTGTTAATGAAGAAAGGAGAATTACCAACTACTACTAACATAATTAAAGATTTCCACATACCAAATGTCTAAGTATTCTAATTAAAAACAACCACTTTCCTAAAACAAAATTTAGAATTATATATCTGGCAGTGGCAGTGTGTGTTTCGGAATAAGATAAGAATAAAGAAAGAAGCTAATTAGCGTATAAAACCAGTTTTTGAGTAGATGATCAAAGAAATGTAAAAACCCTGCAATGAAACTATCTAAGTTAGATTTATCTCTCTTTGAAAGTTTACCTTTCCATTCGGATTGACTAAAGCATTTTAATGCGAGAGCTTACTGAAATGTATGATATGGTTTAAAATTTGACCTGCTGGAATAAGGATAGAAAGCAATGTCAAACTATTATTGATGATGATCAAGTGACATCACTATTGCCTAGCTCTCTCACTACTACCATTAAGACAACAAACATACGAATATCTAATAAAATTATTAATATACATTTAGATTAGTTAATATCTAAGTAGGAATAGCTAATCTAAGTACAAATAGCAAATCTAGAACATAGTAGACCTATTATTGTTAGTGGGTTTTCCCGATTAGTTAGATATTTGTGAATATATTTAATCAAAATAATAAAATTAAATATGAGATTAGATGCAAAAACATTGTTATATGCAATGATAGTTAATATTCAATACATTTAACAACCAATTGGAGGAATCTTGGATAATCTTTTTCATCTATTGATTATGCCTCATATATTATAAAATGTAAACTAAAATTTCACATTCTTTCATCTCTTAACAATTTTTTATAAGAAGCCAATATTTTTTTAAAAATTTGGTAATCTTTATGGAGATTTTCATCTATTTTATTTTTCTATTATCTTTTTTCTAATACATATGTATAAGATAAGAGCAATGTAAGATGATGTTAAATAAACAATCTAATAGCTTCACTACTCGGGAGTTCATAAGAAATTTTAGTTCCAAAACTGAAATCAGTTTGAAGCTGGACTAAAACAATGTTGATGGTGGTAATAATTACGATATCAACTGCATAGGAGAATAAAATCATATACTATGATAAAAATATTGGAAATGGATAGAAACAGATATCAACCAATAATAATATATTCTGAATAAGGTAAAATATTTTATTCATTTACAAATGCTTATATGCTTCACTACAAGAACACTTCCACTATACAAACCTTATGACCTTTACTCAAACCAGGCCATAAGAACTCTTCAGATTTTAATCAGGCTTTTTTTATTCAGATAGATGGCTCATAACTAACTCCGCTAATCATCCAATAGAGATCAGTAAATGGGTATCTAGCTATTCTTAGCTAAAGGATAAAATAAAAATCGAAAAATACTCAAAATTCTTAACACCCATAAATTAGCAGGTCTGGTAAATAATGTCTTCTATTTCACTATTTGATTACAAATTATTGTTGGAGAAACCTTAGCCTTACAACAGTGTATTTATTGGCTGTTTTACTACCTGTTACATACATCCTCAGCAACAATAAGCTGTTTATCATTCTTTTTGCTAGTAATCAAATTTTAATTTTAAGATTATCTGCTTTTATTTCATACTTAGCTCAAACAATATATTGAGTTATTGTTTTGTTGTTAATGATATAATTTTTTTTTACTTCTGCTGATTTAGAAAGACTTCCGAAATTCTTCATTTTTATTGTTTTATTAAAAATAATTATAATATAAAAGCAATGCAGTGCTAAAGTGATGGACACAGAAGCTAAAGGTCTCTAAATTGAAATTTAACCTTGTCACTTGCTCAGGAATTCAAAAGATATTCAGCTATCTGAAGATTTGATTATTAAGACATTTTCTTTCTTTTCTTCTTTCTTTCTTTCTTTCTCTCTTCCTTCCTTCTTTCCTTTCATTGTTTTCTCTCTTTTTCTCTTTCTTCCTTCCTTTCATTCTTTTTTCTTTCTTTCTCTTTCTTTCTTCCTTTCTTTCTCTTTCTTCCTTCCTTTCATTCCTTTTTTCTTTCTCTCTCTTTCTTCCTTTCATTCTTTTTTCTTTCTTTCTTTTGCTCCTCCTTACTTCCTTTCATTCTTTTTTCTTTCTCTCTTTCCTCCTTCCTTTCATTCTTTTTTCTTTCTTCCTTTCTTTCTCTCTTCCTTCCTTCCTTACTTTCATTCTTCTTTCTTTCTTTCTAACAATCTATTATCATGGTAATTTAATCATTAATGCTGTTCATCTGCTGTCCTTTTTTTATTTTCTTTATTATTTTTAATTTGTCATTACAATATAAAATTCTTTCTTTTAGGTATAGTTTATTAACAGGTAGGTCACTGTGAGAATTTTTGTTCTTATTAAATAAATGCTTAACAGAGTACTGCAATCTATAATATTGCCCAGCATGCTTTCTGGCAGATTCCCATTCTGGCACTTCTGGTGGTTGATCTTCTTATGAACTCTCAAGCAATAAAGCTATTTATTTGGTCCTTTATCTGTAATACTGTGACTGTAATGAGTCTCTCCGATCATAAGACAATTCCTTAGTCATGTAAAACAAATATATAAATTCCACTATTCCATTGTGTACAGTGCCATTATTTCAATACTATATGCTATGTGGAATATTTTATATGATTTCAAATAAATAATAAAACTTGACAGTTTTATTATTTGCTTAAAAATTTAAATTGAGATATAGCTGACACTAACAATATTTTCGTTTTTTTCTCTTTTTTTTTTTTTGACAAATTGTTTGAAAACTGAATTACTAAAATATTAATGTCAGCAAACAGCATATGTTTGAAAACTGTTTATATTAATATAATAATTTCAATGAAACATAAATGTCCATCATAAATAAGTGAAGTGCTGATAGTTAAATTGATGAAATGAAAACAAAACAGGTCGAATATTTGATCATTTTGATGATTAGTTTCTCTCTTTAAAAACTATTCCATCATAAAAAGTTAAAACAAGACTTGCTAAAGCAGGGGTCCCCAACCCTATGCCCATGGGCACCATGGCACCCACAGATCATTTTACGTGTGCTCGCCGCTACTATCCAAACACGATAAAAAATTATTTATCTGATACAAATAAATTTAATTTTTAAAATTTCTTATAAATTATTGTATTATATTGTAATCAAATTGTAGGACATACTATACTTTTACAGTGTAAAAATATAAATGTTAATTATATATTAAAATTTTATTTTTGAAATAAATATTTTTTTGTACATTATGTGTATTATTAACAATATACAACTATAAATTTACAATGACAAAATAAATAGTGCCTGCCACCTGGCCGGTATTATAGAATGTGCTCTTAAGCGCAAAAAGGTTGGGGACCTCTGTGCTAAAGCATTTGATGAACAGGATACATAGCAAGAAAGCATGGTGAAACACTACTATAATTCTCAACTAGATAGCTAGAAATAAAAAGCATCTTCAAAAAGAGATTTACATTTGAAATAAAATAATGATTTTTAATAATCAGACTCAATTGCCTATAGTACAGTCTACCACTATTGATGGTAACATTATTATATACAAGGTGGAACTCAAAAAATAATAAGAATTTTATAATAAAAAATTGTTTATTTATCTTTAAGTGTTATAAATTCAATTGCCTTCAAAGTACTGTTCACTTAATACAATATGCCAGTATAAACAGGTTTTTAACATTGCAAAGTAGCCGGAAACACAAAGTGAAGCCTTTTAATGCTACATCTTTTTATTTTGCATTACTTTTAAATCAGCACCAAAAAAAAAAAAGTCCTTTTTTCATTCAAGAGAGTAAAAAGAAGTCACACAGGTAGACACTGAGTGAATATAACTTATAGATAAACTGGATCATGTTGAAATTTAATTAAAAATTGTTTCACCTCAAGAGTGTTCACAGAGAATTGTCATGAAACTTGCATTCCTTATTTTGCCTCAAAATGGGACTTTTCCATTTTATTGCATCACACAAACATTTCAGAACTTATAAATAAAATATCTGATCATTCAGAACTAATTTTGAGATAAAAATTCCATTTGTGTCAATAAAAAAAATATCTGCATTATCTTGACATTGGACTTCCATCGCCATGCTTTCTTGAGACATAGTGAAATTTGACAATTTCATTAAATCATTCATAAATTTGTGTTTTGCCTAGGACAGCTTTCTTGTAATCTGTTTCAAACATTACAATTGTTTTTCCTGCTGTTTTCACTAAAAGAAAACAGATTTTCACATTATTCCAATTATTAGCTATTACAAAAATTTTCCAATTACCCGAAATGCACTTTACAAAAAAATGTGCTATATGGTACCACATTTGGAAGATTGATGCAAACGGGTCCCACAAGATGTATGTAATAGCAGAAGTATGTACTACAACAGATGCACTTACCAGAGAACAACTCGAGTTATTTTTGCATCCTGCTTGGAATTTGTTTTTTTACTTGGAGTATAGGAACTCTTATGACCAATTCAGATTAGCCTTTGGATGCTTAGTAAGATTGGCTATGGATTGGCTCCTAAAGAAAAATCTAGAATCTGTAAAATTAAAAAAATTTCAGCTTTTACTTAGCTACATAGATCATGTGATAGTGAGTATATTAACTACTATGTCAAAAATCCCTTTAATTTTGAAATGTGAGAATAAAGCATAAATTCTAGGTTATATAAAAAAACAAGACTATAGTAGTTCTTTTGGAAAAATCCTGGAGAGGTTTTTGTTCCACAATGGCTGTTAAATTGAAGAAAATGATAATAAAAAAGATTGATTCGCAAGAACATATGACTTTAGTAATTTATTTTATCATAAAAATGTTTACTATGATTTAAATAATTTCTAATGTTTAAAATAGTCTAGAGACGAAACTTCACTATCATTTTCAAGCATTATCAATTCATTGCAGGATGAAAATATCTTGAAGTTCAATCCATCTTTAGCCTTATAGATTACTTTATTACATCTATCTATCTCGCATGTGGTCTCTTTCTAGGTCTTTTACAATCTCTTGGAATCCAGTTTAAGATTTCAACTGTCTATTATCTCTTTTAACAACTTGTCCACTGATAAAGGAGAGGCTTTGATTCTTCTTGGAGACCTTAAAGGAACTAAACAGGGCAAATTCCTAATGTCCACTTCATACGTTCTTGTCATTGGAATTGTTATTACTATGTGACAATTCATATAGTATACAAACATGGATGGGCTGTTCACCAACATGCATTAGTCAACTTGACGAGTTCATTGCTTTTTACTTCTGAGTTTAAGATATAAAACCCACAGCCTCACCACTGTTTTATTATGACAATAGTAACTAGTAATTTTATAAAGAATTGTTTGAACAACATTAAATATTCACTATTGTCCTGAAATTCATCAATTCTACAAACTATGCAATACGGATTTTTTTTTTATATGTCCTCAATAATTAAGTAGTTCAAAGGGAGAGGGGTTTATAAGAAAACCAAACACCAGAAATGGCAGAGTTGGGCCATTCTTTACAGATTTTGAATCCCAGGTTTCTGTCATTCTACTATATAGGGTTGGGGAGATGTCATTATCATTAGCAGATAAAAGCATTATAGGTTAGCAATAAAGCCTTCTACCTTTTATACTTTGTTGTAACAATTAATCTGTATGAAAAGATAACAACAGCATACATTGAGGATATCTTGTATTGCTGTTGCTTCTTTTATGTTCTTTTCATATGTGTTTAACCACACACTTAAAGTTATATACTAAAGGCACATTTAGATTTATGTGTATATATTCACGCACATAGTAAAATTTAAGTAAGCATGCTTAGACACACATGCTTCCATTATTTCAATTAAATGTTTTAAATGATACAGTTTTATTCTCAACAATCTGATCAAATTTTTTTTTTTAAAAAAAAAGACTATCTATTTACTTTCAATTTCAATTCTTATCTATGTGGACTATTAAAGAAATGTGAAAACTCGATTTGTCTGTGCACATGTTGAATAGACCTCTTATGTGCTTATCAATTCATTGTGCTCTTCTTCTGCAGAAAGAAACTTGGCTTTAAAGACCAATAATTGATGACATTTCAAAGTCCAGTCATGACTAACACAGTGCTTGTCTTTTGAACAGCTACACAATCTAATTGAAGTGACCTATGGTCAGGAATAGATTCAGGTTTAATCGAAAACAAGTCTATGGGGGAGAGGGGATGGATTCATCTCACCTTTTCTTTTTCATTAGTACCACACTAAATGAACAACTTTATAGCAGCCTCGAGTTTAAACACTTATTAGCTCTTCATAATCAAAATCTCTCATAAAAAGCAGTTTCTTAACGAATAAAGTACTATAAATAGAGTCAAAGTAAATAGCAGATCATTTTTTTTCTTTTGTCAATAAACAGTTTATTTTGGTCTAAGCAAAATTTTAATAATAACAATTTTATTAATAAAGCAGATTAGATTTTTCCAATGCCTGTTTAAACATAGCAGTAGTATGTGCTTAATCGTTTCTATATGCGTCATAATAAGTTTATATATGCAGATCTCACATTAAATCCTACAATTTCATGATACATAAGCTCAGTGAATCGATAATGGTTGAAAATGATGATAACTAATGATGAACAAAATGAGGGGAGCGGAAATAAATGTGCCAGTCATTTTTGTCAACATGGAATGTATATTGGTGATTATTTATCTTTTCTACATGTGTGGGGTCATGTGTATCAGTTGTATGAGATAGTGTGGATAGTTAGAGAGTGCTTGAAAATCTGAGTACAAATCCCCTATACTTAATATATTGAAGAGTAAAATATCATACTACCAAGATTGCAGCACCTTTTCTATAATTGTAATAGGACATTAATATCTTCCAAAAATATTCTATTTAAAGGTTAATGTGAAAAAGGAGCCAAAGGTAAATTGAGTACAGGTAGTATCTACTATTCAAAAATGTAGTGCAATGTCTTATCTCAGCCACAATCAAGACTTATTAAAAAGCAAAAAAATAAATTTCTGGTTGGGAGAATGACTATATTTTAAAACATTTTTTTTCTAAATTCAACATGGTAAAAACAATTTCTGCATTAAAATTTCTCAAAAAAGAACTGACATGGTATTAATTTAAAATCTTTAAATACTGAAAAAAAAAAATCAAACCTTTGTTACCAGTTATTTGCAAGTTTAATAACAGAGATATCCTTACTTGTTTAAAGAAAATAATGATCCTCTTTCTAAGCATGCTTTCAAATTTAAATATTAAATTACTACCTGAAAGTTTACCTTAAAAATTATATGAATAAACACATTTTTTTAAAAAGTTGATAGCAAATAAAGATGGCAAACAATAAATAACTTTTTTAATTACACCTTAACTCAATGGTGGTATTCCATGATATTTATACTTTAAGTTTCTCTTTTTAAGCATTACAATGGCACTGTGATCGCTACTTTTCTATGTTATTTTAAAGCATATTTATAACTTATATTACAGTGTGTGATGGTTTGTAGTAGTCATTGTCTAGAACAGAGTCAGGGGTGTCCAACAAGTTGATCGTGATCCACCGGTCGATTGTGAGGCCAATCTGGCAAGAACTGTCGGATAACAAATGAAACAAATTAAGTCAAGATTTTCAAGTTTTTTTGTTATTTTTGTTTTTGATCTAAATTTTTTTTCAGTTCTAAATAGGTGAAGTCCACTAAGCCAATCATTATTGAAAATAATATTTTTAACCTTGATTTAATGTAGCTAATTTGAATTAATAAATATTGTTAATAATTCCTCATGTTGCTTTAATCCCCCCCAACATAAGTTTTTTGGCCCGTTAAATAATTATTTTTTACTAGATAGTTATATAAAAATAATACGTATTTCACATCTTTCTCCACTTAGACTACGCCGCCTATGACAACAAGTTGATCGCAACATATTTTAAAAATAAAAAGTCGATCTTATGAACACAAAAGTTGGCCACCCCTGGTCTAGAACATTACAATTTTAATGTATTATTTTTTAAAAAAAAAAAGAAAGATGTCAGCATTATACAGACCTTGTAGACCTTTGTATATAATTGACAGCACCTTTAATTGTTATGACAAAGCTATGAAGGTGACTTGACAAAGCTATGAAGGCTGTGGCTTTAGATTTTTTTATCCTGGGGCTAAGTAAGAGAGGAAATGTGATTTTCAGTAATTGTTAATGATTATGGTGCAATATTTTTGTAATTTATTATTAAACCAAAAGCTACATCACTAGTCAGTGATTGTCTTTGAAAACATTTTCTTAAATAAAAAAAAATGCTCTTAGAATGTATGTTTCGAGAACTGGAAGCAGCCTCTAGTCTACAGGCTACAAGAAAATCACTTTTATGAAAACTGTAAGTAAAATATTTTAATAACAAATAATTTATTAACTTATACAATTTTTTTTATTTCTTTGAAAATAACTAATTGTAAATATATCATTTTTTTAATAACATAAAATTCTAATATTTCATTCTTCTAACTTTTTAAATAGTTAAATACATCCAATCATGGCATGCTCCATTGTTTTTAGGTAAGAACTTTATCAAATATTTATTACCATATGTTTTTAAATATTAAAAATTATTTTTTTACACAAAGATTTGAAAACTTAAATAGATTACATTAACATTAAAAGTATTAATACAATATATAAAAAAAAGGTTTAATGGTAAACCTTTTTTCTATATATTAATATAAAAATAAAAACAACATTCACTAAATTTTATTTATAGTGTGATAAGTGGATGGATACACTCAACTAACATGTTAACTTTGTAGTATATTTTTTTTAATTGATGATTTCTTTGCTTGTTTTTTTTTAATATAAAAATTTAATTTTATACTATCTACGTTTTTTTTTTATATTTGGCTTTAAATAAATATAAACAGTATGTATAGCATAATAGAAGCATTAAATCTCAATAGGTATTTGGTAGAAATAACTTAACATTAAAAGGAAATTTAATATTAAAAAGAAATATGTCTCAGTGTTTGAAAAGAAAGATTTTTAATAAATGTGTTTTCCCAGTTCTTACTTATGGATAGATTTGAATGCTTCTCGTAAGAGCAATACAGACTTCAGACCATTCAAAGAAGTATGGAGAGATAAATGTTAGGAGTAAGAAGAAGAGTTCAAAAATGCAATGCAGAGTTTAAAAAAAAAACAAGCGTTACTGACATCATTGAAAGAATTAAAAGATTGAAATGAAGTTGGGATGGGAATATTGCTAGAAGAGATGATAATATATGGACAGTTGAAATCTTAAACTGGATTCCACGGCATTATAAAAGATCTAGAAAGATTACCACATGTTAGATGGATGAAATAAGGAATTGTGTGGAGGTGATGTGGAAAAGAAAGGCTAATAGGAAAAGATAGATTGAACTTGGGGGACCTTCACCCTGCAATAGATTGATAAAGGTTGAAAATGGTGATGACATCTCAACATACAAATATAAATACTACTGCAGCTGTTTATTTTAAATATAATTGAATAGTCATCCAGTTTCACCAAATGACAATGCATTAAAGTTAAAGTGATACCACTTTAATTTCATTCTCCTCCTTATTTCATCTACAATGCTTTTTCAGATATAAATGTCAATCAAGTGTTAAACATTTAGCAATAAATTTTTGATTGATAAACAAATTCATGCTTCTAGTAAATGCATTGTAGACAATACTCCTGATATAAAAAATAGAAACACTTTAATTTCATTCTCCTCCTTATTTCATCTACAGACCCAATTACATGTTGGCCATCCATTCTCACAAATATATTCATCACATTAATTTTCTGAAAGTAATTTATCATGATAAATGAATGATGATCTTGACTATTTTACAACTGCTTTAGCCTTTTAAATAGATAAAATTGCATCCAATACACAAGGCAACAGTGTTGTAGTTAAGGAACTATTTTTAGTAATTTATTTTACTATTTTGCAAAGTTCAAATATTAACTTTTAGAAAGTTTATCATGTGAAAGCTTACATTTGTAATAAATAATATAAGGATTATCAATATAATATAATGATCCGGATTTGAGCTAACATAATCTGCACTACAGGGTGCCATCTAGGCATTTGAACTTAGAAAAATTTATAAAGTAGGCAGATACGTAAGTCAAAAAAAAAATTTTTTTTTTCTTTTATATATTTTGATATCCGGTCATTAGCCCATTGTCACTAGCTCAGTGGAACAGCAGAGATTTATATTTCATAAATTCTTATCTAAGAATAATTTTTTAAAAAAGAATAAAATAAGCCACTGACAGTAATTAACATACAAACATTTATTTGAGCACATATATATAAAATTTAACATTATTATTTTAGCATGTTTAACATTTAACATAATTTTTAACTTTTATTTTAGATTTTAATTTAATTTTAAAATTTAAATTTACATTTTAATTTTTATAATATTATAAGTTTACATTTTAATTAAGTTCGCACAGATGGATTTATAAAAGTTTATTTTATAAATGTTGAGTATAGATCGGTTATATAGATTACACAGTCAAAAACATTCCAAAGTAAACATAAACGATCAAAATATATAGTCATTGATGGAAATGCAGAGGGAAATTTATAAGAAACCCAATGGCATTCATCATAAGATGCCGCAAGACACCAATAACTTAAAAGACATCCGATATAAATACATCTTAGATACTCACCGTAAGGTATCAGTATTTACCGAATGTCTAGTATATTTTGATCAAATATGAAAACAAAAACATAATTAACCGGTAATGAACCCATGCAAGCATCTATACCCAACTTAAATTTAATGCATCTTTATTTAGAGTGTTGAGTATGAATAGACTACATAGATTTGCATTTGAAAAGAAAATATTCAATCCTTGTTTAACCTTAGGCCAAAGGTTCGCAGTCAAACCAAACTTCAATCCATCTGATATATCGATGTGTTCAATGTAATATGAATACGGCAGCACAATTAGGTTAAGAGAAGAAACTGCTTCTCGTCAGATAGGAATATTACATCTATCTGACGATGAGAGCAATAAAAAAAAACTCCATAAGAAGGAACTGCGGTTTCCATCTTATAATTCCTCCCATAGGCAAAACGAGCATGTGCAGCGTATAATAATGATTCTGCCCATAGCGAATCTCATACTACATCTACTAATTACACCAATATATCCAATCTATTGACCTAATTCAACTACGAAACGAATAACCTAAGATTACCCTCACCTAATATAACTTTACAAATCTATATAGCCATTCACCCCCGACTTAAGTTTAATATTTATATAATTTAATTTATTGAAAAATAGAAATCATAATAACAACTTAAAAGAACAAAAAAAAAATGGAAATGATTTTACAAAAGAAATACATCAAATAAAATTATACCTAATTAATAAATAATTTAGTTTGGTCAGATAGAAATCTATTTCTATTTTTTTTTTAAATATGGAACAAGTTTAGAAGTAAAGTTCTTATTGTTTAGAAATGTTCATTAAGTATATATATTTAAAGCTGAGAGTTCAAAAAGTTTTTACGATTTCAAAATGTTCCTTTTATCCATTGCTTGCCGTTTGAACGTGAATTCCCACATCGTCCTAAAGAGATTGGTATTCTGTTGGCCAATCTATTTATTCATCCGGAGGTCTTTTGCTTTGGCTGGTTCTCAATGTAGAAAACAATGTCATTTCTTTTTTTTTTTTTAACAAAACTGAAGTGATTGAAGAGTGCGTCTTTTCAATCCCTTCTCCCACAACTCCGCACTAATACATATCACCACTCTTAATAATAACTAACTAATAATTTCCAAACTTTTCCTTTTATATTACCTTTAGGATCCAATGGACATTATGTCATCGTTGATGATGATCCTTCCGTTGAGGTCTGATTTCATGATGGATTTCTCCCATTTGCTATTAGTTTCTATTGTTTTCCTATCTGACCATTGCTTATACATTTAAGTGCCCAAAGGCTAGTTCACTTTAACTAATTAAAATAACCATTTCCATTTCTAATTAATTAATGTGTTTTCCAAACTTAAAGATATTTTTATCTCTAAATCTTTTTGTTGAAAAATTTAGTTTTTCTATTTTTAATAAAGTTTTATTTTAATAATTTTTTTTTATCTGTGCGATTTTATATATATACGAGTTTAAGATGATTTTTTAATTTTCAATTTTTAATTCTTAAAAAAGAAATTTTTATTGGCGAACTTTTATTTTTTTCATGTTTAATAATAAAAAAACAATGTAACGTCATATGTGCCCGTTACAATAACGATATAGAAAAAAGGTTTAATTGTAAAAATAAAATGTAAATATAGACAAATTTCTCACTAAAGACTTTCAAATAAAGAAGGGAGAAGTTGAATCCTCAAAGAATTAAAGTATATTGTACCAGTGGTTTCAAACTTTTAGATATTCCTTTTTGATTATAAAAAAAAATCATATTTATTATCTTGAAATCATCGTAAACATAAACCTGAGTTGTTGTGGCAAATTATTGTACCAGTAAGTGGTAGTTCACCCACAGTGAACTTGGGTGATCATCATCAATTTCCAATCATCATCATCATCCCACAGTTAGGTAGCCAAATTATTGTAATAGCATGGAATCAGTAACTATTAAGCAGTTGGTGTTGCACCATAATCTTAGTATCTATACACAAATATCTGGCCCATTACTACCTAGCTATAACTAATTGTTTGTGTTTTATTATTCAGGATGAGGTAATTAATATCCATCCCTTGGAACATGACCTAGTTCCCATCTTTATAAGATCAGCTCCTGGGTCTTCAAGGTATTTTGCCTATCGATGGGAGATTGACCACTAAGCTAGCCAGTCATATGCACTGTTATTCTGTACACATTTGCCTTGCTATACAAATAATTTCTGGTGATAATATCTCTCCCATCCTCCTGCAAAGGCAGAAAAGAGAACTAGACCCTAAATACATATTCAGCCACTACGGATTGTTATATGCTCCATATACATATCTCTATGACTAAGATTTTACATTTTGTAACTAAAATTACCCTTTTCATATTTATAGTGTGGTTCATAATGTATTCTTATTTGATAATGACTTATGAATAACATTTCTAAGGAGTTTTGTAATTGATAAATAATCACATATAAGCAGTTTAATTTCAACATCTGATTCATGTTTTATTCCAACATTACAAAATAATAGGTACATTCCCAAAACAATTAATTAAGATAAAATTAATTATAGAATTACTAAACATTCAATGATTAATAATAGTAAGAAAATGAAAAAAAAGGACATCACACATCTTTTAATTATGATATTTAAATGCCATCCACCTAGTTAAATAATTTAGTCCCTTGTGATATTCATATAATTAATAAACAAAATCAAAAAAAAAGTATATACACATCCCATCATGTCAGTAATATTGTAATGTAACTATTCCCTAATAAATATGTATCCATTCAGAGCTCTGCCTAATTTCTGTCTATACTAAATCAATACTAAAATAAAAAAATAAATCTATCTAGTTAATTATCATTGCATACCCCCCTTTATCATTTTTATTTTAGACCTGTCCACTACTACCAAACATCTATGTACATACACACATCGTCTAGGGTTTAAATCTTCCCATCATCAAAAAGTGTTTACATAAATATTTCAATCAAAAAATAAAATAAAATGAACATCTATTTTTAAACAAACTATATTAAGATGTATACAAGTAAATATATAATACCATTGATAAACAATTGAAATAAAAATAGTAAAAAAAAATGGCATAATAATAACAATATTTAGCAATAACAACACCCTTAATCGTTAAGACCTATTTTAATATTGGAGGAGAGAGAATTAAGAAAAAAAATGAAATGTCAATAGTTAATAAAATTTGTTTGTATATTACTGATTTCTTGAATTCCTGCATTTTGTGAAGTACTGATAACCAGCTTTTAAAGATGTGTTATGGGTAAGTATATGTATAGATGACACATCGATTATCACATGCAAACTTCCTTGATTATAATCACAGAGAAAAAGAACCCAAAAACGTTTTTTAAAGCACACACTGATTATTGCATGCAAATTTTCTTCAAATTAGCCTGGTTACTATTTTCAACATGAATGGGAAGATGATAGAAAATTTATGGTATAGATATAAACTAGTTGATGTCTAAACTTATTCACAGACAATCCTAAATTTGGATCAGAGTAGGCCTTCCTCATGATTTTCCTTTCCTCTGATATTTACTTTCCCAAAATGGATGGAAGTATGAGGCATTGTAAACACTGTATTCATTACTTTTTATGTGGTCAACCCTGGGTGCATTTCTCTGGTCTCCCATTCAGATGTGTCTGGATTGTGGTGGCTTCTAAAGCCCTTTGAACAAAGCAATCTAGAGTTCAGCACTACATATTTTTTTAAATTTTCCACAATAAAATGTTTGAAATGAGTTAGTGACAACAGTCCAAAAAAAAAAAAAAACAATAATAATGTCCCTGTTTCAGCTTCTCTCTGGTATTTATTCATTTTGTTTTACTGACATCACTGGTCCCTTAATTACCATTAGCCTCTTAATGATAATATGTGATTGAAGGTATCTGTTATCCACTTGGATGGTTTAAAATATTTCTTGAAACTGTCAACTTATGATTAATTAGTAGCTGAGTTCAAACTAGCTTGGTGGGCAAATACAATCATTAGAGATCTCTTTGATTTTACACATTTGCTAATATCTCTATTTCTTTCTCTTTCCTTTTTCTTTCTAGAATATTAACATACAAAAATAGAAATAATATATAAATTTTTTAAAAAACTGCGTTACATAGAATTAAAATTTGAAATATTAATTAATCTTCTTCACTTGTATGAAGGCATCTAAGCTAGATTATTCACACATGCATATTGACCCACACACACAGTCAGAAATTGATTCCTAATATATAGCTAAAATTAGTCAAAATCTTTCACTTCATCCCCAATTCATTTTTAATTCTGTATTCTATCAATGATTTTCCATTGAAAAATATACACAGCTGATTAAAACAAACACACACATAAAAAAATTCTCTAGACTACTTTTTGTTTTTCTGGAATAATTGGGTTTTACCCTACAATATATATATATATTAAGATAATTTAACTTTATATAGAACAATACTGATATTTTAGTTTTAATGTTACATTTTCTGAAAAATGTAAAAATGTAAGAAAATAGAGCAGAATAATTTTTATGAATAGATGAAATGGTCATATTAAAAAAAGAGATTGAGTTTGCATTTTTACAGTTTAGCCATTTTATTTCTGAAAACAGGAAAAAATAAAAATATGTTATAAAAAACAAAAACTTTAATCCGAAGTTAAAGAGTTGCAGGCAATGAGAAAAGATTCTATGTTGTTACAAATATTTTACAGATGCTAAAGCCTACTTCTTAAGTTTGATTTTATTAAGTAAAAAAAAAGATTGGAGTTTGCAAGATGTAACTAAAAATGAAAATATTTTAAAAACCTTAGCGCATAAATTAGTAAGTTAATTATTCTGATATCGAAGGCATCTTCTTTGTAAGATATTTACTCAGATGATTAAAGAAAGGGTATGTGAAAGTGTTCCTCTCTGATACTGAAGGCATTTTCTTTGTAAGATATTTACTCAGATGATTAAAGAAAGAGTATGTGAAAGTGTTCCTGTCTGATACCGAAGATATTTTCTTTGCAAGATATTTACTCAGATGATTAAACAAGCATTTATTTTTATATAGTGCTATGTCTACAATTGTATTACATTCAAATATCAGCCTTTCAAGCCAATTGTGCATGTGCTTTGCGAGTGTTAATAAGTTATAGTATTTATGCAGGAATAAAATGAATCCACTTATTCCTACAACTCAAATGCTTATATATGAGCAAATCTGAAGTACTGGCAAGGAAAGTGTGAGGATAGACCACTCACTTTAAATTACTATTTACGATGTCTGAATGAATGACGTCAGTGAAATTGTCTAGAATTTACTAAACGTCACTCTAACTGAAACTTAATCACATGTAAACATCCTAAATAGTAATTTAAAGTGAGTGGTCTATCCTCACACTTTCCTTGCCAGTACTTCAGATTTGCTCATATATAAGCATTTGAGTTGTAGGAATAAGTGGATTCATTTTATTCCTGCATAAATACTATATCCTGTATTGGAAGGGAAAATATTCATTTATTATTAACACTCGCAAAGCACATGCACAATTGGCTTGAAAGGCTGATATTTGAATGTAATCAGATGATTAAAGAAAGGGTATGTGAGTGTGTTCCTGTAAATATGTGCCAAAGTGTTCTGTTCATCACCCTACTCACATAAGGGACATATAGTCTGAAAAAGACTATTAGTAAAAAGAGCTTTGAAAGTGACTTTTATTTTTAAAAAATCTAAATATTTTGACTTGAGACATCTGTGCTTAAAAACCCTTGGATTTGAACATTTTGAGAATATAAAAATAATGGTTGAATAGTATTTTTGAAGCTTTTCGGTATTCCAATTCATAAGCATTACAATATCTCATTTTGTTATCAAAAGAGAATGAATTAAGTTTTGTCACATAATTATCTTAAGTTACTCATATGCTACCAAGAGCAATTCTCTTCATCCTTCTCTAGAATTGGCTATCATGACACTAGATAATCATGGATACTAGATAATACAGAGCTAATGAAGGCAAAAGCCAGAAATCAGAATGAGACTGTCGATATTGTATATTACACTGTGTGGTGCTCAATTCAATAGATGGCTGTAGAAATGATTTAGGATTTTTGTAGTATCTCTTAATGAATTTATTTTGAAAAGTTATTAAGGTGTCTGCAAGTAGAACTTGTGCAAAATGTAAAATATATGAATAATGATTCTGAGTATTATAAAAGAGATTTATTGATCTTTGCAAGTAAAAAATGTGAGTACAATGCAAAGATAGACCTTTGTATTTTTGCATGTTTTTGCATATTTTTGATGCTTCACTATATTGGGCTATCCTTAGCTGGACTGTCTAAACCTTATCTATTGCAATTTGCAAGACTAATGAATAAATTCATACTCTTTTAATATTCTGTTATGGGATATACTGAAAATATGTTCCTCTGCAATGTACTTCTTAAAAGCTGCTTTAGCTTACATATGTGTATTTAACAAATAATATTTAGGGGAAAAGAATATTTATTTGAAAAGTTGTAGCACAAATGGAAAGATGATAACTTTTAGAAAGTGAATTAATAGTATTTTCCTATGGATAAATGTTTTTCTACAGTGAATCCCATTATATTCCACAAAAGATGAATTGGAAATTCTAGATATTTTTAAGGCATGCCAGTAAAATAAAAAGAAATTGCTTTAAAAGACATATGGGCATTTTTCTTAGCATTTATTTTATGTAATTAAAAATAAGTAGCTTTTACAATTTTCTGAGATTTCAAACAAATTAAGAATCAACATAAGGCACATAAAAAAACATATTAAAAATTACAAAATAAAAAATTAAGGAAATGTGATTCTAAACGTTCAGTCATCATTGGAATAAATTGTGTTAAGGAAGTGACTAAAATAATGGTTCATAATCATCTATTATTGCATAGATAATTACACTCTATTGACTAGCTATATCAGAGTATCAAAAGAAAGAAAAATTAACATAAATAAAAATGATAATAAGTTGCTTGCCCCATATTTATATGCTTTATTATAATGATATAAATGAAAGAAATAAATGAACGCAAGATTTATGCCTAAAATAATAATAATATTAATAATGATCATTATCTTCATACTTGCTCTCAAAAATAGTCTCGTACCCTCACACGATATAAATGAAAGAAATAAATGAACGCAAGATTTATGCCTAAAATAATAATAATATTAATAATGATCATTATCTTCATACTTGCTCTCAAAAATAGTCTCGTACCCTCACACTTTTAAAAAATTATTATATTAAACTTCCAAAAGATGGTTAGGTGATCTGTGAATTCAAAATAAATGATTAAAAAAATATTGAATAATTTCTGAATTTTTGATTTAGTACTATGTATACTGGGCTCTTGAGAAAACGAGCTCATATCTGAAGGAGGGTGAAAAGTAAAAAAACAACAACTTTGAGATGATATTATGATTTCTCTTTAAAGTTTAGACCTAATAGCTAGTTTTGAGAAAATTTCAGTAAAATTATTACATGGTTAACAATTTGTAAAAAAAATAAAACAATTATATCAGCATCAATATATATAAGTTAAACCAATCATTGATACAAAGAAAAGATCATTTATATGTGTAATAATATAAAATATAGAGCAGCTTTTAATTAGCCAACTCGGAGCAAAGGGCATCTCCAACAGATCAGTGAATAAGAATGTGTCAACAAGTTTACTATCTGCCAATAGAGAGAGATCGGCCAATTTTCTATTCCTGTTTCATTCTTCAATAAGAATAATTCATCTACTGATCAGTGTTGTATGGCATGAGATAGTTACCTGAAAAAAAAAATAAACTACTTATTAAAACCTAAAACAAAATGCTGAAGTTGTATCTAGTCCTGATTCAAATCTCTGATGAATACATAAACTACTGTGTCAAGAGGTTTTCATACTTAATAGAACACAAATATTTATATATGCAAAAGGACTTAATGAACTTTTCTTTAAAAAATTCACACAGACAACACCAACACACAATATATGAAAGTTCATTAATTTTTCTCTGGTGTTCATAGCTTGATCTTTATTTCCTCAAAGTGACATACAATTCAATTAAGCATTTCTAATAAGATTCTATTATGTTAATTATTGCCTCATTTAGCATTACAATTATATTTTATATATTTTTATTGTCTATTCTAAATATTTTTGAAATCCTTAGTATGAAAAATGTTGGCATAGTTATAAATAATAATAAAAAAACTCATTAATAAAACTTTGCGAATATATTTTCATTGTTGGTAAAGCTGAATTTTAGGTTTAGCAAACGTTATATTTAAAAAATGAGTTTTTGAATTAAAGTTAATTTTTAAAAAGTATCATGAATACGATATAAATAAAAGATTTGAATTAAATAAATTGAACATCGAAAATTGCTTTTGTTTAGTATTTTTTTTATCCCAAAAATATTTTATTTATATCATATTCATAATAACTTTTTAAAATTAACTTGAATTCAAATTTTTTAAATATAAAGATCACATACATAATAATCTTTTAAATTTAGTTGAATTCAAAATCATTTTTTTTAAATATAAAGTTTGCTAATCTTTAAAAAAATAACAAGCCTAAAGTTATGGCCAGCCAATTAGGTCACAGCAGTGCTAATCCCAAAGTACAGATTTCCTATCTGAATAATGACAAAAAAAGAACGTTCTACCAATGACGATTAGATATCGTACTAATAAGTAAATGCATTCCAGATACCTTCAAAATAGCTCTTGCAGTAAATCTTATCCTCAGGTGGTAAACATATTCTTTTTAACGTTAATTTGCATTTGTTTGATATATTTAAAAGTTCTATACCACCACAACATCTATTTGAAACATATGAATAAAGACGTGAAAAAAGTTCAATGATCCTCAAGATGAATTATTTGTAGTTAAACCAACAATTGGCCCAAGTCATGGCCAAAAAAATGAATAAAGTTGGATTAACTAAATAGATATAATAATGAACAGTTAATACTAAATGAACATGGCAAATCTAACTCCATGAAAAAAAAATGCTGGAGAAATGAGTTTTGCAATGACTACATAAACTCATCCATGAAACATAAATACATTCGCATAGAAAGCATGTTGGGTTTTTTCCCTGTTTACTTGACATTCTGTGAGGTTATCTTTTAATTTCTTTAACAAAAAATGTTTACTTCTGAAATCATTCAACATTTTGTCTAATTCTAGCTCTACAATGTATTCTATTCTATCATATCTTCTCAATTGACAAAAATGGCACTGCACTTTTTCAGAATGTCTTTGGGATAATCTTTATAACACAGACATCTCTCCCACAAAAACCATGCTCAGGTTACCATAAGTATTGCTATGATCATTTGTTTTAAATGTCCAATCCAATGAGATGTAATTTTACACTAATGTATTCTATATCTTATCCAACAAGGTGAAGAACAAAATTTATTAATCTTAGATAGCCTAATAAATGATTAGTAATAATCATTACTGAATTTAATTAAAGTGAATGCTAAATATATGGGACTGCATGAAATTTGGTACTTGCAGATTAAATTGTGATAGATGATTGTCTTTATCATCATAATATATTAAGCTTCTTTTGGAATAAGATTCCACAAAAGCATTTTCTTTTTAATTAACTTGGGGGGGGGGGTCCTGTTAGAAATATAAATTTTTTAAATCTTCCTTACAGAAATCAAAAATTGGCTGTTTCAATTAATTATTATCGATGGAGAATTTATGACATTAGTGTAGATGTCATTTAATATTTTATTTCAAATTAGATCCTACATTGATCCTTTTTTATTATTATTCCGCCATTCAGAATATTATAAACTATGGAGATTTCTTTTTTTTAGCAATGAAACAAGGATAGAAGTAAAATCATATACTGTATATATTTCTTATATTTTTTTTAGAATTAAACAACAAACATTCACAATTTTTAGTTTTTTTTTTTTTTTAAAAAAAAAAACATTTTGACATCAAAGAAGACAAATGACAGTCAATTAGTAAATAGAAGCAAACAAACAAACAGTCAGTGTTTTCATTTTATCATTTGCTAATATTATAAAGTATCACACTGTTATTTTCTCATTTCTGTTTATTTGCCCTTCTTTCTTTACTCACTTCTTCTTTTACTAATATTAATTACTTTTAAAAACTAGAAAGAAAAAAAACTTAATTTAAAATTCTAAACTACAGGAAGATAATCGTCTGTGATAGAAAAATTAATTAATTTTGTAATAGTAAATATCACTCTTTTTAATACATTAAATATTTAAAAGTTGATTCACTTAAATTTTGAATTAATTTTAAATGTTATACTTCATCACGTCATCAGCATTAGAAGCTATTTGTAAATGAATATGTTATTCTAACTCCAGAGAAAAAAAAATAGTGTGTAATTAAGATGATGTGGCATTATCAGAGTTAATGCGTAGAAAGGATTAATTGCATGAGAGGCTCATGACGACCAGGCCCTACACTGACTTTAAACGTCAGCTCTGTTGTGGCACTTGTTTTAGCAGGGTGAATTTATTCAATGTCATCAATCATTAGATGGCATTTCAATATAACAAGTAAGCATCACACAACTTTATGAAAAACATATGTGAATTCAGAAAACTATCTTCTGCTGAAACAAGCCATCACATGATCACCTTTTCTTTACACTTATACAAGCTGTTGAAACAGTAGGAAAATTTTCCCCCAAAATAGTGCCACCTAGTGAAAGCTCTAGTAAACAGTATAAGGTAGAATATTATGCATTATAATTCCAGTCTAGTGTCTTCCCACCCAATATTTCTAGGCAGGTTTTTAGCTTATGGCTCTCATCAGTGACGAGCCTTGGATCTGAGAATAATACACTTAGATATTTGGATATAATGCAACCTCCAGCACCCACCTTGTAGGCAAATTAGATTGGATTAAAAACATTACTGTGTTTTCAATTTGGGTTGCTAACTTTATAGTTAAGCAAAAACATAAAAGATAGTTGCAGAGAAGTGTGTTAGATCCAATATCCAAGGCATACTGTTTCCAAATTCAAGTTCCTCACTGATGAAAACCATAAGCTAGAAACTGATCTGGTGATACTGAATGAAAAAGCACTGTATAGGGATTATGATCCAGAACCTTGCACTAGGTATCATTATTGGATGTAGGGGTTACTACTGCTAACACAAGCGATTTAAGGATACTCAATGTGATGTGCAAACACTGACAAATAGCTACCATTCTCAGTTTATTACACATTCTCAAGGTTATGCTTGCTATTCACTTGCATTTGCAAAACTTTATATATAACAATATTTTTAAATCACTTAGTTTCTCAATATATCTGAGTACCTTTGTTCCAATACCTCTAGCAGGGTTAGTGTAAAAAAAAAAAAAAAGCTTTAATATGAAGAAAAACTTGAAATAACAAAAGTTTTTCAAAGAGAATATGATATCATTCACGTAACAGGCATTAAAGAAATAGAGAAGATGGATAAGTGGTAGTTAGCATGTGGATTGATTCAATTTTTACATAGGTGGGTGACTTTTATTGTTCAATTTTTCATAGGGTCGCATATATCATTATGTAGCAGAACTGACAATAAGACGGGTGACAATATCATCGAAAAATATCAGTGAATTCCAGCACTCCGTCTCTTTCTACTTTCAAATAGATAAATTATAATATAAGCAAATCGTTGAAAGACAAAAAAATATCAACATAAAAAAGATTTAATCTTTATTAACAGCCAAAAGTAGTTAGAACAAAACAAGAGCTTAAATTTTTTTGTTTTTTTAAAAAAGATATATATAATCCAATATATTCTAAAATCTTTTTTTTTCAGTAGAACAAAAAAAAAAAAAAAACGTTAAATACTTCAACTTTTCCCTTAACTCTTAAGATTGCTGAGAAAAGTTTTAAAGAATTTAAATGGCTTAATTTTAGATCAGCAAAAGAATCGTAAGCCACTGGCGCATTTCTAATTAGTATTTGTGATAATCACGTTGAATAAGAGATTGAAAACTAGGTAATAATTATAGACTGCTATCATTTCTGAAATTATAAAATTAAATTAAAAATAAAAAAAATTTTTTTTAAATCAATATGCTTAGTGCCACTTGGTGACTATATTATTAGCTTATGTAAAACTTTAGCAGTTCATTTCCAAAATTAACCTGCCCAATACAAAAAACTCACATATAACTCTAAGATTGAAATGCTAGAATGTTTTTTAAAATGCTATGGAAACTAACTTAGCACTGATGATGAAATATTATTGCTTGATAAATTCAGTCTGCCTTGATGGAGAGAACATATACTATATATATAGAGAGAGAAAGAAGTCAAAAGCAATATTTCAAGATTAACATGTGAGTGTATAAAAATGCACCCGATATAATTTTATATTTAGAAATTTTGCTATTTTCCAAATTAAAAAGCAATAAATAAACAAACAAGAGATTTTCATAAATATAAACATATAGGAACGAAAATCGATTATCAGATATAATTAAAAAAAATATTTACTTCTATACATATACAGAAGACCGGAACAAACAGAAATGAAAAGCAACTTCTAAAAGATCAAAGATCATGGAAAAAATTAAAAGTACATAAGAGAAAGTAAAAAAATTTTAAACTATATAAATATAATTAAAAGATAAACCGTAGGATCTGCACCCTACAGAAGCATGACACACAAACGTCATAAAGTTTGCAATATATATGAATTAATTTTTGTATTGCTTTTTCTGCTGCATCTGTTTTTCATCAGTGCATGCAATCATTTGACTAGGATTAAACCAAAAATCTTCTCTGTAGGTAATTATGAACTAGCTAGAGACCCATTTACCAATCAATATCAGATTAAAAATAGTGAAATAGTGAGAAAAATATATGTATAATATTAGGAAAAGGAAAAATTATAACATGCTCTTTATGGAAAAATTTAAAAAATGAATTACACTATTTTTCAAAATTAATAAAGTATAAAAGTTATGTTATAAAAAGTGAGAAAATGTAACAATATGCTTAGAAAATAATCAATTATGGATAAAGTGGTCCAAGAATCTTAAAAAAATAAGCAAAGACATATCAATATGAAGAAGGTAAAAAATAGGAAATTGGGAAGCAAGTAATTTGGGAAAAAAATCAAGGACTAATTTTAGAAAATGGTTGGTAATTGACTGAAAAGGGTAATGACATGTAGAAGAGTAGTTGGCTAGGTAGTTAGTAAATTCTTTACAGAAAGTAAATCTCAAGACTGAAGTGGCAATATTATACTATCTTAAACCAGAAAGACTATGACAAGAGAAACCTAATTACTAGTGGGGTCACAGGGTCATAATTAGTGCAGAAGTAAAATTAATGATGCTATTAATAAAATGATCTATTTATGGACAAATAATACTGGAAATGATCATAATCCAATGAGAATGATCATGACATGATTACTATTGTGATGGGTCAAAGACAAAGTTTTTATCACATATGCCCCCCCCTCACCAGACTTAAGAAAGGAATGAATATTGTTGTTGATCTCTCACAAACAGAAATGACAAAATAGCAGCATACTAGATCCCATTCAACTTAGAGATTTAAAAAAACTATTGCTACCAACCCCTATCCTCTCCTTAATTTTTAGCCCATTCACATGCATATGTGGTAAATATTCACCATAAATTTAACCAGTTTTCTCACCAGCTTTCTCAAACACACAAAAAAAAGATTAGATATAATAACTTTGATAAAAATACAATGTATATACATCATGCATAAATCACTTCTGAATATAATCAATGAATATTTGCATGTGTATGCTTGCAAATATATATTTATGCATATAAGTTATTGGTCCAAAGACAAGTAGAGTAATTAAATCATCATCAGGATAGTTTTTTATTGCTTGTCAGCCTTCTAAGACAGTTTATTCTAATATGTCAAGAATTATAATTAGACCATAAACTTTAGTAGACGTTTATTTACATCACACACATAAAAACCTTTCATTCCAATTTTCATTAATATTTTTTAAAAAATAATAGAAGGTATTAGTTCAAAACTAAAGCAAATATTAGTATATTAAGAACTTGTGAATGATATAAATTGCAAATAAGTAAACATTATAATTATTTCAAGTCTTCCCACTTTTGTTATAATAAAAATTTCTTGGGAAACAGAATGACATAAAAAGAGAGAGAGAGAGAAATAAACCACATAATTCAAAAGTTAAACTATTTTATATAATTTTTTGTTAATTTGTTTTATTTTCTCTTTAAGACCCATGTCATTGATAATGCCCAATGAGGAATGGATTTGCGCAGTGATTTATAAGATAAAAAGCTATGAAAAACAATGAAATTAAAAGAAAATCTTGAAACATTCATAAAATAAGCTTTTTCATGAATTAATAATACAAACTTATGAGAAGTATATGATGAAAAAGAACTGGATATTCATGATCTCGTTCAAGAGACATTTCAAATTGTCTCAAGTGGCTGGATTGCCAAATGAAGATCTGTCATAAGAAGCATGTTCACCTAATTTTAAACCTATTAGTTTATTTTAGCCTGGGATTTTATTACATCTGAAGTGTAACATAAAAAAAATAGAGAGTTGGCCGGGGTTTTTTTTCCATATGTCAATTGTGTTGACCGGGAAGTGAACCCAGGCCAGCTGCTTGGAAGGCAGCTATGCTAACCACTAGGCCACCAACGCTTGACTGAAGTGGCTGATTTTTGAAATGCTATTACTGAAACAGTACAAAAAATAACATCTGAAATCCTTCGCCACATGATCCATGAAACAGTTATGTTTTTGAGATCAGAAAAGATACTGCTAGTTGCCTAGCAGAAATTGATAATTAATTACATGTATTTAAATAAATATATATATTCCAAACTATTGTTTTCAAATATATAATCTTTTTAGGATGCTAATGTTAAAAAAGGAGGTCAGTGCGACTGCCTTGCACTTGCAGGCAGTTGCCCGGGTTGCGGGTTCGCGTCCCAGCCGATGCTATGACACTTAAAAAAAAAATAATAATGTTGACTAAGAACAACTTGTGAATGTATACACAAACACACATTTTAAAATATAAAAAGTTTCGTCATTATGCAATGAAAACAATTAGCAGCTTTCTTGATGAAATTGTAAATTTATTTTAAAACAAAGTAGAATAGTACATGCAATTCTCTTTGTATAAAATAATCTTAAATATCAAATAGTCCTATTGAGGTATCTAATAAGAAATTCAGAATATGTTGTCATCCAAAATATAAAGTTCCTATTATCTTCATAGATGCATTACATTTCATAAAATGCACAGCAAGTATTCAATATGCAAACTATCATTAGCAGCCATCCATAAAAGATGATGGTCATTCTGATTCCAAAAAATAAGATAAAAAAAACAAAACATGATAAATACATCACATGCTGTTTCTTTCAATGTTTATTTGGCATCTTTTCATCTTATTTTTGAATCTCTTCTACAGTAAAGTTTTTTTCCAATAGGAAACAAGTTTTCTTAAATATAGCTCTCCAGTATATTCTAACAGTTTTATCATCTCAATAAAAGCAATCAATAGTATACTTCTTTGCAACATCTTCAAGGTAATCTTTGTAATATAACCATGATATATATATCTCCAATAGGAAGTCAATTATTTTTCTTCTATTTCAAATATCTAATCCAATAAAGATGTGCCCTTATTGACAATAATCATAAAATCTTGACATTACACATTCATAACATTCTGAAGTATTTTGAAATTAATGATGTTACACTGATAAAGGGAAAAGATCCATGCTTCACTTCCATACAAAAAATTTAACAGAAAAGTCTGCAATGAAAGATCCCATCTTTTAACTCGTTAAACACAACAAAAACACACAGCTTTACCTCATCATCCAAAGTTGTCTTCATACCTAAAAAAAACTGTCAATATTCACATTCTGAAAGTGATAACTATCGAAGTCTAAAGGTGTTGAAAATTTTCTTCCATAATTAATTGCAAAAGTATTTGTGGTTTTTCTGACATTGATTATTAATCCAAATACATTAAAAATTATATTCAATTAAAATATTCTCCACAGTTCATCTTTTGAAGTGCAAAAATAGCACACTATCAACAAACTGTAAATCTAAAAACCAAAAAAGTAAAAAATTTCTTTTACAACCAAACTTATTTTGCTTCTTAATGCCTACTTTTTTTTTTAAACTGCTTACAAACTGTTTCAAAAATCACCATCATAAAAAGGAAAAACAAATCTGAGCTAATGGTTAAACATTCTTAATTAAAATAATATTTGCATTTCAACTGCCTCAAGTTCTACCAACCATAATAACACATCATGATTAATATTTCTGTAGTGTAATGATTACAAACTAATGAAAGCATTAAACGATAAATTTAACATAGCAGTTAGAACTCCACCTAATTCTAATAGATTGCTTAACAACTCTAAAGACCACATTGATCGATCGTTCACCCCACACGTGGTGTATTCTATTGCCTGCCCTCAGGCTGGATGCCATGCTATATATTATGGTGAAACGAAAGCTACAATCAATACTAGACTGGGTCAACATATTTACACATTTAACAGAGCTCAGAAAACACGTCCTCTGTATTCTTGGAGCATGCTAAACAATCTGGGCACAACTTCACACCCGCCAATCCCATAATATTGTGCTCAGAATCAAATGATCACAAAAGAAAAATAAAGGAGGCATTTTACATCAATGGAAACATCCATGCCATTAATAGAAAGGATACTTGCTTTGAGATCTCGAAGAAATGGGCTACGTAACACTAGCTTATTTGAATATTTGTATTTGCATATTTTATTATACATTTTATGAAGGCTATGAATATGAGGCATGGATCCTCGAAAACGTTAAGCCGATAAACTTTAATACTAATTAATATCTTCTCTAATTAACAATTATATATTTTAAAAGTGGATAGAAACTTGTGTGAGAATGGTGGAGTGAAAACTACACTACAGAATTAATATTCATAAATGGATAATTTCTAATCTAATGAATGACTATTAAAAAGTATTAATATAATAATATATCCTTTTGTAACACATTAATTGCATTACATGAGTAACAACCAGATTTGTTCAAATTTGGCCAGAAATATCTTTAGTTAATTAACCAAGTCAATAAACATCACAAGATCACCATTTCTTATGCTTGCTGTTATTAAAACAGGCAAAACTCCACACAGTATTGCTCTCATATTCAAGGTTCCTCACTGACAAAGGCCACAAGCCAGAAACTAATCTGGGGATAGGATATTGTATGAGTAGGCACTAGATGGTGATTTTATGCACAAGCCTTCTGTCATCTATTGATTACTCTGGCTTGCACTGAGTGGCAATACTGTATGGAGAGTTTTGACTGCTTTAATTAACCAAGTAAATAAATGTCTTAAGCCAGCCAATAAAAGTAATATCTTTATACAAATCATACTTTTACTCATGGAACATTCTGAAATCTCTCTGACAACAAAACTATATCTATAATGCTTTTTGATTAGCTGATACCACACTGGATCTCTGGTAACTAGTCATCATCTAGGACAGAGACTGGCCCATTCAATAAATATTTCTGATGTAGTGGCTTGCAGTGATATTTCATACTAAGAATTGATGTCTCAATTTTTATAAATTGAAACAAGTTTAAGCATCTCTAAAATCAAATTGCACAAATTCATGGATTCATATATTTTCTAAAAATATTTCACTAGTTTGAAACTAATATAACATGATTATAGTTTAAAATTTTCTCCAGGGATTCTAACAGATCTCATAACCACATCAATCTAGAAATCTCTGAATAGATGATCTGATAGGATAATTGTATTATTAAATACAATTATTAAAACAGGCAAAACTCACTATACCTATTGCCACACACAGCAAGCTAGAGTAATCAATGGATGCCAGAAGGCTTGTGCATAAAATCCCCATCTAGTGCCTACTCATCCAATATCCCCAGACTAATTTCTGGCTTGTGGCCTTCGTCAGTAAGGAGCCTTGGATCTGAGAGCACTGCACCTAGATCTTAGGATCTAATGCAACCCTCCAGCAGCCACTTTTTATCTCCACTTAACTACAAAACTATGAGTCTTAAACTGAAAACACCTTAATGTCTTCAATCCAAGCCCATTAGCTTATATAGTCATATGGGTCTGAACTCAGTTCAGCACCCATACATTTTGGTGTCTTTGGTTCTTAAATAACCATAGCCACCACTATCCTATTAGGCAGGATTTGTTTTTGCCTGTTTTAACAACAGTTATACACAAGCATAAGAAGTGGTGGTCATGTGATGTTTATTGGCTTAAATACAATTATCTATTCTTTTGTATCACTATAAAGAAAATTCTATCCAAAATATCATCATATAAAAAAAGCCATTTACTGATCATTTGTTAGATCCATATATTATTTCCAAACCATTAAAAAAAAAGATTTAAAATCAGAACAAATGACCTTATCTTCTATCCACTATCTTACAACTTGTCATTGAGGTTCTAAGAAATTTTTATATAGTTTAATGAAACACCACATTTAACTTTGTTATTCAGCAAAGAAAATTCAGTGTTTCCACTAATCTCAAAACATTAATGATATAATGACTAGCAGAGAATCAATCACTATTCTTTTTTTTAAAAAAACAAAACAAAATTCACTCTTTAAAAGAATTGTGTGCCTCAATAATATGACCAGATTATAAATCAAATTGCAAATTTAGAGTTTATACCAGCCATTGAATAGCACAAATGAAGACTTCTAATGATCACATGTCAAATAGATTTGAAAATTACTTTCACATATAACTATTTTTCTTTGTCTTTCTGAGGAAAGTAATGTCTACAAAGATTGTTATTTCACTTCCTGACAGAGATTTAAAAAGTGTCAGATTGTTTTGTGTTACAATTATATTACTAATATTTTAATGATATAAGAGTGCATTAAAGTTTATGAAGCTCTAAAATTGAAATATTAGACTATATTGTGTTATTAGAGTGGCAAACATTAGCAAACTCCCAATAACAATGATATGGAGTTATTATTTGGTTGTAATACTCTATTTGCTGGGTATTTTACTCATCTTTGTGCAATCTGGATAGAAGTTAAAATCTATAATATACCACTGGCGAAAATGAAAATTGCATCAATAATTACAGAAAATATTATTATCAATGAAAGGTGAGTGTGGAATCAACTACAGAATTCATATCTTGATGAGTATGAATCATTATAGGGAACAGATGATTCAATAAGATTAAACTTTTACTACGAATTGAAATATTTCTATTTTTGTTTCCCTTAAAAACTTTTTTAATTACAAATAGCTGAATGTTTTTATGACATTACTGCAGAATAAATATTTATTAAAAGCATAATAAAAATTAAAAATGTGAATATTTAAAAAAGAAAATACAATTTGAAATATTTTATTATTTTTTGTAAAAAAAAAAAAATACAATAAATTTAAATTCGAAATAAATGCAAAGAGTAATAAATAAACAAACAACAAAAAACTTAAAACATTTTCAAAACAGTAAAAGTTAAATATGTAATTAATTTTCTATTGTTGTTAACAATAAATAACATTTAAAAACCAAAAAAAGAGAAATTTTTTCTGAAGACTATTTTCTTGAATTTATTTTACAATATAAAAATAATATTGGCAAGGGGAGGGGCTGGATATATCTTTGTAAGTTTCTCCTGTTATGCTTACTACTAGGTGTTAGTGGATAAATAGAATGATCTTCAAATATGAATAATAAATAGTCATAGGTCATGCTGTCTTATCTGATACAATATTGAATCGTCAAATTTCATGTATTTCTGATGCAAGCATGGTTTTCTATCTCCACTTTGTGATCTTTCTCTCACCTTTTCTATTTTTACTCTTAAATTATAGTTAGTATAGTAGCTATATTGTTGGTTCATAATCCAATTCCAATGAAATTATGAAGTTGCAGAATTAGATTAATAAATCTAATGTGATGTACAGCATTAATTTTTCAATTTATTTTTCATATAGTTTATAACATATTTTTTCTTTTTGAAAAGAATGTGTTTGATTATTACAGCTAATGTACAAATGTATCTTTATTTTTGGTACAGTTTATAAATTATTGGATGTAATCAAGCTTTTTTTATTCACATAACGAATCAAACTTGAAAGTATGGGCGCGGGGTGCGTATGTGTGCAGAATATGCATTAATAACAGAAAACTTAATTTTAAATGACTTCGCAATTTTATAATTATAATGTTATTAAATAAAGTAAACGAACCATTTATTTAAATAATGGACATATTTTTCATTTTTTCTGTAACTGATCAAAGTTTTTTTTATTTAAATAACAAATAAACTTGTCTTTTTCTTGGCATGAATCTTACTATTTTCTTACGAGGAAGACATTTTGTTTTCATGATATTATCATTGTTTTAATAGCGTAAGATCTCGTTTTTTTTTTAAAAAAAATGATTTTTTTTTTTTAATGGAGGATAGATACTTTTGAAAGATCAGAATCAAAAAAGTGGGAACAAATTAATGATGAATGCTGGAAATTTTTGCATAAAGAATTCTTGCATGAGAAAGTAAATCAGAATTAATTTTTAGATAATAGACATTGTCCCATGAACTTCAGTTTCGGGGTGGAATGAGAAAATATTAAACCTGCAGAGTCATATTCTGACAGCTTCTTCTCTGTTTAATATTCTCAATTCAATTGTAAATTATATATTTATTTTAGAAATTGTTTAAATTTTAGATGTTTTCCTAAAGAGATGGTACAACTTATAAGAACAAAAATTTCATATGCATATATTTTTTTTCCATCAGACATCTTTGATTCACTTCATTGTTGGGAGGGGGGTGTTTTTGCTACAATTTAACGAAAAATATGAAAATAAACTTTTTTAAGGCATTAGTTAGTATTTATTAACATTTCATTATGTTTCATAATTATAACCCTAATTTTTTTTTTTTTTAATGTCTTTAAAAATACGTTTTACTTTCTATTTTAATCTTTATTTGAAATACCAGGCACTCTTAAACCTGGAGCCTAATTGTAAATATAGGGGATTTGAACTCAGATTTTCAAGCCACTTTACTATCCACACTATCTCATACTACTGATACACATGGCCACACACAAGCAGAAAAGATAAATAATCACCAATAAACATATTTCGTGCTAAATATTTCGTGCTCAGTATATATTAAGATAGAAAATCCTTACACTTTAATGGACGGGCTTCAACCCACTCCAACCTCCAACTCTTCACCATCCATATCATTGAAAATCCGGCGATAGAATTCCCAAATCCCCAGAATCACTCAGGAATTAAACAACATTCGGTAACCAGAAGAAACGAGTTTAGTTTCGATCCAGAAACCTTTGGGGCCCCCAAATCCATCACTTTAACATGCACATAGAACATTACTTCAGTATATTTTCAGAACATCTGTGTGCGTGTTTATATTGCATTGCTAAGTAGTTGTTTTTTCTTAAAATAAAGAATTAGAATACAGTATATTTCGAGAAATGAACTATTAAAAATATCTGATTCCTGGAAGCATTTTAGCTAATATAAAGATTTATAAAAGATTTAGTTATTTCAGCAATGATCTAAAAAATAAATAAGCCACCTAAAAAAATAAATCCGTCAATTATCACAATTAATTACTTCTTGATTAATGTTTGTTTTGCCTTGGAAATGACTGCTGCACTCCCATAACCCCACAAAGAATCTATCTCCAGTAACAAAACCTACTTTCATCAGTAATAAAAACTTAATATAAGACCACTATAGCTTGAGAACCGATAATATGGACACTATTCATTACAAGCAATTTATTTCCTATCAAGAAGGCAGGTTTCCTGTATAGAAGAATACACTGACCGACAGCTTCACAACTCGGGACTTATTCCAACTCTTTTGGAAAAAATTGCTAACAATTAACTCAGCTTCTTCGACTGTAACAATATGAAGAAAATTATAGTAAATTAAGAAAAACCCCATTCTTCTTTTCAATTCACTATAAAAATATCATTGTCACAGCTGGCTTTCAAACAACTGCCGCATGCACACGTATATTCATAATGAAAATATATACTATGTATGCACGAACGAATAGATGAATTTCATTTTTAAAACGCTGAATAAACAACCTGCCTTAAAATAAACTGAATATGTTGTTAAAGAGATAAACGTTATTTTAAAGAAATAAATGTTTAAAATAAATATACAAAATATTTTTACTCAACAAATTTTAATCCTCTCTTATCATAGAAGACTACTCTAATTTTAAAGATACTGTTTTAACTCTTAAAAACTTTCAAATGTCCAATATATACAGTATTTTAAAAACCATGTAAAATGATGATAATTAACATTATCTGAGAAAATAGTAATGGGATGTCATTGCAAAAAAAATTTAAATAAACGCTAAGGAAAGTATACTTTAATTGTATTTTATATTAGTTATCATCATCATCATTTTCAACCATTATCAATCCAGTGCAGGATGAAGGTCTCTCCAAGTTTAATCCACCTCCAATCTCTAGCCTCTCTTCTCCATATCATCTCCGCACATCTATTTATTTCATCCATCCACCTCACAATGTGATCTTTTTCTAGATCTTTTACAATCTCTTGGAATCCAGTTTAAGATTTCAACTAGCAATATGTCCAGCACATGTCCACTTTAGTCTCTTAATTCTTTCAATGATGTCCAGTAACACCTGTTCGTTCTCTCACCATGTATGTCATTTTTGACTTTCTTCTTGTTACTTCTAACATGCCTATCTCCACACTTTTTTGAGTGATCTCAAGTCTCTGTATTGCTCTTCTGTTAAGTGCCCAAAACTCAGATCCATAAGTAAGAAGTGGTAAAATACATTTATTAAAATCCTTTTCACACATGTAAGCATATTTTCTTTTAGTATTAAATTATTTCTACCAAAAGCACTCCAAACAAGTTCAATTTAAGGAGAAGAAATATAGTATTATAAATTAGAATTACGACATTAAAACAGGAGGAAATATTACAGTGATACAAATGGTTGGTAGTCATTATATGGACAGATATCATCATTAGTATATATTTTATTACTTGATTTTTTTTTTGCTAAATATAGATCTGATCATATTCCAAAGAAAGAATATGTAATTGATAGAAAAAGGTGGCTTCAAATCCTTTTTGAAAAGTCATTGAACAAAGAGCCATGATTTTGAATGTGACATCTAATTTTGTATATTCTAATCTAAAATTTTTTAGATGTATCAATGAATGACAAAAAGCATTAAAAATGTTTCTCTGCAATGTTATACATATATATCAGTGCCCATTTTATTAATGTTTACGTTTCAACATTAGACTATGAAAAAAAAAAGTTTTATTCTTTGTTAGGTGTTAGTATTACATCAATATCGTTAAAAGAATGATACTCGCGAGTTTTCCTGTAAAGCAAGATGGCAGCCTGTATTTTTTATCAATGTACATTTTTGAGGACCTATAATCTATGGAAGATGTGTTAGTTATTAAATTAAAATTAATAAATTGTTAAATTTTTAAAAAAGGAATAAATTCTGATAAATTTCATTAAAAAGCTTTATTTCATTTTTTTCCCACTTATAATATGGGAAGTAACGAGACATTCTTAACATTGTCATATATGGTTCCGTTCCGTTCCGTTCAGCATGTTTCTTTTTGTAAGCAGTTTTTTTTTTTTTTTGCTAAATTATCGTAGTGATAAAAATTTGGGTTCTTCCTATCACAGAACATGATGCAATGAATAATTTCCAAAGATAGAGGATCCAGCCCTCAAAAAAAAGTATGTGTTAATGGTCAGAATATGATAGCACATCGCCAACATGAATAAAATGTAAATATTGTATTTATAATTTTTTTCCCCGCTTTTTTGTTAATAAGTTAATCCAAAAAAAAAAAAAAAGAAAACAAACTGTAAATATTGTAATTAATTTTTCCACAATTTTTTTTTAAAAAAAATAACAGTAATAAAAAGTAAAATATGAATATTAAATACTACATTTCCTAGCAGACATTTTTTTTTTGTAAACGTTTCCCCCCCCCCCCAACTAGATTTATCAAAAATTCGGGCTGCCATCTTGATTTACTGGAAAACTCACAAGTACCAAATAAATTTTTCTTCTTGCAGATCTAAATGTGCACATTGGCAAAAAAAAAATCAACTTTTGATTTTTGAATGTTTTTCCCCACATGGATTGTTGAATACCATGAATACTGTGTTTAGACAGAAAAATCATCAAAGAGAAACCTAGAAGTATCCGCATTCAAAACAGTGGCATATTATGGATTGTTTTTATAATTAGGAATTAAATGTAAAAAAAAGTTCATAATACACAATGTTCATGATCAAAGATAACTAGGCATTAAAATTAAAGTGATGGTTACATTGATAAATCTTATTCTAAATCAACATAAAACATGATGTTCTTTCTTGATTAGCAATTATTACCCATACTAAATTTCAATAGTTATTAAACATTAAAATTGCCAATTTGTAATTTCAAACATCACATTATTGAGATATTTTATTCCTTTAAGCAGCATATTGCAACTATAAAGACTTCCCTAAAAAAAGAATATTGATAGATTCGATTCTATAATTAGTAACCTGATTAAAAGAGAATATGGTATTTTCCATTTGGCAGAATAATAAGTAGAATGTGAGCTACATACACAATATAGAAATTTAAAGGCAGAAATTCAACAATTTACAATAATGCTTAAAAATGATTAATGGATTAAAACAAGATAGGAGAGAACAGTCATTTGCTGATCTTGGTCCATTTAGATTTTTTTGTAGCAATAAAATTAAAATATGGATCTTTAAAATATCATAATCCTATTGAATTATGGGATGATGCTCTTTCATATAAAAATGATAATAACTTGAAAAGGTGAAAGGATCATCACTTTTTAAATAATGTATTAAGGAAAAGACAAAATAAAATGATTGTTGACTACGAATATACATAAAAATTACTTATTATAAAAGGGCAGCTATTTCTTAGAAATAAATAAGATAATAAAAAAGACATTTATTATTAGTTATTTCTTTTAAAAAGTAGTTAAAATCATAAAACCTCCTCTTAAATGTTTTTTTGCTTGTAGGAGAAAAGTGTTCTTCCTTTTCTCCCTAAAAAATTCCTCTTCATCCCAAAAAAAGAGGGGGGGTGTTTTTAAGTGTTTTTTTTTTCTTTTCTTTTTGTTGTTTGGTCTCTTCCGAGAGAGATTTATCAAAAAGGTTGTTTTTTTTCCTAAAAAAAATACTACCTCTCCCCCCCCCTCGCCCCCTCCCCCTCCCCCCCCCTTCCCCCCTCCCCCTAATTCAAAAAAAAAAACCTTCTCCCCCCCCCCCTCCCCTTCCCTTTTTTTCCCCTTTTTCCTTTTTTTTTTTTTTTTTTTTTTTTTTTTTTAAAAAAAAAAAAGTAAGTTTAAAAAAAAGACGTTTACTATTTAGCTATTAAAAAGACGTTGGCCGGATAACGTTATAATAAAGTGTTTTTGAGGAGAAACAACGCCATCCACTAGTATCTATTTTTCTTATAATTCATCGTATACTATTTTTTAATTGATTTAGTATATTTTGATATACTTAATTGGAACCATAACTAGACAAGTTCAATTGATAGACACACAGGCACAAAAAATGGCAAAGAGATATCTTGGAATAAAATTGGGAAAAAAAATTGTCAGATATATTTTCACATCTTAAATTTCACTGCCAGGTCAAGCTCTCTGTTTAGTTCAGATGTTAATGATCTGGGTGCTGATTGGTGAATGATTACTATGCTAATCAATCCCTTGATGCATTTTGCTCATCATCTGAATAACTGGATTTCAGAACTGACCAATTTGTGAAACAAGAATTTTTTTTTTGAATATTCAGAACTGACCAATTTGTGAAACAAGAATTTTTTTTTTCAAATATTCAAGATGGTTTATTTCTCTTCTCATTTCTACTGAGCTTTGCGTGAGAAAAATTTTAGCAAATTAAAATTAATTAAAAATGATTTAAGATGACAGTCAAACATAACTATTTAATATAATATTTATTAAAGATATTAATTATAATGATATCATAATGAACTACATGAAATAAAATCCAGAAAAATGCAATTAAAATTTTCATTTAAGTACATGCAAATGATCTTGGACATTCCTTGTGTATATACAAAAATTACTCATAAACAATTGTTAAACGTTTATTTTTATTACTACACCCTCCCCTCCCTAAGGAACTCAAAAAATTTTGTACAAAGCTCATAAAAACCTAACAAGGTTTTTACATTTTTCTGATTTTATATAGTATATGAGCACAGACTTTCACACGACCCACCACTCTCCACACTATCTCATAACACTGATACACTTGAACACATATGTTGAAAAGATAAATAATCACAAATATACGTATTTCATGCTAAACCAGCAATCATCAGTTGGTCCAGATTACCATCTCTACATGTATATGCTATAAGTGCTCAGATATGTATTAAGATAGTCAATCCTCATACTTTAATGGACAGGCTTCAATCTACTTCACACTCCAACTCTTCAACCGTCCATCCAATTGAAAATCTGATGATGGAATGCTCAAAGGCCACCCTAAGGTCGAGATTCTTATCACACCCATGTTGGCCAACAATATTACTACATTCTTCTGATTTTATATAGAGTATATGAGCACAGACTTTCACATGACCCACCACTCTCCACACTATCTCATAACACTGATACACTTGAACACATATATGTTGAAAAGATAAATAATCACCAATATACGTATTTCATACTAAACCAGCAATCATCACTTGGTCCAGATTACCATCTTTACACATATATGCTATAAGTGCTCAGATGTATATTAAGATAGTCAATCCTCATATTTTAATGGACAGGCTTCAATCTACTTCACACTCCAACTCTTCAACCATCCATCCAATTGAAAATCTGATGATGGAATGAAAGGCCATCCTGAGGCCGAGATTCTTGTCACACCCATGTTGACCTAAGGCCGATCTGACCCCTCATGTACAGGACATAATCCATTTTAATACATATACAAGGGATAGGCAGACATCTCTACTATGTAATAACTGAAACACAGGCTTATTATATACCTGTGTTTACATATGTAATATATACAGTATATGAGCACAGACTTTCACACGACCCACCACTCTCCACGCTATCTCATAACACTGATACACTTGAACACATGTTGAAAAGATATACTCTATATATTACATATATAAACACAGATTTTGTATTTCAAAAATTTTAGGAATTCTGAACAGAGTTAAAATTAAATGCAACTTAACCAGAATAAAAGTAAATTGTCTCACTTAACTTATTAATTTTCGCGGTTGTGATATCTCATCAATGAATACCTACCAAATGACACTCCTGCACATATTCTTAAATTATCTACTTAGAGCCTCCTATACTTTCATCTATTCGTTAAATATCCATCGTTATCCACCCCCCTTCTTAAAATCAACTCTCAACACCTACATCTCTCTGTAATTCTTCATTCCTCCTCCTTATAAAGGATCAAACCTGGTAATTCATATTTCCTATTTTGTGGTAAAAGATTTCTGTCTTCACGAATTTAATGAAAACAGTTCTGCCAGATTGTCTGTGCACACAGTTTTAGACTAGCATATTTTGGAGTCATCATCACACCTGATGAAGATCATCACTGATGATCAAAAGTATATTATTCAAATTAATAACTTAAAAAAACTTCATGTTTTATTATTTGAAAATGATGAGGAAATGTTTATCATTTACAATAGAAGTTATATTTAAGCAACAAGGTAAAATGACCCAGAAAAAAAATATATAATTAATACAAATATGATTTTTTTTTAAATCTAACTATTACCTTTAATTTCCTAGGTTTTGTTATTTTTTAATTTCCTTTTTTCCATTTGCAAATTTTACTAAAAGGTTACATATTGCTTTCTTTAATTTTTTTTTTATTATTATTCATTTTATTACATGATTGTTATTAGGCAAAAAAAATTATTCAACTTGTAAAATAAGTTTTCACAATAATTTTAAAAATTCAGTTTATACAGTGTTTCAAAATAACTTTATCACCAATTATACTTATGTCACAGATTTTTAGCAAGTGGATTTGATTTACACCAATTCCCATTAAAAGTTATCTCAGAAGCATTTATTGGATCAGTGAACACTACATGAAACTGTTGTACAGTATATAGTGACAATTTAATTTACATTATACAACTAAATTAATATTTAAAAGTTTCAAGAGCCAAAAATTATGAACCCAATCTGACATGCATATCAGGCTATATAGTTTTGAAATGAACACAATAAACATATAATGATCAAATATAATATTACTACTGATACAACTGATATATGCTAATCAATGTGATGTGATGTGATGTATTGTGGCTTCTCCTTAAATGAAGTCAAGAATATTTCAGCAATTATGCCCAGATAAACCTGTTAGCCACTTTATTTTCCCTACTCTAAATTTTCTCATATTCTGCTCCATCCCATTTCCACAACATAATCTCTGTCAACTCTATAACTTTTATATCTAAATCCCCCTCATCTTTTCCCTCACAGCCAAATCCTAATTGCAAATAAAGACAGATGTTATCACAGTTTAATACAGAGAAGTAAGCTTAAGTGATACCCATTTGACATACAGTATTAGTCAACATAATTTTAAAAAGTTTTTTTTTAAAAATCACTACTTCTATCAGTTGTAATCAAATCATTTGCCACTTAGAAAGTCATATGATGGAAAAACAAAGATAACAAAGCCAAGCTGTAAATCATGAATCTTCAGCTTACAAATATGCCATTTTAGCTTTGCATTAAATCACACAGGGCTGAATATTTGGTTATTCACAGAGAAAGTCATATGGTACTTGAGCATCGGAACTGATAGAATTGAACTGTGACCCATGAACCTTTAGCTTTTAGTCTACCATAAAATAAATAAATAAATAATCAATTGGTTGGAATAGACCCATTCTACCAATGCACTAAATCATACTGCATTGCAAATCTATAAATATATTGCTATCAGAAACCACACCCAAACTCCAGACCAATGGTTTCGTACTTTGGCACTCCTTAGTGAGCAATTAGAAAAGCTCTTTGTTTATATTTTACAAGCTTAAAAAGGAAATGGGGTCATGTGATATATGACTCTATTTTTTATTTTTTATAAATATATTATTTGTTAAAAGATGTGTACATAAACACTTCTTGAAAATCCATCGGAAATAGCACTAAACTCATAGTTTATCAGGGGAATTGTTTCTGAATTGGCCACAATTCTTCTAGTCATGTTATTATATCATATAAACAGAGCAGTGTTAAAAGATAAACTTATGCTCTCAGATCCACATATGTGTATTCCATCCAACATTGCTTATGCTTTGATTTTCATTCCTAGCCGATATGAGTAAATTATTATTTAAATGCAATGAACAAAATCTACAAATCCTTCTTTAAACTCTCATTGCAATAATAAAGCTTCAACATAAATGATAAAAGAGTCTGAAAAAAATTGATATTGATAAAATTGCCAAGAATCAATTTCAATAATATCTGATTAATAATACCAATATACTGATTCTTCTTAGTTATTACAATATAAGCAAACAACAGTCTCTAATCTACAATCCCAAGTTCTCATTGATAAAGTCAGAAATCAGTCCAGGAAATATTAAGTTTATAATCTATTAAACCAGGTGGCAATACAAAAGTAATTTTTTTTTTTAATCTAAAAGGTTCGTTAAAGTTGTCTACAATAAAACAAAAATTAAAATATGGGGAATTTAAACACAGACTTTCGAGCATCCTTCAACTATCCACACTATCTCATACCACCGATACACATGACCACATACATGTAGAAAAGATAAATAATCACCAATATACATATTTCGTGCTGAACCAGCACTCATCAGTTGGTCCAGATTATCATCTCTGATAATCTGGACCAACTGATGAGTGCTGGTTCAGCACAAAATGCATATATTGGTGATTATTTATTTTTTCTACATGTGTGTAGTCATGTGTATCGGTGGTATGAGATAGTGCGGATAGTTGAAGGACGTCTGTGTTCAAATCCCCTATATTTACAATTAAGCTCCAGGTATATGAAGAATGTCTGTATTTCAAATATTAAAATTGAAATACTAAAATTGTGATTAGAAAAGCCAGTTATACAAGCTAAACTCTAAAGGCAAGCCAACATTAATTATAATCCCCTAATAATATTCTATTGATTGGCTTCTCAATTTCTTTTGGACATAGAACTTGCATATAAATTTTACCCTTATAGACAACTATAATACCATGCTCAATTTTGTTTTAAATTAGTTTAAGCTAGTAAAATTGTTATCAAATTAGCAAATATTTCAATTTTGTCGTGTCAATGGAAGAAAAAAACTAGGGAAAAATTAAACTACAAGTTAGCACATATGCTCATGTATTATAGAATCTTATCTTGAACTCCGCTCAACATCGGTCACTCTGAAATTGATTTTTCAACATTTTATATATGAATTTAGTGACTAACTAAATATAAATTTGTACAGATCCAACAGGAAGTTGTCGCTGTTAATATTTTTAGCAATACATCAATATAATTAAGTGGGTGAGGAAGAAGTTATTCAATTTCTCATGTAATAATTACATAATTTAAATTTAGAAATAATTGCTTCAGTTTTTTATTAAAATTTGATTTAACAAATCAAAGTAAAAAAGATTAATAATCCATAATGGTAATAATAAACTGTGTTTTGAAAATGTTGAATTAAAACAAACATTTTTTTTCTACAAAACTATCGGTGCCTAGCAACTTCGTTTTATTATACGATCAGTGTGAGAATTATACATTCTGTATCTAGGTTGAGATTAAGTATTTATATAGAAACTAATGATTAATATACATTTTTTTGTTATATCAAAAACACTCACAAGTATTAATAATTTGTTACAATAGTGAAAAGACTTATATAAATGTAAATAGGAAGCTAAAATAATAATGGCAAAGCTTGATAGAGCTTTTTTTTTTTTAAATGTGTCAAAGCGTCGGTCAGGAAGCGAATCCCGGGACAACTGCTTGTAAAGGAACTGTGCTAACCACTCGGCCACCAACGCTTGACTCTTTTGCCAATGAATGCAAAAAATTACATTTATATGTATTATCGGGAAAATATACCCAACTATAATAACAAAATTAAATAATTAATTTATTCCTAATAAATATAAGAATATGCATTTTTTAATAGGGCATCCATACGATGTATAACATATATGATTGTGCTTTATTTAATGAGAATAAATGTTCGTGCGATAATATACTTATAATTCTTTCATACTAGTCAATAGTTCTCTCATATCCGCTACCACTTAATTTCTAGTTTTCCCTTGGACAATAGCAACCCCTATGTGATGTTCAATTTTAACATGTATATAAGGGCATAAGATGCAATTTAATTTTAATGTCTAAACATTTTATAGTTAAATATCATCTAAAACAATTAGCAAAAATATTGAAAAATAATACTTATTAAAAAAAAAAACAATCCAGAAAAAAAAAAAAGACGAATGAGCAGAAAAAAGATTCATGAGAGTCTTCGTATAATTGGGCACACATTATGGATTCAAGTTTATATATTTCTAACTTTTTTTTAATACTTTTTCAAAGTATGCATAACTGAAACCATCGTGAATCCATGATAAAAGAAGAATTACTGTATTTTATTCTACAAGCAAAAACTCCCAGCTTTAACAATGCTTTTTGAGATGACTATTTTCTATTCCACTTCTATTTATTCTAAGCGAGAGTAATAGATAGATTCTAGATGTAATTAATGCTTATTAAATTCCTACCCAGTTACCTTCCACTCTGATTCATCTTTTTAAATTAAACAACTGGATTCAACCATGCATAACTGAAATTCACACATACATATCGTAACTTTTTTAGATTCAATATTAAGATCATGGGGGGAGTGGGACTAAATAAACTTTAAATAGACCATTACAGACCAAGACATCACCCATTAGACTTTGTCAATTGCCAGATAATGCGGATTTTGCTTTTAATTCTCTAGTATCTAGATACCCATTTACTGACCAATCTAGTGTGATAAGGTAATTGTTATAGACATTGGCAAATGGAACACTACCATTACATCACAAGGTTATCACTCAAATCAAACATTTATTCAAATTGCAAGGAAATCAAGTCATACATCACATGACTTAATTTAATAAGCTTGTACTACAAATGTTATATAATGAGTGTGAAAAGTTCTTAACAAGTTTTTCCAAATATCCCTATCCCCAGATCTGTTTCTCGATGCTGGCTGTTGTCAGTGAAGTGCTAGGATATTCAGACATTAGATCTAAAAATACCAACTCAAATCCAGCATTTATCTAATGGTTAACTATTAAGTAGAAAATCTGAAATTTTCAGACATCTGTAAGACTTCAAATCCAGCTAAACCAGTCTGGGGATAGGGATATTTGGCAAAGCTTGTTAAAAGCTATTCACGCTCATTATATAACATTTGTAGGACAAGCTTATTACATTAAAACATTTATTCAAATATATTAATATTCCAATTTAAGCACCAATAAAAAAAACAAATTTCACTTCAGACTACACTATAAAAAATTGCAACTAAATACATCATTAATCCAAAATCACAAATTTGAAAACATCTTTCAAGAATTTTTAGATCAGTCTACATGGCATTATAAAAATATACACAAAGATTACATTTCCTGTAGACTTCAATATTGAAACATTTGAGTTCTTAAAAAAGTACATCAAAATATATTTGAATATATATATAAATCTGTAATTAATATTTATTAAGGCTGTAAACCTTAAGAATATGCACTTGAAAATCCGAAGGTAGGGACCTCTATAGGTCTTAACCACAAGCTTACACTTTGGAAGAGGGAACCCTTCTTTACTTCAACCTACTTTCTATATGAATAGGTGAAGCTGAAGCGGTTAGATCTGAGAGTGTGAAGATATTCAATACTTCACTGATTAAATCCACAATTCCTTAGTAAATAATTACTTACGTAATCAATGTGCATTTAAACAAATTTATAATTATAAATCTGTAATACATATTGATTCTCATCCATGACATATATAACCCAAAATTTTATAATTCTATAATTAAAATTCATTTTCAAATGAAATAGAAATACTAAAAATATGATGAAAGTGTTTAATATCACATGCTTTTACATAAGCCTAGATGAAAAAACAAAATCATATAATCAAAAGATATAATATCCACAACATACTTTTTATAATGTTTAATTTATCACTAAACCATACAAATAATACACATTCATTCACAACTGGGTATGATTCCCAAAAGCAAAAAATCTAGATTCAGAAAAACAATGGCAACAGAGTTAATGAATACACCAATATTAGAAAACTATTACATCACTGATTTGATATAGCAAAACATACTGAGAATATATCTCCTCTTTCATAAAAACAAAAAAATTGAAGTGTTAAAAAATTATTAGATTATTATTCATTTTCATCTGTGTAGAAAAATTTTTAAATAAACATTTACCCTCAAAATATCAACAGAAAAATAATATCAAGACTTGAAAGTCTGGTTCAAACCCCCTCTAATTACATCTAGATTAAGTATATACATTATACTTGTATTTCAATATTATATTATCAGATAAATGTAAGTATAGATTGAATTTAATTTTTTTTTTTAATTAATCTTTTAAAGCAATATTATATTAATTATATGAGGACATCACATTTACCTTTGTTCAAGTCTTAAATTAATATTGTTTAAATTTAATTTTTCTTTTAATGATATTCTTTTAAACAATAAATTTATTTATTTATATTTAATATTTATTTAAGTTATATAAGATGTTGCAGCTTTCTTGATAATAAAAAAAGTGTGTATGGAAAATGTAGAAATTTATAAAAAATTATCTACCTGAATATAGATAATAACATCATAGTCAATAATATCAAAAATTAATTTAATTTATCATCAGTTTCTATTACAATCAAATCATTCAGGTATCTTTTGGTAACGGTGATATGATCAACCCCAAATGAGGTGCTGTTACAATGTATAAATAACAGACAAGATGTATTATCCATCTTTGATCATGAAATTTACTCAAATTTTAATAAACAAATGGAAACTGCAAATAAACTTAGCCCAAATTTATTATAATTAGTATAATTATTAGTAAATGATATATTTATAGATAAATCTACTATTAAAATTTCTGTACTTGCATACCTGTAATCAAACAAATACACTTTTTTATTTACTATTCTTTTTTACTAATTATTTTTACATGGCCACAAATTTATAAAACAACGTAGAAAAATAACTCAAGTTTTATTACAATATCGATTTTTTGCCACATAGCAGTGCAAAATATTTTCAAAATCAAGTAAATATAAGGAAGAATGAAGAATTTTAAATAATTGATTTTTATTTTTCATTTTTAAGCATTATTTGCTAATTAGCTACATTTAAATCAAGTTAGAATTACGTTTTACTTTTAAATATTTTCCGATTTTATTGTAATAATTTAATATATAGGGCATATGAGCACAGACTTTCAGACAACCCACCACTCTTCACTCCATCTCATAACACTGATACACTTGAACACATATATGTCGAAAAGATAAATAATAACCAATACATACACGTATTTCATGCTAAACCAGCAATCATCAGTTGGTCCAGATTTCTATCTCTACACATATATGCTATAAGTGCTCAGATATATATTAAGACAGACAATCCACGTACTTTAATGGACAGGCTTCAATCTACTCCACACTCCAATTCTTCAACCGTCCACCCAATTGAAAATCTGATGATGGAATGCTCAAAGGCCACCCTGAGGCCAAGATTCTTGTCACACCCATGTTGACCTAAGGTCGATTTGACCCCTCATGTACAGGACATAATCCACTCAATACATATACAAGAGATGGTTTAAGGATATATTTTTATAACTATTTGCATTTCTGTAATTTTTCTGAATCCAAGATGAATGGAGAACCAGGAGCTTTATAATAATAATGTACAATACATTTTTTATATAATTCACTGTATTTCAAAAAAACCTATGTCTAAATGCAATAATAAATTTGATAATCTAGTTCATAGAAGATATATTTACTAATTCTGAAATTAAACAGAATTATATGCAAACAATGTAAATTCTGCTATTACAAGCTGTCTGAATATTAAGATTCTGATAAGAAGTTAAGATAGACCTCTTGTTCTATTTTTAACTAAGAATAGCTGATACTTATTTATTAATCAGTATGTAAATTCTACTAAAAGTTTGTCTGAATATTAAGATTCTGATAAGAAGATAGAACTCTTGTTCTATCTTTAACTAAGGATAACCGCTATTTACTTATTAATCCGTATTAGATAGATAACTAAGTCTGATCAGTATTAAATAGATAACTAAGTCAGCTGTAAGCTACCCAAATTGAAATCCTAAATGGCGGATATTGACAAATAATTTTCACCCTCGATTCAAATCTTTTATACACGAAGTAATATACATACTGTTTGATTCCGGCATTAAAAAAATTTAAAAAAAGAATAAACAATTATCAACTGTTCGTTTTAGTTATTTTTTATTTATTTAATTATTAATTGTAGCTACAATGATATAAATACTCTTTGAAATCTCTCTGATTATAAATAAATGCCTTAATAAATAACCTTCTGAAATAGCACATAATGACTGCGATTGAGAAAAGAATATCACGTCATAATAGTCAATCATAATTTTTTCTTCACATCTCTATGCCACTAGCATGAGCTTTAGTAACTAATAAATGCCAGATGATAGTATTTAATAAATCCCTATCCAGTACTATCCTATACAATATTCTCAGGCTAGCATCAATAAGGAGTTTTGGATCTTGGAACAATGAGTTTGGATATTTAAAATCTAATGCATCTTCCCTTCCCTCTAGAAGCCATCATTTATTTCTTTTTTTAACTATTCAAGCTATCAGCTCAAATTGAAAAACATATAACCAGTTCAGTAACTACATATCATGCTCCTGAAACAGCAATGAGCAAGATGGTCATGTGATAAGTCATGTGGTATTTTATTGATTTAATAATCAATTACTTGTTAAAAAGAATTTTAAGTTTTCTCTCACTATTTTACCATTTTACTAAAAATATCTGGATACCCATTTACCATCTAATAAGTGAATAACTAAGTTGGCTAGTCTATTTTAAAAAAAAAAATGCAAAGCGAGCCTAAAAATTCCCAGCTACCTAAAAAAATTTCTGTTTGACCCAGGTTTAAATGTTTCATGATTAATCAATAATAAAACTCATTAAATATATATGTATATTTGTGAGAATTTTATGAAATGTGTAGAAGACTTCTATCAAGAATTATATAGTAATAAAGAACAAGTGCCTCCTATACATATTATATCTTCCGAATTGCCCAGAATTTTGAATGAGGAAGTGAGACATGCAATTAAATTTGTGAAGAAAGGGAAGGCTCCAGGTAATGATGGAATTGTAATTGATATATTAAAAGAAGCAGGTGAAGAAATAGAAATTTTTTTAGCAAAGTTATATACCAAATGTCTAAATGATAAAGATGTACCAGATGATTGGAAGAATGCAGTATTAATATTAATATTTTAAAAAGGTGATAAAGAAGATATTAGAAATTACAGACATATCCGTCTTTTATCAGTTTTATACAAAATTTTTACTAAGATAATTACAACTCGTCTACAGAAAACACTGGATTTCCACCAACCAAGAAAACAAGCTGGATTTAAAAGTGGTTTTAGTACAGTAGATCATACCCAAGTATTGAGAGAAATTATAGAAAGGGCAAAAGAATATGAGTTGCCATTATGCTTAGGATTTGTAGACTATGAAAAGGCATTTGATTCTATAAACATTTCTTCAGTGATTAAAGCATTGGATCATCAAGGTGTAGATCCAGGATATTGTCATATTTTGAAAAATATTTATAAAAATGCAACATCAACAATTAGATTACATAATGATAGTAGGAAAATCAACATTGAATAGGGTGTAAGACAGAGTGATTCCATATCTCCAAAACTTTTTACAGCAGTGCTGCAATAAGTATTTTGTGGATTAAAATGGGAAGCTAAAGAAGTGAAAGTAAATGGAGATTATTTTAAGTTATTTAGATTTTGCAGATGATGTAGTTGTTTTTGCAAATAATGCTTTAGAGCTACAGGAAATGTTGCAGGAGTTATCAGATGAAAGTAGGAAAGTAGGATCTAAAGATAAATGCTAAAAAGACTAAAGTAATGTTTAATAGATTTTCTCAAAATATGAAAATAAAGATTGATTATGAAGAATTAGAAGAAGTTAACAGTTACAAATACCTTGGTCAGATTATTAATACAGATGGAAACATAATGGAGGAAATTAATCATAGAATTAAACTTGGTTGGAGTGCTTTTGGTAGAAATAACTTGATACTAAAAGGAAATATGCCTATGTGTTTGAAAAGGAAGGTTTTTAATAAATATGTTTTGCCAGTGCTTACTTATGGATCTGAGACTTGGACACTTAATAGAAGAGCAATACAGAGACTTCAGATCACTCAAAGAAGTATGGAGAGATGCATATTAGGAGTAACAAGAAGGGATCGAAAATGCAATGTATGGGTAAGAGAACAAACAGGTGTTACTGACCTCATTGAAAAAAAATTAAAAGACTGAAGTGGATGGAGTTGGGCTGGACATATTGTTAGAAGAGATGATAACAGATGGACAATTGAAATTTTAAACTGGAATCCAAGAGATTGTAAAAGACCCAGAAAGAAATCACATGTGAGATGGATGGATAAGAAAGTGTGCAGGGGTGATGTGGAGAAGAGAAGCTAAAGATAGGAAAAGATGGATTGAACTTGGACTTTCATCCTGCAGTGAATTGATAATGCTTGATGATGATGATGATGATGATGATGATTTGTGAGAATATTCTTAAAAAAATGGATAAAACAGAAATGACAAAGATTAATTCAACCAATCATTTGATTATTCATTTCATCAAAAAATGTTCTGGAATAATGTGTTTGATATGTATTATCTTCCTACCAAAGTCGAGCTGTCTGCAATTAGTTTATAACCAACTTTACCAAAATAGTTAAAATTCTGAACTTGTTTCAGATCTCCATAGCTCGATAAATAAGCTTTCATTCAAAATCCTAAGTGCATAATTATTTCAATTTATTAGTCTAAATAGCAAATGCTAATCCTCCACATGCATGTATTTTGGTTTCAAACTTTTATGTGATAACAAAATTCAAAGATATAGCAAACCTTATGTACGTTTTAACAAACATATTATTACATATATAACACATATATTTTTAGCATGTATATACTTATGTGCAATTTAATTTTGAAATATACGCATTAAGATTTCAACAAAAATAATTAACAAAAATAAAATATTGTATACATTTTTAATATGTATATGTACAATGTACTCTTCAATAAAATACCTAATAGGATTAGTTTATTGCCCAATGAGCCACTAAGAGAATTTCGGTACTGAAAATCACAGATCTGGACCAGGGTTCAGAGACCATGAGCTCCAGAGTCTGCAACCTTAGCAAATTGCATAAGACTACTTATCAATGATAGAATTACTCTTAAATTATATATATTTAAGATATCTCTTTTCTTGTGAAAACTGATGATAAAATGCACAATGCCTAAATAAATTCAAGCTATGGTGTTTGAAAAGAGTAGAAGCAGTCATTTTCTTGCAATGTTTTATTGTACAGTAAGGAAAATTTTTCCCCCAAAAACAGCAGTTATTAAAAGTGTGAATTGAGGGAAAACCGCACCCATACAAATTACTAATTGGATGTGCATTTAATATGATAATAGCTCCTGCCTAAATAAAAATCAACTATTAAAAATCGATGATTGAATTTGGATATTGAATGCATTGTTGTCTAACATCATTGATTTGCTTATTGTCTGTATAAAGAAACTCTGATAAAAAAAAATCTTTAAATACAAATGAGTATATTATAAATAACATTCAGAAATCAAAGATATACATAATCTTAAAAATATTTTCTCAGTCCTGTACAAAACTATTTGATACAATTCATTATAAACTGAGTATATGCACAGGATATATTTTTTAAAAAAATTTTTTTTTACTGGTAGAAAGAAAATGTTTAAGAGTAAGATGATCTTTATAAAAGACTTAATATTTAGAAGGAAAGAAATCACTAAAAAAATAGATATTAAAAATGATTATTTATTTATTTGCAGAGGATATAAATATGGTTCCAGAGACTGACAATTTGGTATCTTAAAACCTCACTGGATGAACAATATGCTTTCAGAAAGTAATTTCTACATTAATTTTTCTCATTGCTCCGTAATTTCAGAACTATCAATTAAAACCACATCATAACCAAAATAAGATAAATTGAGACTGTCAAATTAAGATTTGTCTGAAGGTTAGCGATGATGGTATATTATTAGATGTGATATGTTGGACTATTTCCATCATCTATAAGTGAATGTTGAATGTATAAAAAATTTTAAACTTTATTTAAACTTTCCAAATACAAAACAATAACCTGTTTTGTCTACGTATGTTTATTACTAACAAGTTGTTTGTATTTGGAAAGTTTAAATAAAGTTTAAAATTTTCTATACATTCAACATTCATGCATAGATGATGGAAATAGTCCAACATATCACATCTAGTCAAATTAGCTATTCATGATGAGAAATATGCTTAATGAATTATTACTGATGGGCTCTAATATACTCTAATATAAAAAGATCCATTTTGAATTAATTAATTAAAGGTCCAGTAACATAGTTTTGAATCTTTTTCAGAATTGTTTATACCCACCACATCTACAAAATACTTCAGAATGCAAATTTAACATTTTTACAGAGTTAAATTTTTTTTGCAACTTTAACATTTCTCTAAAACAGCCATAAAACTTATCATTCTTTTTTTTTTTTTACCACAGGCAAATGTTCACAAAAGTTTTCATGCCATTTGGTTGAATTTCTCTGACAAATGATTTTGTACAAATCTTAAGACCACTTTAAATTGCATTCATTATGACTACCTAACTGTTTCCCCCAAAAAATGTTACCATTTTAACAAACCCTAATTTGTTTTAAAAAGATTGCTTTAGTACTATGGACCAGTGGATGCTGAAAAAGATAGTTCTGATTAAAATTTATCTCTGAACTAATTTCTTCCAGTACACTAGTTGACTTTTGAATAATTAATTTTTTAGAAATTATTCATCTTCATCATGGTCAGTGAATGACTGACAATAAAAATAATTCTATTCCAGCATTTTCCAAATCACTTTTTAAATAATGTGTTTTGCATTTTATTTTTGAAACATTTTTTTTAACAAACTGCAAAAATTTTTCTATTCATTTTAAAATTACTCAATGATAATTAAAATATGACAATAAATATTAAAATGTTAAAACTTTTATTTAAAATGACATCAAAAAATTGTTGATTTACTGAAAAGGGGGAATTTAATATCAAGTAATAAGAATATTTTATACAGTACAGTTATAATCTCAACATCTGCTAATTTACTTAGAAAGTATCAAAAATACTAGTGATAATGATGATGATGATGATGATAATATTCAGCAATATAGCAACAGTTATATTTATAAATGACATTCTTGTCTTATACTATACTAAATCTCAATGCTATCATTCACACATTTTTCTTTAATTGCCACAAAAAATTTTAAATTTCATTTGAAATTGTTTCAAAGCAGAAAGCTAGTGATCAGAGCAATTCTTCTATGATCAAGAGAATTTAAAACAGGCAAACTCTTCATAAAGTAGTGCCACTCAGTGCAAGCTGCCAGAGTAACCAATGGATGCCAGAAGGCTTGGGCATAAAGTCCCTATCTAGTGCCTATACAGCCAATATCCCCAGATTAGTTTCTAGCTTGTGGCTTTTATCAGTGAGGAGCCAGTGCATGCAAGCCAGAGTAATCAATGGATGCTAGAAGACTTGTCCATAAAATCCCTATCTAGTGCCTACTCACCCAGTTTCTAGCTTGTGGCTTCATCAGTGAGGAGCCTAGGATCTGAGAACACAGTTGTATGGAGAGTTTTTCCTGTTTAATAACAGTTATGAGCAAGCATAAGAAATGGTGATCATGTGATATTTAATGGTTTAATATCAAGAGAATTTGTAAAAATGCTACCTTTACTAGTAAAAAAAATTTTTTTCTGTTTAAGAATAAATCATCTGCTTGTGAAATAATAAAAAGAGAACCAAATGTTTATTGTTTATGCCCCTGTAGTAAAATTGAAATGGCTTTTAATTTGTGCTGAAAGAGAAGCACTTAAGATGATCTCATAAAGATCTATTGAAAAGAATAATTTCAAGCTATTTATTGCAAACAGGAAGTGGTTATATAAATTTAGAAACTGATATAATCTTAAAAACATCAAAATTACTGGAGACATTACATCTGACCGAAGCTGCTACTACATTTCCAGCAGAATTTTTTAAAAATGATTAAAGTAATGATTCTTCTTGCATATTGATAGCATCAGACCAAACACTTTAACATCCACTATTTCTATAACAATAATAAAGGAGGTTACAATAAGGTGTTTTTAAGAGAGGGGGGAAGTATGATAAAATGAACACTCACTACATTATTCCACTGACTTTTTCACAACCACATTTTTCTGCCTTTTTTAAAATTATTTTTTATTGACAATCTTAATTTGTATATGTACTGTAATTATTAAATTGAATTGATACTTTAAAAATACAAAATCACACCCTGCAGAACTTAAAATATAGTGATACTACTATCTGCTAATCTCCATTATCCTCTATGATTCTTGAAATCAAATATATTAAAATGGCAGCTCCATTGTACTTACATAAAATCATCTTTATTTAACTAATTGACACCAAACTTGAAAGCAAGTCCAAATATTTATTTTTCTATTAATAAATGATAAGAAATGAAATCTTTGTATGGTTTGATGCAATGGACAAATGTCAGACTCTGAAGAATAATGTTCTTGGATCGATTCCAGTTCTGGCACTCAAACTTCTTATAAACTCCTGAACAATACATCCATTTGTTTATTGGTAGTAGTATTAGCAGTAAAATCTCCCAATTTCAAAAGCTGAATTTTTTTTTTAAATAATCTCTACCTGAGATTTAAACCCAGGCTAAGAAGTTTGCTTTTGGTAATAGGACAATAGCCGATTCCACTAACCAACCAGTTACTGGATGGTAAATGGTATCTAAATTATTAGCTTGAAAAAGACTGGGAAAGATCTATCCAGTGGACCATCAAGAAATTTCTGTGTGAGCTCTAAATTAAGGGAAAGTACAGTAATTTTCAAAAAATTATTTCAAAATTTTTATCAAATTCAAATCATCAAAATTGTTAATTCAGGATGCCCTGGTTAAAAATTAATTAATCAATCTCTATGAGAATTTATTTTTATATCCACCCCATCCACCCACGCTCAATTTACTGTTCGGCCATCAATTCACCACTGCAACATAATACCAATTTCCTATTTTCTATTGTGGCAAGTACAGTTATTACATCCAATTTATTTAGTATTTTATTGTAGTAAGCGTATTATTTTATTTTATATAATGTCAGAGACAAATGAAAAAATAAGATATTTTAAAAGCATGTGTGATCGTTTTGATTCAGACAATCTATTAAAAAATGAATTAATTCAAATAAAAGCTTAAAAAAATTAAATCACCATTAAATGGCTAACAACTTTATTTTATTACACTCATTATTAAATCTTAAGCCGTAACAGTTTGGTTGCATTGTGCAAGTCATGTGTTAGCGAAACATAGAAAGCCTTTCCCAGTTGGAAAAATGATTTAAAATGAAGCATTTCTAGAAACCAGTAATTCATTATTTGATTCCTTTAAAAAATAAAATAAAATTATTTCTATTAAAAATGTGTGTTTTCACATACTACCTTGCAACTTATAGAAATTATGAAATGTAATTTTGTTGAACAACTGATCAAAAGATATCATTAAAAATATTTGTTTTTCTTTGTAGTTTGATGAATTCAATGATATTATAATTGACATCTCTCAGCTTTGTATTTTTATAAGAATAATCTTTAAGAATACGAGAGTAGTCAAGCGTTGTTAGCCGAGAGGTCATCGCACCCGCATTGCAAGCAAGTAGTTGGTTGCAGACGGGTGTGGGTTCGCGTCCCGGCCAATGCTATGACATATGGAAAAAAAAAAAAAGAATACGAGAATAAAAAAAATAATGATTTTTTTTTTTTAAAGAAAGATAAACAGGAGATGAATCCAATTTATAATGATGTATCAATGATAACTACTGGGTCATCATCAATGATCAAGGAAATCAATGAATTGTTAGTTATGTATATCAGAGTTGATCATTTTTTAGATTTCCTTTCATATCTTTTCAATATTCATCAGTAGACCCTCTGCATTACATTATAAAATGGATTTGAAAACTGTTCAACTCTATTCAATAAAAAAAGTTTAAAGATAAGAATATTTACGTCTGACCTAAATGAAAATGAAACTGGATGTGTGAACTTGATTGGATATATACTTTCAAAAGCAAATTATAGCCGATACTTTTCCAGTTGCGAAGAAGGGATTAAAACTTAATGAACATTTTTTTTTTTTTACAAACTACATTTTCTTTGTCAAGCGTTATTAACCGAGAGGTCATCGCAGCCGCCTTGCAAGCAAGTAGTTGGTTGCAGACGGTTATGGGTTCGCGTCCCGGCCGATGCTATGACATATGAAAGAAAAAAAAACTACATTTTCTTTATCTATAAAAAGAAAAGAAAAAGAAAAAAAAATTTAAAAGCATATAATTCAAATCCTAACAATCATTTATGGAGAAGAAAAATTTTCTACTTTAAAAAAGAATACAATTAATTTAATGTCTTTTTTTGTTTGTTTGTTTTACCTATTAGTGTGAGTCTGTAAGTTAGACTTTAAATATAATTAGGTTAAAATATCATTCATGATTCACTGATAACTACTTATTAATTCTGTGCCAGTTTATTGATTAGTAATTATATTCAGATATTCACAATTAGTGACTGTGTAATGCAAGACTTCTTTGAAAACTTAATGAACTTTTATGGTTCCACTTTAAATTTATATTTGATATCAGGCTTTTTGTTGATTTTATTTTTTTACGAATTATTTGATCATATGAAGCAATTACAATTATTATATCATAATATATAGTAGGCCACCAATTTGGCAAAAATTATAAGTAATTCTTGGCCTGCAAAAATCTTTCCAGGCCTGCATCACAAAATAAAAAGCCAAAGATTTAATTAATGGACAGTTTAAATAAGTTTTAATGCGCTTAGTGAAAAGTATATATAAAAATATCTTCTCCATTAGTGAGTTCAGGGTTTAACTTTATCTCACTGGGAAAAGACCTTAAAATTCGATCATAGGAGTCTAGTGCACTAGTACCAATTCCCAATGTTTTACTCATTACTTATATTCTGTTTTTTGACATTGATAAAGAGAAGTTACTTCTGTACCAATAAAGTAAAGAAAGTCAAACATCCACATTGGTTCGTACTATTCTTTTGCCGAAAAGTCAATATTAATTCCAATTTGTTTATATGGAACTATTGAACTAGTTTCAGATTTAAATAACCAGAAAAGGCTAGATTATATGTTTTAACACATTGTGCTTCTTGAAAATGCAAATAAATTACACCATAACTTTTATAAGAACCAGGCAATCGGGCGCCTCCTATTACAAGACTTCAATTTTCAGTATCCACTTGATTTTACTCATTGTTTACATAATGCTTCCGAGTTTAAAAATAGATGGCATTTAGTAGGTATTAATATAAATTAAAAAGGAACTCAATATTGGTTACGATAAGCAATCTCGAAATATAAAATCAAAAAAATCTTGGAATTATTTTTATATGCCAATTAATTTTTATTTTCTGAGCTAATTATCTCTGAACATTAATCAAATTGTAGATATCAATTATACACAGGAGCTTTTTCTTTTTCAGGGGGGTAAAAATACGGAGGAAAACAATCATGATATAGCAAGAATGAAAAATCAAACTACTTTATATCTTTCACAAAAATTGCCAATTAACAAACTGTCAACTTGGATTTATTTGAACTATAAAAATACACACGACCACTTAAATATTTTCTAAAATGGCAAAAAAACAACAACATATGTTTACAGTTATTAATTAAAACATTCTTAATTCTTCAAAATGACAAAGCTGAAGTAATTTGAAGACAAGTATTTTTTTTGGTGACATGGCTAATACACAACACATGCTATTATATTATGACAATGTAGCATGCCAATTATCCAAAATAACAAATCTTATAATTATTTTCTATTTAAAAAAATAACTCCGCCACTAGTACAAAGAGAAACAAACTACGGAGTAAAATATTTAAGATGATTAACTAATTCGTAACATCTGGCGAATTGTTTTTTTTTTTTTAATACCATTCAGAAAATAGAAGATATATATAAGCATGCCCGTTTTAAAACCTTCAGCACTTGAAAACTATTTTTAAAAAATCAATTACAAAAGAAATTTCTTAAATAAATAACCATTTATATATATATTCAACAGTAAAGTAAAAGTTTCATTATAGTTTGATAAACTCATAAATATACTGAGCTGCTAGAACAAACTGTTGAAAGATAGTAAATAACGGAGACATATATCCTACTGCTTAGTCATAGTGCATTATTACATTATTATCACAATCTGCTTTCATGCAGAAAGCTTAATATGAATGTACATACACACATTGATTATATGTAAAATACTATATGGCCTCTTAGCTTACATATTATACATATATAGAATTAGCCTAATTTGCCTTTGGTTATTTGTGTAGACATATATGTATGTACAAATACTTGTATGGATTACCTTATGGGTGCAATGTGTTGGTGATAGCATATGGCCTGCAATGCCCACAACCTATAGTTCAAGTATGGGTGAAATTTTGAATTTTTTGTAAGATAGGTGATGACTTGCAAACAATGTTTGATTTTTTTTTTCGTTAGCAGAGCTAGAACAATACCTTATCTAATGATATAAGAAAACAAAATTGGGACCAACTAGTAGGCGACTAATGGAATAAAATTTTCTCCTTCAATGTTCCTCTATAAAAAAAAAAAAAATGCTGATGAAAATTTTGCCCTATTTTTGATTGTTTAAAGCTGTTTAATCTTTTTATCTCTATATATGAACACACATACCATACAAAATCCAGATAAATGGTTTTTGCCACCTCCTATAAGATATTTTATCTAAATATCCCCAATATTTTTATAAAGAATCCATTTGTGGTATAGCTTTACTCATAAGATGATGCGACATTTGAATGTCAAACTTGCCAGTAAAGCAGTACAAAAAGACTGAGAATATTTTTATTATCTTCCGCAGATAAAAATTAATATAGAAAACTTTTAACTATTAGATTAACTACTTAGGCAAGCATTTGTTGAGCTCTTTAATGCTTTTGATAACTTGAATTTTTTAAATTAAATCAGATAATTGCAGCCATAACTACATCTCTAGCCTATTATTTAAAATTTGGTGGGAAATTGTTTTGCTAGATTCATATTATTACCAGTCATCCTTGCTTGAAATTATAATCGATTACAGTGGAATAAATTGAGGGTTGGCTGATGCAAAAACTGAAGTTAAGATTTTCCAAAATATTTTTCAATGTAAAAATACATCATCGGCAACACTTCATGATTCACTATTAGCACAACTGTTTGCAAGGTCCCCCATAATTTGATGCTGTCAGGCTGGATAAAAAAAATCCTCAGATTTAAACAGACTAAAGATTTTTTTTTTAAATATCCAGACAATAATTACCTAATTTTTAGTTGAATAATGGACATTTATTTCTGAAGATAAAAGTAGAAAATTACTGAACACTACGACCCAAGCACTTCCAGATTAATGCCTTATCTTTCATTGTTTCATTTTATAAGAGGGGATCTTGAAGAGAGATCTACCCTTTTACTGATAAATATTAAAAAGTTGCTGACAATAGCTAGATATAATGCAACTCAAAGCTCTAATTATATAAATATAATGGAATCTGCTCAATATACATAACTGAATCCATAAACATGTCCATTAAAGTGTGTTAGTTCAATGATACATTGTATATGCATGTATTTAAAGATAATCTATTCCAAACTCACATCCTAAAGTAATTATTTCAAAAACTACCATATTTAATAAGCAAAAATATAATACAAAATCAAGTACAGGTGTAAATATATATATATATAACTATTTTATTGTATTCAGCTTTTATAATACACTGACAAAATTGAACTCTTAAAAGAATAAAAAATGTTGCATCTGCTATTTCCTTTTCATTAATCACTATTAGTAAGATTCCATCAGTTCCATAATATTAAAAAGTAAACTGCTTAATTCGGGAATTCCCTTTGCAGTCTACATATTTTTAGGTACTTATCGGTTAGACAGGCCAACCGCTTGGTGGTGGTGTTTCTCTGCAAAAACAGAGAAATATGCTGCTTAGGCAGCTGCCACTGGCTATCTTATACACTGGCTATCTTATAGCCAGGGCAAACCCTTGGTGGTGGTGTTTCTCTGTAATTCATTTGATTTCCACGTGAATGCACAGAAACCAATGCTGTTTTTTAAAGTGGCATGTAACAGCAACTATACAGTTTATCCGAATGCTAACTATTTAAACTTCACTACAGTATGACTTGAGGGTACCTGTACGTCAACTTACCCTAACTCTTGAAGTGTCATCTTTGAACTAATCATCTTACAATAAAACTGACATAGTATGATGTATTAAAAATTGTCATTTTATCAACATGCATCCCTACACACTTCTGAAATGGGAAAAACTTGTAAAAGTGTCTTGGAAAATAAAGTTGATGCAAGATAATGTCTTTACTCATGTTTGTATGAGAATCACTGCCATACTAACAAAATGGGTGAATGCAGTACCAAATAATGTTTGATCATAAATTGTTTTAAATTAGTTTGCAAAATATCAGCCTGGAATGGTTATAATTGTGTCTTTTTTGCAGAGAAAGAATGCTACCAAGCGGCTGGCCTGTCTATAAGTACCATTTTTTATTCCATATCATCTTTTCATGATGTTTTTGTTAGTTTTCTAATTTTTTGAGCATGGCTAAAAATATGCAATATATTCATAAAATAATTTTTAAATATATATACCATTTTTACTACTAAAGATACAGATAAACGAAATCGGTAACAATCCCTTACAAAATGTTAGAAAAATATTGGGTGAACACGCAAAAATGACCTGAAATCTTTTGGACATGTATATAATGAATCAGCCAGTGGTGTTTGTCATAAAATTTGCATATTTAAGAATACATCATTAAATTGGAATAATTAAATATTTCATTGTTTTAATATATTTTCATTATTTATAATGATATTTTTAAATATGCAGAGGCTAAACTCTCCACACAGTAGCACCACCAGTGCAAGCCAGAGTAATCAATGGATGCATCGGTGGCGCTACTGTATGGAGAGTTTAGCCTCTGAGAAAACAGCTTATGTAAGCATAAAAAATGGTGATGTTTAGTGATATTTTTGAGTAATGGTTAAGTTAAAATATTTTCATTTTGCCACAAATTTTATTTATTGATTTAGTTGTTTTAGAGAAACTGTTTATATCAGCATTTCTCAACTGTCAGTCCATGAACCGGTAGAAATCTATGGAAAAATTTTACTGGTTCACGCAAAATATCTTCAATTTCATAATTAGAAAATAAATTTCAAAACTAATTTTCAATAAAAATAAAGCTACTTTTTATCGTCTCTCATCTCATGCAGATTCCCCATATATACAATTTGCACTGTCAGTCAGCCTTCATAAAATGATACATTTGTATAAGTTTTGAATTTTTTTTTTTTTTTATAAACCTATCAAAATGCAGTAAAATAAAATATAAAATTCAATGGTATATTTATTAGTTAGTTATGAAAAGCTTAAATATTATTTTAAAAAGTTTTTTTTAAAAAAAAAAAATTTATAATAATAAAAAAACGGCAATATTTAGTAAATTCTTTAAATGAATGACTTTGTTTCTTTAAGTAATCAAAAAAAATTTTTTTTGCTCTATTACAAAGTTACACTAAAAACAAAATAATCCCGCTTTTAAAATTTTAAAATTATACCATCGTTAGAGCAAAGCTGGAGTAGCATTTTAAACTAACTATGGGAAGCGTCTGTGCATTTCTAATTCATTGTAAAATTATACATTTTAAAAAAGATTTGGTGAATTTAAAGGTTAGAAAAAATATATAAAATATTAATATAAAATTGAAATACTTTAAGAAAATGAACACAATGAGGCAAGGTACTTTATTTCATTTTTTAAATAAGAGTTCAACCTCTCAAGAAAAATTGAATGAAAATGAAATTGGAAACCCATCACAAAAAGAAAAAATATTCCTTCATTACCTGTGGTATTGATTTATTCTTTGGCCTAAATATATGAAACAAGATGTACACCTGACGTGTGTGATCTATTATGAGGCTCGATCTAATTATGCAATAAACCCATCAAAAACGTTATGACATTTGAAGTTGAAACATTCAAAATTAGAAAAAAAAACCTTGGAATATTCTGAATATAAAAACCAAGCATTTGTTTTGCAAAAAAAAAAACATTTAAACAAACTTTTGTTCAAAATAAATCTCTATTAAAATGTTAAACTTCAGATTGCTACAACCAAAAAATCATTTATTGCTGCTGAAACTTTGATAAAAGCAATTTTATTAGATGTTTGTTCAGAAATGTTTGGATCATTGACTGCTGATAAAATCAGATTGATATCTTTTCCTAATGATACTGTTGGAAGGTGAATTGCTACATTGTCAGAAACATTGAACACCTGCTAATAAACAAGATTAAGGAAAACAAAATATTTGTAATTCAGAGTGATGTCTCATCTGATATTTCCAAAAAAGCTACATTAATCTGTTATAAATATATTAACTCTATTTTGGAAGATATCAAAGAATAATGTCTGGCCCGTGTAGAACTGCATCTATTTTTAATGCATTAAATTTTTATATTAACAAACATGATTTGGATTGGAAAAATTGTATAGGTTTATGTAGTGACGGAGTAGTTAATATTATGGGCAGGCATTGTGGGGTTGCTAAAAAAATTTACAAAGTAACAATCTCTGATTTATTAACTATATACCTGAGTCTTGTTTTATGCGGATTATTTTAATGCAATTTTGAAGTTATACGATTCATGTTTCTTCTTACCATCTTTCATATTTCACTATATTTATTAGATATCGAGAAATTTAAATTAATAACTTATTTTGACTTGAAATACTTTTTTTTTTTTTTTCAAAAATATAACGTTATATTAGCAGCTAATGTGAATATGGCCTGAAGCTGTATTTAGAATTTTAGTTTCTATGTAAATAACCTACTTATACTAATGAATAAGTAATAATAATAGATTTATACTTATGTAGTATGTATGTATAAAAAGATCGCAATAAATATTCAAAAATTTTAAACTTTTAAAACGTATTTTGTTAGATATTAACAGAAATATTTTTTTAGATTTTTAAAATAAATAATAACGAAGATTTTATTGATTTTATAAACTGAAAATAATCTTTCTAATGATAATGCAGAATTTTTTTTATTTGATTGCATAGAAACAGAAAACCATTAACACAGTTCAAGACTGAATGTGGCGCTAGTTGTACATCACATCACGAATAAAAATAAAGTGGCTAACAGGTTTCTCTGGGCATAATTGCTTTGACTTCATTTAAGGAGAAGCCACAATACATCACATCACATCGACTCTGATTTCTTATCAGTTTACAAATGAACACTAGCGGTAATGATTAAAATATGTATGAAAAATGTAAAATTAAATACTGTAGTTAATAAAAAAAGTAAAAAAAGTTTGTCTTGTATTATTTTTTTTCAAATATTTGAAATTTTTTATTAGTCATACTTAATTTCCTTATTTTTTTATGCGAATTTTAAAGTAATTTTTCCTTGTTGCTTTGCTTTTATGTGACTTCTGAAAATTACTGGAACATATTCCCATTTTTCAAGGTAAGTTACGTTTAATTTTGTGCGATTTCTTTTGTGTGCATTTTCTGAGGAACCTATCACCCGCATAAAATGAGACCCAGGTGTATATGCATAATATACATCGGCAACATTTAGTAGCCAAAAATATATTTCCAGAGATATATGAAATCTTAGGTGAATCTATAAAAATCGTAAATCTTATGAAAAAAGCAATCTAAATTCCAGATTATTCATACTATTTTGTCAAGTTGAAGTAGAAAATGAGGCACTATTTCTTTATGCTGAAAGAGAAATTATTACTTCATGCTGAAGTTAGATGGCTCCCTTGAGGTAAAATATTATGCAGGCTATATGAATTAAGAACAGGAGTAGAAATATTCTTGTTTGAAAAAATTTTTCGTTCTCAAATTATTTTTGTAAAATAAAATGGGGTTGCAAGACTAGTTTATTTGAATGATATATTTTCCTACATTAATGATTTATGTTCATGGAGAAGTGGAAAGAATATACTTCATTTACTTAATAAAACTGACAGATTTAAAAAGAAAATTCAATTTTGGCTGCGTAGAAAAAAAGAAAGCAACTGTGATATGTTTGCTATTTATTATGATTCTATTGATGAGAACCAAGATGTGGATAAATTGAAGTTAAATAAATCACCATGTACAATCATTGCACGATGGTTTAGAAAAATATTTTCCATCGAAATAAATTTGTATCAGATGAAATTATGGATTACAAATCCTTTCAGAGATCTTAAAAACAACACAAATTTAAATAATCAAGAATATGAATGTCTCTTGGAAATGAGTTCAGATTTGACATTAAAATCAAACTTTCCCACAATGCATTTAAATAAATTTTGCATCAAAATGAAAACCGAATATACAAGTCTGCATGAAAAAGCAATGAAATGCTTATCCCCCTCACAGTGCCTTTCCATTGGTTCTTCTCTTCACCTCACTTCAAACAATTTGATGCTAAATCTTGAATTACTAATTGAAAGTGAGTAACAACAATCACATCAACATTTTTAATTTAAAATGATTTTATTTTATTACTAGCATCTTAATGACATTTCTTTGGCGTTTAATTTTGTGGGGGTATTTTTTTTTGCATTCAATAATTCTTGTAACAATTTTATGTGATTATATTACAATAGTAATTTTTGTATCAATCAATATGATTTTTTGTAATTTTATGGAATATGTATTAATTATTTTTAATTAATATTATAATCATTATATAGTTTGCGCTTTTATAAATGTACTTTTTATGGATAATCAATATTTCTTGGACTCATTATTCCATGATTTGTGTGTGTGTGTGTGTGTGTAATTTTATTGAATGAATAATAATATGATTACATACGTTTTTTTTTAAGTGTCATAACATCGGCCGGGACGCGAACCCGCAACCCGGGCAACCGCCTGCAAGGCAGTCGCGCTGACCTCTCGACCCCCAATGCAAGACTATGATTACATACTTGAGTAGTTTTTTGTATTAACTAGGACATTATGTCAATGACAAGTCAGTAAAAAAAAACAGCATACATTTCAGAAATCAAATCAGTAATATATATATATTACAAATAAAATGTCCGTTAATTAAAACTATGGTAAAAATAATAAAATATAATGGTAACCGAATGCGGCTTGTTATTATATATATAATGTCACAGATAAATAAATAAAAAAGATAATTTATTTTAATTATGTTATCATTAAGTGGAAATTTTTTCTGGAATCTAAGCAGTCCTGGAAGAGAAAAAGGTTGAGAAACATTGATTTAGATTACGCTGCTAAAGTATAAAACTAAGCTTTTAAAAAAGATAAAACTTTAATCAGATTTCAAAATATGTGTATTTCTCAATCATGGCTAAAATTTTTGTTTAACTTATTATTTAACACAATTCTTACAAAAACTTTCCTTATTAACCGTTTTAAATTAAATCTGGATCCCACGTGTATATTATGTATTAGTCATCCAGAATATATGATACACATTTTTGAAACATCCATACTTCTCATCTCACTTCGTATTCCACACGCAAATAATTAATTAAATTAAAAGAATTGCTTGAGAAAAATATTAAAAATTTTAATCCATATAATGCCACAGTAATTATTCATACTATTAGAACCATGTGGCTTGCTTGTTGTTCTGTAATTTTCGACAACAAAAAATATAATGTTCTAAAAAAAAATAAAAAAAAGTGATATAATATATACATGCCCTAAAATATATACCCAGAAATATTATGAGGAAAATTTGGCAGAACAATATTTTTTTTAGTTGTTCAATATTTTAAAATATAAATTATACTTCAAAACTGAATCATTATATCTGCCTTCAGACATTGGTCATAATAACTATATTTTATAAGCCATGCACTTTATATCATATTAAAAAAAAATAAAAAATCTCTGTACATATGTTAATACTTGTATATAATTTGTAATTGATAAAGTTTATTTTATAAAATAATAATAATAATCAAACATAATTATTTCATTGTTTGAAATTATATATTATTTTTGTTATTTATCCTGATATTTTTAGTTATCAATAAAGCAAGTCATATATAATGTGACATTGCTTTTATAAGCTTGTATTTACAAAAATGCACTACAGAGAGCATATCAATAGCTCAAACAAGCTCTTAATTGATAATGCTGTAAAAGAAAATATTTAAAATCTCTATATGAAATGCTCTTATTCCCAGACCAATTGGTTTCGAGTTTATGGCGAGGAGCTAGAATATTCAGACCCTAGACCTAAAATATCAACTCAAAACCCAGCACTTATTTCATATGTAATATTTAAGTAGAAACTCTTAAGTTTTCAGACATGAAAATGTCTTTTACTCCAACTATCTAACTTAAATAGCTATATGGGACTGAACCAAGTTCGGATCTACCATATATTAATAGCCTCAGCATAGCTAAGGCCATAAAGGTAAAATTATAATTATCAATAAAGCAAGTCATATATAACATGACATTGCTTTTATAAACTTGTATTTACAAAAATGCAATTAAGAGCTTGTTTGAGCTATTGGTACACTCTCTGTATTGCCTGATATTTTTAATAATAATTAAGTTACAAATAATTTTACTTTGCCACAAATCTTATTTAAACTGAAACTATTGTATGAAAAATTATTTGTATAGTGATGTGTAAGATCAAATATTCAAATCCAAAGTTAGAATTGTTATCTTTTTGATTGGAAATTAACAATAGAAGAAAGCTTTATCAAAAGTGCAGTATTAACTCTAGCAGAACAAAAAAAATCACATGACTCTCACTGAATTTCATTTACTGAATGTCTAACATTAATAATCCATTCCTGTCACTCTAATCACAAAGGAGGAGTTATTTTGTTTTGATATATACTATCTGTTATCAAAATGTCAAAGACATCTGCAGTTAATTCATAAATGAAATCATTAATATGGAAAATTAATGACTTCTTAACACTAAATGAGTGGGTTCAAAATGCTAAAAGTATTTGAAAATTTTAAACCATTAACTTCATAGTATAACTTAAATGTTAAAATGCAAAACTTATTAATGAAAATCAATAGCAACAAATAAATATGAGAATCTGTGGGACATCATTTACTCATGTCTATACAGATGACTCAGAAGTGAAGTAGTATGGCATTAGCTACATGTCTCTTTGGAATCTATTAATCTTGAAAGTCAATCTCCATTTATAACATGAGTCTTGAAATTTTGCTCCTGTAATGTTGAGTATCAGTTCGTATGAAGGTCAGATGTTGAGAAGCAAATCGACAATTTTACGTTCTATAACCAAGACAATAATATACTTGAACATTATTGATATGGCAGCAGTATCTTCTCCCCCTCCCCTTCTATTCCATAATACAATAATATAAGCTAGCAACTTCTACTTTTCAGCTTCATCAAAAATAAATAAAGTATGACTTGCATTGATGATTTGTGCAACGAATAACCTATGTACAAGTGTAGGCTTTTTTTAAAAAAATTGTACCACAAAAATATTAAATTATACAAGCAAGCAATTCATGTTGGGTATTGTGTGACATGTCTCTAATCTATTTAAATAGTATACAACTAATTGTGCACTAGGGACTAAACTTGTATTAAGAAACCTCATCCTTCAAACAATACTTATTAGGTTTATAACTCTATGTAACTTATGCCAAATAAAGTTTTCATAAAATGTATGCTTAACAAGTTATCACAGATCATAAGGTCTGTTGATTATTTGATATATTTCAAAAATTATAAATTTTACAGAAAAATGTTTCCAACAAAGAAATCTTAAATCTAAACATTTTTTGTCAAATAATTTTTTTTGCATATTACATTAGTGTTGGAGTTATAGATACACTGGAAAATGTGATGCATTAATCTGGATATTAAAACAGGCAAATATCTCTATACGTATTGCCACTCAATGTAAGCCAGACTAATCAATGGATGCTAGAAGTCTTGTGAAAAAAATTGATTATGCTGACTTACACTGGGTGGCAATACTTAAGAGTTATAAGCAAGCATAAGAAATGGTGATCATGTGAATCTGGATGTTCCCATGAATTTATATTATTGCCCAGCAATAAGTGTCTAAATTAACTCACAAAAAGTGTGGCACCAAAATGTCATCACAAAATTTTGTTTCATTCTTGAGTTATTGTAGGAACAAAATTCAGTCACATACAAACATGTACATATATACATATGATGCTAGACTCCATCATAAAATTGTCCAAAATAGATTTTAAAAGCTTTATTTCATAAAAATGCATTGCAAACAGAAAATTAATCTTCTATATGGTCACGATACTTTTCTCTACTACAAGAGAGATCTTACAAAAGTCTGTGTGTTTTGTGGTCAAAAAAAATTGTCCACTACTGAACTGCTACATCATAAACTTTCACCAAGTTATATTATTTCAAATGACCTATTTATTTTAGCTTTTATATTAATATAACTAACAAAGGAAACTTTGACAATTATATCACAAATATGAAATATTAAATTTCATATTTGATATAATTTTTAATTATTTTTAAAAATTAAATATATCTACATTTTATTCACAAATTTTTTATTGCATGCATCCACTTTGAACTTAGTTTATAACTTATATCATTAAATTAGGTCTACAACTATTTTTTATTAAAGAGCAGTTTTTCTAAAAAAAATCAAAGGCATGAATGAGAGCATGGTTGCATTATTCCAATGGATATTTAAAATGTAATTGGTGCCTGGACTATCTATAATGAATCGTTTAATCGAAACATTGCAATGGCAGGATTGCATTTTTCTGATATCTTTAGAAAAGGTTGATCTCTAATAAAAAGTAAATGTAGATTTAATTTATTGATATAAATTTTGAGTTAACAGTATTTAAAACTTTATTGTAAAATGTTTCTATTATTAAAATAGCAGAAGAATTTAATGTCTGTAATCAATAAAAATAAAAATCCAAAAGTGACAATAAAATACTAATAGAAAAATGAAGTTTCTTACAAAAACTCCCCCCCCCCCAATTATGTGAAAATTATTTGTTGCATTTTTTTTATTCCATCATGCACCTTAATATTGTGATGCTGTTTTAAATATAAAACTTCATCAACGAAGCAAAGAGCGACTAATGATCTTAGTCATACATAGGACCTTAATGTCTAATTATCCAAAATGTCGTTCGATAAATACACACAGATATTTCTATACTTTATATACACAGAGTATATGTTATCTATGTCCTATGCTTCAAATTGAGTAACTTCAGAAACAATAAGGTTCAAACTGCACTTCAACAACAACAAAAAAAAATTTCAGGCTACAAGCATAGATTAGAAAGTTTGTCACAACTATGAATTATTTTCAAAACTGCTGTTATCCACAGGTTTCATATTATTTAATTTTCATGATTCTATTTAGCTCCATTTGGCAGGAATTTATTTATGAATAATATTGCAATCTTTTTCTTTTATTCTTTTTTTTTTTAGTTGTAATACTGTAACTTTTTGACCATTTGAAAAGAATTGTACAAAAATATATTACTTGCGCAAATGTCATTTCATAAATTATAATACAATGGTATATGATATTTCTTCATTTCAATATAATTATATTGATGTGAATGATAGCATTTTTTAATGAAAACATTTCTGTATTAAATATTACATATAGTTATTTGATTTCAAGCCTATATCACTTATGTATTATCTAAATACCCAAAATAATATAAAGATACATTGTGTCTATATTAAATTTATGTGGCCCAAATTCATCTTTCAGAAATATATTTTTTAAAAAATATCATTTGTCTATTAGAATTCACAATCGTGTGTATATTATATGTTATGTGGATATAGATGTAATATAAAAGTGAACTTGTATTTAGATATGCTACTACAGGACAAAAACCTCTCCAACTGCCCTCACATGGAAACAATGAAGGAAAATGCATTACTTTTGCCAATTTCCAAACAGTAGAAAAATCAGCATTTTCCATGTTTTATTTTTTAGCTTAGTTAGATATTCATTTACCAACTAATAATGGATGGCTAACTGAACTAGATATGGGTTGCCTACCAAAAAAATTCCTCTAAATCTTATCTGGCCCAGGTAGGTAAATATGCTAATCACTATACCAAGAGGTCCTTCATAGGTAATATAATGTACTCATAATAAACTGATGACAGCTGTCAAGAACAATCGAAATATTCCAAAAGAAATAATAAAAAGTGTGAAATAAAAAAAAAAGTAGTTTTTAATAACACTTGGCACTTAGAAAATTAATATTAAATAACTAAAATGTATAAATGCTGTTAAGACTCTACAGTCCATTTGTCATTCAAATCTTTATACTGTTATGTTCTAATTTCATAACAATTAAAAAACTCATTAATATCACACACAAACCCTCATAGTCAAAATCAAAATTCAGATACAAAATCACAAGCAAGATGGTCAATATAAGATAATGAAAACAAATAAAATAAAAAATCAGTGCACAGCATATAGATATTTAATATATATGTATCAAATAGATAACAGGAAAAAGTAAACTACCATCCATGATCCTATGGCTGAACTTTCCTTTCCAAAAAGAAATTGCAAAAATTTGCTTCAGATATTTAATCTTTTAGCAGATATTATTTATGTATTCCATATTAGTTGCTCAAAAGGCCAAATGGCAGACAATTATATTTCTATTCAAATTGGCAGATGGAAACTTCTTGTATTCTTTGCCCTCCTCAGTTAAAACAAATCAGTTCTATTTCGATTTGATCTACTTCATTTAATAAAAAGATCATGAAAGACAATCTAATCATACCTGACTTAATAAGCACAATGTATTTGAATGATGAAACTATACTGACTAGAATTTTTTAACTAATAAAGAAAGGTATCTATCTAACAACTTCAAAAGATGATTGCATTGCTATACTCAAAGTTGTAAAAGCCAAACTAATGATTGCAAATGACAACAATTTACTACCATTCATAAAATTTATAGATATGATTTAATCCCAGCAATCTATGTTGTCAATCTTAATGGCTTTCTATTCAAAAATTGTTTCCTTTTTCTGTTTTTTTTTTTTTTACTATTCAGAAAAATCAATACAAATTTCATTTTTCTATTAATGTCAATAAAAACAGAATAAACATTAAATATTTCTGATGCAATTCAATGCCAATAAAATCCATCAGGCTTTTTTCGCCAAGTTAACATATCAAAAATTCTATATATTATTTATGCTATCAGTCAGGTGGCATATATTCTGAGTTAGATTATCAAACTTAAGAATGGCTACTATATTGATTTCTCAAAATTAAGATTTAAAACTTAATACGTTTGACGCATATAGTGAAATTGAAATTCTTTTGATTGAAATAATTCCTTTATCATGGCTTAGCACTTTCAGAGATTCTCTCTCCATAATCATAGCCTTTAACTATAATAATTTATGCAAATTTATGCAAGTTCATTAAAAAATAGAAATAGAAAAGCATGTATCTTTTCTGTTTATTGTGTTTACATCTCTCACTATAAACAATGCCTCCTTAATTTTCCTCTTTACATCATTCCTTTCAACAGAGATTATAGTCATATTTGTAGGTTCAAATTCATGATTAGAAGCCTTCTGGTGGTCTATGAACACTGAGTTGCCTTCATTCTTGCTCAATACCCTTTTGTACAAATATTCGTGTTGAGCAATTATATTACTTATAGTAACCCGAGTTTCTCCAAAATATACAGCTTTACAGTCTACCTGAGGGCATGTCATCCTATATACTACATGTGTTATTTGTGAGTCTATCTTGTCCTTGGAATTGTTAATCATTCTATTGGAGTTGGGAGGGGTTCGAAAACCTACTTTAAATTCACCCTGTAATTTCTTGATTAATTCTTTTGCAACACTAGATATATATGGCAGACATATATGTTGTTTCTTATCATTGTTTTGTTTGTTTGTATTTTCATAGAATGTTCTAATTCTTTTATTGATAGTTATGTGATCATAACCAACCTTTATTAAATCATTAACATACTGGTTGATATTTCTTCTTTCTCCTTCATATTTGCACAAATGGTAATTCCAAAATAAAAAGGCAGACAGCCCTGCCAAGTTGAGGGCTCTGGGAGCATTGGATTTGGTATGGATGTACCCCCTAAAGTGTAGTGGTTTGATTTTCATACTATAATTAAGGCCAATAGGCAGCCTCTGTATTATTAAATCCGGGTAATTAATTGTTTAATTATAGTATAAAATCAAATGACTACACATTAAAGGGTATATCCAAATCAACTCCAAATCTCCCAGGGCCGGTAAATTGGCAGGGCTGTCTGCCCTTTTATTCTGGAATTACCATTTGTGCAAATATGAAGAAGAGAGCAGAAGAAATATCAACCAGTACGTTAATGATATTTAATAAAGATTGGTTATGATCACATAACTATCAATAAAAGAATTAGAACATTCTATGAAAATATAAACAAACAAAACAATGATAAGAAACAACATATATGTCTGCCATATATACCTAGAGTCGCAAAAGAATTAATCAAGAAATTACAGAGTGAATTTAAAGTAGGTTTTCAAACCCCTCCCAACTTCAATAAAATGATTAACAATTCCAAGGACACGATAGACTCATAAGCAACACCACATGTAGTATCTAGGATGACATGCCCTCATGCTGCATATTATGGAAAAACTGGGGTTATTATAATGAATAGAATTGCTCAATACAAATATTTGTACAAACGGGTATTGAACAAAAATGAAGGCAGCTCAGTGTTCATAGACCACCAGAAGGCATCTAATCATGAATTTGAACCTATAATCTCTGCTGAAAGGAATGATGTAAAGAGGAAAATGAAGGAGACATGGTTTATAGCGAGAGATATAAACGCAATAAACAGAAAAGATACCTGCTTTTCTATTTCGAAAAGATGGACTATCTGAACGAACTTTCATAAATTATTACAGTTAAAGGCTATGATTATGAAGAGAGAATCTCTGAAAGCGCTAAGCCGTGATGAAGAATTATTTCAATTAAAAGAATTTTAATTTCACTATATGCGTCAAGTGTATTAAATTTTACATAGTTATTAATGGTGAAAGAAATTTGAAATTACAAAATTAAGATTTATAAAAATAAAAAAATTATTTTTGATCAATTGATTGAAATTATTACACTCAACCTTTCACTTAGGCACAAGAATATCACATGATCCTCAAATCATTAACTATAGATCTGTTCTATTGCATTTTAATGTCACATCTTTAAAGAATGTGATGTTATAATAAATTATATTAAGGCTTTAGGTGATTGCAATTATCCCGATCGTAATTAATTCTCCTGCTTCTTAATAATCTTAATCTATCCAGAATAGAGAACATAAAATAATACTGTCAAAAAGTGTTTTATTTTAACTTCTAACATTTAATAAGCTTTTTATAAATATTGTATTTTCAAAACTCGAACTTCATGCATTCTATATATATATCACACACATGCGTACACGTGTATATATATAAAAACACATGAATGACTAAACGATAAAATACGGGTCACCGCATATGGCAAATTTTCTTTATAATTCGCTATTTACTTTAATTGCTAATTATTTATAATTCAAACCTCCCTGATTAAAAAATGAGCGCCCAACCACCAATCAAATTTTTATAAGCAGATGTAAGGCATTAATTAAAATATTTGTCGTATGTATGCTCAAGAAGTCAAATGACGGCGGTAGAATACTTTTCCCTCAAGTGACGGTGCCCCCCCCCCCTTCTTTATCTTTTATTTTCCTCAGGAATCGATCCTAGAACTCTTAATGCTCTCACCATGAGGAGAAATTGGTTAAAAGGCAGTTGAAAGATAAATAATAATAAAAATGTATACCTTTAAATTTAATATAATTGATTCAACCACCTATATACTTTAGAAACGTATTTATTATAATTCCAATAAACTTACTTTTAAAAGTAGAATTATTTTGACATGGTTCAGTTTTAAAACAACAAGATGTTATTCACCGTCCGTGAGCAATTATAAAAACAACTATTCACCACCCTACCCTGACCACAGTACTAATATCTGTTACAAAAACAGTTGTTGCATCTTCATTACTCCGCCTCATCGTAGGAATGTCAATCCCAGCAGAAGGTCTAAGTGACACACACATGTGAAATGTCACAGATAAGATACAGATCTAAGAGAAGTATGTCAACAAATAGAAACATTTCCAGGTTACAATAAAGATGGCACTTTTAAATGAAAGAAAAAATGTTTGGTGGAGAGGAGGCACTTGTACGTCCAACAAAAAACTTTATCTACAAGTGACAAACGCTTAGATTATTTGATTCATTTAAGTAAAATTTCTACGTCTAATAATCTTGCTGATTACAACTCAAATGACGACTAATAAATTCCAGTCCAAATATGAAAGAATAATCATAGAATTAAGCGTTAACAGTTTATACTTCTCATATATAAAATGTAACAGACGTAATATGTGCGCTTATACGCATTAATAGATAAGCTTATAAGCTCTATAAAAATGATATGGCTGAGCGCTTTCGAGAACTTATGACGTTCTCATAGCAATTTAACGTTGAAAAATAATGGAGAGACGAATGTATATGTACATACAGTTGATGGAATTCAATTTTATTTAAATTACAATGTTAATTATTTCAATTAGAGCGTCCATTTCTTGTAGAGAGGGAAAGACGAATCTTTGAGATCGAGCATTATTATTCTTGTATATATATCACGCTTCTCTGATTTTTCTATTCGAGACATTTCTTTATATGTATTGAATGATTGCAGCAGAAGGAATAAATTGGTGTGTTCTGGTTTGTCTGAGGCACTGTTGCATACATAATTATGCTGTGTAAGACGTGTAGATAAGGATGCTCTAGTTTCGCTATAATAGAGTGATTGGCATCCGGTTTGGCGGCATTTAATTTTATAAAGTGCTGAAGGTGAATTCAGATTCAAACTTATCCTTGGAGTTGTTGGTAGATGGGATAGGCAGGTACGGAAAGCAAAGGGATAAATTAGATGTGATATGTTGGATTATTTCCATCATTTATGAGTGAATGTTGAATGTATAGAAAATTTTAAACTTTATTTAAACTTAACATTCACTCATAAATGATGGAAATAGTCCAACATATCACATTTTATAATATAACATCATTACAAACCTTCAGACAAATGATAAGTTAGATATGACACGGAAAGTCAAGGTCTCTCATCAATATGAGGGTAAGAATTTAATTTGTTGTAAAACTGTTTTATTTTTATTTTTAGAAGATTTTGTTTGAATCCAATAGATATTAAATCTTTGAAGTATAATTCTATGTTTGCCTTGCGAGATAGAATTAATAAAGTTTAACATTTACTGAAATTCATGAACACAATAATAACTAACTTCAGAGGTTAATTTTATAGAATAAAATTTCACAATCCATTTTTTTGTCCAGCAATTGTTTAATAAATACCGTGTGTGTATAAACATACGTTTAGCATATAAACACACATATTACAATCGTCATTTCTTACAATCAATGCTATAATACCCATCTGATTGAACAAATAAATATAAACCAGTCTACGATTTTTACCATCTCGCTAAGAATAATTGACCATCCATTTACCAATCAATAATTGAATAGCTATTTGAGGTGGTTACATTTTAAGTGATTAACAAAAATCCTAAGTTTATTTTAAAATTCCACAGCTACTCCAAAACAATGTTTGTCCATATTTGAAACTAGATTGTGAATATGGTAGCCTTATGTATTTTTTAAAAAGTTAACTATAGATTACAATGTATTTGTTTTTAATAGATTTCATAATAAATGAAATTATAGTTAAAGCATCTATATCCAGTCATATGATGCTAAGGAAAACATGTGTATCTGTATATATTTGCCTATATAGTAAAGGGAAACCATAGATTAAACCAGGGGTCCCCAACCCTATGCCCGTGGGCACCATGGTGCCCGCAGATCATTTTTGCCCGCTGCAATCCGAACATGATAAAAAATTATTTATTTGATATAAATAAATTTAATTTTTAAAATTTCTTATAAATTATTGTATTATATTGTAATCAAATTGTAGGGCATACTATACTTTTACAGCGTAAAAATATAAACGTTAATTACAAGATAAAATTTTATTTTTGAAATAAAATTTTTTTGTACATTATGTGTATTATTAACAATATCCAACTATAAATTTACATTAAAAAAATAAATGGTGCCCCCCACCTGGCTGAAAAAATAGATGGTGCCTGCCACCTGGCCATTATTATAGAATGTGCTCTTAAGTGCAAAAAGGTTGGGGACCCCTGGATAAAACATACATAGAAATAGGACACAAATGGAGATGACTATATTATAATACAATCATGTTTTGTTTGCAGTCAGTCTTACAGTATTTATCTGATTAACTGATTGATTTTGACATTATCCTCAAGCAAACAATGGCTAAATACTTTTAAAAAGGCAGCCTAAATAATCCAGAACAAAGTCCTCCCCAATATCCTTCAAAAAAAAAAAAAGTGAAGAAGACATAGTCAAGACAATCAACTGCCAATGAAATTTTCTGTCTTATCTTTCAACTAAAAATAATTGACGACTTTGGCAATCTAAAAATAAATACTCTGCTAATTGGAAAAAAAATTCTAAACACTTGTTAGATGCAAACTCCAGTTCAATTGCTTTTTGGGGAGTGTTAGAAAATTCCGTGTATATATATGAAATAGTAATCTTTATATACTTGGAATTTAGATATAATTATAGAGAATTTGAACACATATTTTCAAGCTCCCTTCGCTATCCATTCTATTTCATGTGTACAATCATGGTATCGGCTGTAAGAGATTGAGCGGATAGCTAAAGGGAGATTGAAAGTCCGTGTTCAAATCCCCTATAATTTTATATAAAATAGATATAATTACTGATGGTCGAGGATTTGTTACTGATACACATTTTTTACATTGTCAAATATTTATTAACTACCATCATATAATAAATTAAATGTGCTCTGCCTTGAGTGCAGCAGTAGAATTCAGATTCCGAAATGAAAGATCCTTGGATCAATTCCACTTTTAGCGCTCCTGATACTTGAACTTCTCAGGGACTCTCAAGCAATAAAATCATTTGATTATTTATTTTACCATATATAATTCAATGCAGTGATAGAGTATCAGACTCTGACGCATAAGGTCTTTGGATTTCGATATATCTGGCACTCGAACTTCGTACAAACTCCCTTTGTCTTTTTGTGAGTATTAATGTGTAATAAGAAATGTGGACTTAATCAATGAAGTATTGAATAGCTTCATGCTCACAGATCTAACCACTTCAGCTTCACCTATTTAAATAGAAAGTAGGTTGAAGTAAAGAAGGGTTCCCCTCTTTTCTTCCATAGCATAAGCTTGTGGTTAAACACCTGTAGAGGTCCCTACTATCGCATTTTACACGCATATTCTGGAGGTTATAGCCTCAGTAAATATTACTTATCTTGATAGGTAAATGTAATTTTCAATAACACATTTAAAAATAGAAAAGATTTTGTATTTTAGAGTGCAGATGTAAACACCAGACACTTTTCAAAGATTTCAATAATTTCACTTTTATTTTTAATTTTATTAATAAATGAACACATGAAAAATTATTTATAAGTGCAGCAATATCTTCATTGAGTGACTGCATGCATAATAAAGCAAGCAGAATTAACTTTCACATGATCAGTCACTTCATGACTGATGATTAATTACAAATACACTCGTAAAAGTTCATAACTTTTCAAGATTATTAGCGATAAGTATTTTTGTAAACTCACTGCTGACAATCTTGAAAAGCTACAAATATTTTCATAATTTGCAGAAAATCTTAAGAAGTTAAGTACATTTCTAAATCTATGTCAGGAGTATTAAAAAATAAATTGCAAATATTTTATTTTTTTAATACCCAATGAAACACACCGCTATATATATTTTTGTTTTTGCTTTAATGATTGGGGGAAAAAATAGTCATTTTACCTGGATTGATCAAAATCATACATTTTCTTCTTATTTATGATCTTTGCACTGTCTTTTAATCAAATCATGTTTTTCTGAGTTTATTTTCCAATTAGTTTTTCATAAATCTCATACATTGTCAATTTCTGTCAATGAAAAGTCAAGTATTTAAAGTTTAAATATACTTAAAAATTCTTAACCAATCACATAATTAATTTAAGCCTATTTGGATATGTGGTTAACAATGTTGGTGCTTGGCATGCTGATGAAAGGGGCTCCAGCCCTGTGAATATTGCATTTGGCAACTATATACATATAAAGTCACATAGAGCTAATAGAGTTTTCTTAAATGCATTCTTTCATAATAATACTAAAAATTCAGTACTCTTTATAAAAAAAATTTGATAGTCATTAATCTACATGGTCCTGATTTAGACACGGCCATTTTGAAATTTAAAATCCACCATTGTCACATCCAATTGATAAATAACATAAATATTGAATAAAAGTACTTTAAATTCATATTTTACAAATTATAAGCTAGTAAAAATAATATGCTTTATTTTATTAGGGTTGTTGTTTTTTTTTAATTTACCTTCATAAAATATTTGAAATATGACAGCACTGGAATTTGTGGGAAGGAGGAATGACGGTCTGGCCAATAGGAATTATCATCCAACAGTTGTAGAAGTCTGATCAAATCAAGCTTATAATTCCAAATACTAAATGATTATACTATATGCCCGTATGGAATAAAACATTATTTTTACTAACTTATAATTTCTAAAATATGAATTTAAAGTACTTTTATTCAATATTTGTCATTTATCGGTTGGATATATCAGCAGTGGTTTTGGCTGGTCTTTAGATTTCAAAATGGCTGTGAGCACAAACTATACTCTGCATACATAGAAAGTTATATGCAATTGTTAGTATGCACTTTAATTTAAGAATGTTAAGACAACACTAATGAATAATAGTTTTACTATTTTAATGATGCTAAAAAAAGTTTTCAAAATATGTTATTAAAAACTTTTAACTTTTACCCCCCACAATTACTATAAATAATTCACTTATATAATCCAACATGGAAACATTTTAATTGAAATTAAATAATAACCATAAATATAAATTGTAAAAATTTACTGCTTGATTAAATTTTCAGATTTAAGAGTAGTTATGAAATAATCAATTCAAAATAATAACAATAAACAACCATTTACAAATAAGTATAGTCATTCTAACTTCAAAAAAAAAAGAAAGAGGAAGGCCAAAAAATTACTCTAGAAATGAGTTTTGCAATGATTATAGAAAACTAATCTACAAACCACAAATATGTCTAAATATAAGATATGATGGTTCATGTTTCTGCTTATTTGATATCTTACAATGTTGCTTTTTAATTTCTTCTGCAGAAAACTATTTCTTCTGAAATACTTCAACGCCACATCTAATTGTAGCTTTCCAATGTATACTATTCTTTGCCCTATCTTCCCAATGGAAATAATTCATAATGCAAAAAATGTCATTAATATAATCCTTATAATGTAAACAGGGTCTATCTCTCTTATAAAAACCATGCCCAAATTGGCCTAAAAACCCCGCTTTAGGAAGTCTTGCATTGTTCATTCATTTTACAGTCAGTTCAAATGTTATTGGCTAAACATCACATGATCACCATTTCTTATGCTTGCCCGTTTTGCCTGTTTTTGCAGTTCAAAACATCACATGGTTTGCACTGAGTGGCACTACTGTAGGAAGAGTTTTGCCTGTTTTAATAACAGTTCAAAACATCTTTATCAAATTAAATATATAACAATTATATATTTATTATTATTAAATATGATGTTTAATTTTTTCTAGATATTTATTCTTGGTATGTAATATAAAAAAAAGAGAAACACTTTTCTTTTACAAACTGAGAATGACTATCCAGAATAATTGTAATATCACATTAAAAAACAGTAACAAAAAGCATGGTTATTTTGCATTCTTAAGATTTAACATATTTAGAGAAGAGGAGAAAGATATAAAACAAAATAGATATTTACAGCTTATGAGTAATTTGAAAAAATTACAACAGGAATGTGAGGTTGTTTAGGCGGCTGATATTACACTCAAATATCTACCTATTTTTATAAATACAGTACTTGCAACTTTTTTAAAAAAATACTTATATCTGACAATATTTTATGCTATCTTGTTCTTCAAAATTTTATTTTTAAAAAGTAAAAAACATTAGCCTGAGCTGCTTATTATACTGCACAAGACTTCAAATTGGTGATAGATTGTATTATTGTTTTTAATAGTTTTTTTCCAAAGGTCTGCAACCATTTCCTAAATGTGAATGCTTGAATCTATAGAAAATGCTGAATTATATACATGTGAAAGCAGACATTCTCTGACAACTACAAATGATTGGGTCTATATATCAACAATCATTTAGAAGAAAAAAAATGGCCACTTTAGTTCTAACTATTTGTTAACACATAAGCAAAATCATTTGTAACTATTGGAGATTAACAGAGCAAAACTCTCCATACAGTATTGCCACCTGTGCTAAACAGAGTAATCAATGGATGCCAGAAGACTTGTGCATAAAATCCCCATCTAATGCCTACTCATCCAATATCTCCAGACTAGTTTCTGGCTTGTGGCCTTCGTCAGTGAGGAGCTTTGGATCTGAGAGCACTGCATCTAGATCTTAGGATCTAATGCAACCCTCTAGCAGCAACCACCTTTTATCTCTACTTAACTACAAAACTATGAGAATGAAATTGAAAACACAAAAAATATTTTCAATCTAAGCTCAATAGCTTATATAGTCATATGGGTCTTAACTCTGTTTATCAACAATTAATGTGCTAGTATAGGAAATGTGATCATGTGATGCTATTGGAGATTGTTTCTGCTTAATTTACATATATACTTTAGGCTAAGCATATTTAGTATTTAATATATGTACATACTTATTACAAAAATTTAATTTAAAAATTATATATACTTGCACATCATTACAATTAATTATAATATATAAAAAAAGGCAGTGTAAGTTCACTCACATGTGGAGTTATGTAGGTAAATATGTTTACATGGCATACAACTTTTTTCTTTCCCTTCTAAATCAGTTATTTGTACTTTAGCCCATATAACTGCCATCTCCATTAATTTCACACCTAGGAACCATTTTCACTGCAGCAATACAGTAATTGTAAAATAAAATTTTATCTGGGATCAAATAGATCAAGAATGGGAATGCAGGGTAAGAAAATGAATGAAAAATGGAGTTATGGATAAACAGGATAATGAATGATTAAAACATGAAATTAAACTTATGAATTTATACTTCTTTTATTGAAGTAGTGAGCCTGTGAACAAACTGTGGATGAATTTTTAATTTTGATTATTAGTAATTAAGTCAGCTTGTATTAAAAAACATTTTCTATATTTAAGTAAAACTAATTTTCACATTTCTATTTCCTTTAAAAAAAAAAAATTCTGAGATTGATATCAAATGCTGTATATGTGCAAAAAAAAAACAATTTCTTCTTTAAAGTAAAGTCTTATGTCAAGATAGGTGGATTTTATATATCAATGATAGTGACCTCCTAATACAATTTAATATAAATCTCATATTTAGAACCCCTTCACAATAAGCTTTGGTAAATTCTGGTATTTGGGAGAAGAGGACATAGTTTATCATCAGTGATGGCAGCATACTTCGGAGATCTGACCAATCCATATTACCCACAATTTATTTTATTCACCAGATAAGAATCTACAGTTAAGTTGACTATGGAATAGTTACCTGAAAAAAGTCCAAAATTGCTGAAGTAAACTTATACCAGGTAAATGCACAAATCCCTACTCCAAGAGATCCTTTTTCCTGCCCTTTTGAAAGGTGTAGTTAACTCTCTAACCATCAGTTAATATGCATTATTAGATATAGAAAATAATAATAATTACAGATTCTATTAAGAAAAGACTTTTTTAATTATTAAAAAAAAAGTCTTACTTTTTTAATTATTAAAAAAAAAAAAAGACTTTTACATAAGGAATAAAGAGTTAAAATTCACCTCATGAAGTTAGTTTTCAGCATGAGAACCGGCAGTAATAAAGTCTTGCCTTTATATTCCTCCACTTGCAATATTCAACTGCAAAATTTATTGAGTAAATTAATTTATTCCTTAATTGCTGTGCCAAGGAAATCAATCCCTAAACTTCCATCTACAACTAAGATGAGAACTGGCTGAGAATGTATAATCAAAAGTTAGAAAATACCTCTGAGAAATAACTGTTCACAAACACTGAAGAAAAAAAAAATCTGCCCAGTGAATTCTTTAAAAGCTTATTATCCTGACTATTATCATGGTTAAAAAACATTACAGACATAAAAAAAAAAAGGTATATATTCACAGCTAATACATGTAAAGCAATACTGCCTTTTCCTTCATTTACTCACCATTAATCTTCCAAATATTTGTATCAAACATGTACTATATATATCTAAAACAACAAAAAAAAAAAAACACGTTTTTTTAACTTTAGCAGATCTTTATTTTCAACTGAATATGAAACATAATTCATTTTTAAAATATTTTCATAAAACTGAATTGAGAAAAAAAAAGATTTGGGAAAGTATTCTTAAAATGTCATTATCAATGGGGTCAGGTTTCAAATTATCACAGTAGTCAGACTTTTATTATATTAAGCATGAATCATAATTTACATAAAATGTTTCATTATTGTGAAACTCAGTTGATAGAAGTGTCCTCAGATTGGGGCAATTCTGGTAGTTCCAGTGCACAAACTTTTTATAAACTTTTGAACAATATGACTCATTTGATTATTAATATATAAACTATAGTACAGTAATATTTCCTTCCTCTCATTTCCATATTACTTAGTTTGGAATTCAAGAACAATAAAACTTAATTTATATCTTTTAAGTTCTTACTTCATAGTGTTGTTTGCTAAAGACATACTCATCATCACAAATAGGAACAATAGATATTTTACCCTCTTATTATAATTCTACTTTTCAAAACATTAAAACTTTGCTAAAAATTTAAATAAAATATTAATTTGATCAACTATAGCTTTGTACATATGCAAATACACATTAATTAATGTGTGAAGTTATTCATTCATAATTACTTAATTAGAAAACACTTTTAAGTAGAACAGTCACTAATGAAAGCCAACTACCCCACACTAAGTCTTAAAATAAAACTGTCAGGCTGACTGCATTTAAAAGGTTTCAAAGGATCCTCTTTTGAATGCCACTCTAGATTTAATATAAAGAACAAAGCACTACAGTTTACATTTGGAGGTATAAGAAATCTAAGTATAGCAAGCTTTTCAATTTTCTTACTTAATAATAAACTCGTCCATTGATAAATTATGTATTGTAATATATTTTTAATGGTTGTTTTAGATAGAAATATTTAGTGTATGGAGTTATCCATTTATTATTACTTAATTAGAAAGAACTTTACTTAGAACCACAGCTTATGAAAGCCAAGTGCCCAGGCCAAGAGTTGAAGTAAAACTGTCAGGCTGATTGCATTCAAAAGAATTCTCTTTTGAATGCCACTCTAGATCTAGTAGAGAACCAAATGCTGCAGTTTACATTTATAGTTGTAAGAAATCGAAGTATAGCAAACTTTTCAATTTTCTTACTTAATAATAAACCCCTCCATTGATAAATTATGTATTATAATAAATTTTTAATGGATATTTTAAATAGAAATATTTAATGTGTGGAATCATCCATTTATAATTACTTAATTAGAAAAAACTTTAACTAAAACAGCAGCTAATGAAATCCAACTGCTCCAGGCCAAGAGTTAAAGTAAAACTGTCAGGATCCTTCTTCTTTTGATTGCAATCAGCCTGCCAGTTTTATTTTAAATCTTTCCAGGGGCACTTGGTTTTCATTAGCTACTGTTCTAAGTAAAATGCCTTCTAATAAAGTATAAATGGATAATTCCACACGTTAAATATTTACATCTACAATATTCATTAAAAATGTTTTATTTCTACATGTTGTAAATATACATATATTATTATACTATATTATAATTACTATTATAAAAATATAAAAATAATACAGTAGTAATTAAAACAGTATAAATCAAACCAATACTTTGCTTTTACTAATTATTAATTATTATTCACTGAAAACCACTTAAAACTACAACTCAGATTTTATAATTCAAACATTCCACACCTATTATTTGCAAAATATGCATATGGATTTATACAAAAATTTAAAACCAAATTAATTACATATATTTAAAAAACATGAGGTAATATAAAGCATGATCAGATTATAAAAATCTTTTAGATTTTTATTGGTGGTAATCTTGATTTTAATTTTAGAAATAGTAAAACATAGATCAGTTCTTTAATATCATGATTCAAGATTTTATAACTAAAACTCTTTCATGATTGCAATATAATTACATCTTGAATGCTTTTACTTTCATTGGTGCTTTATGAATTTCTGCAATAATCAGCATTAAATTCGCCATCTTTTTTTATTTAATAAAATAAATATTACACCATAACAAAAATAAACCAATAACATAAATGAAATATAAACCAGAATAATAAATAAAAATGACACACAAGTAAATGTGGAAGTATAAAATTAACAAAACACATGCTTCCAACTTACACAATATTTTGCATTGAATATGGATTTTAAGTATTACCATCTAGCAACTCTGGATTACTCAAGCTTACACTAGATGGCATAACAGTTGAGAGAAAAAAAATTTTACTTTCAAACATGCAACACATTATAACTTTAAAATAAGTGCTTGTAACTATCTTTAATAAATACTATTTTCAACAACAGCATGTCAAAGCCTTCACTTATTCCAAAAAAAAGGATAGAGCATACAATATATTTCAAATATTTTTTTTTAAAATAATATCCATGTGGCAAAATGTTGAATTAGAATGTGGTTTGTCAATGATTGATGTATTAAAATAAATATTTGTGTTTATATAAAGCTATTTCCAGGACCAACAAAATAAGTGGTGAGTAATGCCAGAAAATGAAGAAATGTTGCTTCTTTTAGCATTTTGGTAAATGTTTTATTGGGATAAAACTGCTTTATGTGTGCGATTCTGTCATGATGCAATTTTTCTTGAACTAAATGAAAGTTTATTAATTCTTGCTTCATAATGAATATATATCCTCTCTCTGATCCATTGCTTAAATCATTCAACAAATGATGTTGCACAAATTATATTTTTAATTCATACAGACTGACATAAAAGTGCCGATATTAAAAGCTTTCATAGTTATTCTGCTTTTCAAGTTTTGCAAATTAGTTTTAGTTTAAAATTGTAAAAAGTTATTTACACAGCATACAGATAAACTGACCTTATTTTTTAACAACTCAACTTTTCTATAAAACTTTGCTCTGGTGCTATTCTTTATGCATGTGTTTGCTATGTTATGATGGCTGACATAGAAGTTTTCACTGTCAATTCAAAGTATTATCTTCTAAGACTTCTATGATATTTATTGTCATGTTACACATACGATGTGATGTACACACTCTGAAAACTTTTATTTCCATCAGTATTTTATGAGACTTAGCAAATGTCACTATACTTTTCACTTTCTTCGTTTATTTATTAAAATAAATACTGTACTCAACAAAACATAACAATTAATAAGAGGAATAACATAATAAAACAGTTTACATATAAAACTGATGCAATGCACAGAAGCATTTGCAATGAATTAAAACTCAAATGTTAGCACTTGTAACTATCATTGAGGAAGCATATAACTCTCAACAACAGTATTTCCTAGTCTTCAGTTGATCTAAAAAAAAAGACATACAGCAAAGAGTTCTGAACATAATTTCAAATTCCTTTAAACATAAAAACAAAACTATCCATATTAAAATATAATGCTTTCACATTGCAATTTATACCAATCTATGTGATAAAATGCCAGTTCAAGGAATGATAGACCAGAAGGAATAAATTATTTACATGGAACTATTTTCAGGCCCCCAAAAACTGAATAATGCGGTTTAAAATTACATTAACTGTTGCTGTGATCCTAAATTAGTGGTTATATCATCCCATATGTGTTGTCCAATACAGATATCAGTTTAAATGTAAATGTGAAAAAGACTAAAGTAATGTCCAATGGATTTTTTCAAAAGATGAAAATAAAGATTGATAATGATGAGTTACAATAGCTTGATCAGATTATTACTACAGATCAAAAAATAATGGATGAAATTAATCATAGAATCAAACTTGGTTGGAATACATTTAGTAAAAATAATTTGCTATTAACGGGAAATATGCCTATGCATTTAAAAAGAAAGGTTTTTAATAAATGTGTTACCAGTTCTTATTTATGGATCTGAGATTTGGATACTCAACAGAAGAACAATACGGAGATTTCAGACCACTCAAAGAACTATGGAGAGATGCACATTATGTGTAACAAGAAGAAATCAAAAACCAAAATATATGGGTAATAGAACAAACAGATGTTATAGACATCATTGACAGAATTAAGAGACAGAAGTAAAGTTGCACTGGACATATTGCTAAATCAGAAGATAATAGTTGGAGTGAAATCTTAAATTGGATTCCAAGAGATTGTAAAAGACCTAAAAAGAAATTGCATGTGAGATGGATGGATGATTCAATGAAATATGCTGGGGTGATGTGGAGAAGAGACTAAAGATTAGAGAAGATGGATTAAACTTGAAGAGACCTTCTTCTTGCAATAGATCGATGTTTGAAAATGATGATGATGATGATAGACATCAATAATATACTTAAAAAACAAATAAAATTAAGGCAAAATATAAGCAAAACAATGAATGTAAATAAAGATGCAGATCTTTCTTATAAAAGATTGTTAGAGGAAGGAGAAAAGTGAAACTTATAGACATCAATCAGTACAAGAGAAAAATATAACGAAACAGATAAAAAATATTAAATCTAGTATTACGTAATAAGATATTTTCTTCCTGGGTTTTTTTTTCAAGAACTAAAATTTCCAATCAGTGAACAAAAGGGAAAGAAAAATACATCTTTGCTACTAGAGATTAACTAATTCCTGTAGTAAATTTCTTATAAAAAGATTTCTATTTGAATTCCTTTTAATGTAAAAAATATAATAGCCTTAAATCCATTAATTTTATAATGTATATCAAAAAACCTAAGATGATAATATTCGTTTCACTACAAAGGTAGGGTATGGCCAATAATATCAACAATTAAATGTTATCTATTGCTTAGTCATAGTACTCTATTACTTAATTACCTGTGGAGAGAAAAACTTAATGCCCTTCCAAAAAAAAAAAAAAAATTAAAAAATGGCTATTCTCAAAATAAAATAAAAACTATATATTGTATAATATATAATTATTTTTTTTTACCATCAAATATTGTTATTAAATTAGAAGAAAAACTATTCCTATAAACAAATTCTCCCAATCAATTAGTAGTAAGACGGTAGGGGGGATTGTTATTCAATTGTGCACAAGCCACACACACACACACACACATTGTCTGTAGTCAACTGTTAAAGATGTTAAAACGAAGTTAAAGTTGTAGTTCCTTTTTATATACGTATATACTTTTGATTGGCAGAAAAAATAACTTCAATACCACTGTTCTATTGATATGTAATAACGTAAAAAAAATTATAAACCTTTAACCTGAACGTTGTTTCCAAATTTACTTGGTAAAATATTGTTTAATTTAAAATGCACATAATTAGTTTTTTATTTAAAAAGCAACTTTTTTCTTATATTGTTGTATTCTATGACTACTTACCCATGAGAAGGCAGTTCCTTTCATTAGGGTAGAAAGCTTTTTCAATAGTAATCAATGGAGAAACCTCCAGCTCAATAACAATTTAATTACTCAATGAGCTAACTGTCTGGAATTTTTTCCTCATTGAGATAGTATATATATATTTTTTTTAATTACTTAAATGCTAATTATAGCGAGATGATAGTGATTTAAAATTTGTATATGATTTTATATTGGCTAAATAAGTGAATGTTCTCATTTTAAATTAAGATGTGAATATATTATTTGTTTTGTTGATTTCTTCTCTCTTGTCTCTTTTTTTTTTTTTAATTTGTTAGAAATCAAAGATCAGAACCTTTAGCTTTGAATATAGCATCCTTATCATTGGACTACACTGAACTACCTTGGACAAATTTTAATTTGGCAAAATAATCCAATTATTCATGTGATCATTTTGGTGTTTGAACATCAACCTCCCAATATAATACAAAGCTACAATAATATAAGGATATTATACTCTTTACATGGAATTCAAAGATAAAAGAACTTATATTAATTTTGAATTAGTAAGATTGAGTGCTGATATACTGATCAACACTCCCACAGAAACTGTGTCCATATTTTATTTTTCAATAAAATATGGAAATCTATATACATATTCATACACATGCAACACTGGCATTAATATTGCAATTATAACAAATGCGATAGAAACATTAGTTAACCGTGATAAAAACAACTGAAGATAAGGATCTTTCTATTGTTTAACCATTACATGTATTTCTTGACTATTCTAAAATCAAAGTTGAATAATTAAATGGCCTGTTGCTCAGATGATGGTCATGTGATGACTAAACGTCGAAATATCCAACTGAACATAATAGTTCCACTCAATTTACCAAATTGTGATTTTTTTTTACGATAGTAAACAATTTATAAATATTTAGCATTTGAGCCTGCCACTCTACTAGAGTACTTAACTGTATGTGGCACATCAACATTAAACATAATCCAGTTGAGCCCAATACTTTAAAAAGTAAGTTGATTAATTAGGGTAACTAAACAACAAAGTATTTAAGACTATGCAATAAAATAATCTTTTTTTTTTATCAATGATAATTTGTAATAGTTTGCCACTCCCTCACATTTTAATCTTAAGATGTATATCAAAAACCATAGTAAACTACATCATTAAGATGCATTCAAGTAATCACAAAAATCAATGAAATGTGCATTTAACCCAGGAAGAAAAATACAGAATGATAAAATCACAGCACATAATATAATCTTTTAAAATAGGCATAGATAACCTTTTTTGACCTATAGAGTGGCTCTTGAGATAATTACTACTCACCATAAATTGGGCCACACAACAAAATTTTCACATCGTTTTTAGAATGAAGTATACTAAAATAAAAAATTATTTTGTAAAAGAAAATATATAAAACTTTTATATAACAAGTTATTATGCTGATATACTTAGGATTTACTAGGCTATCCAGAAAAGTATTAAAGGCTGCAGCATCCACAGGTCGACCATGCCTGTAAATTTTAAACAATGATTTAAATTTATAATAATCGAAACTCATTCACGATATTATTTATATTGAAGAATATTGCAATATCACATATGCATGCTTTCATCAAAAAATATAGGATATAGGCTCAAGTTATTTTTAATATATTGTATAGTTTTTTAAAAATATAACAACGCCCTTCTGTAAAAAGTCAATCTGATTTCAAAGGGAATAATCTACACGCATACAATCATAACCGCATTTCATAAAGAAGGATATATACACACAAACAGGTTTAAGACTAACCAATTTCAAACTCATTTTGCATTTCATTGTTATGCCGGAAATAATCTTTACTTCTAATCATTAAGTGCTGCGTGCAAGAATTATAAAAAGAAGCGTTATACCACCTATAAACAAAATCTATTATAAACTATACGTAGATGTGTATTTGTTTTTATATGTTTAGGAATTTAAGCTTTCACATAAATAGGCCAAATTTACAAGTAAATGATTTAAATTTTACATATCACATGATGTTCTTTAAAAGGACAGGTGAAGTTTAAAATATATGCTGATTAATAAGCCATCAGTAGGGGAGTATCTGACCCGGTCATTTAGGGGGAAGAAAAAAGGCTTTCATGCTCCACAGTCTGATGAAAGTCGATTCTGTAAAAGTGACTGTTACCTTACGCTTTGATCCTGTAAACAGCAGGTGCGTATAGATATGCGAGCAATTTGGACAAATACGGATTTAAATTCATGAAAAGGGTTGGACAGAAAGCTTCATCATTCGAGAATCTGATAAGTTCGCTTCACATATTATATAAATTTCTTTAAATATAAGGGTTTGTTATTTTCTTTTTCTTTTTTTTTTAAAAAAAATTGAAAAATTTCTAGTGTGGAAAATAATTAAAGCGATTTTTTTTTCCGCTATTAATTAAAAAAAAAAATCTAGACGATTTCAATTAAATTTTGCCACTACAACCTAATGATCATTAATCTTTCCACAGGATTTCACCAAGTGACTTCCTAAATGCGTCTATTAATACAATAATTTCCGTTCAAGATTTAAAAGAAGAAAAAACACAACATGAAAAATGGAAGTTGCTGAAAAAAAAGAAAGAAAAAGAAATCAAATTTTAAATATCATCATCATTCTTTTCAACCATTATCAATCCACTGCAGGATAAAGATCTTTCCAAATTCAATCTATCTTCTCCAATCTCTAGACTCTCTTCTCCACATCACCCCAGCACACTTCTTTATTTCATCCAACTATCTTCCATGCTATCTTTTTCTAGGTCTTTTACAATTTCTTGGAATCCAATTTAAAATTTCAACTGTCCATCTATTATCATCTCTTCTAGCAATATATGCAGCCCAATTCCACTTCAGTCTCTCTAATTCTTTCAATGATGTCAATAACACCTGTTGTTCTCTTAGCCATGTATTTGTTTTCCATTTCTTCTCCTTATACCTAATATGCGATGCATCTCTCCATACTTCTTTGAGTGGTCTGAAATCTTTGTATTGTTCTTCTTTTAAGTATCCAAATCTCAGATCCATAAGTAAGAACTGGTAAAACACATTTACTAAAAACCTTCCTTTTCAAACACATTGACATATTTCCTTTTAGTATTAACTTATTTCTACCAAAAGCACTCCAACTAAGTTTAGTTCTATTATTTGTATTCATGTAATCTTTGATAGCTCATAATTGGATTACTGGTTAGATAATGACACCATCAAATCCTTCTATAATGGGTGATATGAATTTTAGTTTTTCTTTTATCTTTTAATCAAAATAACTAAATACCCAAAAACTGCATGTATGTATTTTAACAAAATTCTGATATTAAATAATCATTTATGTCAAACAGCCCTCCAATTTAATAGATATCATGCAAATAAAGAAATCAAATTTTAAATATCATCATCATTCTTTTCAACCATTATCAATCCACTGCAGGATAAAGATCTTTCCAAATTCAATCTATCTTCTCCAATCTCTAGACTCTCTTCTCCACATCACCCCAGCACACTTCTTTATTTCATCCAACTATCTTCCATGCGATCTTTTTCTAGGTCTTTTACAATTTCTTGGAATCCAATTTAAAATTTCAACTGTCCATCTATTGTCATCTCTTCTAGCAATATATGCAGCCCAATTCCACTTCAGTCTCTCTAATTCTTTCAATGATGTCAATAACACCTGTTGTTCTCTTAGCCATGTATTTTGTTTTCCATTTCTTCTCCTTATACCTAATATGTGATGCATCTCTCCATACTTCTTTGAGTGGTCTGAAATCTTTGTATTGTTCTTCTTTTAAGTATCCAAATCTCAGATCCATAAGTAAGAACTGGTAAAACACATTTACTAAAAACCTTCCTTTTCAAACACATTGACATATTTCCTTTTAGTATTAACTTATTTCTACCAAAAGCACTCCAACTAAGTTTAGTTCTATTATTTGTATTCATGTAATCTTTGATAGCTCATTATTGGATTACTGGTTAGATAATGACACCATCAAATCCTTCTATAATGGGTGATATGAATTTTAGTTTTTCTTTTATCTTTTAATCAAAATAACTAAATACCCAAAAACTGCATGTATGTATTTTAACAAAATTCTGATATTAAATAATCATTTATGTCAAACAGCCCTCCAATTTAATAGATATCATGCAGGTCATAATGACCTTATGCCACTTTTTTCTATTCACCAAGTCATAATCTATTATTGTAGCAAAAATATTTGATGTCAATTTAACTTTTGGGCTGATGGCAGTACTTTCCACACTTCTTGTCCTAAAATATGTTCAATTTGCATTAATTTATAATTTGTATATTATTACTACTATACTATTCTGCATGGTTGGTAGAAAAGCAAATTCAAAAGCTCAAGTCGTTTCCTGGATTAATTATCAGTTGAATGAAATAAGGAAAAAATACTCAGTCAATTGTCAAATTGGGTGCTCAAAAAATATGAATCCCTCCTTCAAAATACTGACTATATGATTATTTTTTGTTAAATATTATAAGTTGGAATCATATATATAAATATGTATGTTTGTTTTTCTTATTATTTTACCAATTTCTTCAGCAAAACTTTTTCATTTATTTAAATTTTCTATCCAATTTAATATTATGAAATTTTCATAACATCATTTTTTAAACGGGAAAACTCTCCATACAGTAGTGATCATGTGATGTTTAGTGGTTTAACATCATTTTTTATTATATTTTCCAAAACTTGAAATTTTTTATTCCCTTCCAATTTATCAGTTTTCTACCTACATTTTTAAATTTCAATGTTCTTATTTTTAAATAATGGGCCCATGTTTCTGCTCCATGCAACAATACATTTTATACATAGCTTAATGGGAAAGCAGCTTACTAATGAGAAAAAGATCCTGGTTTAAACATAGCTGGAGAAAAAATGTAAATGAATCAATGTAGAGAAGTTTTAGAATAAACTAATACTACAATTGCCACCTGAATAGTGCCAGAAATTACCTCATCAGTGATAAAACAGCCCAAACTAAAAATCCCATTATTATCTAAACAGCAGACCTTTTGTTTGTATTATATATGCTTGAGTTTTCTATCTGAATGTAGGTTATGTGCTTAGAAAAAGTTCACCTGCTCAAAAAAATTTATTGTGAAAGGAGAGAACAATTAGAGATGAAATATATAGAATCCATCATTGCAATTATAAATGTATTATTGATGAGTCTAAATACCAGATGATAAGAGAAATGATATCATTCATATAAATTGTTCTGATTGTGTAGTGCAATAATAATAAACATAATAATAACAATAAAGAAAAAAACATACCCAATACCTTTAAGTCTTTCTACATGGCAAGTGTATTTAATAACTATAAATAGCTTCTTGTTTAATAAAGGTATGTACTTTGAAATGAGACAAGTGAAATTTGTTTAATATAAATAAGATTCAAGCCTATTTTGATTTATAGTTGGTAGTATTGAGAAATGGTGCAGCTGATGGAAAAAGTTTTGAAAGTGGATCAAAGGGACTTGTGCAATCTATCATAGTTCACTAATCATTGATATTATCAAAGTATTATTATATCATATAATGACATCATTAAAATGAAATCTTTTTAAGAATGAATAAATTATGCAATGAATACTTTTTCCTACTGTATTGTAATGGTACAGGGAATTATAATTGAAACTGGGGTGATGGCACTCATCATCAACCTCGGTTAATAAACTAATCTAAATTTTATTATAAAAGGAATATAATGATGAATGGATTGAGGAACATGAGAGATAAACACAGAACTGACTATAAGTAACTATAAGTTCACCAGCATTACACAAAAGCAATCATCATCATCATCATGGATGATCAACAATAAAATAAAATCAATCTAGTGACTGAATTTGAAATGTGTCTACTATAGACCAGGCCAATTATTTAGCTCTTGCCAGCTTAGGGCAGATTATTTAAACATTAATTTGGATACATAAATTTAAGTGCTAATCCATCAGAAAATATAGCAATATAAACAATAATGCTGGGATACTAAAACATGCTGATTATCATCACTTAATATTATTAATGTGCTGGCCAACTATAAACTTAATTTCTAAATAAATAATTAAAATGAAATTTAATACATGGATTTTAAAGGATATACCCTTTGCACCAACCAGATCATCATCACTGGATGTTCATAAACACTAAATATAAACCCCTTTTATATAGCAGACCATTGCTCTATAATTGTTACTGTGATCAAGAGATATAAAAACATAATATTCTAAAACTTTAAGATTGAGTAAATTCACTGGAATAACTTTAACAATGAAATATCAATTTATTAATAACAAGTAAAATGACATTAAGGTCTGCCGAATAAGGCTATACATATAAATTAAGCCTTCTGATTTTGATTTAATACCAAAAAGAAATCCACTATTACACTGTAATTTACATATATATCCCAATAGTTTTATATAAAATATGTACATATCAGCATACCGACATGCAGTATAATAAATGAATATATTTGAATTATCATAAACCTATAAATGAAATTCACTTTTATAATACATAATTAATGACTGATTTAACATATATATGTTTGCATATGGAAATGTATGCACACACTGATGTTTATATAAAAATAAACCTAATAAACCATATATTTTCTCAATACACAATTAATTCAATGACAAAAAAACAAAATGCACATATAGCACTCAGATGTACTATATAATAATTTAAAAATTAACATGTTTGAATTATCATAGACTTATTAAAAAATTCAATTTGTTTTAATAATATATAAATGCACACATATGATATGTATATATTGTAACATAAATAAATGATCAAAAAAAAAATACCATACCTGAGTTGTCTACTATATATAAGAAATAATCATAAATTCAAAAAAAATGATGATAAAGATATTTATCTGACTACATAGAATGATCGTAAGAAAGAGTAATATCAAAAATTATAGGCAAATTATTAATAACATTGATTGCTCAATATGAAATCACGGAAGTGAGTAACTAGTAATTAATAAAAAAAGGATAGATGATGTGAATTAAAGCTATTTAGAAAATTTCATTTAAAATTTAGATCCTTTTGGTCTCATTTTCAAAGAAGATATTTGGAGTTTTCCTCTTTTTTGTGTGAACAATATTGAAAACAAATAATCTTCTAGACACAAATGTTATTTATTATTTTCTTTTCTTGTTTTATTTTTAGTTTACAAAAGTCATTTACTTTTAAAATTTATTAATTAGAAATTTTAAATGTCACTTTCAAATAAATTATTTAAAATATCATTCTCAATATATATACTACTCACCAGCTGTACACTGTATATAATGCAGTACCTTTATCTGTGCCTCTCTGCTGATAAATAAAACAGTATATATATATAAACTGCTTCAATAAGTTGGTGGATTCTCTGGGTAAGCTGATCCCCTTCTAAACAATAGCCTTGCTTATTGTCATCTTCAGGAAAGGTATAATCTGGTAACTGTTGCTCTACAGTAATCTCCCTTCAGTCTCCATGTCATCTAATACACATAAGCTATGAACCACATAAAATCTGGGTCATGCTTCCATATTAATCCAAACTACTGTTGTGAAGTAGTAGCAGCAGCTGGACTTGCACTGTCTTGTCTTTAATTATATCTTCAGAATACTCTGTATAACTGCAATAAAAAACTCCCTAATCTTTTTCCAACCTTCTTATAGTCAAGGTAGAATAAAAAAACTAATTAAGTTTTCTTTATCTTGATTGGAAAAAGTTAATGACTCTTTTCAATTAACTTTAATCCTTTGAAAAACAACTTTGTATAATTTTTATCAAAATATGTTATACAATCTTTGTTTTTAAAAAAATGTGCTAATCAAAATAGATAGTAAAGTTTTATAATTACCAGTATATCTATTATAACACAAAAACATGCTTGTTTTAATTTCAAAATCAGAATTAACAAAATATTAATTAGATCTTTTTTAAATGTTTAATTTATAATATATATTTTTTAATTCAAGATTATTTAATTCTTAACTGTTATTCATGTGTAATGTAAAAAATATCTACAAAAATTTTTTTTTTTACTTTTCCTTTCAACTTTATATATATATGCACACACATTACAATGTTGTATGTCATAAGATACATAACTCTTGACATTAATACACAACAAATGCAATACATATAATCAACATTTATGTGGCAAATATCTTTGCCATGTAAAACTTAAATTACCAATTTAGTTCATTTTATCTATTTGTTTGTACCTTTAGCAATAAAAATATATTACTTATTTATTACTCTTATTTAATCTATTGCATACATTAATAATTTAATTTTGGTCATAATCTTGAAAATTTAACCTAGAAAATTGATTAATGTCATGGAGAAAAAGAAATTCAAATGAAACAGATGTAAAACTGTCAATGAATAAAAATGCTGTGATAAATGCCATTGGTTGATGTAAAATGTTACTTGTGCACGATTTTATAGAACAATTCTGAAAAGCCAAGTTAAGCATTTAATTAATGTCATAAAAAAAAATATTCAAGCAAAAAAGGAAATTAAGTAATTTTTTATTAATATAAGATTGTATATGCTTTCAGATCATTTTAATTTCAGAATGAGGCAGAAAACAGAATTAGAATTTAGTATCCAGAAAAAAAAAAATTCTAAATGAAGATGCTGTAATATCATTTGATAAACAAGCTACGATGAATGTCATTGATTGATATAGGACATGCGAACAAGATATTTCAGAGCTTTTCTGAAAAGCTGATTAATGACATGAGCATAAGTTTATTTTTGATTTTAGAGAATTTATTTCAGTTTTTACTATGAGTCAAAAACAAATTTAGAATGACTAATAAAAAGATAATATCCAAATAAGAAAGTGGAAATTCAGCAAATCATATGACTAAATCAGTGTTGGTAAATTTTAATTAAGAGTTAAGTTTATTGACATTTTAATTTTATGTTTTTAAATTTTACTTTTTGTGCTTTTAAATTTTCAATAAAATTAATTTTATACTCATATTACTAATTCCAGTGCATAGTATTATTTGAAATAAATATCAAATATCAAATCACCTCGAACATTATGCAATTTTCAGTTATGCCCTCTGAAAAAATGTATTTGAGGTCATATCTCAAAATAGCTAGTTCAAAAAAGTTATCTTTTTTAAACTACACACTGCAAAAATATTAAATATTGAAAAAGTTATTCAAGCAAAGAGCATGAAATTTAAATAAGCAATAATTTTTAAACTGCTCCTAAGCAAACATATTTGAGATGCAGATTCTAATACATTCATTCACAGAGGGCGTCGGTGAAAATTTCATAACATTGAGTGATTTGATATTTCATATTTATCTTTATATTTTTGATTTCAAATGATTGTTTGAATAGTAATTTTGCTTTAGATTAAGGATATGGAATGAATTACACTTAAAAATACATATTTCAATGTAAAATATAATGAATGGATGACAAATGTCTGTGGAACTAATTATTTCACTATAGCAGACCCTAGAATAATAACGTTTAAAAACTACCAATTTCATACTTTATTTTAATGCATTTTGTTTTTGTTGTTGTTTTTCAATGTTTCAGTTATTTAAAAGTCTTCTTTAGGGCTATTTCTATTTGTTTGAATAATGATAAACAAATATTTAGACAGAAATCTCTGAAGAAAACAATAAATCAATGAAAATATTGAATGAGAAATAAAAAGCATTGTAGTGGTGGTGGAGGGGGGGGGTATTAATTTTTTTAAAAGTTTACTACAATATCAAGATGTTCAATGAGAAAATAATAAAATATGAATAAAATGTGAAAAAAATCTTATTAAGTCTGGAACTCTAGGATTTATTCAGTGAAAAATTAACTTTCTGATATTTAAATTACTAAAGCATAAAATTATGCAAACCATCATAATTTTCAATATTTTCTATATATTTTTTCAACATTTTTCAAGTCTTCATATAAGTAAAACTATAATATTACTTCATGGTATTTTAATATATTCATTTCTATAATTCTCTCATCTATTTTCATATCACTGTCTACACACTTAGTACATGGTTGTTAATCTTAAACCTGTAACTTTCTTCAAATATTATAGTGTCATTCAAATCTTAATTCTTTAATTTATATTAAAACAAATGACCTGACCTATGTTTCATTTTTTTTCTAGTCTTTTCTGATTGGTAGATATAAAGTATTTGCATTAGATCTTTAAATGTTAATATTTTTACTACAAATTTTCTACATCAAATATTAAAAATGTTTAATTAACATTTTTTCTAGTTAAATTTGTTAGAAATAAGTATTAGCCACATTCAAATGTTGTGACAAAAATAAATATTATTTCAGATTTACATCCAATGAGCCTCTAACTACCTGATGATCAAAAATAATTTTCCCTAAGATTCAAAATGGAAGTTTTTACATTATATTTTTTGGGATTATAATCAAAAACAATAAGACATATAAAGATTGTCAAATAAAATTCAATGAAATAACTATTATCTATGAGGGTGGGCCAAAAATTATTTGCAGTGCACAAGCTTTTTGAAATCCAAGTCTGTTATGGATTATCACATAAACAGAGCAGTGGCTAATTTGCAAATAATTTGCCACAATCATCTGTCACATATCTATCCAACAGAATCGGTTCATGTGCATGTTCAATCATGAACAAGTCAGGCATTCAGTTCTTCTTTCATGGCTGACATTTGTGGGACTGTGCAGAAGTGATTGGGAAGAAATGGAAAGGACTGATAAGACAATGCCATCACAGAAATTTTAATATAACCGGAATGTGAATAATTTTTGACTCATCTCCATAATTACTAGCTATTTGAAAACGCAAACTACTTGTCTTTAATAATTATATTTTTTGTATTAAATTTGTTTTTAAAAAAATTAATTTAATTTTTAAGCAATGCTTATAAGCTAAAATTTCTGAATCTTTATTTATACCCTATATACAACTATTGGTATGAATACTGGCAGGGTAAAATTTGAAAAAAAATTCAAGTTCCATTCAGACTTACAAGTTTTCATTCCAATACTGATCAATAAAGCTATTCTTAATTTAAGAATAAAATAAGAATAAAAAATCACTTAAAACTTCCTCATATGGATAGTCTCTTAAAAGTTTTATCACCATCACTAGAATAGTGTAGTGTACTCTATATGCATCGACAAGAATTTCAGCAAAAAATTCTAATGAAAATGTCTCAAACAGAACAAATACAAATCCAATCATAACATTAATGATACTATTTTCATATCTTCAAACCTTCAGAACAAAAAAAATATTTGTAAAAAGCTCAATTCATTTTTTCAAAATATAAAATTTGAATCTAAGTTTAATGCTTTGGAATAAACTCACAAAACTATGGAAGAAGATAAAACTAGAAAGGAAAAAATGACCATTTTAAAAAAAAATGAAAATAGTTTACAGACACTTAGACTACAAGAGGTATAAAATACCATTAAATCAGAAATGAATGACATAAAATTTATACCATATGTACTAAATTCAAATTAATTTGATTTTTGCAAACAGCACATACTTAGGAAAGTACAGAAATGGACATGTATCCAATTTAAAAAGTATTTGAGAGTAAGGTATTTGAAAATTTATAGCATTATCACCTACTGTTTGTAGCCATTACAGGTTAAATGTAGAAGTAAATGAAAAATAAATCTTATACAACTCTCATCAGTATTTTGTGGACAATTTGTCAAAATAATGGGAAGAAAAATTTTCTCAGAAATTGTTAAAAAAAATCACCTAGCGAAATATTATTTTATTTCAATAAAGTTTAGTACCAGATATAAACCATGTAGATCAAATGGCATTTAAAATTAAATATCTCAAAGAGATTTTCAGTTGAAATATTTTACTTATTTCTACTAGAAATCATGGAACTGAAGTTTTATTTACTAAAGCCACTGTTAGGACAATGTAATTGAGAAGTATAATAGATCACAATTCAATTGATGAATCAGCAGATATCAAACTACATAAAATTTCATTAATAGAAATATGAATATATTTGATGCAGCTATTCAATTATTTTCTAGAAAAATTATTTAAATGAACAAAATAAATTGCAAGAATTTTAAGGTGTTTTATCAAATGACAATTAAAATCATATTAGCATTTGTGCTGGCAAAAGTAATTATATTTAAAAACAACTGAAGTAAAATACTATGATCTGAAGAAACAAATTTAAAATGGAAACTTTCGCCCCTGTTTTTTTTTTTTCAATTCCTTGACAAAAAAAAAGAGATCTGGTTTCCTAGAAAACCTAAATAACTTAGTTGAAAACCAAATTAGAGACTATTCCAAAAATCTTATTTTAAAATAATAAATTATTCTAATAAATGAATATTTACATTTAAAATAACTTACTGATGAAGAATTACAAAATGGACCAAAATCCTTTTTAAAAATAAGAATATAACATTTTCTGAGTATAAATAAAGGAAAATATAAAAGTGATATGTACAATAAAATAATAATAATAATTTAAAGACATTAAACTATTCCATTTGTCATTATTTTTAAAAAAAATAGTTTGAAGCAAGTTTTGGAGAGAATTTTTCCAAAATTAAAATTACTTAAAACTATTAAAATTGTTATGAGAAAATCTACGTTGAAAAAAATAACCATTATCAGCAACAAGAATGAAATTTTTAATGCATTAGATTACAATGAATTAAATTAAAAAAAGGTTTTATTGAAGAAGTAAAATATTTCAACTATTTGTAATATTTTATAAGTTTTATCTTGGTCACTATCACCATTTTTAATTGTTACCAATCTTCTACAGCAGGGGGTGGGCAATTGTTTTGGTTCGGGGGCCATTTTGTGGAAGTGATGGTTAATGAAGAGTCTTTTTATCATAATACAATAAACACACTGCTTTATTCCCTGTATTAACAAAAAAATATTTGCTTGCCCATTCTTCATTAAACACACAACATTCACCAATGTATTTTCTGGAGGGATCATGGTTTCACTAAAGTTGGAATTTTATATATTTACTGTTGCAAAGACAAAATTGAAATTAACCAGATCAACCAGAAAAGCACTGTGCATCATATCTACATTGTGGATGTGTATTGACGTGGCTGTCCTAGTGGAAAAATATGAGATGAATCTTCGGTCTCACACGGGAAGGAAATCTCGGTCCAAGGCGGATTTTTCTGTCTTTGCGGGCCACATGTGGCCCATAGGCTGCTATTTGCCCACTGCTCTATAGGATGAAAATCTCTCCAAATTTAATCCAGTTTCTGATCTACAGTTTCTCTTTTCCACATCACACCAGAAAACTTCCTGCCTTCATCTATTTATCTCATATGCGATCTCTTTATAAGTCTTTTACAACGTCTTGAGATCCTAGTTAAATCGTCAACTCTTCATCCATTGCCTAGCCTAGCCAAATCCATTTTCAGTCTTAATTTTTTCAATTATGTGAGTGATATTTATTTGTTCTCTTATCCATGTAATTTATTTTTGATTTCATTATTCCTAATACAATCTTTCCATACTTCATTAAGGGGTCTGAAGTCTTTGTATTGCTTTTCTTATGTATCCAAATCTCAGATCTATAAAAAAGAACTTTTAAATCACAAATCTATTTTAAAAACCCTTTCAAACAAAGAGGTATATATTTCTGTAGTGTAATGTCACCATACCCACAAAATGTTAAAAGTGGATAGACACAGTCTCTGCCTTGTGTGAGACCGATGTAGTGAAAATTACCCTACAGAAATATTATTCACTGTCAGATAATCTCTAATCTAATGATGACAAATAAAAATTATTAATATACTTCCATTGAGAAGTTTATATCAAAATTGTAAGGGAAGCATATTTGACATTTATCAAATAAACTGTAGCCATTTGCTATTATACTGAACAATGATAAAGATATGTGTAAGAGATTGTGGTCTAAGCCAACTGATGAATGCTGGTTCAGCACAAAATGTGCATTTTATAGATCATACATCATTTTCACATGTCTTTGATCATATGTTTATAATTATGTCCTTCTACAAGATGTCAAAAGTAGATAGAAACCAATTCCTAACTTGTGTAAGTGGTGTAGTGAAAATTACACTACAGAAATATTTTATTCATTATTGAATAATCTCTAGTCTAATGATGATTAATAAAAATTATTAATAGAGGTATATATCCTTTTAATATTAAATTATTTTTATTATCATTACAACTAAGTTTAATTCTATGATAAATTTCATATTATCATTAGTCTTACTTTCTAATTTTCATCAAATAACTCTTGCAATGTGTAAATCATCTGCAAAATCTAAATACTTAAATAATCTCCATGTATTTTATTCCCTTAGCTTTTCTGGTAAAACTGTTATAAAGCTTGCCAATAGTGACTTACAGTGAAGATTAATTAAATTGGATGTAAAACTGTCATATCTATATGGAGAAATTTGCAAACTGTATTACTATTATTTTGGAAGATATAAAATCACCCTATTATAAATCCTTATCGGTGTAAATCTTCTTAGTGACACCCATGTAATCTAATTATTGCTAATACTTTTACTGTAGATGTATTTTAATATTCTTAAGAATATGATATCCAGATAATCAGTGTGAAAATGCTTGTAGAATTATGATTTTTGTTCATCTAATCCAAGGTATTACAGCAACTCATAATTGTTAATCTTTTCTATAACTTCTCTCAATATTTGAATGTTATCCAGTGTTAAAATGACTTTTAAATCCAACTTGGTCTTTTGTTTGATTAGAAGCCAAAGTTTGTTCTAGACAAGTTATCATTATCTTAATAAAGATAATACCTTTTTAATAACCTTTTCTTAAATATCAATATTACTACTACATTCTTCCAATTATCTGGTACCATCTTTCTCTTTTAAACATTTGGTATATAGTTTTGCTGACAAATTTTCTATTTCTTCAACTGTTTCTTTTAAAATAATAATGAATTCTATCATTTCCTGAAGTTGTTTCCCTTCTCCATAGATTTAATTCCATGTCTTAGCCCTCTATTTACAATGCTTGGCAATTAAAACATTATAACAAATTAAATGGTTATTTTTTTGTTTTGTTTTTATTACTATGTAATTCTTTATAGAACTCTTCTACATATTTCATGATGTCATCTCTCTTTTTAATATTAGTTTCATCCCCTTATTGCTGAAATAACTTTCCTTTCATTACCAAGATATCAACTACTCTTACTTAGAGCAGTTGAGGCCGAGATATAAAGTTCTGAAGAAGATTGCTGGGGCAATCGAAACTGTAAACTGTAAAAAAAGGGTGGTAAATAAAGTATTGTGTAACAACAGGAAAATGCAAGGACAATTTAGTATTATATGATATACAAAGATATTTTATATTTTTGAGACTCCTACTCTTACTTAGAGCAGTTGAGGTTGAGATATAAAGTTCTGAAGAAGATTGCTGGGGCAATCGAAACTGTAAACTGTAAAAAAGAGTGGTAAATAAAGTATTGTGTAACAACAGGAAAGTGCATGGACAATTTAGTATTATATGGTTTACAAAGATATTTTATATTTTTGAGACTTCTCTTTTATAGTCTCCTTGCCAATTCATGGTTATATTTTTTTACATTATTATTAACTCTTTTGCTTATTCTTTTACAAAACTTTAGATTTTCGATTCTTTTTAATTGATAATTTTTAAAAAATTGCATATTTCTTTTCTTCATACACTCACTCCCTTATCTTATTAGAAAATGTATTATAAATGGCTGTTTGCCTTGTTCTTAATAGAGGATCAGATAACTTCTTAGGGATTTAATTAAATCTGGACCAACTTCAAAGTTTGTCATCAATATTTTAAAACAATTTAATCAATTCTAATTTAAATTCATTTCAGGATTTCTGAAGTTTGGGAAAATCAACTATTAATACTGTCTTTTTCAATAGTTTCCAACTTTAGTTTTGCATTATGCCATATCTTACAATCATTAATCGATAATCATTTCCTGTGTTGAATATATCAAAAACATTATGATCCTGAAAAAAATTTCTTGTCAAAATATAACCCAATTCCACTTCATTTGAATATTTCCATGACCATTTCCATTTAGCTTTTTTTTTTTTTTTCAGAGAAAGAATTTAAAATATGGATTTTTCTGGAAATTCTACAAGCCTATGACCTCACTCATTTCTTTCACCATAATCAAATTTACCCACAGCACATTTGTCTTTCAAATATTTTCCAATGTTAACATAAAAGTCTCCCTTCACAATTTTAAAAGGTTTTGTATTATCAAAAGCATTTTGTACATCAATATATAAAAAAAATCCTCTACTACTTCATCATAGTAAGAACTTGTTGAGATGTAAACCTGAATTATCTGTATTTGTTATCCTCCATTAAATTGAAGAAGTAACCTTGCCATTCTATTTGATATATTATCAATCTCCACAATGTTTTAACATTTTTTATTTATAATGAATCTCATTCCACTTGTGCTTACAATATATATGTCTTTGTATTAAAGTTCATTTCTACTTTCCAGATCAATTTTCTCTTCACTTTTTATTTTAATTTCACAAAGTCCACATCAGATTTAATATTAGATAGCTCTTTTAACATGTAATCTTCCTTCTCTTGAAAGTGATTTACAGTTGCAAGTAGCTAATAAGATCTTCATCAAATGAGAGCTGCGATTCACAATCAGGTGATTCTTAACACTCCATCTTTGACTACCATTGCCAAAGCTGACAACTTTATAGCCTCCTGGAAGTAAGGGTTATAATTTAATTTTGTCTGCCATGTTTGTAAAAATCTAATTAAAAAAACAAAATCATTCACACATATTCATTGTGATATCAAGAAAAATCAACTGATATTTCAGTTAAGAATGATTGGACAATTGACAAGAATGAAATAAAAGTTGCATATTGGCAAGACACCCATTTATGTCTGATTACCACACAAATAACCAAATAGTAACAATAGCTGCAATGACAGGAAATATGGAATGGAAATTAGAAATTTGCCCCGTTTGGTTTCTTTAAGGCCTTAAAAAGACAAATTAAAGGGTCTCTTTTCAGTTAACAACAAACTCCTTTCTGCAGCCATATTTCTGATATTACTGAAATTGTGTTTAACTTATTAAAATGGTTATTAATGCTTGAATACCAAAAATAGAATCATCATAGAAAATCATGTGAAGATGTATCTGTTTGCCAAATAACGTTTTGCTTTTTGATCATTCATGTATATAATTTCTGCACCAGGGCCATGTATTTTTATCAAAGTTGCATAATAGTAGAAGTTACCAGGAAAGCACCTATCAGTTAAGTAAATGAGTCCAAATTTTAATGTAAACCAGAACCTCAAGAACCCTTAATCTGACTGATTGCAATGCATTATATAATTCATTCTCTAACCAATAACAGTCTCTGACAACTAATCACAGTTGATGATTGCATTCAGCTCTTAACAGAGTCTTTTTAGCAATTTGCTTAAAACTAAGGATAGAATAATAAATTCTAAAGATGTGAATGATAAAATAAATAATTATAAAAGTAGAATCGTTATTATGGAGTTATAAAGCAACTAGGCTCTGGAAGAATCAGAATTATAGACATACTTAAAGACTGTGAATTTATACAAGTCAGATTTATATTTGTGAATTAAAAAAGATTTTTTTTATTAGTTATTGACACTTAAATATCATGTGGTATTGATGAATCTGCATCAACCCAATAAGAGTTGGAATTAACAAATCACATTTCATAATTCAGAACAACAGAGAAAAATTCAGAAACCCAGAATACTTTTCAATACATCTCTAATAAAAAAATTTATTTACTTAAGAAAGCCAATTTCTCAGGTATGATCATATAATGGTTACACCAGAATGATAATGAATTAATGCGTGATTAGTATTTTCCTGAAGGTTTGTGATGATAGTGTTTTAGTTGTATTTATATATTGGACTATTTCCATATCTAATATGCGTATTGAATGTCTTTAGAAAAATGTAAATTTATTTAAATATTCCAAATACATTCAACTGTTAGTAATAACACACAGGTTAGTATATACACCACATTTCAAGAGGTATTATTCTCCCCTCTTTTTCAGCTGGTCTAACCAGTGACAGTACTAGCATGGAGTCGAACCTGGACTCTTAGATTCTTGAATATTGAATTTTAAAATAATGTTCTAACTAACTGTGCCATCCTTTCCAAAGGCAACAAACAGCCAGGTAGACGTTTCATATTCTTATCTATAAGGTTCCTCCTGATTTCTCCAGTTTTTCCTAAGAGCAAAGTTGATTAGTGGTTTCAATACATTATGTATAGTCACATTAGGTTGAATTATGGGATTGTTTGCCATTGTCAGTTATGTGAGCAGCTTCTTTAAATTTTCTTCTTTGTACCAGAGCCATACCACATTACAAAGAATTCTAACATCCACAAAGCCTAAACTTGATATGCTGAAAAGAAAAAACTATATCTATAAAATATCATGTGAATGTGGAAGAACATATTATATTGGTGAGACCAGTCATCCCATTGAAAAGCACTTGCAAGAACACAAACTAATGATTAGAAAAGAGAAAACAGATGTGTCTAAAGTAGCAGACCTACAATGTAGGTACCAATCAACATATGTTCAACTGGGAAAATACAAAAATATTGGATAGAGAAGAAAAGGTACAAAGAAGAAAATTTAAAGAAGCTGCTCACATGACAATGGCAAACAATAGTATACGTCAACCTAGTGTGACTATACATAATGTATGAAAACCACTAATCAACTTTGCTCTTAGGAAAAAGTGGAGAAATCAGGATGAACCTCATAGATAAGAATATGAAATTTCTACTGACTGTTGCCTTTGGCAGGATGGCTCACTTGGTTAGAACATTATCTTAAAATTCAATATTCAAGAATCTAAGAGTCCAGGTTTGACTCCATGCTAGTATTATCACTGGTTAGGTCATCTGAAAAAGAGGGGAGAATAATACCTCTCGAAACATTGTGTATATACTAACCTGTATGCTATTATTAACAGTTGAATGTATTTGGAAAATTTAAATAAAAGTTGAATTTTTCTAAAGACATCAATACTCATATTAGATGATGAAAATAGTCCAATATATAAATACAACTAGTGTGTGATTAGTATCAAATAGCATATTCATTTATAATAACGGTTAAGTTTTTATGGTGGCTTAGCAAATGCTTATACAAACTTTTTTAATAAAAAAAATTTTTCAACAATAATAACAATAGTGAGATGCATAAAAACACCAAAAAATAAACATAGGAACAAATTATGTAATTTAAAACTCCATCCAAATCAATTAATCATATATTCTGAAATGTTATATATCAACATCTAATGAATAATCACAGTATGAAAACTACTGATCCAGAATAGAAACAAACAAAGATTAAGTATTAATATAAATTAATAATATTATATAGGAGCATAACTAGATGATTATATAATAAATATATAAGGGCTGAGGAATAAACCAGTATAAAAATAAAGTTGACTTTGGGACTTCATGATTATTAATGATAAAGTATGAGCTCTTTAATGATAAATGATAAAAAATAGTTCTCAGAGACTATAGAAATGTCTTTTTCCTTTCTATTATTACTTTATTATAATTATATTAACAGTTTTTAATCAATGCACTAACATTTATTTGGCCAATCATATTAACTGAAGACCTACCTTTACTCTCCACCTATTAATCGATTTGCTCAAAATATGAAAATAAAGATTGATTATGAAGAATTAGAAGAAGTTAACAGTTACAAATACCTAGGTCAGATTATTAATACAGATGGAAACATAATGGAGGAAATTAATCATAGAATTAAACTTGGTTGGAGTGCTTTTGGTAGAAATAACTTGATACTAAAAGGAAATATGCCTATGTGTTTGAAAAGAATGGTTTTTAACAAATGTGTTTTACCAGTTCTTACTTATGGATCTGAGACTTGGACACTTAATAGAAGAGCAATACAGAGACTTCAGACCACTCAAAGGAGTATGGAGAGATGTATGTTGGGAACACAAGAAGAGATCGAAAACGCAATGTATGGGTAAGACAACAAACAGGTGTTACTGACCTTATTGAAAAAATTAAAAGATTGAAATGGAGTTGGGCTGGACATATTGCTAGAAGAAATGATAATAGATGGACAATTGAAATTTTAAACTGGATTCCAAGAGATTGTAAAAGACCCAGAAAGAGACCACATGTGAGATGGATGGATGAAATAAGAAAATGTGCAGGGGTGTTGTGGAAAAGAGAAGCTAAAGATCGGAGAAGATGGATTAAACTTGGAGAGACCTTCATCCTGAAGTGGATTGATAATGGTTGATGATGATGATGATGATTCGTTTACCGATTAATATCAGATTGGTTGTAAACCAGATACTTTCAAATGAGAAATTCTTAATTGATTTGGACTTAAAAATAATTTCCAAGGTTCACCCTAAGAAACTCTAAGCCTCAAGTCAAAGCATTAAATGTTCTAACCATTATACCTTATCCATCTTTTCTATTGCATTGCCAAATCTATATAATATTAATATCATCTATGTTCTTCATTAATGCTTTTTTACAGAGTTTTTGATTGTCCCAGAAATCTTCTTCAGAACAGTAACAAACATAATACAAATACATGAATATAAATATACAATGAATAATAATAATGTAAAGTATAAAAGATATAACATTAGAGTTAAATATTTAAAAGATTAATAAGAGTAAAATAAATGAAATAAAAATAATATATATATATATATGATTATATGAAGTATTAATTGATAAATATAGAATATATAAAAAGCAGTAGAATGTATAATATATAAGGTAATAATTAAATAATGATTATAAGATGTATATATAAAATTATATGTTTATGTATATTTATATTCACATATTTTTATTATGTTTGTTATAATTCTGAATAAGATTGCTAACGGCAATCGAAACTTCTGTAAAAAAAAGCACTGTAAAAGTAATAAAGAACATAGAAGATATTAATATTAATACCATATTGCTATAATATAGTTTGGCAATTTAAAATATTTCATATTAAAGACTTCAGTTATAAGATAATCAATAATAATTATAAATTAAATGGTTTCAAAATATCTTTAATAGTTCTTTATCAATTCTTTATACTTCTTAGAGAAAATGCTGGCTATGTCTAAAGAAAGATTTATAAAGCCAAGATATGAAAGATCAGCAATTATTTATGTGGTGGCTTTAAAAATACCTTTAAGATTCTATTGCAATATTTGATAAAAAGGCATTTTTTATGGCAGGGAATATGAACTTAAATCACAATTTTTAATAACATAATTAGTTATTAATAACTTCTTTGCTGCACTACAATCTATAATATAAATAACAAAGCATTTAGATGTTTAACACAAGTGATAGATAGGTTGATCCAAGAACTAAACATTCTCCAGTTGACAAAAAAATTTTTTTTAAATCTTAGTTTATTCACTTGAATGGAAATTGACTTAACAAGTCACTTTAGGGTTTTAACAATATGAAACACACAATTACTTATTCATTACCCTGTGAAGTATAAGTAATGGTAAAATAGTTAAGTGCAAAAAGTTATTGGTTAGATTCTCCACTGATTACAGTAAAAAATAAAAAAAAATGTTAATTTGATAAGCTGAAAGCCGTTGTGTTTAAACCTACCACATGGGGGCCCAGACTAACTGTTTGTAAAACTATATAGAGACTAAATAATAATAATTGTCTCTTTAAGTCCTTCATTCTGATTAATTTTTAATCAGATTAACAGAATTATAATTTTGCTACCTTAGTCAGAAGCATAATGGCACTGTCACCAAACCTTCTGCACATGAGCAGAAGAAAGAAAATGGCAACTTTATTAATAAAAAATAATAAACATTTCATAAAAAATAATATCAAACAGAAAAGTTTGCAATTGAATGGTAATTTTTCTGAGATATCCATACATTCCTCATTCTTCATTAGATTAAATGAATCTGCAAAATGTTTTATTCCTTTTCTGCACTCTGGTGTCACAATGGGGTAGCAGTCTTCTTCAATGCTATAAAATACACTCGAAGTACTTTGTATACAAATATGCAATAACTATGTATAAATAATAGTAAATATATATAGAGATATATTAAAACAAAGTTACTGTATATTTGTGGAAAACATAATGCAACTGTATTTTACAGTTCTGAAGACTGCTAGATAGTCGAAACTATAAGATAATTGATTAAAGCACTGGGAAGAATGCAAAAAAGTAAAAAAATTGTAAGAGATTTATTAAGTTAAAACAATTCTAAATGAATCTTCTCAAATATCAGATTTGTTTATCTGATATCTACATTTCCAAATTCGGTTCATCATCTAATATGATAAGTTTCAGAGTCTTGTTCATAATGATGGATCAGTAAATGGAGTAACAAAATCATAAGTGGAAACCCAAAAGTTTCTATCTCAATTTCCCACCAAGAAAAAAAAATAAAAATTTCTATTTAGCCAGCCTTAAAGATTAAGGTTTTATGTCACCATAACCAAGAAAACTAAAAAATATTTTTTAGATATTAATAGGATCTCCAAATTATAATAACCTCAGAATTAAGAAAAGATAAACTCTTAAAATAATAGTAGTGGGGAACAGCATTATTAAAAAAAAAAAATGAATATGAATAAAATGTTTTCAATAGACATTTTGTTGCACCCGGAAGTATTTGCCAATCCACTTGGTCAATGTAAAAATTAATATTTCCATATTAACGAAAAAGGACAAAAGATATACTTTTGATTAGCAGTAAGCAAAAGTAACTTTACATGATCACTATCTCATACGAGCACATAATTGTTATTAAGCCAGAAACTAGTCTGGGGATATTGGATGAGTAGGCATTAGATAGGGATTTTATGCACAAGCCTTCTGGCATCCATTGATTACTCTGATTGGCACAGGGTGACACTACTGTATGGAGAGAGTTTTGCTTTGTTTAAAAGTAACTTTAACAATAGTTTTTAATAAATAATAATGTTTTTGATTCATATTGGCAGCGGACATGGATTGCTTTATATTATATCTCAATTTTTGTCAAAAGGATTGTGCAATTGGTTTTTGTTATTGAAAATTGCAAGAAAAATGTTGTAAGTAGAGGCCTGGTTTGCATTATTCAGTTAAATGAAAATAATATCAATACGATGGGTCAATTTTCAATTAATTTTCCCAATAGTATATGCATGATTTTACTGATCCAATTCTTAACATTATTAATGCAACAGGTTTTGTTCTCGTGTTTATAATAATAATAATAATGCTATATTAATACCAATAAAATGCATAACTTCAATTTTGAATCCTAAGATCACAAACCAGTTTGGTGATATATTATAACCATCATCATCTAACACCTTATGATTAATCAAATTTATAGTAACTGATCTTGGAGTAAAGTGGAAAGAACTAAAACTAAGTAAATAACATAGAAAATCAGCAATCAATATATATGAAGTCTTATACTAATAAAACAGCCTGGACATTGTCAGAAATTTTAATTGCTAACAATCAAATATAATCACTCCATCTTTGAGAGCAGGCTATCATTAGAAAAGCATCTGTTTTTATAATGTTATTAGAATGAAATAAATATGGAAGTGATGCCACTATGATATTAACTGACTGAATATGGCAATCACTGAAAGTGCGCAACATAATGAATCAAAAACAAAGTTCTGCCTACATATATTTATTATGCCTAGGAATTTATTTATACCCCCTATAAGTATATAATTTTATAGATTTTAAGATATCTAACATTATTCAAACAAATCAAATCATTAAAATAGATGACATTTTGTCTGAGGATAGGATTTTTTTTGTTCAAAGCTTGATGCTTATAAGCTAGGAAAGCACAAGAAATATTCATTAATCAATTATCAAATTTGGTGGGGGGAGGGAGAAGATTAATGCTATCAAATACAGATCAAATGTAATATTAGTAATATTACTAAAATTGATAGTTGCTGATCTCATTAAAGATTTATACATTTAGGCAAATAAATAAACATGGATTCAAATCTTAAGTAGCTTGAAAATTTCAAGCCATTATCTTGAATAGCACAATGAGAACATGATTGGGAAGATTGTGGTTATATGGTAAAAACTATGTTCTTAGTGGAAAAAAAAAACATTCCAAAACTAATTTGAAGATTTGCTGGGCACTATTTTCTAATATTCACTGATTTTTTCATGCTTACAAGAATGGTTCTAGAATAAACAAAAATGATTACTGCTATTGAACTCATTTTCACTAATTCAAGACCACCTCTACAGCTAATTTCTAAGTTAAAATATTGTGAATATAAAATACCTTTAATCTGAAATTCCTGGTTCCAGGATTTTTTCAGATTTGTGAATTTTTTACTTCCTTATTATAAATCCAAACTTTGCTAAGATAGGAAAAAAAAAAAACATGCTGCTCATGGCAATTAGGTTTATTAAATTGTAAGTATTTGCTGAGATGATTTTTTTTTATATAATTCTGTTTTGAACAACTTTATTTATTATAAAAGATTAAAAATCAACTTTGAAATTTTGTTTTGATCAGAAAAGCTTTTGATTTAATAAGTATTCTGATTCACATGATCACCATCTCTCATGCTAGCACATAATTGTTATTAAACAGGCAAAACTCTCCATACAATAGTGCCACCAATAGTTGCCAGAAGACTTGTGCATAAAATCCCCATCTAGTGCCTATTCATCCAATATCCCCAGACTAGTTTCTGGCTTATGGCCTTTGTCAGTGAGGAGCCTTGGATTTGAGAGCACTGCACCTAGATCTTAGGATCTAATGCAACCCTCCAACAGCCACCTTTTATCTCTACTTAACTACAAAATTATGAGAATGAAATTGTAAACACAATAATATTTTCAATCTAAGTTCAATAGCTTATATAGTCATATGAGTCTGAACTCAGTTCAGCACCCATACATTTTGGTGTCTTTGGCTCTTTAACAACCATAGCCATCATTATCCTATTAAGCAGGATTGGTGTTAATCCACTAAACATCACATGATCACCATCTCTTATGCAAGCACATAACTGCTATTAAACAGGCAAAACTCTCCATACAGTAGTGCCACCCTATGCCAACCAGAGTAATCAATGGATATCAGAAGGTTTGTGCCTAAAATCCCCATGTAGTGCCTACTCATCAGAAGGCTAGTGCATAAAATCCCCATCATCGAAGGCCACAAGCCAGAAACTAGTCTGGGAATATTGAATGAGTAGGCACTACATGGGGATTTTAGGCACAAACCTTCTGGCATCCATTGATTACTTTGGTTGGCACAGGATGGCACTACTGTATGGAGAGTTTTGCCTGTTTAATTTAAGTATTCAGATTATTGATATTCTATTCTATATTTTCACTGAGAAAAAAAAATTGCTGGCAGAATGCATTGCATTATCGTTTATAGCAATTCTTTGTAATTATTTTGTCAGCAGTTTATGGCTGATACATACTATGAATATTACATTTTTTTGACAAAAGATACTAAGCAGACTAAGAGATGAACTTAGTTTATCATTTTTTGCCAATCCATTGCATATCCATATTTAGAGCTATATCATATATTTTAATACAATCTAGACTCTATATATTTTCCATTTAGCAATAAGCACATTTTTCCCATAATAATAATAGTGTCATAATTTCAAAACATTTTCAAAATCAAGAAAGAAATGCATAGAAAGGATCTGAATGACTGGAAAACTAAAAATGAAAAACAAAAATTACTGTTGCCACTGTTGGATTGCACCGATCGACTTCCCTGTATCAAACAATGTGGATTCACGATTAATAAGCACGATATTATTTCTTAACATATAAATGAATTGGATTTACTCCCTGATAAAAAATTTTAATCTTGTCTTGAGGTAGTTCTGAGTTACAATGTCAGAAATAGACCCACAACTAAAAAGATCATCTTAAACATACTATAGTATCAATCATCCATGGGAGACTATCAGGGAGGATACAGAAAGTCAGTACTATAAAAAAGGTTGTGTGTTTAATGTTCAGTCTACTAAAATTGAAAAAAGATTTTTGTGAAATGTCATATATTTCTATCACCGCAGAAAGCAGCCAGGTAAAAAACTTGGGAATACTTCTTAGCAAAAGACTGTATGTGGAAATAATATCCCACCTTCAGAACATTAATTCATAGAATTAGTATTCACAAATCAAGCTAAAAATATTTAAAATGTCATCACATTTTCAGGTACGTGTTAGTGTTAAAAGATCAACCCTTTAGGACGAAGTCATAATATTGCAATGCTGTATTAATTCTCATTAAAATTTGGTAGAAAATTATCACTGATATTCAAAAGTTTACATATATGAGTTGATCGCAACATTCTCTACCCAATCTTTTTGGAGTCATAAAACAATAAATACTTCAGCATTCCTTCACAATAGTTCATCTGCTCTTTATGGAACCAAATTAAGATATTGTTTTTATGTGGAAATTCACCAACACATTTAAAAAAATCAGCGGAATAGTTTCTCAATTACATTTTACGTATACTTTATTATCTGTGCCAATACTTTGGAATATTCCTCAATCCAGTATGCAATACATATCAACAGAAAAATGAGACAAAATGCCATGCATTCCAAGACTTATATCAGCATAACCTCTAAAAATAAGTTTGTAAATACTTAGATTTAGACTGCAAATACGCGGATTCAAAACTGTAAGAAGAGTTCACTGTAAAATTTAATTTTGAAAAATATATATATCAATGTACTATGGCTTCTCAATAGCAATTGGCATAAGTAGTTTATGAGATGGAAAATATCTTCTAAAGCAAATCTAAAAATTGGGAATCTTAATTATGAATGTGGTTGATGATATATAGATTTAAAAAAACTTTAAAATGTTACAAAGAAAAATATTCTCGTCTCAGACTTTAAAAACTTTAACATAATCCCAGCAATGAGGATTACTTTAAAATTGCATGAAACTGTGCTGCAATAATGCAGTTTACATGTAATTAAATATTAGTGTCTTACTTAAATACAATCCTGTGCACTTTAATGCTGTGGTAAAATCTAAAGTTAAAGATCGGCTCAGCCTTGTTACTTCCTGTGCTCAAATATTACATGACATCCTGATAACAAACTATTTTTTTAATTTTTTTTTTTTTTTTTTACATAATTAAAAAAAAACTTGCATTTTAGCAGGACACCTAAATATGTAAGTATCTAAATGCTTCAATATTTTTTTATCTCCAAATAAGTCTTTATATGCAATTGTAGGGGCCAGGAAATTAATCTTTATTATATAAAATGAGCATTCCAACAATCATGAGTGTGATGTAGTTCTATGTGATTTTTTAACTTTTCATTATAATGCATAACGCAGTAGCAGATTAATAATCATTCTTAGAACGATAATTGAAAATATGATTGTCTGCAAAGAAGATTGTTGAAAATTACGTCTTTTTTTCTAAAAGTCAGCATTATTTTTTTTTTTTATACCTCCGATGTAATTTAGCAAAAGAAAATCAATAAAAACATGCAGGACTTTAAAAATAAATGTTAAAACAAACATTTTTTTTTTTTAAATCGAATAGGCTTCAAATAGTTATCCGGTAAAGTATGCCAGTATAATACCGGATCTAGATTTTTAATAATCTGATCAGCTACTCGGGTGGTCAAATGATGTTCGAGAACCAAATTGGAGATTGAGCACACTGAGATTAATTTAAGAACCAGCCATTCTCTAAAATTGGTCTAACTTCTCAGAGCAGCATATAATAAATCATATATATATTACTAAAATCTGTGCAAGAAACAGTCATGAGAATGAAATAGACCTTTAAAAAAAAAAAAAAACGAAAATAAAATCAGGCCGGGGGGGGGGTGCAAATAAACAGGATTGTTGAACTCGAAAAACCATATCTTTTATTCAAATAATAACACCGAAAAAATTGATTAAAATAATAGCATTTTGGAATTACTTTCTCATTATTTGATTATTGGGCCTTTTTAGAAATAAATAATTCAATTTTCATTAGGCTTACTACTAAATATCTAGGAAGTTTTTTATTTTATCTTCTTAATAATAAACAATATACAAACACGAATGTTATCTGGGGGGGGGGGGGTTGATAATGTATATCAACTTTCAAAATATATTTACTTTCCATTTACTTCAGTTAATTAATTGTCGTTATCCTTTTAAACATCATAAATCCATTTACCAATATATATATACATATACTCACATAAACACTCACGATTTCGTATGGTGTAAAAGTAAGCTTTGGTATTTAGAAAATTATTTTTAAACGTGCTTTTTAAAATGTGAAAATTCATAATATACGATGTTTATACGCGGATTGTGTATAATACACAGTATATTAAACAATAGTTTATTCTAGACTGAATAATTTAAAGATAAAAAAAAGCCCAAGGAACTGACTAAGATAGTAAACAACATAGCATTAAAAATATTTTCCCTCCCGGGGACAGCAAGAATCGCCATTACACCATGGTTTACAAGAGAGAGCGCATAAGACCGGACAGTTTTATTTTCTAAAAAAAAAAAACTCGTAGCTGACAACATTCCATGTCATGCGCCGCTGACTTTAATTTCAATAATAAAAAATACGGTATGAAAATTGTCACATAAGACAAAAAGATAAACTTGGCTGATTGGCTTAGATTGTATTCCAAAACAATAAGATGTTTTAAGTTTTCTAAATTTATTAACAAACAGCAGAATAATGATTTTTAAAAAGAAATTTATAAACAGGTCTCGAGAGCTTGCACTTTTATCAAATGCTTGGCGTCCAAACCATTTAACAACGTCTAAAGCAAGTGGTATAAGCTAAGAAATGTAAAATCGATTACGGTACTATTTTGCAAAGAAATTGCCTCTACGAGAAAACCTCTTCCGTAACAAAATTATGAAATTAGATCTCATTTAACAGATAACAAAATTTTAATATATTACACTATAACACGTGTTCGTAGGCTTCGTACACTTTCAGTAGGTTTATTAATTGAAGTATAAACACATTTGATAACTACGTTCTAAGGAAATGTATAGGCATTTAGTGAAACTTGTATCAATTGTTTTTTTTTTTTTAATTATTAAAGCTAAGTAAATATTGACTATTCAACATTTACGCCGGTAATCAAATATTTATAAAACTTTTTTAAAAAACATAAAATGTATACTTATCATAAAAATATTTTTTTCAAACTAAATGAGTTAGATATTGAGGTATAATTTATAAGTACAAAGACTATTATCAGTTTGAAATAATGCAGTTGTATAGTTACTACTAGCTATAGTTAAAACAATAAGAAAAACTTACCTGCTAAGTTCACAGCTGTAAAAGACCAAATATATAAACATAAAACTAAATCCTTGAGTTTTAGCCCGTCGTATCCAGCCATTTTTCTAAGTCAATGTGGAATAGGCTACCCAAAGTAGTGGAAAAAAATTAACAGCTAATATAGACAAATATTTCCGGAAACTCAGCGACAAATTATTATTGCAGGAAGATATTATAATTTTAAAATAAAGTGCTTTTCCAAAAGTTTGACATTCAATTATATACATATAATACAAATTTTAATAACAGTTTGGCCAACATCGAGGCGAAAGGCAGCATAAACAAATGGAAGCGGCCATCTTGAGTCCACAACTCCGATATCACCTTACTTGCATCCATGTAGAAGGAGAAAACTCACTTGCCGTCTTTGATAATCCAACAATTATCAGAAAATGATATATCAAGTAAATCTTACAAATATTAAATCGTTTCATTCAGTAATTATGTCCCAGCTTACTTTAGTAGTACTCATGTCCTAGCCGCGGTTCCAAGAGATGCCACTTGTTTCAAATCAATTGTCACATGACAAAAATCATTAATGTGATTGGACAAGTTTTTTTTTAATTGAATCTACCAACGGAAGGTTGAAACAAAATAATTACAGGTACACATTTTACCTGAAGTGAACGGAAAAGGTTTAGAATTTTTTTTATATTAAAAAAAAAAAGAGAAAAAGAGAAAGTATATTTTAAAAAATAATATTGTTTACTAAAAATTCAGTGAAATGTCATAATAAAGTAATTATATTTTTTAACTTAGAAAATAAATAAAATTAAAAAAGAGTATATTTCATTATATTATATATACATTACAACTGTTTATAGAAAAAAACACTGTCAGATTGCACTATTAATTTGAATAAATTCAATTGTCTTCGGAAATATGGGGGGGGGGGCGTATACATATATACCAAGACATTAATAAACTCACTGGTAATCGAGGAGTGGCTGATCATGCGGAACTGTAGCGCCTAGGTTTTTCATCCTGATTATTCAGACAAGAAATTATTTACAAGAAATATACGGTAAATGAAATTTTATTAAAAACAATTCAAAGCTATGAACATTTTTATTAACAGGTTCCACGTATACAATCCCTTTAGACCAAAACCAGAAGATAAATATATACCCCCAATTTAAACTGTACATTAAATATTTTATGGGTATATATCTATATGTCCTGCGCCGGGGTTATCGACGGACTCCACAAGTGGCAGATTGTGGAATAACATTTAGGTATGAAGGCTGACTGTAAATGACAAATAAATAATGCCCGACCAAGAATTCCTGTTGCCTTGTAGGATAGGAAGTTGGTGCATCAAAAGCTATGTACTGTTTCCGATATAACGTCTTCTCTATTTTCCTTTTTCAGTCACTTAAGTTATAGCAGGATCCGGTCGTCTTGAGTCTGGCATGCCATTTACAGTATTGGAACATAATAAAGGAACAGAATGATTTATAATATATAAAAAATGAAATGATAAGGCAATAGAGTACAATACTGTAATAAGAAGTAACGTTTTGTATATATTGTAATAAGATGAAAGAATAAAAGTGGTATTGCATTGATGGGATATTATATTTATAGAACAGAAGTTATTTTGCAGCAAATATATGAAAAACTCACCCTAAATCACAATACCCTTTTTTTGGATAGTCAATCTGTTTCATAAATTCAAAAATGTGGGAAAACACAAAGTATGAATTGCATAAATAGTCAAAATAAGAGTCATAGATCACATGATCCTATCTCTTAAGCTTGAATTGCATAGTTAACGACTGCCAAATCCATGATTACAATAGCAAAATTGAATGACTTAATAAAGTCAGTGGTGATGAATTTACTTCTGGTTGAAATTTTTATTAGTTTCTTTATGATATTTTGTTCCTAATTAAATTATCATTAAAAAAAATCATGTGCTAAATGTAAGTATTCAGATTTGGAATTTCAAATCATTACTATTTTTTCTTATTAGTAATATCATATTTACTTTTCTTTTAAGTTTATTGATCAAGAAAAACCCAGTGATATTAATCATTAAAACAGAAGTAAAACTTTCTATACAATAGTACAGACCAAAATAATCAATTGATACAAGAAGGTTTGTACATAAAATCCCTATCTAGTACCTACTCATCCAATATAGTTTGTGACTTTTATCACTGAGAAGCCTTGGATTTGAGACCATTGCATCTACACCTTAAGATCTAATGCAAACTTCCAAAAGTCATCTTTTACCTTTTTAATTAACTATAAAGCCATAAACTAGAAACTAGTCAGAGAATATTGGATGAGTAGGCACTAGATAGGTATTCTATGCATAAACCTTCTTGCATATATTGATTACTCTGGATTGCACTAATGGGTGGAGAGTTTTATCTCTGTTTTAACAGCTTGTGAAAGTGTGGGGAATGGTGATCATGTGACATTAATCAATGTTGATGTTCAAAGATTAATAATCCAATCAAATAAATATCATTGATACATTACAGAATTAAAGTTTGACTTAAATCATTTTAGGAAACCAAAACTTCTCCCATTAGAAGTTATGCCTGTTGGAAAATGACAATAAAATGTCACATGTGTTGAAAAATATTAGCCAATTTCAAGTTTAATATTTGATCATAAATTGCATTCAGAAATGCAGCACTGAGTTTGAGTTTTACGTCAAATACTTTTTTTAAAATGTATACACTTTGAAGTTTTTTGAAATATAAAATAAATATCACAACTAAAATGAGTAACTTTCTGTAACAACCATTTTCATCTAACTGCTCAAATTGTTATGAAAAATAAGAAAAAGCCACAAATTTTCTAACTGCAGAAAAGCAGACTGAAAGGCCATTGATATAAAGTCAATTGCATTCAAGAACACATTTACCTTGAACTAATTTTTGCTATCACTTTGAGTAGGATATTTACAGCTGCTAGTAGTAAAATTTTTTTGCCACACCAATTTTGATTGATGAAATTGCTATATTTCTTCAAATAGATTGTCCCATTACTTTGTTTAAGGACAGCATCCATATTTGACCAATGTAGTTCCTTTCCATATCTATTATGGCATCATGAGATTCCATTGCCAAATTGAATTTATGAATCATTATGAAAACTAGTTCCAGTAGTTAATTTCAGCATACATTCAACGATTTCCAAATTTTTAGATATACCAAAGATCAGATTTATATTCTGCTGTAAAATGAATAACTTCATCCAGCTTTACTACTGTATTTTTACATATTCATAGGTCACTTAATTAGTCATTCATAGTAAAATTCTGTGTATCAGTTTGTCTTTGACATTTTATGCAGTGATACAGAAAGGTGTTTTTCAGTAAAAACCATTGCTGGGAAATTGAATTTAAAACAATGAACACTTTCCATATGATTCCAAAAACTATTGTTGCCTAAAGGAAAACTTCAGAACATTATGAACTATGATTTACACAACCAGGGAATGCAGTTTTCATTTATTAGTCATATACATCATTGTATTTTCCTGCTAGATTACAACCATTATCATATGCTTGATTCACACAGGCTTTAAAGTTCAGATTGAGATTTTCTAAAAAGCCTAAAATTTTCTATATCATTTCTTCTCTTGTCTTATCTGAAAAATTGGTATTTTCACTCTTAATATACCTGATGATGAATATTATCTGTTCCTTCTAAGAACAATGAGGGTACAATACCAAACTCTCTATACAGTAGTGCCACCAACTGCAAGCCTTAATAATAAATGGATGCAAGATAGTTTGAGAAGACACTAGATAGGGATTTTATGCACAAACCTTTTTGCATCCATTGATTGCTCAGGCCTGTACTAGGTGACACTATTGTATTGGAGAGTTTGAATGGAGAGTAAAAAGAGTTTAAATATATATATATAGAAATAAACAGAATATTAGGTGCGAGTTAATATATGATAATAGTAAGGAAAGTACTTTATTGTTTAAGGCTCAAATGGGATCTTTAGCAACAAGAGAATATACATGTAAGTGGGAAAATATGGGGAGTTAGTCTGTAAATTATGTAAGGAAGAAATAGAAAATATTAGGCATCTGTTAATTGAATGTAAATACTTGAAAACAGAAAGGTACATATAATGAGTTATGGAAGAATAAATATGAAAAAAGTGATTATGCAGAAAGTGGATCATTGGTTTTTATACTGGGTTTGGGAAAAGATAAAGGGGATTTAGATATAAAGGCCATAGAGTTGACAAAGATTACATTGTAAAAATGGGATGGAGCAGAATATGGGAAAACTTAGAGTGGGGAATGGAAAATAAAGTGTCTAACAGGTTTCTCTTGGCATAATTATTGAGAGATTCTTGACTCCGTTTAAAGAGAAGCTATAGTGCATCACATCACATAACTGTACTAACAGCTAGTGTAAGCATAAAAAAATAGTGATCTTGTGATACATTTCAGTTGTTTTTCAATAATACTTCCCTGTGCCAATGTCCCATTTATTTAAGTGCATTCCATGCAGTAGGAATTAATAGCATATTCAGAAAATGCTGAATCACATTTTCTCAGAATTTTCACAATATCCAAAAAACTTTCATTTTGGCTATCAATAATCACAAAAAGCAAATTCCCTATAATAAAATTAGACTGAAATCAAGAATGTGAAGCAATATTATCTTCCATTTATTATTTTTAATCTTGAGATAATATTTAATTGTATATCCAAACGTTTTATATTGGAAATGTTACTCCAAATAATAATACAGTATTAAGAAGCAGAATATGTAAGTGTTAAGGCAAATTGTCTCTAAAGTACTTGCATTATATCCTCAAGTAGTGCCAATTATCTTTCTGAGTAGGTTGGGATAGATTGGGGTATGATTATCTATTATTCCAAAAGATTATATTCAGTCGCAAAAAAATTGAACATTATTGTCTTTTTTGGATTAGCAATAAGACCAAATTTTGAAAAAGATTACATTTTTTCAAGTCCTTATTTAAATATTTTTTTATTTAAGGAAAGGATTTATTTTTTAACCAAAACAATGTTAGTGGGATAAGATGAGGTTCCTGCATTCTATTTCTGGAAAATCACAGATGAATATATTAAATAAAGCAGAAAAAACACTTTTTAGACTCACTTGAATTTTTCTTTTGAAGGACATTTTATTAAAATAAATTAATGGTTTTCTACAGTTAAGAACCCATTCGTCTTGCATTGGTGATCGAGAGGTCAGCGTGACTGCCTTGCACTTGCAGGCAGTTGCCCGGGTTGCGGGTTCGCGTCCGGCCGATGCTATGACACTTAAAAAAAAGAACCCATTCTTCCAAACAGAATAATAAGTTGTGATTAAATAAGTAAAGATACCATAAGTTATTAATTTATTTTGAAACTCTTTTCAACGTGACTTATTTAAAGTAAAACTTGCTTACTGAAGCTTCTCTCTGGCTTAAATTTAATCTACTCTATAGAAAAAGGGCTCTCAGCTACCGGCAAAATTTTAATTTGATATGATTCTTTTTAAAAACTTGTAGAGATAAATTTTTGGATCATTGCAGGATAAATTTGTTTTTAAGACTGCTGTAGATTTCTTTTATGCTAAATTTTTGGAATAATTTCTATAAGTATAATGTTATAAAACAATAAAATATCACATGAATCTACATTGTTGTTATAGCAGCATAATTTTCCACCACCCCTCTGCCTCTTACTATAAGCTTTAGTAATTAATAATAGATGTCAGATGATCATCATCATCAACTATTATCATTCCACTGCAGGATGAACATCTCTCCAAGTTCAGTCTATCTTCTCTGATCTTTAGCTTCTCTTCCCCACATCACCCCTGCACACTTTCTTATTTCATCCTCTTTCTGGGTCTTTTACAATCTCTTGGAATCCAGTTTAAGATTTAAACCCCTATCTTGTGCTGGTCATATCTCCAGACTAGTTCAAAGCTTATGCCCTTAGTCAAACCGGAGCTTTTTCAATCTTAAAACACTGTTTAGTATCCAAGATTCAAAACTTTTCACTAATGAAAGCCATAAGCTTAAAACTCACCATCTATCTTAAACTACTCTTTTGGTACAAGAATCAATATCGTTTACAAAAGAAAATTGATTAATAGATTATGTCACATGCAAAGTTGATTTAAAGTCAATGTTGATCTGAAAACTAGGAATACTTGTTCAGCACATTAAGTACACCTCTGCTTAATTATACGCACTTAATTACTGCCCTAAAGAAGTATCTTACCAATAGATCTGTTTGGCTTAAAAATTGCATGCACCTCTTTTTGCTTTTAAACCAAGCTATGGTATTCCATAGACTCACTACTTGCACTGCTATTATTTTCAATATATATAGATCCCATAATCAAAGAATTGAGCAACGCATAAATGTCTCTTCCTTTCTCATCTTGAACTACTGTTAAAGTAATATCTTTACTGATGATATCCTGCTGGTCTTCAGAGGCCTTAAATGTCATTACTCTTGTTCTTTCATACTCTGAATGAATATTGTAAGGCATTCATGTGATCATTACCTGAAAGTCATAAACTAACACCATTCTTTGCAGGAAATTGTTCATTCTTTGTTGAAAATCCAATCAATTTATTAAAAACTCAATTAAGTCTTCATTTGGACCATCTCATTGTGACAAGTTTAATATAAAAATAAAAGCCTTCTGCTCAGTATTGCTTTATTCTATAATAAAAGTTTGTATTGTTAATGTTATTCCTGGTGGTATACTTGTTTACTATAGTCCATGGATGTAACCTCTTAGGATTACTGTTTAGAAGTCTCATCTGTATCAAAATCATACATATGGGGATCAGTGCCATATCTTCTATCATTACAATTGTTTACTTTCCTATATGCAAATGGCTTTAATTTAATATAACATTCTCTTCTTCATTACAATTAAAATTTTTAGTTTGTAAAACCACCTTTCCATCTATATCATTGCTTGTGCCATTTTCATATGTAGATTATTTCTTTTTTACTATGATGTGGATCATGCACATCAATTAAACCATTATAAATCTCTAGCTGGCATCTCATTTACAGATTTTTTTTAAAAAATTATTCTAATAGATATCTATGGAAAATCTTGCCAGTTGCCTAGACTTTAGCCAAATTCCAAAATATGGGTGTTCCTCAGACATAACTTATTACTAGATATCATTTCTGTCAAAGCTTTTCTTATTAACTGATCTAAATTGACCCACCAAACATCACATGATAACCATTCTTTATGCTTACACAAGCTATTTTTCACAGAGGCAAAACTCTCAAGACAGTAGTACCACTCAGTGCAAATCAGAATAATCAAAGGATGCAGCAAGGTTTCTGCATAAAATGCCTATCTAGGGCCTGGTCATCCAATATTCCCAGACTGGATTCTAGCCTGTGGTTTTCATCAGTGAGGAGCCTTAGATCTGAGAGCACTGCACCTAAGATCTATGTGCATGCTCTCATATTAAGGCTCCCTACTGACGAAATTCACAAGCTAGAATCTGGTCTGGGGATATTGGTTGAGTAGGCACTAGGTAGGCATTTTATGCAGAACCTTCCTGCACCCATTGATTACTCTGACTTGCCCTGAGTGTTCTACTGTACAGAGAGTTTTACATCTGTGTTAAATTGACCTATGTGTATTTGTGTCATAATAATAGTGAAGCTGTGATAAATATGTTTTAAATCTGTCCACATTTCTAATCCTTATGCCTTTTTTTACTTCCCAAGCATACAATTAATCTTAAGCAATCTTAAGAAAAATATTGGAGTCCTTCATTCTGATAATGCCACTGCAATTATTCATATTCTTTAGTACCATGTGACTTGTTCATTGTTCTATAATTTTTGACAACAAAAAATACCTTTTTAAAAAACAAATAAATAGTGGTTTAATACATACTTATATACTCTCAAATTCTTGCCTAGAAGTACTATGAGCAAAATTTGGTAGTATAATATTTTTCTGAGTTGTACATTACCTTATATTGAATCACAATGTTATTAGTATCCAAAGCAAAGTTTATTCTTTGGTGCACTTTTATATTGTAACCAGTTGGCTATATAACTGCATTAAAAATAATTAGATGCATTGGCAGCATAGCACATCAGGTTAGAGTACCATTTTCCATGCATATTTTTATAATAATAATGCATCTTGAATTAACTAAATATATTTAAGTCCCAAAAAATAGTATGAGAGTTCTCAGATATTAAATTTGTTAAATAATAATATGATTTTAATATGTAAATATTTTAATAAGAGTTATAAATGATTGTAGAAAGGAAAGAAAATTATAAAAGAATGTAAACAACTTTTTTTACTCTCTCTCTTCAGTAATTATAATTATTTAATAGTTTTAATGTAAACTATAAAAACATACTAAGAGAAAATAATGTTCTCTTTTTTTTTTGTAAATTATTTAATAGATATTATTTTTAATCTTTATGTTTTGATTTGTTTTGATTTGATTTATATATAGTTTTTCTTTCTGAGTTATATAAGTGTGTGTATTTTTAATATCAACACAAATATTAAAGTTTTTACATATAGTATTGTCTAACACACATTTGAACATTATATATATTAAAAGAGAAATAAAGATGTATGTTTAGGAGTATTTTTTTAACTTTGGTAAATTTTATTTTTAATTAGAGTTATTGTTTTTCTTGTCTTTTTATCTCTCTTCTTTACAAAAAAATCAAATCAGTATAAATAACTAATGATCTTGTTTTTCCTTTTGCAAGAAATTTTTTAAAAATAAAAAAATGTCAAGGATTTTATGATATTAATTTAGGTTCTTGACTTGTTTTTCAATGTTTATGTTTAAGGTGGGAAATATCTAAACCATTGTATTTATAAAAAATTACATAATTGGCTGTTGTAAAAACTACCATGGAGACAAATTGTGATTGGCTTGTAAACAAGATTGTTCTAAAAAAAATAAAGGTGTGTGAATAAATTAGAAGACCCAAGTGTCTGATTAGAAGATAGATTCCTAGGCGCCAAGTCTTAATCCAGATGTTAAAAAAGACAGTTAGAGAAGAGGTATTCTTAACTTAGCTTTTGAAGAGAAGAACAGTCTCAAGTCTTAATCCAGCTGATAAAGAAGAAAGTAGAAGTCTTCACCAAGCTTACATAGTCTTTCGGGAATGTTAACCAAGCTACTGTGTAGAATAGCAGAAGTTTTAATATTTTTAAATTGTGAACATTTTTTAAAAATCCAGACTTTTTTTTTTCAAAATTATGAAATAGTTTTTTAAAAAATTTTACTTTTTGTAAACAAGTTTTTCTTTTTTCATTAATTTACCTTTCTAAAAACTTAACAAAATGTCAATTAAGCTAAATCAAAGACTGTTATCTTTGATTTTGAAAATATTGTTTTTCCAACTCTTAGTTATTTTAAAGAAATAACTTCATTAATTAAAAAATAATTTATGAATAGAAATCAGTTGATTGTTTATAATTTTTATGAAAATATATTTTTTGATGAAATGAATGTTTAAAATTCCATACTGTCATGTCATTTTTTTGTTTATTGTTAATCAATTTGTTATTAAATAATTGTTTTAAAAATATATTTTTAATCTTAATTTGTTTATTCTATGCAATTCCTGTTTCATAAATTGCAATATATATAACTTTATTTTTTGACAGTTTAGTGTTCTATGATTTTTTTGAATGATCCCAATAAAACTATTTTGGTACTGTTCTATTAGCTCATGTCAGCTGCTTGATGGTGTTATTTATATGCAAAAACACATAAATATGCCATTTATACTATTGCCATCTACCTTATTTCTATGTGAAAGCACAAAAATAGGCTTTTTGCATGTCATTCTGGTACCCCACATGCTGCTTCATGTTATGCACTTTATCCCAATGCTGACAGTTCAAAGTTCACTACATTATTATCTGAGGGTGTCTGGACTTCAACCTACCACAACTCTTCAAATATGCATGTCAAAGTAGTCATCTGACCTACTATTACCTCCTAATAATTGTAAACCTGTGCCAATGCTTCCCTACTCAATGTGGAACCTTCAAAAATTTTTGAAAGAGTACGCCTAAGCAAGAATTCGATCAGCTCATGTTTGCATGCAAACATGTCCATGACTGCAAAACTGAGCCATTCAAATTGTGCCAACTGTTGTCTACAGAAGCTGGTATGGTAGTGTTTTTACAGGACAACATACTCCTACATGACAAGAGGAGTGTGTGCAGAAAAATGAGACTGGAGATGTCTAAACTGATCTCACAGTTCAGATCTGAGTCCCATTCCTGTTGGTGAAAGTGTTCCCTTTGAAAGGAGACATACATTGACAGCTCCAGAATTCCATTCATTTTGAAAGCCTTATTGTGTACCAGGTTCAGGAATGAAGCATGCTTCGGTAATTTATGTCCATTTCTTTGGTTTGCCCATTTAGGAAAAATAAACTCTGGGCATCTCCAGTATTTAAGCATTAGCTGATGAAGTATTTTGGAAAGTAATTAAAGAATGTAGACATATGATACCAAGTACTACACAATATTGCAGATACAGTCAACCAACCTTATTAACATTAATATATAGGTATACCATCCCATATGTTACTATGCTATAAATAAAAGAAAAAACAATCCATTATGAAATGAATAAAAAACCCTTTTTTCTTAAAGACATTTAATTAATTTAGATGCAGGTACTATACCAGCATTTTATTCTTAGCATGAGTAATTAATAATAGCTATCATCATTGAATTATTTATGCACATAGATCTGATCATTATTGAATCTACAAATCTATGAAAAAGATAGCACGGTACCTCTCTATTCCAAAAAATAAATTAGCAGATGTTTATATAACTATTGGTCTTCTGATGCATAATTAATACATATCTGGTTTGATTAAGTATACATATGTAATAAATATAACTTTTGTCTAATTTATTTACAAACATGTTCAACCTTACATAGCAGGGTCATCCAACTTCTTTTCATTTATATACATATCAACCTGTTGATTTTGTAAATACACTAACATTACATTAATATATGTTATTAAAAATAATTTTTATGCTGGTGACCTGATAATGTTATATTTCTGTGTTTTTGCATATCATCAGTGACATCAAGTGGCTGACATGAGCTAATAGAACAGTACCCTATTTTCTTATAATAGGGTAAACATAGGAATTATTTAAAGTGATTTATAATAAACTGCTTTATTTATTTATCTCTTTCTCACAATAATCATTTATAGAGTTCTTACTTCCTGAGCTAGATTTGTGCATAACAGTTATATGGAGTAAGGTTTATGTTTAGTGCATTGGATATCAAGATAATAATGATCTTGGTTGGTGCAAAAGTGATATCCTTTAAAATCCATGCACTACATCTCATATTATTTCTTTAGAAATTTAGCTTATAGTTGGCCAGTACATTAATGGTACTAAGTGGCCAGAACATTGATGATGTTCAGTATGTTTTTTAGTATCAGCATTATTTGATTTACTGATGTAGATTGTTGGAGTAGCACTTAAGTATGTGAATCCAGATAATTGTTTGTATTTCTGCCCTAGGTTTGGTAGTATCTAAATAATTAGTCTGGTCTATAGTGGACCACTTTCAAATCCAATCACAGGATTGACTGTTGATTTATTTTTATTGGTGATCATTCATGATGATGGATGATTATTACTTTTGTATAATGCCAGTGAACTTATAGTTAGTTCTGTGCTGATCTCTCATGCTCATTCCTTTTATATTTAATTTTATATTTTGTTTATTTGGGGATGATGGTGGTTTCCCATCTCATAACTCAGCCCTAATGTGGTGTACTGTTACAAATTGCTATACAATTGTAGGACATTGTAACTTCGGATTGTCTCTTATTAACCCCCATTTTCCATACAGTTACAATTGTCACCCAACTTATGGCACTACAAAATCCATACAGTTATAATATGAAGCATATAAATTACACATTCATCTACATAAAATGGAATGATTCTTTATCTGCCTTGAAACAATAGTTGAATTGCTTGTGTTTTCTCATGTTATGTATTATGTATCATGTAAATTAATTCCCCCTTCCCCCGTATATATGCTATTATTTGTAATTGTAAGGAAATCAAGTCATATACGATGTGACTTAATTTAATAAGCTTGTACTACAAATGTTATATAATGAGTGTTAATAGCTCTTAACAAGCTTTTCTGAATATCCCTATCCTCAGAACAGTTTCTAGCTGTGGCTGTCATCAGTGAGGTTCTAGGACATTCAGACCTTAGATATCACTGACGACAGCCACAGCTAAAAACCAGTCTGAGGATAGGGATATTTGGAAAGATTGTTAAGGACTATTAATGCTCATTATATAATGCTATTATTTGTATATAATTTGCTATTAATAAAGTTTTTTTATAAAAAATAGAGAGATCTGCAACAAAACCAATATTCAGAATGGGCAGACTTAAATGAATTTTGTAAATATAAATATTATTAAGGCAAATTCTCTTGAATTAATTAAATCTTTCATTATCTAAATATTTTTGATGTTGCAGATCTTCTTAACATTAAATATCTATTTTTATCCTTGATCATATGCTAGCATGTCTTTGATAACTTTTCAGCAAAATAATTACTTTGATTAATTAAGCTTTACTGTCTCTCTTACTCTCTCTCTCCTAATGTAATCAAGTTAATTTCTGGCAAACCAAAAGTGTATTAAAAATAATGATGGATAATGGATGGATTGTTGTCTTTCTGGAAATGCGTGGATAATCTTCCCAATTATTAATTTTTTTCTAGAAGATCATGAGCTTTGTTTAGCAATCTTGGAGTGTACTTATAATCCGTATGAACTCTTTTAACACTGAAATTCTATTGGTAATTCTTTAAATCTTTCTGAATTTGTTACTTGCATTTGTTCTCCTCTTTTATAAGTGTTTTTTTTGAACACATTTGATTTTTTTATAAGTATTTTTCAGCAGTTGCGTCTTTGTGTTCAAATTCTGTAATTAATTAATTTATCTGCCTTACCTCTATACAAAGTCATTTACAACTTTTATTTTAATTAGCCAAAGATGGTGATACTTATTGATCAAAAAATACATTAAGAAATATTTATAAAGCAATTTGCTTTTTTTTTTCAAGTTAGAATTATTTTTTACATTATTTTAAAATTTTTTTAAAAATACTTAGCAAATATCATTTTATTTATCAATCTTTTAATTTTCCCAATCTAGATTCTTTTAATTATTTTTTTTTACTTTTTAAAACCATGTATATAAGAGATAATAGTATGTTAAGTTATAAATTAATAACAAACCATTGCAAAAAAGGGGATATATAAATTGTAAATCAAAAGTACCAATCATGCATAAGATGGCAAGTTTTAGATCTTTTTTATTTCGTAATAAAAAGTATGTCATTACCATGATGATAAATTAAAAAATATTAGATATTTGCCAAGAAATTGCTTGAAGTTTGTTACAAGATGGAACAGATTAACAGTACTTTATGTTAATTTAAAAATAGTTGTGATTTAAAGGAGTTGAAGATTGATGGTAAAAAATGGATACTATTCCATTTATTTCAAATACTCAAGTGAAATTTTTTAAAGATATATATAAGAATGTGTTTAAGATATATATAGTCTCGCAATATATACAGTATTATCCCAAAATATAACAAATTCAAATGATATCAAACTTTTAAGATGACATCTGTGGTATATATTGTAACATGAAAAAATCTGAAATAAAGTAGTATAATGAAAATTTTCACTTTTGAAGTTTTTCATTCAATTATATACTCAAAGCTTTATGATTGATAATGATAATGTCTCATAGAGACTGACAAATACATGACAATAAGATGACTTATTAATAAGACATAACCATAAAATAATTATGATGTTTAAATCAAATATCGTTTTATTTAAAAGAAAATTACAATTAATTCCTTAGTAGATGATGGTTACATTTTTAGCTTCATTATCTATCTGTAATCCAATTCTATCTTGGTAAGCTAAAAAGTCATCTTGTTAAGATAATTGCCTTTAAAATACATACAGAGGCGCCATTTTTAAGGACATACATTTGAACTCTTTCAAACTCTTTCATATTACATTTTGTTTCCTGTTATCATTTTCAGTTGCTAGCCGATTATAAAACACAGACACTTAGATTAACATTAACACATACTAAGTATCTTTAAATTAATGCACACCAAGGAAATAAAATGCATATACATATACAAAAGGAATTAAAATAATTTTTTTTAATAACAATAACAATTTTATTAATAACAAATTTAGATATTAATATGACCATGTCGCGGATATGAAAACATATTGTAATAACCAAAAATAAAGTTAGAATAGATGCATTGACCAGATATTCTAAATTTTAATATATTTTTGAATATATTCATTTACTTTAAATAATTGTTATCATACTCTAAAAATATTGACATATTATTGAATTATACTTCCTGATTCTATTTATGTGATTTCTCCAAGAATTTACAAGATAATTTTAAAAAATGAAAAGAAAAAATTAAAAAAATGCTATGTTGCTTGGTAGCGTAACACACACATGAGTATATTTGTAATCATAAAAACAAAACAATAAATTTAACAGTAATAAACTATTATAGACAGTTATTATTATAAAGAGTTGTGTTTTTTTTTAATTTAATGGCAGTTGATGCAGGTTTAAGAAATTAACCGAAAGTACTTCTCTAACTGTTTATAATAGTTAATTACCGTTAATTTTTTTTTTTTTTATGATTACAATTTTGTCTTAATTAATAGATATTTTATTTATATTACATGAGTATATTTATATAATAACAAACATAAAACTAAAAATGAAGAAAATAATAATTAAATCAATTGTAAATTATAAATTATAGAAATAAATTTAGATCTTTCTTAAATTAAATAAAATGTAAGATTTTATAAATAAATGAATATGATATTTTATGAACATATATGCATCATTGGTATTTTATATAACTATTTTTTAAAATGTCAGTAGCATATCATGAAAGTTTGGTTTCTTTTTCTATGTAATATTATTTAGATTACTGGCAAGGTTATTCATAATATTTGTGCAGCTTTATCATTGTTTTAGGCAATTTGGCAGATTAAGCTTGCAGTTCAGGTTAATATATGAGATAATCAAAGAAGCAGCAGACTATCAGTTCAGATCACATGACATATTTTTACTTGTGAGGAATAACATAGCATGAGAATCATGACTGGTATACTTTTAAACATCTCTATAGGCATTCTTTGGATAATAATAGTATCAGTCTAAAAGATCATAGTTTCAGAAAATATGCTAAAAGGTACTTTTCCAATGTTAAATTATCAATTTTCCATTGTTGTGATTGTTATTCAATATTATAATTAATTATAATGATTATATATTTTATGTTCATACTTTGCAGAAGTATTTTCACTTCTGATTTGGCATTCCAAAATGAATACCAATTGAACTTCAACTCGACTGCTCACTTTTAATTCAACTGACAGGAAAAACATTTTTTTTAAGAGAGGTAAACTAACTTCTGACTAAAAAACATATTTTCCAAATCTCATAACTTAGCCTTTTCATCTGCCTATGTTGTTGCTTGATAACATTTTAAAAATTTTAATCCTGTTTATCAAATGAATGAATGAATTCATGTTTTAAATGATATATTTATATATCAGTCATTACATAATGAGCTTGCTAATAGCTCTTAACAAGCTTTTCAGAATATCCCTAGACCAGTTTCTTGCTCCGGATGTCATCAGTGAGGTGCTAGGATATTCCAGCATTAGATTTAAAATACCAGGTCAAGCCCAGCACTTTATTTAATGTTTAACTATTAAGTAGAAATCAGTCTGAGGATAGGGATATTCTGAAAAGCTTGCATGCTCATTATGTAACATTTGCAATACAAGCTTATAAAATTAGGTCATGTGATATATGACTTGATTTCCTTGTCATTATTTATTAGTCTTACAAAATATTGGTATTTTATATTTCATAATGGTTTTATAAAAAATATATATTTTAACCATTTGTTTTACTGTAAACCTTTAATATAAAGTAACTAATAATTTAAGATATAATTTGTTATTCTCATATTCACATGCTAAATCTTTCATTTATATATTTGAAAGTATAGTTATTAAATAACATAGCATTATATATATATGTTAATTCTAATATTCTCATGGATAAATGATGAATTCATACTATTATTTCCAGGAACTTTCATGTAATAAAAATATAATAGCTAAATAGCTGACATGTCACTACAATAACAAGTACTTTCCTCAGAGTTTCTTCTGTCTCAAATCATAAGAATGTGTATGGTGAGATTTAAAATCGTTATTTGTTTCTTTAGTAATTTTCTCCTCATTCTTAAATTCTATTGGTTGAGATATTTTAAAAAATATTTTATCCTCCAATAGCTTTATATATGGCAGAACTGTCCTAATTTTGGAAGTATCATAATTTCTTGATTCATTTTTTTAAACTCTTTTCACAGCATTAAATTTATTATGGAGGTAGAAAATAATCAACCTCCATTCTTAGATGTTTTCATTGAAAGAAAGAAGGATTTTTTTTTTATCTCACGGTATATATAGGAAACAAACACACACTTGGAGATATCTACATTTTTCTTCTCATCATTATCCAACACAATTATTTTCAATGGCAAAGTATTAGATATAACTAAGAAATTTTCTGATGACAGCCATTTTCACCACGATATCTATGCTACTAAAAAAATGCTTCTTCATAATGGTTTTTATCATAGAATTATTAATAGGACTTTTTTATATAATAAGAAATAAGATTTTGCTACTTCAAAAATTAAGACTGCTCTGCCATATATAAAGGGAGTAACTGTTGTGTGTATATATATATTGTTGTATCTAGTTAAATTTCACATGCTTATTATTTAATAGATGATACTTTGAACATGAAAAAATTTTACTAAAAATTTGTTTTTATCTAGTATTTTAATGTAATTTTTTATTATATATTAATTACAGATTCTTATGTAATTTATAGATATAACTATTAAAAATTTTAATATCAAAATATATTTCACTTTTAATTATTAGATAGAAATACTAATACTAGGGAATGTGATTCAGTTTGCAATTAATTGTTTGTTTGCCTGGTTAAATCTTAACTAAAATATATTTACATAAATATATAAAAATTCCTATTATAATTTTAATATCTATATGCATATATACATACATGTAATTTCTGGTCTTGACTAATTAACCAAATGCTGTTGAATAAACTTTCTAGCACCCCTCTTCTCACTAGTTTGCTATGCAAAATGGAATTTGCATTAACCATATCACATGTATATAAGGATTAGCAGATATAACAAGTGTTTAAATAGAATTAAAATCTATTACTTTCCAGATGTAAACACAATCTTTTATGGGAGAGTTAATTTCTTACTCCTTTGAATGCAACTTTAAATCAAATATTTGTAACGTAATTAAGGACCACATTTCCTCAATATGATATCTAGTTTCCAGTCTTGCTCCGTTTTCACTAAATTGTTAGGCCAATGCAAAGTGACCATTTGCACTCGTTATTTCAAATGTATACAGGGATTAAGTAATCTAGAAAATGTTCTAACCAAGTGTGAAATCCATTATATTCCAAATGTAAACACAACCTTATATATACCATATATATATAGCTTAATTTTAATTTTCATGGTAAAATTCATTTCTTATCCATTTTAATATTCATGTGAAGAATTTTAAATTAAATAAACTTGTTTGAGCATCTCTACCTTCAGTTAGTAGTAATATCTATTAATAGCTTTTTATGTTTTTTCTATGAGGTAACTTATTTGATTTTGTGTATGTTATAATATTTCTCATAGTAATATTTGAGTATTCAGAAATTTAATGCAGACATTTTTTCTTTAAACAGGGCTACAATATTCAATGTTTATCTATAGAATATACTAGGGCTGAATAATTTTAAAACAATCAAGGGCAAAAGTTCAATTTCATCAATAACTACTAGTTTCATTATGGTGAGATTAGAGGAACGTTGTGCTATTTTGCCCTAATGGCTTTCTTATTTTTCCAATCAGGAATTTAAAAATCTAATACGTAATGTTAGCAATCCCGTTATCAATAACCACACTGGGTCATTTAAAGATATTCCTACAACTACCAAACATGCATAAAAATGATCAGACTCTCAATTAGTTCTTATTAAGTTTTGTTTTTCCATAATCTTTTTTCACTTACCCCTCCCCTTTACTTCATCCAGAGATTTTATAAAATTGTCAACACATTTGAATATTTAGTGAAAACAAACATTGACTATAAAAGCACTTTGGTTTTGTTTCACCTTTGAATAAATTGCTTTCAATATTTTAAAAAGAAAGCTCTTGTGGAAGATGCTGTTTTTAGGTTTATTAAATCTATCATAGGATGAGGGAGTGAATGGTATTCTAATAATATTCCATTCAAAACAGCCACTTAGTATTCCTTAAATTATGGTTATGTGAATTCCAAGAGTAGTAGGAATTAGATTTACGAATTTGGGGAAATTTGTCAAAACAAAACAAAATCAGGTTTGTCTTTAGACCTCATCTGATTGAATAGTTCCACTTTATATGGTGTCAAAGTATTGATTAAATCCAACTATTCTAAAAATTGATACCTTTTGATTTTCAGTTCATTCCACTAATAATTATGATGAGATTGACATCTTTTATAAATAAAGTAGGTGTAAGATGTGAAAAAGGGGATTGACCCAATTTGTATGCAGATGCTGGTAAACATTATATTCATAAAAATTATCAGTTCAAATGATTGCTACAGCATCTTAATTATCTGTATTTCTAAGATGGTTTGAAACAAAAGTAGCATACCATGTTCAGTATGTGGTCTATCAAAAATGAATGTGAAGCTAGAAATTGATGATTCTTAAATATAATTACATTAACATTATGCTGTACAAGTAATTTGTATAATATTTCTATTTTTGATTAATAATCATCATTGTTAATTTTGTTGTGATTTCTAGTTGAAGAAATTACTCTCTGATACTTTAAATGATCCCTGGTAGCCATACATTCAATTTCATTTTGAAGTACTTAGACCTTCATTTTTGTAGTTCTTTGTGGCTACTCCTCCTCATATTATTGAAATTTATATTAATATCTTTGTTGTATATGTTTTTAAAATAATTTATTGTCTTTAATAAGGATTTCATCACAATGTTTGCTTTGTATGTGGAAATATTCATTTTACATATTAACATGCTGGCAATAAGAAGGCTAGATCTATCTTGCTTCTCATTAATAAATAGTAGATTTGGAAATTGATTGGCCCTGCCATCTAGTGTCCAATATCTCATCATTATAATAATGAGGACAACTAGAATAATAGAATGAATTACTGTTTCTAATGCAGATGTCTTCTATCATTGAATATTGTATCTCCATTTAGAGTTCTTGAAAATTAATTCACAGTCAAGTAACATACTTCTTTTTTCCTTAACATCATGGAAATAGACTTTGTAGCATGTATGAATTAATGCACCAACTTGAAATCAAATCATTTCTGAAGAGAATCAGTAAAATTTTCAGGAAGCTGATGAATGATTTAAACTTGGAATTTTTTTTTATCATTTTTCTCCGGTGTCAATCTTTTTTTTAAGATGTCTGGTGGGATACAAGTTTGTTCCACATTACCATATTACTATCCAGAATTAATATCCTCCAGAATAGACTATTACTTTCAACATGTCAAACCTGTTAGTAAGATAATTATTATTTTGTTCCAACTCCTATAAACTATCTATTTAAAAGTAATACCAAGTAAGAGTTCAAGACATAATGGAAATTATTTAAACCAAATAGCAGTGAGATTACAACTTTTCTAGATGTGTTTTATTACACTGCACATGAGCTTAAAATACATTTGGATTATAATGTAACTTCAAGAAATTAGTGAGCTATATCTTGGAAAATGTAACAAACAAAATATATGCATATCCATATCAAAGATCAACTGATGCTCAAGCTTCTTCAAGCATGAATCCAACCTTGGCCACAATTTCATACCTATATCTGCCGGTATGATCTGGTCTGAACATAATGATCCCAAGCGGAAGGTGAAAGAGTGCTGGCACATTGCCGGAGATAAACACCCAATTAACAAAAGATTTCTGCACTCCCCTTTCAAAAAAATGGCCAATATAACTTGTCATTCAAATATGCAAATTTTCTATTGAGTTTCATTTCTATGTCAAATGCCACAATTTTCTTTTCTCCATCAATGGCATGATTATGACTAGTAAGATTAAGCAGTCGAAAGTTCACTAGGCATATTTTGCTAATTTTATATTTAAAAAAAAGCTTGTCTCTAATAGGGTTACGCGTATATTTTGTTTGATACAGATTAGAAAGAACAAAATAAAAATAAAAATTCTGTATATAAAATTTAATTGTATTTCACATTACTACTTTAAAAATTTCAATTATTATAATATTTAATTAAGTAAGCATTTACCACACACATATATATCAAAAGCATAATATATATATATTAATTCATAGATAATATTTAATAATTTATATATTCATTTTATCTCAGCGAATCTCACATAGCAGAAAGAAATAGGAGAAGGGGGGGGGGGATTTTTCAAAATATAAGATCTACTTTGATAAATTTTAAAGTAAACAGACTTGTAACCAGAGAATAAAATAATAATGTTATTTTAAAAGATCAAAACTAAATAATCAAAACAATATTTCAGAGATTTCATAAATAATAATGTGCAATGAATTTCAAAAGATTCTAATGAATACTTAAACATTTATTATACTTTTATAAAATTCATATTTTATGTTTAAATGAAAATATGATTAATAGCTTTTAGAGGGTTTTTTTTTTGTTTGTTTGTTTTAAAATTATCATTTGATATTCATTTATATATACTACAAAACAAAGTGCCCTTAACCCCTCAGCAGTGACCTCTATCTTTCACAATTGAAAGCCAATACTATATAGAAGAGAACAATTGATGATCATGTGGTAGCAGTGGAAACTAATTCTTATATTAATAAAAAAAATGGATAAATGGGTAGAGAGTATTACAGGCATATAGTTATGGTGGAGGAGGAAGGAAAAAAAAATAGATAAATTGATTAGAGAGAAAAAAAGTAGAACTGTGAAAAATGAATAAATAAAAAATATTATGGAATTATAAAAATAAAAATTATATTGGTGATTATTTATTTTTTCAATATGTCTGTGATCAAGTGTATCAGCGGTTTGAGATAGCATGGATGGTTGAGAGTCTGTGAAATTTTGAGTTCAAACCCCCTATATATTACATATAGAAGTGTGGGTATAAAAAAGTCTGTACTGTAGAAAAAATTCATATTTCAAAAATAAAAATTATAAATTATGAAAGAATATATGAGAATACCAAGACAACTTATTGTTATTTTAAGCAAAGACAGGAGTTTTGGATACCAGGAAAGAAGGTAAAATTTAAGTAAGAATTTTTATATAGTTTATGTGGGGATGGGAGAGGGAATTCTGAACACATATTTTTGAAATATAAAATATTGTAAAAGAATCAAAATCAGTTGTATTGAAGAGTGTGAGAAGATAATGAAACAAAGGCAAAACTCTCCATACAGCAGTGCCACCTTGTGCTGATGATGGCCACAAGCCAGAAACTAGTCTGGGGATATTGGATGAGTAGGCACTAGATAGGGATTTTATGCACAAGCCTTCTGGCATCCATTGATTACTCTTGTTAGCACAAGGTGTCACTACTGAATGGAGAGTTTTGCTTTGGTTAAAACAAGTATGTGCTAGGATGAGATGGTATCATGTGAAGATAATGAAAGAAAGAAATTTTAAGATTATTTTTCTTAGATTTTTATAGTAAAATTAAGAAAAAGAGAATAGAATTAAAATAAAATATATGAATATTGACAAAATATTTGGGCAGCAAATAATAAGAAGTAATGAGTCAAAGGTTTTGTAAAGAAGTAATATTTAAATTGGCTAATATAGTGATTGAGCATATAGCCTATCCATAAACTTCATTTTCAAAAAAGTCATTTTATATGACATCTCCTTTTGTTTACCTATATCAATTAGATTTTTGAGTTACAATTGATTACATATGTTTACGAAAAGTTGGCTTTATTTCTTATGCTTACACAATCTGTTAAAACAGTAACAACTCTCTCCATACAATAATTCTACTTATCACAAGGTAGTTAGTTGCTGGAGGGTTGCATTAGTTCCATAGATCTAAATGCAGTGCTCTCAGATTCAAAGCTCCTCACTGATGTAGGCTAGAAGCTAAAAACAAATCTGGGATATTAGATGAGTAGACCCTAGATAGGGATTTTTATGCAAAAACATTCTAAGCATCCACTGATTATTATGGCTTGCACTAGGTGACACTACCATATAAAATAGAGTTGCTACTATTAAATCATTGCTTTAAATTATAGTGCCAGAAGTATGCTAATTTCAACTAAAGAATGTAAAAAATATATAGTTTAATCATTTAAATAAAATTATTGTAATCATCTGATCACGTTAATGCTTGAAAAAGACATGACTTACAAGGATTGACCACAACATTGTGAATATTTTTATTTATTGCTATTTTTATTAAGTATAGATTGTAAATAATATATGGTGATATGCCATAAATATAGTGGTCAGTACTCTACCTTGCCTTGCATATATTATTTTTGAACATATTATTTTTATTAGTTATGTAATAAAATTTAGAATATCTGATAAAATGCTCAATGATGAAACCTAGCATTATATTTTCTGCCAGAAGATCAGTTGGGGTGACCAGACAAGTTGTGGATCATTTGTGTTACTCTCTTGATATATTTTATTTTAGAATTACATCATTAGAAATAATGTCATTATTTCATTAAAATGTGTAATTAATAAATATTAATGGAAATTCTGTCAAATTCTATCTGATGTTAGTGAAGTATTTTCTATTGCTTGACTATAGTGGACATGGTAAAAGAAAACTCTTCAGAATCTACAAATTTATTTTTTAAAAACAGTCAAAACTCACTATACATATTGCTACACCCAACAAGCTAGAGTAATCAATGGATGCCAGAAGGCTTGTGCATAAAATTCCCATCTAGTTCCTACTCATCCAATATCCCCGAACTAGTTTCTGGCTTGTGGCCTTCATCAATGAGGAGACTTGGATCTGCTGAGGGTTGCATTAGATCCTAAGATCTAGGTGAAGTGCTCTCAGATTCAAGGCTCCTTATTGATGAAGGCCACAAGCAAGGAACTAGTCTGGGGATATTGGATGAGTAGGCACTAGATGGGGATTTTAAAGCACAAGTCTTCTGGCATCTATTGATTACTCTAGCTTGCTGTGTGTAGCAATACGGATAGTGAGTTTTGCCTGTTTTAACAACAGCTATATGCAAGCATAAGAAGTGGTGGTCATGTGATGTTTATTGGCTTAAAACCAATCCTGCCTAATAGGATAGTGGTGGCTATGGTTATTAAAAAAACAAAGACACCAAAATGTATCGGTACTGAACTGAGTTCAGACCCATATGACTATATAAGCTAATGGGCTTGGATTAAAAACATTAAGGTGTTTTCAGTTTAAGACTCATAGTTTTATAGTTAAGTGGAGATAAAAGGTGGCTGCTGGAGTGTTGCATTAAATCCTAAGATCTAGGTGCAGTACTCTCAGTTCCAAGGCTCCTCACTGATGAAGGCCACAAGCCAGAATCTAGTCTGGGGATATTGGATGAGTAGGCACTAAATGGGGATTTTAAAGCACAAGCCTTCTGGCATCCATTGATTACTCTATTTTGCTGTGTGTGGCAATACATATAGTAAGTTTTACCTGTTTTAACAATTGCTATATGCAAGCATAAAAAGTGGTGGTCATGTGATGTTTATTGGCTTAAAGAATTATTTTTTAACTAATAATTTAACAATGGATTTACTTTTTATTTGGCTTTGTACCTCAAATTTAAACTTCCCATAATTGATGTGTCAATTTATTCACAAAAACATAGCTATTAAACAGATATAGAATTTAAAAAAATTAAGCAACTCCCCCCCCCACCAAACAATCAATTTATAAACGAAAACTATTTTAAATTTGATAACCATAACAGCAAGAATAAATAAAAATGCTTTAGAATAGTTTATTCCTGTAAAATATAATAGAAGTACAACATTCAGAAACTTTATTAATGTAATGTATTTTACTTTTCTAAAACTTTTTTTAAAAATACAGATGGCTCTGCAATAGAGATGAAAAATAAAAATATCATGATATTCAGAATGGTCCCTTATCTGGTTTAGTGCAGTGATAGAGTAAGATAGCTATGGAGCTAAAACCCTTTAGATTATAAATTCAATTGTGATCTTTGAGTTCTTAAATTTATAAACTCCCAGAATTAAACTATTCTATTATATACAAAATAATATAGAATGCTGTTGGAAAATAGAATAAATAAAATAATAGATCTTAATAGAACAGAAGTAGATCTCTCCATACAGTAGTGCCACTCAATGCAAGCCAGAATAATCAATGGATGCAAGAAAATTTGCTCATAAAACTCCTATCTAAAGCCTACTCATGCAATATTCCCAGCCTAGTTTTTAGCTTGTTGCTTTCATCAGTGAAAAGTCTTGGATTTGAGAACACTGCATTTATATATTAGGGTCTAGTGCAACCCCACCAACAGCCTCTGTTTTTACAGGTTGTATAAGCATAGGAAATGGTGATCATATGATGTTTAGTGGTTTAAGATCTTATTAAACAAAAAAACAGCTTGAGGAAAATACTATATATATACTGTGACCCTGTGCTATTACTCATTGTCTCAGTTGACTATCTTAACTTTATAAGTTCATGTTATTTTAAAAAAATAAAAAAAGAAGAGAAAGAAAATTTATCGTGCAAATAAGATGTGTAAATTATGCTATCTAAATTTTATTTCATTGATACAATTTACTCCAGTCAAATAATTGTAAGTACAAAATATATTATATGTATAATAATTTAAAAGTTATAAAGATATAGCTCTAATATATACTATAAGTGTGCTTTCAAGTTAAGAATTAATGCTTGGTTTATGTATAATTTTATAAAGTGAAAAGTAAACAGAATTAAGGATAATATAGGACTGAATAAAGTTAATTTTATGCTTAAAAATATGTAAGATAGTTTGTGAGTTGATTTGTGTTATAATATAATTATTAAATTCATGTCAAAGTGATTTAATAATTTAGTTGAGTTACTTTATTTAATAAAGTTTAAAATATCTGAATAAAGCTGATTAGATTATTTTGAATAATACCAAAGTTAGATAAAAATATGCTAGTTAATTATTAAAACAGATTAAATTTAAAAGCAGTAAAGCCATTTCCTGTATGCATGTGTATGTGTTGTAAATTTGCATGCATGTGAGCTGATTTAATAAAATATTATTTGTTACAAATAGAGTTAATGTTAGTTATTAGGTATTCAAAAATAAATGAATGGTTAATTTAATCATAAAAGTGGTTTAAAATAAATCCAAAGATCTAATAAATGAATTAAAAAGTGATGATTTAAGATAAGAAATGTATTATTTATTGTTTCATTTTTTTATATTAATTAAATAATTACTTTAGAAGTAAAGATCAACTAAAAGTTTTAATTATCATGTGGTATTTAAAAATAGAACAAAATTATGTAATTTTCTTAATTAGTTCTGCATAGTAGTTTGCATATTTTTTGATAGATGTCAAAATTTTGGAAGGTGTGTCTAAAATCCCTATCAACATGAAGGTATAAAAGATGAGAATTGTCAGTGCATGCTGCTGATTTCTTGTGCATACTTGCTCCTCAAGAAAACAGTATTTTTTTTATTTTAACTATTTTTTATTTAAAGTATTAATTTTCTAAAACTTTTATTATTTCTTAATTAATACTGCATGGCTAGAAAAAAGATAATAAGGTGTTTTGTTTCTTATACCTAACCTAATTCAGAAGTGTCTAAAGAGTTAGCAAAATGCTTGGAAAAATAGTTGCTTTTTACTAATTCAGTTTATTCAACCATGCTTAAACCAGAATTTAAACAAAGGTAATATGTTTTATATTGTTTTTCAAAACTATATCAGACCTTTTACTGGATCAGTTTTACTTTCTACGTCTCACCCTTAATAAAATAAGATTTAAATTAACTGCGGAAAGACTTTTTGAAATTGAATTTAAAGATAAAAAATTTTCACTTCAATGGATATTAACATTTGCTAATCTTAACATGTGCGATTCATGACTATTTAAGTGAATTTATTTTAAAGCATTCTCTTGATAAAACTTTTTAAATGTTGACTTACCTAATTGATAAAAGATTAACTTCATTGTGTGTTTACTTTATTAATGTTTGCAAGAGAACATGTAAAAGATGAATAAATTAATGTGAAGCTTTATTTCAAAAAAGACGTAAGTTTAATGTATGTTAACATTATGAAACTGGACTATTTAAATTGCAAACTTTTAAAGTAGATAGTAATTTTTTAAATTGCTATAATTAAGTGCTTGAGTAAACAGAGTGCAATTTTAAGAGGAATATTTAAAATGCTTTAATAAATGAAGAAGCTATTCATTTTTTCAGTATATAACCATGGACAAAATTAAATGAAAATTCTCATGATATTTATTGTTAAAATTGAAATATTTAAAACTAGCTGATTTGTTTTTTACATAAACCTGTAAAAAATGGATCCAAATTTTTGCTGAAACTATTTGTTAAGTGTTTTTATTATATATTGTTTGTGTCCAGAAGGTCATGCTTGCTCTTATTTTTTTAAATATGACAAGTATATATGTGTTCCTCTTTAAAATAATTTGATGAAAAAATGACATTGTTCACCCATGTCATATTGCTTACCATGCAAAGGATTTGAACAAAGAACTACGGATGTTTTTTAAAAAATAATAATAATTTATTTTTTTATTATTAGCTTATATTATTTTTAATATTATGTCAAGGTATTTTTCTATAATTTGACATAATTATGCAATTCCTCCTATGATAGAAAAGGTACAATTATATATATATATTATTGTTGGCTTAACTTTTCAGTTATTACAAGCATCCAAAACAGCCATGAATTTTCTAATTATAAACTTCTGGTTTCAATGTAATATTAACAGAAATCTATGCAATCTACACATGCGTTTTTTACACCTTCATTTCCATCTTTCTTTCTATTTTCAGAAAAGATAAGTTTTATTCTTCTACGATAAAAAGTAAAAATTTCATGATAATTTTTGTGATCAGCTAAATTGAATTTTATTTGCTTTTTTCTTAGGTTTTTTAATGTCAAGGAAGTAATATTCATTGTGAAAATTACATAGGAAAATATACAACTTTGGACCTGTAAGCTTATGGAATTAATGTTATAGGGGGCCGATAGTAAGTATTTATTTTTAGATATTTTTTAATTATTATTTGAATTTATATTTGATAATAAATATATGAAAAAAATATTATTGAAAGTAATATATACTCTGATCAAAAAAAATACCTCATGATTGTGTAAATGAATTATCTGCATTTTTAGTATGATGTGGGCTTGGATCCAGTATTTGAATTAGGTGATATGAGATAAAGATAAACATATTTTGCAAATATTATGACCCAATTTAGATTTTTCTATAATGTCTTCTCTGCATTTTAATAATAATAAAAATATCTCAATGCTAAAAGTAAAGGTTTTGACAGTATATAAACTTTAGGCTGATTATACACTACTGCAATGTAAATTTCAAAGCTGCATATCAAATGCAAAGAGAGGTGGCAGACCCTCAAAACCTATAAAGAAAGGATAAATAATACTACATTGCACTGACTCTAAACTACTAAATTACGTACCTCAAGCTTAACTCTATAATGAATTTGGTATTTCATTCACTTTCATTTTATTATTTTATTTTGTATATAGTGACTATTTCAGTAGTAATTTTTAATAAATTACAAAAAGTAATTTAAACTTTGCTAGCCAGTAAATGAATAATTTATATTATGTTAATGGATAAAATAATACATGTATTATATCTTATAGTTATAAAAGTACCATTGTCTTATGTTCTTAATATAATTTATTAATAACTGTTGACCAATTGTAAAAAGAAAAGAAAGTGTCATTTCTACTGCCTATAATATGAGGATTAGTATTTAAGAAATAAAAAGAATTTTTGAAGTTAAAAGAGGATATGAAACCACTGGTAAACTAGTCACTTTTTCCTTCCAAAGTTTGAAATCATTTAATATCTTAAATACTTCTATAATAAAGTTCTTTATTATAATGTTCAAATTATACTAATTATTATTCAATATTGACTACTTGTTATAAGGGATGTTATTAGAGATGACGTATTCATTGCAAACCCCTTATGGAAATATACTTTGAAGGGCTACTAGGAAAAACGAAAGGTACTAATGTATTTATTCTATAAAGCTTTCAAGTGATGGATTACTTTATATCAATTTTTTAGAAATTTTATGATGAATCCAACTAATGTACTAACAAAAATATAATTTTAAGTTGTATGCATGATAATTTTGAATTTATGAAATAATATGAAAATAATTATTAGAAATGTTAACTTTTAATCTTTTTTTATTACTTTGAATATCAATGACTATATTTTTTTCAGCCTTATTACATTCTTTGATGTTTCATGTTTCAAATAATATATATTGTCATTTTTAAATAATACAAACATATATTATGATTATAATGGTCGGAGAAGTTCCAGTCTTACCGTATCTGCACTACAGGGTGCCACTAGGCTACTTGAACCTAGAAAATTTATAGAGAAGGCAGATTCATGCTGTTAAGATCTAACTTTTACATATATATGGTTTATTCCGACCGTCAGCCCATGCCACTAGCTCAGGGAACAGCAGAGATTTATAATATATAATTTTATTTAAAATATATCTTCAATATTAAAAAATTAAAAGCCACTGCCAGTAATAACACACACACAAAAAAAACATTTATTAATGCACATATATAAACATTTAAAATTTGAGGAATAAAATTTATTATTTTAGATTGGTTATTAATTTTTAAATTTAAATTATTAAGAAAGTCCGCACAGATGGACATTTTATAAAAGTTTGTTTTATAATGTTGAGTATAGATAGGCTACATAGATTACTCAGTTAAAAACATTTCAAAATAAACATAAACGATCAAAATATAAAGTCATTGATGGAATTGCAGAGGGAAATTTACAAGAAACCCAATGGCATTCATCATAAGATGCCGCATTGACACCAATAACTTAAAAGACATTTGAATAAATACATTTTTAGATACTCAACATGAGGTATCATATTTACTGAATATCTATATATTTTAATCAAATATGAAAATAAAAACATAATTAAACGTTAATGAATCCATGCAGTCATCTATACCCAACTTAAATTTAATGCATTTAAATAATTTAGTCAATAAATATTAAAAAAAATGGAAATGATTAAGTCAGCAAACTCAAAATATTTAAAATTAAACATCAATAATTGATTTTGAAATCTTAAGTCGGATTAAAGTTCCTTTTAAAAATTAGGTTTAGCTTGTCAAATCTTGACAAAAGTTCTTAATTATTTTTAAAAATTTTTTTTTTTTTTTTTTTAAATTGTATAGTTCATACTTTACAGTAGAAGAGCTCATGATTCCTTGGGCCAATTCCTGCAAAGACTTTATTAATGGAAGACTGGTCTGTTGTTCATTCCGTAGTTCTCAATCCGGAGGCTGCCTTAGCTGGTTCCATCCTGGTACTATTTAATTGCAGTGCCCATATGATTCAGGGTCTGCAACAGTACCATTCATAATTCAACAGTCATTTCATTTGAAATAAGTGAGAGAGTGTGACAAGTGCATCTTATCACCCCTCTCAAAAAAATCAAGCTGGAACTGTTCTTAATTTGGATATTTTTCTTTTTATAGTAATCCTCCAGATTCATTGAACATAGTTTCCTGTTCCAATCATTTTCATTAAGGTCCGAGCATTGGTTTGCTGCTTCTATTGGACATCTAATTTTTTTTGTTCTCTTATCTATATCTTTCATCTGACTTTTTTTATATAAGAGCCCCAAGGGCTAGTTTGCTTTTCATTTAATTTATAAAACAATCATTTCCATTTACTGAGATTACATAGGAATCTTTTAACAAAAATATTTTATCTTTAGATCTTGTACTTTTTTTATAAAAAAGTACGTTCAAATATCTTTTTTTTTCTATTTTAAAAAGAAAATAATACTTTTAAAGTTTTCATTCCATCTGTGCGATATATTATATATGTTAAACAACTTTTAATTTTCAGTTTTTAAGTTAAGTTTTTTTCTTTTTAATAAATCAATTTTTATTTATAATCTTTTTATTTTAATTTAAAATAATGTAATGGCATATTATATACCATTACATGATAAAATGTGTGGTTTAAGATAATTTTTTAAATAGTCAATATGGCCACTTCACCAATGAAAAAGTTAAAATCAATTATGAGGTTTACGTGTCCAGGTAAAGGTACATTTTTTACATTTATGAATAGTGTTTATTAATACTTTATTTTTGGGTAAACAGCCCGTATGATTTATCAGAATCTCGTAATAGTTTTTTTTAATTATTATATAATTTCATTATGAATTTTTCATATGACAAGGTATCTATTAGTTTTATATTTAGCAATATTTGACTATGTTAATTATCTCCACTTTAGTTTATAAAATTTTATGTTGTTTTATTGAATGTGGGTATTTATTAATTACAAAATTTTTATTATGCTATTTGAAAAATTTTTGAGTTGTTTGACTTGTAGTAATTTGTTGTTTTTATAATTGTTTAATATATGTATTTTTAGAAAGTGAAGATTGATTTCTCTAGCTTTTAAGTGATAATTGTTTTTGTCTAAACATTGTTTTTACCTAGTATATATGCTTCATTTCATTTTAATATGTGTGGGGTGCATGTGGCTTTATTATAAGTTGTGTTTTATTTATGTTGTACATTGGAGGATTTTGAGTTTGCTCTTCCTAATGCTTAGTAGTTATTTCTCATGAGAGGATTGTATTTTGATACTTTATGATTATTTTTATATCTAGCTAGTGTAGCTTGGTCCCTAGAGAGGATCATTTTAATGCTATGTATTCTGTTTCAATGTGTTGAGATCATGTCCACACATATATTTACCTAAAATAAGGTATTGGAATTTACTGTTGCATTTTTTCAGTTGTGTAGTTGGCTCTGAGAAGACTTACTTTTTTGTCTTATCCATTGTGATGATATTAGTTATTTTCCACCAGTATGGCAATGATAAAGTAGATGTTTGAAGTATCTAGTTGCTTCAGGGATACTTTTCTATCTGTAGTGTTTCATTAAGAGAATTTATATATAAATATATATATATATATATATATATATATATATATATATATATCTTAGTGCTGTTGTGCCTTGCCAGCAGTTTACAAGTAAACCAATAAGTATATTAGTAATTTTAATGCTTATTTTGTGCATAGCACAATGAGAGATACACATATGCAATATCATCTTTATCATCCAGAAGTAGTTAGCCCATGGATTGGTAAAACATTTTAAGATTAAATATATTATTATGTGAACATGAATAAAAGATAGTATATTGTATGCATGGCTTCTGATGAGTACTCATATTTTTATTATTAAGCAAATAACCCCAGACAGTAATTGTCTTAAACAGTGAGGATTGCCAATTCTTCTACAAGCTTTATGATAAATGCTTAGCCAGAGCCAGCACTTAAAATATCTCTGTCAGGAACCCCTCCCCAAACCCCTGACCATGGTTTCGTGCTTTGGCACTCCTCAGAGAGGTGTCAGGGTAGGTTCAGACACTAGATCTAAAAATACCAACCCAAAGCTAAGCACTTAGCTAAAAGTTATCTATTGAGTGGAAAATCTGAAATTTTCAGACATGTACATGTCTTCAAACCCAGCTATCCAACTCAAATAGCTATATGGGGCTGATAGATCTTCAGCCATGCCATATAGTAGTAGTCATAGCAATATAAAATTGCATAAGACTTTTTGGCAAAGTACGAAACCATGGTCAGTGGTTTGGGGAGGGGTTCCTGACAGAGATATTTTAAGTGCTGGCTCTGGCTAAGCATTTATCATAAAGCTTGTAGAGGAATTGGCAATCCTCACTGTTTATAACTTACAAGCTTAAGAGATAGGGTCATGTGATCTATGAATTGATCTATGACTTTTATTTTGACTATTTATAGTAATTGTCTTATTTGTGTTTTATATGATAATTAACATTATCATAATGCTTTTGCTAGTAAAAATTCAGCCGTCTGTCAGTTCAGATTAAAGTTTTTTTAATCTTTAGTATAACTTAAATGCTGTCAATAAAATATTATAAATTATTACTGGACAAAAAGTGTATCTTAAAGATAGTTTTGCTTTAACATAGTTTGAAAGTTTACTTAAAAATATGTTCAAGATAAGCTAGTCCAATATTGAAATAATCTTATTTTAAATGAGTGTATCATTAATAGGTCACCCAAATTCTTGTATCAATAATGAATCATTTTGCTAATGTGTAGGTGATCATTTTATCATTTATTTTATGGCATCCTGTCAAAAGAAACAGTGCCTATGTTTAGTGCAGATGACTTTTAAAAAATTGTAAATAAAATTTTGTAACTTGTAAATTGTTGTTAATGTTAATAAATGTCTTTATCATTATTAAAATTTAATCTTTGTTTTCTATATATGGTTTCTTGTGTCCTGAATTATTAATTATATTACAGAAATCTTCATAAATCAGATAATCAATTTTCAAGCAGATCCAAAAACCCAATTTAAAAATGCAAAAATTGCATAAGTGTTACACTTCCAAAAATTCGAATTGCAATAAAAAGAATTGACTATTTGATTGATTTTATTTTGAATTCTTTAATTAATTTCAGACTGCATATTATTTGTTTAGTTTACAAACAAAGAATACATTATTTAGAACTTGATTATTTTTGATTGTGTTGTTGATGAATAGTAGAAAGATATAAACTGTACCCTTTCTTTCTATTTACTGGAGTGATACCCAGGATAAAAGACTTTTATTTTTCCAAATTTATATTTTTTATGCAATTATTAATTAGATTAAGCACTTTTTTAATTAATTGTTATTATTATAATAGGTTAGGCTATATTAGCTTATAAAAGAAGTATATGTCTTCTTTATTCTACTAGGATATCATTCATTTGTTCAACAACATAATAAGTTGATTAATATTCAAAATCAATAAAGAAAGAAACCTGAGATCATTACTTATTAGTTCATCGATTATTGTTAATTCATTTTATTAGTTCAAAAATCAATAGTGTGGCATGAGAAACTTATTATAGTTCATTGCACTATAAGAAAAGTACATTATCTTTCACTCCATAAGAATAGATTAGATCAGACCACGACAATAAAATTGATTGCTGATAAATATTTGTTTATTAAGATATTTGAAGAAGATACAGTAAAGAATTTCATTATAAAATTTTATATTAAATGCAAAATACCTATGCTACTTAGAGAATGCATTTTGATAGAGGGAAAATTTCTTGGTTTGAAAAGTATTGTATAGGAATGAGTAAAGTTTTTCCTCTTCTAAATTTATTTATTTACTTTATAATAGAATGCATTTGTCATTGTTTTAAAAATCTCTCTTATTTTAATGCATGTCTCTGTAGTAAAGTTTATTGTAACCTATAACTCACTTAGCTTAGCTGTATCATCATCATCATCGCCGTGATGCTTGTCAAGAGTCTCTGAAAGTTTCACTTTTAAAACAGGCAAAACTCACCATACATATTGCCACACACAGCAAGCTAGAGTAATCAATGGATGCCAGAAGGCTTGTGCATAAAATTCCCATCTAGTGCCTACTCATCCAATATCCCCAGACTAGCTTCTGGCTTGTAAACTTCGTCAGTGAGGAGCCTTGGATCTGAGAGCACTGCACCTAGATCTTAGGATCTCTAAAAATGGGGATTTTATGCATAAGTCTTCTGGGATCCATTGATTACTCTAGCTTGCTGTGTGTGGCAATACGTATAGTAAGTTTTGCCTGTTTTAAAACAGATATACTCAAGCATAAGAAATGGTGGTCATGTGATGTTTATTGGCTTTCACATTTAGTTAGAACTGATTGCCTTTTCATTGTTCTTTTTATTTTCAATTATTTTACAGATCGGAATATATTTATAATGTCTTAACCATAAGTTCTTTGGCTTTAGGAGAGTTTCGTTTTTTATAAAAAATTTTAATGAAAGAAAAATTTAAGATGGAATTCTTAAATAAAAGTAATTCATAAGAAGTTCAAGCACTGAAAATAATCTATGGATCTTTGAATTCACAATTCTACCACAGCATCAAATCATAGGAGGAAATTTAATAGAATGGTTTGTTGGCACAAGTGATAGAACTGGAGTTGTGGCCCATAGGCTCCAACTACTTCAGTAAGCCATGCAGAGCATTGGTTTCTTTACCACTCATATACAACATGCACAAAACAATAATAATGATTTCTTTTAAATATTAGAGTGGAGTAATTAAAAGATAAATTCTATGGATATGTACGTGTGAAATTTTTCCAAGATGTCTGGTTCTTAGCTAATCCAATCAGTTATCATCCAAATATAAACGTTAACCAAAGAGAACAAAAAGAGGAGGAAAACAGCAGAAACATTAATTAAATGTTAGATAACTAGCTTAATGAATATTTTCTTTTCCCCTGTTTATATTTGAAAAATGCTCCATTCTGTGGACTATTTGAATGGTTTTATTATATATATCATTACACAAAATGATAATCTATCAACATTATAAAAATAATTCTTAATTACAAAATATTGATTTTTAAAAAGCAATTTTATCCTTTTAGGTAAATAATCAACTGTTGAAGTAACAGTCAAAGAAATTGATTTTTTTTGTTTGAAAATGTTAACACCATCCTATCCTGCAGCAAAGCAATTGTTTCTACCGATTCCATTTAATAATATTGTATTGCTCTTTAAACAATCTATTTTAATATCATTCACTAAACATAAAACCCAAAATCAATTAAAAAAAAAACAACTTAAGGAAATGCTATGATAAACTATTAATGGTCACGATCATAGCGCCCTCTTATTATTATTATTTTTATAATCGAATGATTAGTTAATATTGCTTGTGAAAGATTTGTAAAGTATTATTATTACTTTTCTTAATTATCTAAAATAAATAAATAAACAGCAAGATAATCGAATGGTTTATCATCCAGGAGGTCAGGTGATATTTGAATAAGTAGATTGAACGCAGTTCCAAAGATCTTTAACACTAGAACTATGCCACACAAAGTAATAAATAGTTCTAATATATAATAATACTTACACTTTTAAAAAGTGTGGCTGCATTCACTCTTAAAATATAAACACATGGTTGTAAACATTGGAAAAATAAAGGCATGTGATGTCTGCAACATTATATTTAAAATATAGAAATGATGATCAATTATAACTTTTTAAAATATAAGATCATGCTATATGTGTGGCCTCTGTGCGTGTATACATGAATGTAAATGAAGATTTATTATTTTACTACATAGGGGTTTGAACTCAGACTTACCCACAACCCTCAATTATCCACACTATCTCATACTTCTGACACACTTGATCACACACATGTTGAAAAGAAAAATAATCACCAATATAAGTATTTTGTGCTAAACCAGCACTCATCAGTTGGTCGAGATTATCATCTCCACACCACATATATACGATCAATGCTCATCTTATATTGAGAGAGCCAATCTTCATACTTTAATGGACAGGCTTCAATCCATTCCATCCTACAATTCTTCAGCTGTCCATTTCATTGAAAATCTGATGATGGAACGCTTAAAGCCCACATTGCTACCAACCTTCTCAACCTACCCATGTTGACCATAAGAGATTGGTGATTATTTATCTTTTCAACTAATGTGTGATCAATTGTGTCTGCAGTATGAGATAGCATGGATAGTTGAGGATCATGGAAAAGTCTAGTTCAAACCCCCTATATATTACATATTAGAGTTCAGGTATGAAAAAATCTTTATTAGAAAAAAATTCATATATTAAAATATAGTGCTGTAAGTTCTGCCCATCCCTCATATATGTATGTAAATGAATTAGGTTCTGTACATGAGGGGTCAGAGTGACTTATAGTCAACATGGTAGGATGTGGGGGCTGGCACCAATGTGAGCTTTAAATGGTCTATCATCAGATTTTCAATGAAATGGACAACTGAAGAATTGTGGGATGGAATGGATTGAAGCCTGTCCATTAAAGTATGAAGATTGGCTCTCTTAATATAAGTTGAGTATTGATTGTATATGTGTGGAGATGATAATCTGGACCAACTGACGAGTGCTGGTTTAGCCCAAAATATGTGTATTAGTAATTATTATCTTTTCAAAATGTGTGTGATCAAGTGTGTCAGCAGTATGAGATGCCAAGGATAGTTGAGGGTCATGGGAAAGTCTGAGTTGAAACCCCCTATATATTACATATTGGAGAGCAGGTATGAAAAAGCCTGTAGTTTAGAAAAAAAATCATGTATTTTTTATTATGTAAAATATGTGTAGCCAGTGCATGAATAAATTATCTCCTTATCATACTGTTCTAATCTAGAAAATCTGTATATGTTAACTGTACATTGAAATGTAAATTATGCAAATGAGAAACAGTTAATCATAACTGGTCTCTTGTATAAAAAAAACTCTGCTAGGATTTATTTGTATGTGTAATAAAGACCAATGTGAATTATGGAAAAGGTAATGTGAATAATGAACTGTGAAGAAACTTAATAAGTGCAAGTATGATTCACATATTACAAGAAACAGCTGATAATTTGCACAACGATTTTATAAGGAATTTATACTCCTAATGTATATATGTATTTTGCATTATACCCAAATGGAAGTGTGAAGAACTTTCTTCAATCAATTCACACTGCAATAGCATTACATTTATTTACTGAGTGTGTGTAGAAATTGACATATACATGCAAGAGTATCTTTATAGACTCCAGATATTTCTACTAAAATTTCTCCTCTTATTCTACACGTTGTTCTTTTCTTATTTGTTATTGATATTAAATAAATTTATTTTGTTACAATAAACTTGGACTTGGATATTTAAAAAACATCATTGCTGCCTGAGTGGGATTTCAAATACTCTTAGGACATACTAGAATGGTGCAAGTTGACAGTTGGAAATAATGTGTTCTAGAGACTCAAAGTTCATAGCATCCAGAGTCATAGCAGAATAGTGCAAGTCAGCAAATGTTAAAGTCTGAATAGGATTATAACAGAATAGAACAATAACCTCAATCAGTATAAGAATGATTAGATTAAAAAAATGGCATCACTAAGCAGTAACATTGGTAAATTTGATGTGGATAAATTTATGTCATGGAAAAGTTATGGGATTATATTGAATGATATATGCTCATAAATAAGATTGAGACTGATAGGAAAAGATATGTTTGAAATTGGAAAATCAGCATTGAAATCCCAGTACTCCCAAAGAAGTTGAAGCCAAAACTAAATGTCTATTTTACACCTGTGGTAACTAAATGGATGGCATTTTTGGGATTAAAGAATAGAAAGCAACTACCTCATGAAAAATATCAGACTATGATTTAGCACTCAAAACATTAGCAATGGATTGTGATTACAACAAAGAGCTGAATGTTAGTTTATTAAAACAACTATTATATGGAATGATAGATGATAATTTAATAAAACTATTATTAATTAAATCTGACCTTAAATATAATTGTGCAAGAGAAAAATATATCATACACGAAACTATATTAGATATTACTTCAGAATTTTTACTCTCTAAACCAGTGGTGCCCAACCTTTAACTTGACGCGAGCCAGTTGAGAATTTAAAAAAATTTGGGGAGCCACAATTATATATTACATTTTTCATATTACATTTATAAACATTGTACTTGGGTACTAAACCTGAAATGTAGGGAGATAGGTGGGGGGGGGGTGGCCTATTCACATTGGTATCAATCCGCCGTTTCTAATGTGGCCAAAATAACGTGTACACGGATCTTTCTCGATGAAAACATCAATATATACAGCAAAATATATATGTGTACACGAATCTATCTCGATAAAAACAACTATTTACAGCACTAAACATCAATATATATATATATACAGCAAAATATATAAGTGTATACGGATAAAAACAACTGTTTACAGCACTAAACATCGATATATACAGCAAAATATATACGTGTACATGGATCTATCTCGATAAAAACTATTTCCAGCACTAAACACAATATATATACAGCACCAAACCAAACGTCTACAAGGATCTTTCTCGATAAAAACAACAATATATACAAGAGCACTAAACACAATATATATATATATAGCACCAAACCAAACGTGTACAGCAAAAAAAAAAAAAAGGTGTAATATGTTAAAAAGAAAAAAAAATGTAAATACATTTTATTTATTAAAAATTTGGTAACATACATATAAATTACAATTACAGGAAAAATATATTTTATTTAATGTGAAACCTGACACTGCATATCGTTATTGTTTGTATTGTAAAAATGTTTATTTTTTAGTGTGTGCATGTGCCATCAAGGAACATAAAATATTTTATCAATTTTTTTGAAGAGTGCAATTCGAGCCACATTAAACAGTTACGCGAGCCACATGTGACTCGCGAGCTACGGGTTGGGCATCCCTGCTCTAAACAAATGGCCAAAGACACAATTGGAGTAAAGAGATCAGATTACATAAAATTGTGGTGCCACCTAGCACATTTTTTTGTAAAGTGCATTTCATGTATTTGTCAATTTTTATAATGGCTGTAAAATTGGAACAATGTGAAATTCTGTTTTCTTTTAAGGAAAAGAATAGGGAAAACAGGTGTAATGCTTGAAACAAATTACAAGCAAGCTGATCTCAGAAAAACACAAGTTTACAAGTGGTTTAATGTAAGTAAAGCCCAATATCAAAACAATGATGATTTTTTTTATGCAAATGGAATTTTTCTCTCTGAATTAGTTTATAATGGTTAGGCCTTTTATCTAAAAGTTTGAAACCTTTACATAATGTTGTAAAATGTAAACATTCTATTTATGGCAAAAATAAAGAGTGCAAGCTTCACTCAAACAATGTGCCAATTCACAGAGCATTGAATGCGAGACACTTTTTAATTAAATTCAGCATGACCCAGCTTATCTATCAGCCATGTTTGTTTGATTTTACTTCATATAACTTTTTTTTATTCAAGGAATGCTTCAATTTTTTTTTTGTGGACTTGGAAGTGATGAAAAAGATTGATGCAGGTGTTCCTTTGCAAGTGTTTCTGGACTACTTTGAAAAGTGAAAACATGTTTAGACCAATCTATTGCATCAAATGGACAGTAATTTGAAGGATATTACATTTATTACACATAAAAGTAAATAAATAGTTTCTTATTATAAAATTCTGGTTACTTTTGGTTATCCCTTTGTATGGTTGTTAATAAATAGACATTTTCAGCACAAATTTTTGTTAAATTAATTTATATCAACTGCCAAATTTTTTCAAGATCTTCTATACATAATTTCTGTCAGTGTTGTTAAAGGTCTATGAAAATTTATTATTAGTGCATGTACATTTTGAGTATATTTCATATTTCTTTTCAAATAAAATCTTGTCTAAATATCAAAAGTTGATTCATTTTTTTAAAATCCAGGTTATACTTCCCTAAATATATCAATATATTCTTTACCTTTATAATATTATGCTCATCACAATTTTATAAGCTATGTTCATCAATGCTATCCCTCCATAATTGTACACTCATATGATTATTTTTTTTATAAATGGAGCAAATTAAGACAACTTTCCATACCATGGTAGAATCTTATTACTCCTTACTTTATGTATTCTACTCTAAAAATGTTTAATGCAAATCATCTCTTACATATTTCTGACATACTGAATCACTTGGATAGCTTTATAAATTTTAATTTTTATTCTAAATCTTTTTCCAAATATTTTATTCAGACACCGCATATGATCACGGCAAGCTTATAGTAGAAAAAATAGAAATGTCAGAAGTTTGGAGAAATTATTTTAATGAATTATTAAATTGTAACAACATAGTTGAAATTCGGGGTACTGTCATTTCTATTGAGAATTGCAGTATGAAATATTTTTTTTGTATTCTTATAATTGATGCTGCTATCTTTTATTTGAAGCAATATTTTTTGATGAGCATTGTACTACGAATTAATTTTCATTTTCTAAGATCACAATCTTTTCCTTCAAACCATAAATTTCTTAAATGATCAGTATAAACATCTCATCTCATCTTCCAAAAGCATTACATCACAACTGATACTACTCTACTGACTCTACATTCATATCACTATTTGTTATGATTTCTCTTATAATTATGTGGAGTAAGAGGTTTTGGACATGGACAAGAAACTTCAATTCAGTAATATTGGATTTAAGTAATCTGTGTGTCTTCGGCTATTTTCTTTTTGATACTTTTAATTCTACATTTGTTTCTAATTAGATGATAATGTGAAGCACAGACAGACATTTTGATTCTCTGAATATCTTCAATACAATTCCAAATTTTTTTTTATTAATAATGATTATTATTAAGATGATCACAAATTTTTGAACTACACAATTGTAACGATCCGGAGGAGGTAGACTTACGTAAACTGCCCTACAGGGCGCCATCTAGGCATTTGAACCTAGAAAAATTTATAAAGTAGGCAGATACGTAAGTAAAAAAAAAAAATTAATTTTTTTTTTTTTTAATTTTGACTCCGGTCGTTAGCCCATGTCACTAGCTAAGTGGAATAGCAGAGATTTAATAATATACTCTAAGAGTATATATAAAAAAGAATAAAATAAGCCACTGCCAGTAATTAACACACAAACATTTATTTATTTCACATATATATAAGATTTAAAATTATTTTAGTATGAGTTTTACATTTCAAAATTTAACCTACATTTTTAACTTTGATTTTTGACTTTAATTTACATTTAATTACTATTATATTCTAATTTTACATTTTAACTAAGTTCGCACAGATAAATTTATGAAAGCTTGTTTATAATGTTGAATATAGATCGGTTACATAGATTTCACGGTCAAAAACATTTCAAAATAAACATAAACGATCAAAATACAAAATTATTGATTACTGACAATTGCGGAGGGAAATTTACACGTTACCCAATAGTATTCACCATAAGATACTTGCATTGTCACCAATAACTTAAAAGACATCCGAATAAATACATTTTAGATACTCACCATAAGGTATCATTATTTATCGAATGTCTATATATTTTGATCAAATATAAAAACCCAAAACATACTTAACCGATAACCAATCCATGCAAGCGTCTATAAACAACTTAAATTTAATGCATTTTTATTTAGGGTCGAGTAGGAATAGACTACATAGATTTGCATTTGAAAATAAAATATTCTATCCCTATTTAACCTTAGGCTAAAATTCGCAGTTAAACTGGCATCAATTCATCTGATATATCGATGTATTCAATGTAATACGGAATACGACAGCACCAAAAAGATTAAGAGAAGGCATTGACTCTCATCAGATAGGAATATTACATCTATCTAACAAGAAGAACAATAAAAAAAACTCCATAGAAAGGAACTGCGTTCTTCGTCTTATAATTCCTTTCATAGGCAAACGGGTGAGTGCGGCGTAAATATAAACGATTCTGCCAGTAGCGAATCTCCGACTACATCTACTAACTACATCAGCATTGACTCTCATCAGATAGGAATATTACATCTATCTAACGAGAAGAACAATAAAAAAAACTCCATAGAAAGGAACTGCGTTCTCCGTCTTATAATTCCTTTCATAGGCAAACGGGTGAGTGCGGCGAAAATATAAACGATTCTGCCAGTAGCGAATCTCCGACTACATCTACTAACTACATCAATATATCCAATCCATTGACCCAATTTACAAACAAAATAAATAACCTAAGATTACCCTCCCCTAATATAACTTTACAAATCTATACAGTCATTCACGCCCGACTTAAATTTAACATTTTTTTTTTTTTTTCATATGTCATAGCATCTGCCGGGACGCGAACCCACACCCGTCTGCAACCAACTACTTGCTTGCATGGCGGCTGCGATACCTCTCGGCTAACAACGCAAGACTAAATTTAACATTTATATAATTAATTTAACGAAAAACAAAAATCATGTTAAAACTTAAAGAACAAAAAATAAATAAATAAATGGAAATGATTTTATATATATATAAAGAAATACATCAAATAACATTATTAATAAATTAAGTTGGTCAGATAGGATAATATTGCAATCATTTAAATATGGAAAGTTTTAATTTAATGTTCATTATTTATAAAGTTCTTACGGTTTACAACAGTTCATCTTTATCCGTTGCTTGCCATGAACGTGAATTCCAACGCCGTCCTAAGATTGGTATTCTGTTGGCCGATTTATTTATCCATCCGGAGGTTTTTTGCTTTAACTGGTCCTCAACGTAGAAAAACAATAGTTCATTTCTCTTTCTTTCTTAGCAAAGCTGAAGGGACTGAAAGAGTGCGTCTTTTTCAGTCCCTTCTCCTTCACTTCCACACTAACACATATCTGTCACATCATAAATAATCAATCACTCATTAATAATTTCCAAATTTTCCTTTTATACGTATTCGAAGGATTGACTTGGCATTATGTCATCGATGTGATGATCCTTTCGCTGAGGTCCGATTTCCCGATGGATTTATTTCATTGGCTATTTGTTTCTATTGTTTTCCTATCTGACCGATGTTTTTACATTTAAATGCCCAAGGCTGGTTTACATTTAACTAATTAACAATCATTTCCATTTCTGATTAATTTCTGTGTTTTTCAAGATTAAAGATATATTTTTATCTCTAAATCTTTTTAAGTTTTTGTTTTTAAAATACCTTTTCTATTTTTAATACAGTTTCATTTTAATAATTTTTTTTATCTGTGCGATTTAATATATACGCGTTTAAGATGATATTTAATTTCAATTTTTAATTCTTAAAGAAAATTTTTAAATGCGAACTTTTTAATTTACTTTCATGTTTAATAAATATATATAAAAAAAACAATGTAACGAACATCTATGCTCATTACACAATAAAGATATCCATGTTTGTTTGTATATTTTTTATGGTGAAACTAAGTGTTTTTATTAACTTTATTTATTGAGGAAATGAAATTAGTAAACTTAGAAACACTATCACTTAATATAAAATTATTTAATTAAATTTTATTTAGATTCAAATCAAAAGCAGAAACATCTATTATCACCCCCCAAATAATACTTTAAATGTCTTAAATTCATCTAAATGAATTAATTATCTATGAGTAAACTAAACACTATATTTTAAATAAAAATAAATGTCAATAAGATTTTAAATAAAATAAATGCAAGACTGTTAGAAAAAACTATACTGACATCTAATCACTATAATTAATATTAATACTGATTTTTTTGCACTTATGCACTCATGTTTTATCTATAATGAATGTGGAATGTATTGAATTATAATATCTTAAGTGAATAATCATTAAATTGCTTTTATCTATAATTTTTCATGAGTTTCTAATTCTATTAAAAATATATGTATCAAGTGTATATTTTATACAAGTTGAGAGCTAAGTATTTAACTAACATATTATATAACTTCATAGAGCTGCTATAATGAAAACAATTGATTTCAGAAGGCCATTCCAGGCTCACTACTGTGTTAAAAATATCATCAACCACAATGATTTAATTTGCTTATAATGAATACTTATTATATATGTAAGTAGAGGGATTTGAACTTAGGATTTTTTAGTCTATATTCATTCTATATTTCATTTCAAGCAACCAATACATATGCCCACATGCACATGAAAAAGATAAGTGATCCCCAATACCTATATTTTGTGCAGACCCAGCACTCATCAGTTGGTACAGATCATACTTTCCCACATATATATACAATCAGGGCTCGATTTATAATAACATGGCAATTCCTTAAATTTTACTGAACAGGGTTTAATCTTCTCACCCTTTCAACTATTCAACCATCCATTTCATCAAAAAACTGATGATGGAACATTCAAAGCTCTTATTAGATTTGGGATTGTAATGATACCCATGTGGAAGACAAATGTAGACTGAAATATTAAATCCAATAGAGGCTTTGAATAGTCCATCATTGGTTTTCCAAGGTTATGGACAGTTCAATAGTTGGAAGGATGAGAAGATTAAAGCATGTCCAGTAAAGTTCAAAGAATTGCTATCTCAATATAAACTGAGAACTGATTATATACGTGTGTGGAAAATTATGACCTGGCCAAACTGATGAGCGCTAGTTCTTCACAAAATATGTAGATAGGTGATCACTTATCTTTTTCACATGTCTGTGGTCATGTTTAATGATTGCTAGAAATACAGCAGCAAATAAATATAGACAAAAGGCCTATAATTCCTCTACTTACACAATGACTTAAATAGGAAAAAAAAAACAATACAAAATCAAAAATTGTTATATTTTTATTTACAACTATCAAACTCACTCCACTCACAACTTTGACACCATCCACCTCAGATAAATATAATAATGATTATTAATTATCATTTACTAAACTGGAAATTATCTCTAGCACAGATATAAACTTTAAACCTCAGTTAAAGATTAATATATCTGATTTTTTTTAAACATAGACATATGGAGTTATTCACCTTTTTCTTTATATACATAAAGAAATAATTGCTGTATGTGTTATACAGTTGGATTTTAATTATAACTAAAATCGAACTTTTAAAAACGTAGAATAAAAATGTAAACAAATTCATTTTAATAAAAATTCACAGATCACTTATTTAATCAGAACTTCCACTTTCTCTTTATGATTTTTTTCTTTTTGACACTACTTCTATTTTTGTGACTCATAGAGAAAACTAAAATTGAAGTTATAAAAACATAAACAAGCTTATACTAACGAAAATCATTTCTACTTTATGTTTCAAAAGGAAATTTTATTCACAAACCATAAGAATCATTTACAAAATGAAGGACAATTACATATTGATCTCAAATGAGACCAGTCAACACAATCAGAGGTTACACTTGTATATATATATAAACAAAAAAGCAATTAATTTCATGTCAATTACATTAAGACTTTATATTCTTTTCATCATCGGTATTTCATTTTATTTTAGATTTATTAGGGCCCAGGTCTGGTTGAATGTCCAATTCTGAAAAAATTTTTGGTCTAATTCTTTTATTTCTTTTAGTAATTGTAAAGACATTTTCATCATGTCATATTCTTCTCCACTCTCGAAGATAGTCTTATTTCTCAAAGACCAAATGGAAAAATTTATGAATGTTGCCAATCTTATGACCCCAAAATGTCCACTCTTGAAGGCCTTAGTCAAATTTACACAAGCTGATTCTTTGTTTTTAATGAAAGATTTAAAAGTGTTTCTTATGCTATTCCAAATTTGACACTCCTCCAATATATGTGCCATTGCCTCATCACTACACCTACATAGTGTGCATATAGGGTCCAGATTATAATTCCTTTTACTATGTAGGAAGTCAGCAGTAGGCAAGGCCCCAAGGTTAACCTTCATTAAAAAATCAACAAACCTCAGTTCCAATTTTAGATGTTTGGTCAACCTGGAGAACCTCGATATTCCAATCGAAAGAATAGTGTCAATTTTAGTTTCTTCCAGATTCATAAGATCATATGTGTTTTAGTAGTTTAGTTTGTTATTAAACATTGTTTCTGGCTTCATTTTTAGATGGTTAAATACTATAGAGATTTGCTTTTGAATCCAAAGCCTTCCACTTTCGGGAGGTGGCCTATCGGTAGGAGTTATTTCTTCTGAAAATATTGGCACTTCCATATCTGGATTTTTCATAAATAATCTGGTAAGTACATTATGAAAACACTGTATTAATAAGATTATGATTGAGTGTAGTCCTATGCCGTTCATCTGTTTAGGTTTCTGTAGGAGGCGCAGGCTGATGACAGGAGCTCCCCCCCCAACACAGCTTCCTACATTGGGTTTCGACATTCCTTATAAAGGCTTTTATCAGTGAGAAGCCTGCAAGGAAGTATGTAATCTTGGGGAGCATGACAGCATTCATCAGTGTGATTTTCCCAAACAAAGACAAATAAATCTCCAACGATCCAATAAATTTTGTTATCTTAGTCATTAAATCATTTTCAATTTCCTTCCTCATTTTAGACGGAGAGGCTGCTCACTGAAAACCCAGGAACTTCTGAGGTGGAGCCTTAAATATGCCAGGAATTTGCTTGCCAGTCATAATCGACCAGATTGCCGACTTCTCCTTGTTGACTCTTAGACCAAATTCACATTCGAATTGGTCCAAGAGCTTCTCTAGTCAAGCAAGCTCCTTCCGTGAAGCAAGAAAAAACACCACATCATCCATATAGGAAACATGATGGACCCTTTCTCTTAGCAAAGGTATGGATATCCCTTTAAGAGATGTCTCAATGCCCAGCAGGAGGGGATTCACATAGGCAGTGAAAAGGAGTGCACTCAGAGGAGAGCCCTGAGGAATAGAAACAACAGGCTTAAATCCTGGGGACACCCTCCCATCCAGAGACAAAAACACTTCCCTATTATACAGGAGGTTCTCTATCATCTGGAGGTAGGCAGCTGGTACTTTGAGTCCTCCAGGATCTTCATGAGTGTGTCAACTTGAACGCAATCAAAAGCAGCAGCAAAATCGAGCTGAACTGCAATTGGCTGCAAGATCTTCTTCATGCGAATGTGGTCTATCAATAGATGAAATCGGCTCACAGCATTGGCCGTCAAGCTCCCCTTTTTGGCAAACTGACAATTGGACAGCTGATCAATTATAATATCTTGTATGTCATTTTTGATTAGGGCTTCAACTGTCTTTACCTGTAGAGAGATCATTGATATTGGCCTGAGATTCCCCAGATTCCAAGGTCCTGCTAGTTTCTTAACCAGAGGAACCATGGCAATTGGGTTGATCCCTGGAAGTTCCTAGCAGCCATCAGCCAAAAGATCTGCCATTCTTTTAATGATTGGTGCTGAGAAAGCACTTAAATGAAGTAGGAGGAATTTTGGGATTCCATGCAAGCCAGGATGTGTTTTGTCTGGCATCATCTTTAATTTATCAATAATTCTTTTTTCTGTGATTTTGTGGCTTGAATTTTTAATTAAATTTAATTCTCTTCTTTCAATTGTGATTCCACCTGGCTTAAACTTTTCAACACAATGGTCACATATCCTGGCCAACATGGAAGATCCTTCATATAGGTTGCCATCTATCTCAATCACTCTGTGTGCCTTGGCTTTTCTTCCAGCTTCAAGGGCCCACCTAAGATAGCCCCTGGTCCAGCAGTGCTGATGATATATAAATTGTCACGATTTCTTTATAGAAAGATATTCTGCAACTTCCTCCTGCTTACTTTTGTGTTTCAGTTTCAAGTTTATGATAGATTCAACAGTCTGTGCCTCACTGGGCAAGTTCATTAGTTTTGTCACAATCTTATCTAATTCGGACAATAGCCGAATAGGGCCCCGGGATTTTGAGGTGCATTTAGTAATCAATTTAGCAAGTATTTCAGTAAATTGCATCCATGCATGATGTGGATGAAGATTATTCAAATTAACTTCTTTGAACAATATATATGTCTCAGATACTAGTTGGATGCTGATATTTGTTTGAGTTAACATTCTTATAGTTCTGGGGAGCTTCTGTGCCAAGTCATTAATTATTGAACTGAAAATCACATTCAATTGAAAAGTGCTCTGAAAATGTAATTGGTCACAGTTGCACCTTCAGGGTTTTAAAAATTTTTGGGGAGACAAATAGCAAATCAATCAGTGTTTTTGCCTTCTTATTATAGAAGGAGAAGGCCCCATCTGGAAACAGTGATCGACAGCTCATCAATTTCCGATTTCATCAATCGTCCATATCTATCTTGAAAATTATCATATGTTAAGTTACAATCCCCAATAATTAAAGCGGGAAAGGGATTAGCCCTCAATGCTATGTTTATATTCTGTATGATTTTGTTTATGATTTCAGGTTTTCTAGGAAGATAAAGATTAATTAGGTTAAAAGTATAATTTTTAAATTTGATAATTGCAATCAAGCAGTTATTGTCAATTTTGATGATTTTAAAAAAGGTGATAGGGGAGTTTTTGTTTATTACAATTGCAACCCCTCCTGCAGCCATATTTGAATAGGAATAATAAAAAAACCCAAAGGGATTTATTTTACTAATAATGTGTTGATCAGTTTTGTTATGTATCTTTGTCTCCCCAAGACATAATATATCCGGGCTACAAACATGGAACCATCGCTCCAAAGCAAAGGCCCTTGCCCGTGAATTCATGCCCCTAATATTCATTGAGGCAATTTTAATCATCTCACAGTTGGATTAAGAAAATCAGAGCATGCTTCTAGCTCTTCATTGTTTTCATTCTTCTTTTGATAGTGCTCATTTAGCTTCATAGCAAGTTTTGGCAACTGTGGTGTTACTTCTTGATCATTAATTTTGGGAGATTTAATTGTTTCATTTTTAACTTCTAAATTCTCTTTGTCACTATATGTGACAATGGTCTCTAGGTTGTCATTGATAAATTCATCTGGAATGGGCTTCATCAGTGAATCATTTAGAGAGGAATTTAATCTTGTTTTCTTAATTAATTGAGGTGATGAGTCTATTTCTTGATCTGATAAATCCAATAAATTCACTGTGTGTACACTTTCATAGTCTGAATTTACTCTTGATTGAGGAGAGACTGAAGCTTTTGTTCTTGGTCTTTTTTTCCTTCTATGCCACACTCTTCTTTCATTTTGTTTCTTTCTTCTCTTGTGCTGAGGTCTCTACATACCATGGACTAAGCTCTCCCATGGATGATGCAATGTCTTCATTTAAAGACTGTTTTTTGAGAGTATCAGATTGTGATGAAACATCTTGTTCCAAGTTCTGAGTCTCATTCAATATCTCCTCCTTATTTATTGTTTTAAGTTTATTTCTTTTCTGTTCTTCTCTTTTATCTACACCAGGCCATGATCTTAGGTTATTATAGCTTCTGGTTTGACATTTATGAAATCTTTTCCTTATAGCTCCACATAAGTTACATTTTCTGTCAGGGCATTCCCTCCTTAGATGCCCTCTATGCTTGCAAGAAAAACACTGAGGGGCTACACCTTTTAGCAAGATGATTAATGAAGCCTCTTGGTACTCAATCGAAGAGGGAATTTGCAAAGGAGATATTCCTTTCTTTAATAATTTAAAATTGGCTGCATTTGTTAAGTAGTGTGTACCCTGAAAATTGACTGACTGGAATTGTAGACTTAGAATTCTTCCAAAAGGGCTTAGAATTTTTTGCAAGTCTGCAGGACCAAAATTCACACCACAATTTTGAATCAAACCATCAACACATGCAGGTCTATTCAAATATATGTAGATCAAAAGTTTATTTGTTATGGTCTTGAATTTATTTTTAAATGCTTCTTTCATGAAAGAATTGTTAAATTGCACAATTAGATGTCTATTGTTCACATGAAATAGAATTTTATATATTGTTTGTTCGAGTCCCTGTTGTTTAATTAGAGCATATAGTTCTTGTAAAGGAAATTTAAATAGATTTAAATGATTGTCTGTGGTCGTCATGATCAAGGTATTATCATGTTTATATGCCTCGAATGTCCTCATCAGGACTGCTAGAATAGTCTGGTTAATCAGAGATTGTAGAATATATAGAGGGGTTATTTCTAATTTCCTCTTCAAGGTCATCAATCTTTGACATCACCTCATCCATGTGACTGTCTTCATCCAAGTGCATCCACTGCAAAGATCTTATGTGTCTATCTGTTTCCTCTCTTCCCTGAAAACCATTTTGCAAAAGAAAATCATTATTATTATGCTTGTTTATATTCATCTTTATGTTTTCAGCATATGACATGGACACTGTATTATTTTCATTTTGAATTTGACTGTCCCAAACTTGACTAGTTTGCTTAAGGGGGTTAACTTTTGTATCAGCTGTCAAAGGTGGAAAGTTGTCTTTTGAAAGATGATTTATTGTTGATCTTTGACTGTCTCTTACTCTTCCTATAGTCAAACCATTATAGTTGGCATTATAATAACTTTCATTTAGTGTGGTTAATTGGCTATCAAAATAAGTATTTCTTGATTTACCATTTGTATAAATAGGAATTTTACATCTGGCCCCTTGAACCAAGTCCTTATTAATGGATTTACCATGGGTCTTTTCATGCATTTCTAGTTGCTTTTGGTTCCTATTACTGTTTTCAATATTTCCACTAGCTCCCCATGCTAGAAGGATCCTCCCTCCCACTCCAGTAAGCTTCTCCTGATGTTTGTAGTTATCTGTAAAAACCTTATATGTTCATTTTCAGCTTTTAAATATATATCGTTACAGATTTTGCTGGTTGTTTATTTTTAAGTGGCGCCACCTCTGTGCCCATTTTATGATCGTAACTTTGTTTTCCTGCGTATGGGGAAGTCACAATTGGTCTTGAATTGTAGCTGTCATCATGTTCTATATATCACTTTTTAAAAATTTGGATCGTATTTAAATCTTGTGACATTTTTCCATCCTGCAAACTTTCATCACTATTGACTACTTCCGGAAAGACACCAAATTTATGTTGTTTATGAACGATGCCGTTGTTTTTAGCATAAATTTTTTGTTTCTGAGTATTTACACATAATTCTTTTTTTGCATTGTTAGTTTCATCATTATCTATCATATTTGTCCCATCATTGTGTTTAGAATGCTGTATTTCATTATCGGACTTCGTTTGAAGACCGTAACTTTCTAAATCGTGTTTTCCTTTACTTTTTTTTTAATACTATCTGAGTTTTTCCAATTCTCCAGCATTTCTAAAGGTTCACTGTTCACTACATTCTTCTATGTTTGAGGTTGATTTTTGATTAATTACATCTTTTTTAACTGGATTTGTTTTATTTTTACCATAGGCAGGCATTTGTATAACGTTTTGCCCGGATTATAATTTGACTTTTCGTACTAATTCTTAGCTTTCTTTGATAGAAAAGGACTTTGAAATAATAGAATTTGTATTTATAAATTTTATTAGCCACTTCTCCTTTCAAATAACTCAGTATGGGCTGTGACAATGCCTTTTCCAGAGAGACCAACTTAGCAAAGAACTGGCTAAGATGACAACCGGAAGCAGACTAAATCATTTCTACTTTATTCTTTAGAAAATTATTTTTTTCTTAACACTGTATTCTTACTTTGTTTTTGTGCTTCATAGTGAAAGGTAAAAGCAAACTTTTAAAAATGTAAACAAGTTTATGCTAGATTAGAGATCATAAAGAATATCATATTATTAATTTAACCATTCAGTACTCAAAAATCTTACTTTTTTATTTAGATTTTTTTTTTTTTTTTTGATGACATTAATCATTTTTCTATCTCCGATTTTTAAAAAGGCTTTGAAATGACTTTCATGCATACGTGTTATATCAGACAATGGTGTTTGTTGCCAGTTTTACAGCCTTTTCATTTAGAAATGTTGATCACCCTTCTAACATCGCTTTTAAATAAAATTATTATGCATATGCAGCAAAAACTTTTTAGAAACAGTGTATTTTTACTGTTAAAAATACAAATAAATAGGGGAACTAAACTGGTAATTAAAATCTTACAAAACATAATATAGATATCTTTTTATAGCATTTGTTTGGTTGTACAAATACGAATGTACAAGAAAAATAATTCGTTGTACAATTTAGAATAATATTTCTATAGTGTAATTTTTACTACACCACTCTTACCACTTTCTATCCACTTTTAACACCTTATGGAGGTATGTAATCATAAAGAAATGACCAAAGACATGTGAAAAAGATCTATGATCCCCAAGATGCACTTTTGTGCTGAACCAATACTTATCAGTTGGCCTAGTATAAAATGTACCTCTTGAGGATTATACAAAATTTTAAAAGTAGATATCAACTAGTCTTTAACTTGCCTAAAATTGGTATAATGAAAATTACACTACCGAAATATTATTCATTATTGAATAATAATCTAATAAATGACTAATAAAAGTTATTGTTGGACAATCTGTTTGCAATAAGTCTTTATTGTAATGATCTTTCTGTAGACAAATTTCACTCGTAGGATAAGTTTCAAAGAAAAATTCCTTTCATCAGCTATGTTAAGCTCTAAAAAAATATTATGTATATATATATATATAGCACATTTTAATAACTTACCATAATTTAAAATACAAATATTTTATAATCATAATTCAGTTCATTTCAGTTTTATTATCTTTTCTATATTAATTGAAATTTGCAGAAAAGTAAATTTATATATTATAAATACTGCCAAATGTATATAAAATTACAATACTAGCCAAAAAACAAAATTTTAATAAAATTCTTCCACAATCATAGTTTCATCTATTAACAAATAGATCTTTTTGAGTGAAATTCAACTAAACAACCAAATATATATCATTAAAAAATAGTCAATACTTAGACAATCCCAATATCAATTACAATCAATGCTTTCAAACTGTTGTCAAGGCAACCACCTTTTAACAATAAAGGTGGAATTCCATCTTTGTTAATGATCTAATATGCTTATATAGATACTAAAGATTGAAACTTGACCACAGAGATTGAAATTGTTGATATAAAGAAGTTTAAATAAACTTCTTTAAACAGATAAATATAACATTCTGAATTCAGATTAATAAATAGTCAATTATAAAATTACAAACTGCAATTGTAAATTTCAAATTGCACTGAAAGCATTACTTAAATAATAAGTGTTGACTGGTTTTTAATGATATATAATGTTTGTATATATATATATGGATATATAATATTTAAATACTAGTATATTGTCTATACTGAACTTAATGTAATTAGAGATTTGAACTCAGATTTTCAATCTCCCTACCATAATCCACTCCATCCTATAAAATTGATTCACATGACCATATACATGTGAAAAAGATAAATAATCTCCACTACACCTGGGTCTCTTTTGTGCTGATTTTTTTAAATGTGATTTTGAAGTTATGCGATTCATGTTTCTTCTTAATATCTTTTTATGTGGTTTTCTTTTATGTGATAAAGAAGTTCATATTTCATTTTAAATTGGGATTTCTCCATTTTATATACACACATTATATTTTATATACTTTAAATGCCTCTTGGAAAAAGATTTGGCAATAAATTTTGATACTGTAGAAGATTTAGAAAAAGATAATGAAACAGAAGTGAAACCTGTTTGTTTCACAGCAAAAATGATTCGAGCAAAAATGATTCGAAAAAGTCTTCATCTTTGTAATCAATTGGATAATCATTTTCTTGTCAATGATATGAATTATGAATGAGTTCTTAAATTCCAATGAGAGCTAAATAGTTGTATGTCTGGATATCATGAGCTTCATAAACAATTAGTAAAATCATGATCTCAAAGCTTAATCACTGATTACATTGTCGACAGAAAACCATTAACTTTTAAACAGAAAATTTTTTTATTGGCTGATTGAATTAAAGTTTTATACTTTTGATTGGTTCAATTACAGAATCAGCAGTAAAAATATATTCATCTTTAATATTAGATTCATTTTAGTTTTGTTTGTAAAAAGCAAATTAATAATTTGTCAGATTGTGAAAGTGAATGAAAGTTTTTTAAAAATAAATTTCTATTTATAATTATAAAAATATTCTATAGCAGTGAACCTAAAAAGAATGTTCATAACCTATTAGAAAAAGCTGTGTACATCATTGATTTCTTTCTCAATTTACCTTCGTGTAAAAGTAAAGAATTTTTACTAAAATCTTTAACTATTTTTCTAAAATAATTATAAGTTCAGCATATTTTATCAAAAGAATTTATAATATGTAAAAAAATATGAAAAAATACTCTAAAATATACATTTTTGTTTTGAATATCAAAACAAAGAAGTTGGAGCTGTCAAAATTTATTGTCAATCACTCCCTTTGGTTCAAAATGAGCAATAACAAATTAGCACCTTATGGTATGCTTTAAGCTTTAAAAAGATGATAATGCAAAAATTGATGGTTTTAGAGTGACTTGAAGCCATGAATGAAAATTTTCAGTTTATGCACCTTATTAAACACAGCATGAGACTGAAGTTGGCATTAATTGTATTTCCTCTTATGATGAATCTGATTTCTTATCAGTTCACAAATGTACCCGCATATTGTCAAATAGCAATAATGATTAAAATATGTATGAAAAAATGTAAAATAAATTACACAATATTGTTTTGACTAAAATTAAATAGGTAATAAAAAAAGTAAAAAAAAGTTTGTCTTGTATCAATTTTTTTCAAATATTTGAAATTTTTTATTAATCATACTTTATTTCCTTATTTTTTTAATGCAAATTTTAAAGTAATTTTACCTTGTTGCTTTGCTTTTTTGTGAATTTAAAAAATTATGGAATGTATCCCACATTTTTCAATGTAAGTCTATTTTTGTGCGATTTCTTTTATATGGGTTTTTTGCAGAACTTATCTACCACATAAAAAGAGACCCAGGTGTATATGTAATTTGTGCTGAACCAGCACACAACATTTAGTCTAGATTTCTCAAAGGCAGTACCACCCGCCAGTGGTCAGTGAAGACTTCTAGGTGAGTGATAGTGGGTTCAGAAGCATTTGAGAGACATTCAGGTGATCTAGCCTTTTCTCTGGATGCACTGATCATTGGCTTTAACTCACTCTCAAACTGTTAATTTTTATGTTATGTTGCCAATTTTATAGTTATTTTATAAACTGTTTATGTGCAAGAATATATAAAAAGGGGGATAGTCAGAGTAATTGTAAATGTTTTGCACATTTTGATGGTTTTTTTTATCTATTAACAAGTTAAAAAAAATACAAGTTATCATTGTATGGCTAATTTTAAATTTTACTAATCGATAGAAGTGGTCATCCTGTGCATTATATTTTTTGTTAATTTAAAGCCAATATCAACTGAAAGAATCTAAAAATTTGTCATATCTCAATTTTTTTTTGTTTTTTTTATTTGTTTTGAATCTTTGGAAAGATGAAAAAAGATATTTCCATTGTATTAAAATTAGAAACTATATGTAAAACAGAACTCATTGAGAAATTAAGAGTCTGAGTTGAAAATGAAAGAAGTGAAAGATAAAAAGGTGTAAAAAGCTATATCAATTGTGTTATGATCAGTTATCCAAGAAATTGGGGATAATGGCTGTAATAGTGAAAGAGGAGTACTTAATTTGTATTGCTATAGGGGTGCTATAAAAGGTTTTCAGCTTGGGGGGGGTCTCCTGAGTTTATTGTTTTTCTTGTTATGTTTTGTTTGCTGGGCAGTTAAGGGTTTTCTGAACTAGCAGAAATATTCTAGTAGTAAAACAGTGGAGAACTTTATGAAAGAAGGCAGAGTTGAGCATAGCTTCAAATTATAGTCCGTCCAGAATTGTGTGATCAACTCTTGGTTGACTGCTGTCATAATTATAAAGATTTCTAGAGAAAGCTGAAAAATATAAAAATACCTAAATTTTATCATTAAAATGCTAATGAAGTGAACTCCCAATGTTAGTGCACCAGCCAGATTCCTATGCTGCTGTCATGTAGCCACAGATGAGAGCTGATGATGATAAACATCTTAATGCCTACATTTTGCTCTGACAAAGGGAAGCCCTCACCACCTTTGTCATGGTTTATAGTGCACTTGAAAGTTACTAAGTCCGGAGATGGCTAATGGAAAGAAAGCAGAAGGAAGCCATATGGTATAATTTTTTTATTTATTTATTATCATTATGTCTTGTTGCTATAAATTTTATATTTTTTGATACTGTTCTGTCAGCTTGTGTCAGCTTCTTGATGGCATTGATGCTATGCAAAAACATGGAAATATAAATGAGAAGTTGGATGATAGAAATTAAAATAAGTTCAAAACAATTTTTTCTCCAAATTTTACTCTCACCCTGTTATGTAAGGCAGAACTCATTTGTAAATAATTTAGACAAGTTATATTTATTATATATAAATACTTAATCAAACCAGATATGTATTAAATAGTTATGCATTAGAAGGCCAATAGTTATATACATGTCTGCTAATTTAATCTTTGGAATAGAGAGGTACCATTCAATCTTTTTCATAGATTTATAGATTCAATAAGATTCAGATCTATGTGATAAATAGTTCAACAACAATAGCTATTAATAATTGCTCATGCTAAGAATAAAATGCTGGTACAATACCCACATTTAAATTAATCCAATGACTTTAAGGAAAAAGAGATTTTTATTCATTTCATAATGGATTGTTTTTTTCTTTTTGGTAGCATAGTAACATATGGAATGGCATACCTATATATTAATGTTAATAAAGTTGTTTGACTGTACCTGCAATACTGTGTAGTACTTGGTATTGTGTGCCTACATTCTTTTATTGCTTTCCAAAATACTTCATTGGCCAATCCTTAAATACTGGATATGTCTGGAGTGAACTCCTCCTAAATGGGCAAACCAAAGAAATGGACATAATCTAACAAAGCATGCTTCGTTCCTGAATCTGACTCACATTAAGGCTTTCCAAATGAATTGGATACTGGAGTCGGTCTTTTGAAGAGAACATTTGCTCTGACAGGAATGGGACTTGCATCTAAACTGTGAGATGGTTTTGGACATTTCCATTCTCATTATTTCACCACACACACATTTCTTGGTATGTAGGAGCATGTTACTGTCCTTTAAAAATGCTACAATGCCAGCATCTGTGGACAGCAGTTAGCACAATTTGAATGCCTCAGTTTTGCAGTCAGCCATTTTATTTGTCATGGTCATGTTCCCATGCAAAGGTGAGCTGGTCAATTGGACATATCCTTTCCAAATTTTTTGAAGGTTTCAAGTGCAGTTGGGTAGCATGGTGATGAGTTTACAATTGTTAGAAGATAATAGTAGGTAGATGACTTGTAAGATAATTACTTTGACATGCATAGTTGAAGAGTTGTGGTAAGCTGAAGTCCAGACATTCTCAGATGATACTATAGTAAACTTTGAACTGTGAGCATTGGGATAAAGTGTGTAACATGAAGCAGCAGGCCAGTGGTGTTCACATAAATGGCATATTTATGTGTTTTTGCATATAAATAACACCATCAAGTGGCTGACACAAGCTAATAGAACAGTACCTTTTTTTTTAATTATTTGTATTTTTTTTGTTTCGTCTATAAATTATTTGATTTTCCTACTTTAAAACAGTTATAACAAATTAATTTCTGGAATGCTTGTGTATATGCTGAGGTGTATATATATATATATACTACAAAACAATGTCTGCATTTTTCAAAATAATATACGTAAACTTATAAATAAATATTATAAAATACAGTAATTAAAATTTGTTAAAAAGAAAAAAAATATATAAAGGTCACTTAGGAGCACTTTCAACTATCCTTGTAGTCTTTGTCAACTAATACTTTGAAAGGTCAACTTTCCTATAATTTTGTGATCTTAACCTTTTCTGCCTGCATATTGATTAAGTCTTGTTTGTATTTATATATTAACATAGCTTCCTTGATTTTTCTTTTATTATTATTTCTTTCAGTTTGCAATATTTTTATGTTATTATAATCAAAACCACATATACATGATTTATTATTGTTTTCCTGAAGGTTTGTGATGATGGTGTTCTAGTTGTATTTTTATGTTGGACTATTTCCATCATTTAATTTATATATGTATTGAATGTCTTTAGAAAAAATTAACTTTATTTAAATATTCCAAATACATTCAACTGTTAGTAATAGCACATCAAATAGGTTACTATGGTCATTAAAAACAGAAGCTGATAAATTATTATTATCTTTAGAATTTTTTTTTTTCGTATTTTGAACTCTTTTTAATAACAAGTGCTCTTTTATTCTTTTCTCCAATGCGCATCTTAACTCACCTTTATATTCACTACCACATCTACACATCTATTTATAAATGATACAATTTTTATTTGTAAATAAGGTTTTATCTTTACAATTATTTATTAATTTATTTAATGAAGGTGATGCATAAAATGCAATATCACATATACCCTCTTTATAAATTTTCTTTATGAAAACTTGCCTGTTGATTTGAAATATATGGTATTGATATTCAAATATTTGTTTGTTGTTGTTGTTTGCTTTTAACATGCTGTTCTATTTGAGAAAAGAGAAACTTACTTTGCGTGAAAATATTATTATTATTGTAATCTCTGTGGTTTTTTTTTTGTTGGCAATGGTATTTCCTTTTTGAAAGTGTTTTTTTCTTCCCAAAAGTGGCACATAAAGATGAGATTTAGGTCAGCCTTTCAAAGAGTACCACTTAAAACTTCGTGGTACCAATTAGCAGGGTATTAGAGTTTTGAATAAGGAGAAATCAGGATATATAATCGATTTTGATTTGATTTCATTCATTTAAACTTAATTTTTTTTCTTGTTATTGATATTGAATTTATGTTGATCCTTATTCCGATGCATGACATTAACATCATGTTATATCTTGGGTGTATCATATGAATTACGGGGTATGCATCATCTTGTACAGTATCATTAGTTGTTATTTACATCAAAAATATCAATCAGATTGAACATGGAATACTGTTATACTCGGGGGGGGGGGGAGCATTACAAAATGTATGTCTTGCAAAGAGAGCAGTGGCCTGAAAAAGTTTGGGAACCTATGATCTAGATCATAATCTCCCATGCATATATATAATGTACTCAGTTTATATTGAGATAGAAAAGCTCTAATGGATATGCTTCAATATTCTCTACCCTCTAACTCTTCAGACATCCATATCATTGAAAATCTGTTGATAAAATGGTCAAAGCCCTTGTTGATGAAAATGCTCAAAGCCCTTGTTGATGCCAATATTATTTTCATGCCCATGTTGACTTTAAGTCACTCTGATCCCTCATGTATAGAACCTTAATATGTCCATTCAACTACCCAGAAGAGGGATGGGCAGAATACAGGTTGAATATGTAATGTTTAAATACAAGTATATTGTCTATATTGTGTTCTATCCGCACTTATGACTGTGCCAATGTTATAACTGCAAGTCATACTGTGCGGTCAGCAAATAATGTTCGCTACTGTTCAACTGCGTATGCTCTCCAATGAATGGTCTGCAATGAATGCTCTGAATACTCTCTGTATTCTCTGCAATGGATGCTCTCCAAATGAATGGTCTGCACCGAATGCTCTGCCACAGTTGCTCTCCAACAAATGGTCTGCACCGACTGCTCTCCAATGAATGGTCTGCAAGCGGATGCTCTCCAAACGAATGGTCTGCAACTATCTATTTCTACAGTTCGCTAAAGTTCAATTCCCACGATGTTCTTTCAGGCTGGCTGCTACAAAACGGTTCACAATGGGCCTACTTTAGCCCCAGTCCAATGTAGCCGTATACGAACTCTTCGTAGTAAGCACTGCGACTGCTGTCAGCTATCTCCTATTGGAATTGAACAGTAACTTTACTGTAGATGCACTCCATACTGTCTGCTACTCGCTACTGCGCGACTGCTCTCTACTGCTCTCTATGTTTCACTGCTAGATGTTATCCAGTCTTCTTATCACTCTCTGACAACTGCAACAATCAATCAATGCACTGACCAATAAGGTAATGTCTCTTATCTAGAAACATTTGTAATTAGCAAATATTTCTAGGAATTGTCGATCGCCATTACGTCAATGCACTAATTAAATTCCTCAGCTATCAGAGCGCGACCTAAAAACAGCCTTATGAATAAATTCTAGTTTTTTCTGGAGTGCACAAACATGTCTGCCATTTTACAAAACACTACATATTGAACTTAGTGTAATTAGAACAATATACTTGTATTTAAATATTATGTTAGCATATATTCTGCCAATTTCTATTCTGTGTATTTGAATGGACATATTAAGATCCTATAAGTGGGAAGTCAGAGTGACTTAAAGTCAACATGGGTGTGACAATAATATTAGCATCAGTAAGAGTTTTAATATTTCATCATTAGATTTTCAATAATATGGATGGCTGAAGAGTTGGAGGATGGAGAAAATTGAAGCCTATACATTAGAGTTTGAAGATTTGCTCTCTTAATATAAATTGAGCACTGATTATATATCTGTATGGGTGATTATGATCCGGATCAACTGATGAGTGCTGGTTCGCACAGAATACAGATAGTAGAGATCATTTACCTTTTCCACATGTATGTAGTCATGGGTATCAGTTGTATAGGATGGAGTGGATCATTTTAGGGAACTTGAAAGTCTGAGTTCAAATTCCTTCTAATATACATATATATGGTATGTTTAGTTGAATTTTACTAGAAAAGATCTATTTGTTAGTAGATGAAACGGTAGTTGTGGAAGAATTTATAATAATTTTTTTTTTTGGGGGGGGGGGGCTAATATTGTAATGTTATAAGAATTTCTATTTTATTATTTATATTATATTCTCTTACCTAACATAACAAAATTTTATATTTTTGTTAAAAAATAAATATTACATTGTATTATTATTTATAACTTTAGAAAAAAAAAAGGAATGTTGCAAAATGACAGATTTAAATTTATTTCCAATAAATTTTCTTTTACTCTTAAATTATAACTCTTCGGTTATCCACCATTGAGAAATAATATTCGTATTATAACTAGTTTCCCCCCCCCCTATAATTTTAGTAAAAGTTCTATTGTCTATCATACTTCTTTTTTTTTTTTTTTTAAAGATTAATATCTGGATAAAAATTGCCTATAAAAGCATATTTATTTGCAGTTTATGAATATTTACTTAAAGGTGTGGGTTTCATATAACTGAACCGTATTCTAATATTAGCCTTACTAATTTAAATAAATATATTTTTGTATTATTGAGAAATGATTTTCCATAGCATGATATGAGGTTCACTGTTTTTAGAGCTTTATTCACAGTATTATTTATAAATTAATACACTATACAGGCTTACACACACCTGCACATGTATAATGTAATATATAAGGATTAGAACTCAGACTTTCACATAACTCTCAACTCTCCATGCCATCTCATATTGCTGATCCACCTTATTATACACATGTTGAAAAGATAAATAATCACCAATATTCGTATTTCATGCTAAAACAGCAATCATCAATTGGTCCAGATTACTATCTCCACACATATATACAACCAGTGCTCAGCTTTATATTAAAATAACCAATCTTCATACTTTAATGGACAGGCTTTAAACTACTCCAATCCACAACTCTTCAGTCATCCATTTCATTGAAAATCTAATGATGGAACATTCAAAACCCATATTAGTGCCAAGGTTGTCATCCTACCCATGTTGACCATTAAGTAATTCTGATCCCTTGTACTGGAGAATAATCCATTTACATACATATGCGAGGTGGGTGTAAGCCTGTACATTGTATTAATTTACATATTAAAAACATAGTGCATTAAAGGTCTGCCTATCCCTCACATATGTATGTAAATGGAATATTCTCCAGTACACGAGGGGTCAGAATGATTTAATTGTCAACATGGTTAGGATGATAACCTTGGCACTAATATGGGTTTTGAATGCGCCATTATCAGATTTTCAATAAAATGGATGGCTGAAGAGTTATGGGTTGAAGTAGTTTGAAGTCTGTACATTAAAGTATGATGATTGGCTATCTTAATGTAAAGTTGAGCACTGATTGTTTATATGTGTGGAGATAGTAATCTGGACCAACTGATGATTGTTGGTTTAGCATGAAATACATATATTGGTGATTATTTATATTTTCAACATGTGTATGATTAGGTGGGTTAGCAATATGATATGGCATGGAGGGTTGAGAGTCATGTGAAAGTCTGAGTTTGAATCCCTTAGTATTATTTATATAAATTTTAAATAATCCTGTTGATGAAAATGTAATACCTAAATCTTTATAATTATCACTTCTTCCCATATTTTTTGTAATTATAATGTATTCTCTGAATGAGGAGTTAGACTTACAAGTAATAGTTATAGTTTTTACATTTATTGTGATTTTATTTTCATTTTATTTTGTAGGCACCATTGCATAAAATTATTAATATCTGTTAGTAAATTATCAGCATCTTTATAATCATGTATTTGTTTGAAATTCTTGCAATCATTTACATATGATGGTAATGGCGATTTGATCAATGTATATTGTAAATCATGTAAAAAAAACATTAAATAGTATAGGCAACAAAATATTTGCTTGAGGAATTTCTTGATTTGGAAGCAAGAAACATTCTTGATTCATATCATTCATAACAAAACCTTTTCTATTTCAAAGATATGATTTTATTATGTTTAAGATTTAATTTATCTATTATAAAATTATGTTCAACATTATCAAATGCTTTATTGAAATCAAAATAAATGACACCCAGTTCCACATTATCATTAATTGAATGTGTGTTTTAATTATTTATAGTAAGTAAATTTGAAATTATAGATTTATTTGGAATAAAACCATGTTATTTGATAGATCATATTTAACTCCATTATATATATATTAATTATTTTAGCTATTTCATGTAAAATTGAAATAGTCTATAATTTTTATTATCTAGTCTATTTTCATTTTTAAAATTAGGAATTATTTTGGAAATTTTCAAATCATTAGGATAAAGTCCATATTTTAGATATTGATTAATTAAACGTGTAATAGGTAATCTTGGAACAGCCTTTGTAGATAAATAGCTGAATATTATTTGAAGTATGACGATGTGTAATCTTGATATTTTTTAATATTATTATTTTTTCAATTAAAAACTTCTCATATTTTCCTTATTTATTTGGTTAAATAAACAATCAGTGTTTAAAATATTTAGCTTGTTATTAAATGACTGTTTAATTTTCTGAACTGCATCTTATGATATTACTTATTAATTTGGACTTGGTATCATAACCATGTTTAATTTTTTTTATTTGAAACCAAAATAATTTAGGATTATTTTAATTTTAAGTTCAGTATTAATTATATGCTTTTTTATAATCTGTTTCTTGTATTATTATTATTTTTTTTTTTTGTATTTTAACCAATTATTTTTAAATTTTATATTTTGCTTTTGATTAAATTTTTTATAATGAATTTTTTTTCTTTTATTGATGAAATACTAGATTGTAAAATTATGAGAGTATTTATTAATTAAAGAAATGTTATTATAAATTATTTTTGCAAAAAAATTTGGAAATAATTTTAATATTGGTTCTCAATGATCTATACAATAGTGCCATTCAGTGCAAGCCAGAGTAATCAATGAATGCCAGAAGGCTTGCTATCTAGTGCCTTTTCATCCAATATCCCCAGACTATAGCTTGTGATTTTATCAGTGAGGAGTCTTGGATCTGAGAACAGACACTAGATAGGGATTTTATGCACAAATCTTCTGGTATCCATTGATTACTCTGGCTTGCACTGAGTGGCACTACTGTATGGAGAGTTTTTCCTGTTTTAATAAGTTATGAACAAGCATAAGAAATGGTGATCATGTAATGTTTAGTGATTTCTCAGTGATGTACATTGAAAACCCATTGACAAGTCTTGAATCATTAAATCATTTACTAATTGACAGTAATTAACCTTTAGCATAATTTCTTTTATTTGATATATATTAAGTAATAATTCAATGTTTAAGTAGGGTAGTGTTTACCATGCTGTATTCCAAGAAAATTATATTCTTTACAGTGAATTTTTAATATATTATGTAAAATTATGTTTAATTGTCTACTCATTTTATTATTAAAAGTATTAGCTTGATATAAATTAATGATCTCTAAAAATTAATGAATTTTATTTGTTTTAGAGGTCACCATATTTATATTCATGATACTTTCAGAAAATAAATGCGGGGATTGAAATCCCTAGTAAAAATTATTTTACTTTTATAATTTAACAGGAAATTTCATATATATTAATTGATTCATCAAGATCCTTAATGCTAATGTTTGAAGAAATATGCCAGGTTCCTATCAGAAAATTTTGGAGCAGCAGTAGTACCATAATGGTGGTGTAGTGGTGGCATTGGTATTGGCGGTAGCGGTAGCAGTAGCAGCAGCAGTTATAGCAGTAGTAGTATGAATAATAACTATAATAATAGCAACAACAGTTGCAGCAGTATCAGTAGTAGTAGCAGTAGCAATAGTAGTAGTAAAGATTTCATGAATATATTATGTAAATAGGGAAAATGTTTGTTTTTATCCTATTAAAAATCACTCTGTGATTTTTTTATACATTTTTAATATTTTAATCCTAAATATGTTTTTAATTGGATGATGATCTTCAGTCAGTTGTTGTTATATTTCTCATATTCTCTACACAATTGTGAAAATTTTTATCAGTTACGATTATGATCATTTTTCTAGAGATATCCATGTTTGTTTTTGTGTGCTTTTATAATAAAACAAATACTTTTAAGAATCTGAATCGCCAAAGAAGTTAAATGAGTACTTCTAGCACCATTATCACTTAGGAACATAAAAAATAATTAATTGCAGTTTACTGAGAACCAAAACAAAACATTATTACCTACATTCACACTTCTATTTTTCTCCAGGTAATGCTTTAATTATCTTAAATTCCTCTTATTGAATTATTTACAAATACAGTATTTTTTTTTATGGTGTCAATAAAGTGAACCTCAGGACACCTGCTTGTAAGGCGGCTGTGCTAACCATTTGTCCACCATTGCTTGCCAAATACACTAAATTTTATCCTTTAATTAAAAACAAATGTCAATAACATTTAAATAAAATAAAAATAAGATTGTTGGGAAAAAATGTAATTGTATTTAACCACTACAATTAATATTCTATGTGTGTAACTATGTTTATATATAATATGTTTGAATGATTTAATTTTTCATGTTTCATTGTATATAATTACACAGATTTTATTTTTACAATCTCATACTTTTTAGCAAGCTGTTATTCATAACAAATCAACATTATCAACCAGTATCAATCTACTGCAGGATGAAGGTCTCTTCATGTTCAAACTCTAGCCTTTCTTCTCCACATCCCTGCACACTTTCTTACTTTATCAAATCATCTCACATGTGGTCTCTTTTTGAATCTTTTACAATTTCTTCAAATTCAGTTTAACATTTCAATTGTCCATCTATTGTCATCTCTCCTGGAAATATGTTCAGCCCAATTCCACTTCAGTCTTTTAATTCTTTCAACAATGTCAGTAATACCCGTTCTCTTACCCACAAATTGTGTTTCAATCTCTTTTTGTTACTCCTAACATACATCTCTCCATACTTCTTTGAGTGATCTGAAGTCTCTGTATTGCTCTTCTATTAAGTGCTCAAGTCTCAGATCTACAAACAAAAATTGGTAAAACATATTTATTAAAAACCTTTTTCAAACACATAGGCATATTTTTTAATATTAAGTTATTTCTACCAAAAGCAATCCAACCAAGTTTAATTCTCTGATTAATTTTATCCATTGTGTTTCCATCTGTAGTAATAATCTGACCAAAGTATTTGTAGTTGTTAACTTCTTCTAATACCTTTATTTTTATCTTTTGAGAAAATTCATTGAACATTATTTTAGTTTTTTTAATGTTTACCTTTAGTCCTACTTTCATCTGATAACTCTTGCAACACTTTCTGAAGCTCTGAAGCATTATAAGATATGATAGGTTGGATTATTTCCATCATTTATGAGTGAATGTTGAATGTATAGAAAATTTTAAACTTTATTTAAACTTTTCAAATACAAACAACTTGTTAGTAATAACACACAAATAGACAACACAGGTTAGTAATTATACAATGTTTCGAGTAGTATTATTCTCCACTCTTCTTCAGGTGTTTCTGGCCTATGTGCACAGTGACAATATTTGCTTAGAAGTTGAACTCGCACCTTTAGATTCTTGTATATCGAATTTAAGGCAAATGCTCTACCAACTGAGCTATTCTGTCAAAGGCAACATATAGTAGAAATTTGATATATTTATATATGAGAGTTGGTTCAAATCCTTCCGAGTCCTTCAATTTTTTTTTTGCCTTAAATTCGATATACAAGAATCTAAAGGTGTGAGTTCAACTTCTAAGCGAATATTGTCACTGTGCATATAGGCCAGCAACACCTGAAGAAGAGTGGAGAAAAATACTACTCGAAATGTTGTATAATTACTAACCTGTTGTCTATTTGTGTGTTATTACTAACAAGTTGTTTGTATTTGAAAAGTTTAAATAAAGTTTAAAATTTTCTATACATTCAACATTCACTCATAAATGATGGAAAATTTTCTATACATTCAACATTCACTCATAAATGATGGAAATAGCCCAACATATCACATCTTATAATATTCCATTATTACAAACCTTCAGACAAATTCTGAAGTATTATATTTAAAAACAACTTCATCATTTGCAAAATCTAAATGATTTAAATAATTTCCATTCACTTTTACTCCTTTAGCTTCCCATTTTAATCCACAAAATATTTCTTGCCCTGTAAAAAGGTTTGGAGGTATGGAATCACCCTGTCGTACACCATTCTCAATGTTAACCTTCCTAGTATCATTATGTAATCTAATTGTTGCTGATGGATTTTTATAAATATTCTTCAGAATATAATGATCCAATGCTTTAATCACTGAAGAAATGCTTATAGAATCAAATGCCTTTTAATAATCTACAAATCTAACACATAGTGGCAACTCATATTTATTGGTCCTTTCTATAATTTTTTTCAATACTTCGATATGATCTACTGTACTAAAACCATTTTTAAATTCAGCTTATTCTTTTGTTTTGATTGGAATTAAAAGTTCTCTGAAGATGAGTTGTAATTATCTTGATAAAAAATTTGTATAAAACATATAAAAGATTGATAGGTCTTTAATTTATAATATCTTTTTTAGCATCTTTTTAAAATATTAATATTAACACTACATTCTTTTAATCATCTGGTACATCTTTACCATTTAGACATTTGGTATATAACATTGCCAAAAAAAAATTATATTTCTTCACCTCCTTCTTTTAATATATCAATTATAATTCCATCATTAGCTTTCCCTTCTTCTTCATAAATTTAATTGCATGTCTCACTCCTTCATTTAAAATTCTGGAAAATTCAAAAAATATAATAGGAGGAGATCCTTGTTTTTATTACTACATAATGCTTGATAGAATTTTTCTGCTCATTTCATGATGCCTCTCTCTTTTTAGTAATACTTCCATCTTTTTTTCTTATTGCAGATATGTTTCCTACCAATACCCAAATGTTGGCTCTTGAGAATTTTATACTCTTCTCCAGCTTTCCTTGCTAGTTCACAATTATATTTTCTTATATCTATTATCAACTCTTTTTCAGACCATTTTACAAAATCCAAGATATTTAATCCTTCTTAATGCATCATTTTTATATATCTTCGTATTCATTCTTTTCTTCATAAATTCTCTAGACTCAGTAGAATTTTATTGATCAATTGCTGCTTTTTTCTACCAGCTATTTTTGTTTAAGTTTTTAAAAGTGTATCAGTTATTTTCCTATTAACTTTATCCAAATCTGAATGTTCAAAATCTGCTAACATTTGAAAACAATTTGCCAGTTTTAATTTAATTTTTGAAGATTAGGAATATCAACTGTGAATATTGTTTTTCTTAATAATTTTTGTCACTAGTTTTGCATTAACACTTATCTTATATCTTACTAATTGCTGATCACTTACTGTTTTGAATTTATTATGGAAATTCCAATCTTGAAATATGTATTTTCTATTAGTCAAAATATAACCCAATTTTGCTATACTTTCATTTGAATGCTTCCATGTCCATATCTTTTTAACATTTTTCTCAAAAAAGAATTCATATTATAAAGTTTTTATTTTTCTGCAAACTCCACAAATCTATGCCCTCTCTCATTTTTATTACCATAACCAAACTTACCTACAACCCTTTAATCTTTCACTTGTTTACCAATTCTAGAATTAAAGTCTCCCATAACAATTTTAAAATGTTGTTTTGTCTGGTCAAAAGCTTCTGTAAATCCATATAAAAATCTTTTACTACTTCATCACTATGAGGACTTGGTGGGGCATAAACCTGAATTATCTGCATTTGATATCTGCTATTAAGTTGAATAACTAATCTTTCCACTATGCCCAATATACCATCAATTCCCACAATGTTGTTCTTCCACTTTTTATTTGTAATAACTCCTACTCCAGTATACACTTCTAATATTTATGCCTTTGTAGTAGAGTACATGTTCACATTTTAAATAAATTTTCTCTCACCTTTTCTTCTAACTTCACAAAGTCCAATAATGTCCCATGTAATATAAAAGTTTTTCATCCAGTTCTTGCAATCTTTCTTCACTTGAAAGAGATCTGCAGTTGTAAATACCTAAATAAAAAGTCATCAAATGATAGGCTGGGTCTACAATCAGGGGATTCTTAGAACCCTCTGCCTTCAGCCATCAACTTCTGCCTTGGCTAGTGACTTTACAGCCTCCTGGGAATAAGGATCATAATTTAGTTTTGTCTGTCATGATTGTAATTATCTATTAGGAAAAAAATGTGATTCACATACACATTCATTCTGTCTTATCAGGCAACAGAGAAGAAAGACCATGGTGTTTTTTGATCTTAAACTCAAAAGTAAAAAACCAATAAACTCAATATGCTGGTTAATGCATGTTGGTGAGCAGTCCATCCATGTTTGTATACTATATAAATAATCACATACTAATAACAGTTGCAATGACCAGAATGCATGACATTTGGAATTTGCCCTGCTTAGTTCCTTTAAGGTCTCCAAGAGAAATCAAAGGGTCTTCTTTCAGTTAACAGCAAATTTCTTTCTGCAGTCTTCATAACAAATACTTTTCAAAAAAAATATAAACAACTAACTAGTAATCTTTTTTTATTAGATTAATATTACAAATGTCAGTAAAACTACTACTTACTTTATTTTGTCCTAATATTTAATATAATCAAAAATGAAACTAATGAAATCCAATATACTATTTTTTCATATAAATTATAACAAGTAATAAAAATCATATACAATGGCTAATATAAATATATATTAATCATACATAAAAAGCCTTTTTTATGACATGATTTACTGCCCTTTTCATATATTAATCATCTGTTTTAACGTTATGTGATGTGATGTGATATGATGTACGTTATGTGATGTGATGTACGTTATGTGATGTGATGTACTGTAGCTACTCCTTATGTGATGTGATGTATTGTGGCTTCTCCTTAAACGAAGTCAAGAATATCTCAGCAATTATGCCCAGATAAACCTGTTAGCCACTTTATTTTCCATTCCCTACTCTAAATTTTTCCATAATCTGCTGTATCCCATTTCCACATAGAACACCACCTAGTGTTTTATAACAGAAGTAAAATAACAATTACAAAATAAAACAGTAAAATTGAATAAACATTCATATAGAGATCTATTATAATTTCAAAAAATTGACTATGTAACATAACAATATACAAAACAAATAATACATATATTATACAACTTTATATATATATTTTAACATTTTCCATTTTGCTAGGCCTCTACACGCTAATATAAACTGCATGTGACTTGATCAATTTTTTTTTTTTAAGTTATTAAAGGCTATTGCGATCTGGTCGTAACGAATTAGCAATTTATCTCTAACTGTAAGATCAGAGTTCTAAATGCTAGTAATTATCCAGTGACAATTAACTAGTTTTATTTGTCAACTAATACATTTTATTATTGTGTACTTAAGCATTATTATGTTTAGCTAGATTTCACCAGATCAAGAGGCTTGACTCTTTTCAGTCTTCTAACCATGCCTTCTTTGTTTAGAAGTTTACGAGCCTTGGCATTAACATGCTTGTGAAGTCTATTTTTATGTTTTTGAGCTATTTTTTCAATTACTTGATTTACTGTTTCCATCCCAATGTCCTTGTGTAAATTGTCATTTTATATGTACCAGGGGGCACCAACGATGTCAAAAAGAAGAAAGTTGTATTACTATTTCTAAAAAAACATAGCTATATTTCCTGATTAACCCGGCCAATTAATTGTTGAGAATTATGCTATCGACAAAATCAGCTTTTAATTTATTTAATATGAGCATCAGGACCTTTTTTATTCTAAAGAGTCCAATGAAATCGTCAAATAACGTCTCACGAATAAAAAAAGAAAAATACTTTTAAACTAATTGGTATTACATCATACCATAACGAGAATTATTTTTTAAGATTATTATTCCTGGGCTTATTGAAACATATTGGCAAAGGTAAATTACATTTTAAATCTTATTAAACTAATAATAAATTTAATAATAAAAAATAATAACTATTATTAATAACGCACAAATGAAAATTGGTGTTAGAAATATTTTTATTCTAATAGATTAAAAAAATATTTGAAATAAATTATTTATCAATTAAATTAGAGATAACACACTTAATTCAGACGTGAATCAATTAATAAAAAACAATTTTACAATTACTGTTCACTTCCAAATTTCTTCTAGAAAATTCCTTAAAAATGAATGTCTCTTGTACAAGAAAATTAATGTCTCTATCGGGATTGTTTAAACATACTTTTAGAAATTGTTTGAAAACGTTTAATTTGGTCACAATCAGGAATAATGAAGCATAACTTACCGGTAAGTTTAGTGAATTCAGTAGTATATAACTATGCATAGTTTTTTGGGTAGAATGAGCTCGGCCTTTTGGTTATTATTTGATCTTGTGGTCCATTCTCCTAGTCAGTCATGAAGGCTTTTCTGGTGTACATCTTCAAGCACAATGTCCACAGAAGCTCGGTTCACTCCGACATGCCTAATTATTTCAGTGTAGAGCGATCCTGGATGTATTATTGTTATCCAGGACCGACTAGAGAAACAAACGAAACAAGACATTCTTCAAACTGGTCTCTGCCTTTTTATACTAGAGGCCCAGTTTTCAGACTTCTGTGCATGCTATTATCATGGTGTTTTGTGTTTATAATCTTATACAGTCTTTATCATTTTTCAATTACTAAGTTCTCATTTTTTTATCAAGTTTTTTTGGCCATCTTTAATTAGCTAAAATATTTTTCTTTTAGCTTATCTTTTTTTTTACTTTTGGAATTCTTTTGTTCTCTCCAATTGTACTTTTATTTCTAATTACATAAAAAAAAATAGGAAAGAATAATTTAACTTTCATTGTACGTTTTTTTTTTTTTAAAAAAAAAAAAAAAAATTATAGTCAAAAAAAAAATCTAAACTTACTTTTATTTTTTTTAGCTTTTACCAAATGCCAATATATTTGCATGGTATATAAATAAACGGTACAATATATATATTGTTTTATATAATATTCCATTCACTTTCAATTGACCAGTTGTTAACTAAATTGATTAATGTTTTGTAAATACTCACACAATTATTTAAGTTATATTTAATGTAATATGTTACAATTATTTTAAATATTTTTAATGTAATACATTTTATATATTTGTCTTCTCTTTGGATCTTTATTGTAATTTAAAGATTTAATATTTTCTGTTGCATTTATTTTATGTCTATATGTTAAGTAATGATTATATAAAGCAGATTCATCATCTCACCTGTTAATTGCATTATGTTCTTTGCCTCTTTACATACAAGTATTTTTTCATATTTTATATTATCTTTTAATTTATAATTACCAGACTTTTGCTATTCAACTATCCAATATTTATATGCCTATCAATATAATTTTTGTTTTCTATCAATGTATTATAAATTTTGGAATAATATGAAACTGATCCATTTCTTATTTGATCAATTGTCGCTGCCATTACTATAATCATTTGCATAAATTTGTTATCAATTACCATAGATTTAAGCATATTTTTAATAGTTTTAGAGTTGTATCTTTATATAATTTGTAAATTGATTTTTTTGTAAATGAACTCACATTCTTTTTTTTTAAAAAATCAATTGTTGTATTGTTTTCCCTCACCATAATTTTGTTAAGCAAATTTATTATCAAATTTAAAAGCATATTGCATAATAGAAGTGTATCTTCTTTTTTTTAAACATAACAATATATATATGGGTTCGATAATTAGCATTTTTTGAAAATCTAAATAGTTTAAGAGAAAAATGATATGCAATTAATTCTATAAAGAATGTAAAAACTCTAGGGTATGATGAATCGTTATAAATATTTATACAGTAGATAAAAAAGAAGTAGAAAAATTGTTAACAAAACTATAGACCAAATATTTAAATAATAAAGATATATCAAGTAATTAGAAAAATACCGTAGTGACATTGATAGTAATTGCAGACCTTCAGTCTTTTGTTCGATCTGTAGAAGATCCTTGCTAAGATTATTATGACTCATTTATTAAAAACTTATGGATTCAAACCAACAAAAAGAATAAGCAGGATTTAAAAGAGATTGTAGCACAATAGATAACAGAAATAATCAATGAGAATGAGTTGCCTTTATGTTTTCGATTTACAACAGAGGTGATGCAATGCATTATGACCTCATTTTTTTGAAGTCAGGAATCTCTCAGCTATTATACCCAGAAAACCTGTTAGCCGCATTACCTTTCCTTTCTATTCCCCACCTAAGTTTTTCCCATATTCTTCTCTATACTACTCCATTCATTTCCACAATGTAATCTTTGTCAACTCCATGGTCTTTATATCTAAATTCTCCTTATCATCTCTCAATGCAGTAGAAAAACCAAGAACCCACTTTCTATATAACAACTTAGTTTATATTTATTCTTCACAACTTCATTATTTGTACTCTTTCTGCTTGCATGCATTTACATTCTATTAACAGATGCCTAATATTTTCTATGCCTTCCTTACATGACTAATTCACCCACATTTTTCCATTTATGTGCATATTCCCTTGTTGCTAAAGATCATGTTAGAGCCTTAAATAGTAAACTACTTTACTTGCTATTATCATAAATTAACTTGCACCCAATATTCTGTTTATATACATTTAAACTCTTTTTACTCTCTATACTAGTTCTCCACCTCTCCAACTTCCTATTTTTTATTAATGCATCTATTTTTCTATCCCATTCCTTGCCACTATAATACTCAAATTCTCCTAACTTAATCATCCCACCTTTTGTATAAGTATACTGACATAAATTCTTTATCCAAATTTTCTGCATACTGTACTCCATTTTTCACCCATCTTGTTGCCTGTCCTTTACTCATAACCCAATTAAATGCTATTTTGGTTAATCCCTTATTATCCATAAATTGCAATCTACTGAAAATTATCATTTTGCTTTCTGCATCTCTCATATAAAAATTTGACTATCCCATTTCTCCATGAATTGTCTCCTTTGCTGTCCACACATCTGCATCTAATGCACATCTCCCTACTTCTCTTTGTACTTTTTCTAAGAAATCTAACATCCCTTTACTAACACATAATGCATTACCATATGTTAATCCTGCTATTGCCACTCCCTTCCATACAATTCTAGCTATATCATATTTACTATATAAAACACTGTTAATTTCTTTATCAGTCTCTTTTTTTTCTTTGCTTCATTTATCAATTTTTCTCCCATTCATCCAAGCAATTTCTTTGATTACTCAAGATGATTCCCAAATACTTATACCTATTCACCACACTTAACTTTATATCCCCCAATATAAATTATTTTTCTTCTCTTTTCCCAGAATTAATCATCATTACTTTTGATTTTATTCAATAAATTTAATTTCCATCTCTTTAGCCACCCTTGCATATGTGTTCAGCATAACTTCCATAACTTCCTACTTTCTATGCACAAGAAGACATCATCTGCAAATAAAAGACTTGATAATGTATATACTCCCTTACCATCTATTAATGGTATCTCTACCCCTCTTTCTAGTTTTTCTATTGCTATCTCTCCATTTCTCTCAAAGACAACAAAAGCAAAATAAGTGACATAGGGAATCCTTGCCTTAGTCCCACTTCATTCTTAACCTTAACTGATTCTATATTCCCTAATTGATATGTATAGTAATTATTTTTATACAATAAGATGCACTAAAGCTCCATCCACTCCCAAATTTACTAAACTTACCCATAATCTATTTCTATTTACTCTATCATACACCTTCTCTATATCTATAAAAACCATATGTAATTGTCTATCTATATTTCTACTCATATCTATAAGTTGTATAACTACAAATAAATTATTTCCTATATGCTTATTCAATGGAAAAACTTCTTGCACTTCTCACACTATATTGCTTTCTCCCATCCATTTTGTGACTCTTCCAGTTATCATATATGTGAAAACTTTTTATTACTTTTTTATTCTTCTAAATATTCTCACCTTGCCACTTTTTACACTTTACCAAATCAGTCCTTATATTCATCCTCAACCAATTCTTTCATAATTTCTTCTAACATTCTTATCATTCATTCTCCATCCACATCTTTCACTATCCTTTTTACTTTTATTACTATTCTCCATCACATTTACTAACCATTTCTATTATAAAGAAATTATGATCTATTACATAGTTTCTCTTCATTATCAAACACTTTAATTGTCCATATTTTATTCATTTCCTTTTTCTTTATTAACACATAATCTAATGTGTGAAATATATTATATCTAGACCATGTGTATTGTCCCTCATAAATATTTGGTAAATTTCCAATGCTCAAATTCATTCTCTGACAAGAATTTTTCAAAAGCTGTCCATTCTTATTATCTACATCATCAATTTTTTCAATATGCCCATTCATATCCCCTATAATTATTATTTTCTTCCCCCTTTTTTGAAACTGTATATCTTTAACTAGGCATTCATATATACTATTGTTCCCCTCCATTATAGTTTGACTATCTCTATTGGCGATATGTACTATAGCCACCATCATTTCTTGTCTTCCTAACTTTATTTCAATATTCTTTACCTTTAACACTATTTAAATATTTTTTTGCTGTAACTCATATACCACCACCCCTATTTTTTTTTTTTTTTCAATTTATACCCTGCCATACCAACTCTTCCAGTTATAGATTCTTATTCTTCTCTTAGATATGTCTTCACTATTGCTAATACTTCAAGCACTTTATCTTTAACTGCTTTATTTAATTCCAAACATTTCTCTGGTTTTTTACTATCTTACATATTTATATATATCCAATTTTAACAATTTCTTCTTTCCTAACTACTCTTTTATAAATTCTTTTTACTCTTTCTTCTTCATACAATTTTTTCAATCTCTCATTTATAGAACATGCCCTATCTAACATATACCTATTGTCAAATCTCGGGTAATAATGCAAGTATTCCTGTTCTTTCTTTAATCTTACTCAAATTACTTACCAATTCTATGTACTCATCCATTACTCTCTCCAATGGCCCTGACAAATTATTTGTCCTTACCATAACATACACATCTATACTTGTTTCTTTACCTTATCTGTAACATTCTTAAGTTCTAGCTCCAGGCAAGCATATTTTCACATACCTGTTTTTATTTTCCCTTGCAAATTACATCTCCACATGCTCTAATTAGCAAATATCCTATCAATACTGTCTAATAGTTTACTTTTCATACTTCATCTACAACATTCTCTTCCACCTTCTGGACTTCTGAGGCAAAACTTTTCATACAGTAGTGCCACTCAACACAAGCCAGAGTAATATAATCAATGGATGCAAGAAGATTTGTGTGTAAATCTGTATCTAATGCATAAATATTGCATCCAATGATTACTCTGGCTTGCACTGGGTGGCACTAAGTATGGAAGGTTTTGCCTCATCTGTTTTAACAAACTTCAAGAATGGTGATCATGTTTAATGTAATACTTTGTATTTGTAGATTTTGAAATCATTTCATTTTATTTTTATATGTAATTAAAAACTTACATGTAATTAAAGATTTGGAACATCAAAGCACATACCCAAAATATTGTCAAATTCTGAAGTATATTTATCAAAAGGCAACAACAGTGATTAAATTACATGGTATTGCATTGTTTTAAAACTTTTGACAGTAAAAAAACACACATATAGCTTTATTGCACAGGGGTTTGTAAAAAGTTCATGTGCCAGGATTGTGGGCACCAGAATCAATCCCGAGTCAGACACCCTAACAACTGTACCAAACTACAAATGGTGCTTTTTACAGGAGTTTCACAAATATTTTGTAAATTATACTAAGCTAAGAGAAATAAAAGTAAATGAAAGTTACTTAAGTCATCCATATTTTGTGATTATTTTCACAAATAATGTATGAGAATGTCAGGAATTTTTACAAGAGCTATCAGATAAAAGTAAAAAATGTATAAATAAAGATAAAATCTAAAAAGACTGAAGTAATACAGTTTTCATCTTCTCTATATCACTTATTGCAAACTTCAGGAAGTAATGATGGATGCAAGATGATCATGCTTAATAGATTTCTATCCTGTCATCCAGAATTTATCATTACTTTCTAAAGCTTACAATAAATAGCCTAGAGAAGGTAAAGAGTATGCTATTGAAACAGCAATATGTATGCTTTCATCATGATAGGTCATGTGATGTATTATTGGTTTATAAGGTTTACTAGTTTTTTTTTTAAAAAAAGAAAATAAGATTGATAGTAATAACATAAAAAAAATAATAATAATTATGAGTATCATAATCAGAATATTAATACAAATGGAAACATAAAGCATGAAATTAATCAAGGAATTAAACTTGGATGAAAAGCTTTTGATCAAATTAATTTACTATTAAAAGGAAATATGCCCATCTAATTAAAAAAATAATTTTTAAATAAAAGTCTTAAGAGAATCACCCTGATACATATACTGTATGAATTTATAATGTTGAGGAATACTCTCACTTTCTAAACACAAAATAAAGTTTTTGAAAAGATACAAATGAATCTACTTTATTTTTTTTACCTAAGTGTGTGTATATAGGCCAATCTTAAGCACTTAGGAATAAGAGCATAAAGGACTTAATCAATCACTTTGGACTCTATCTTGTGTTTATGAAAAACCATTTAACTTTAGTTATACTTTTTTTAAAAATTAATTTATATTCATTTATCGTATTTTGCTTTTATAAAAGTTTTAGCAAAAGTAAATAATTTTGTTATATTTCCTTACTAATGATAATTTTATAGATTTCAAGTAATCATATTTCATAAATATTTTTCAGAATTATGCTAAATCTATGTTGTAAAGCATTAATCACAAATCATTCTATAATCTGATGCTTTTTATAAGCTTAATGGGTACTAATAGTATTTCTTACCATTATAAATTCATATCATGGGTTGGTGTAATTCCCTTATGATTATTACAATTAAAAATATTGTGTTAAATAAATAATTAATTATACAGATTTTTTAAATAAATATATTTTATCAGTGTTTTCTCATGGATCCAAAACTTGGACACTTAATGAACAAAAAATCAGTATGCAGATTCCAGACCTAAAATGAAATATAGAGAAATTTTTATTGTAGTAACAAATGATGAAAGAAAAATCCAGAAACTGCTTTGAAAATAAGGGTATTATATTTTTATATCATCTGGTACCCACTGATAACTTAGGTTTATAATGGATATCTCTAGAGGAAAATTGAAGGTAAAATACATGAGTAAGACAACAAACAGATAACATTGAAAGAATTAAATGATTAAAATGAAATTGAACTGGGCATATCACTAGAAAAGATGATATTAGCTAAAAAAAGTCCATATTTAAGATAGTTGGATGAGGCAATGTTTGCTGGAGTTATATGGAAAAGAGAAATTATGGTTTGAGAAACTGGATTAAATTTGGAAAACCTTCATTATACAGTGGGTTTGTAATGTTTGCAAAGGATGACAATAAGCAAAGGATATTCTTTTTTAAATTAATTTTTCAAATAACTGGCAATGAATATTTGGTAATATTTTTAAAGATTTTCTCAAATCAAAAACATCTCCCAATGCATAAATGAGTAAATTTATGCAATTTCTTATAGCTATAAAATTAAATTTTTTAAAAAAAATTTCATAACATCAAAATTAAAAACTTGCTTTGGATAATAATCTCTCTCAACCATCAGTTTATTCCACTTGGATAAAATTTTATTAAATGTTTATCTATACTATTCATTATTTCTGAATTTTACAATCAGTTGATTGCTTTTTTTCCCATGCCATAAGTAGTAAGTGCTAGATTTAGGTTGAAGTGGTCAATCTCAGAGTCAGATTGCATTTCACAGCCTACTATAATTTCCCACCACCAAACTAAATTCAAACTCCATCCTTACGTTAATATACGCACATATCTAACACATTTTTTTTTGCTTTAGTCTTAAAAATAACCGTGACATAGATATTTATTAATATCTTAAATTAAATATTTTAAATAAACAAATATGTTGTATCATTTAAAAGTCATATATGTGCATAAAGGATACGTATATGTAAGAGGTGGTAGGAGATTAATTGTAAAGTAGTTATTATATTAAAACATGTTATAGTATATGATATATTTAAAATTTTGTATAAAATATTATTTATTTTTAGTAATGGTGATCCAAAAATCTGATGCAATCCTGCTAAATGTTCTTGATTGCAATTAAATCAATTAGCAGGAAAGCCATTAGTCAAAATTAGAAATCTTATAATTTTAAAAAAATAATATATATCCATTATTGGAAATACTAACCATTTTCAGTTAGTTTTAAAATCTAAGATTAGATTTTAAAACAATCATTCAAGGAAATTTTGACAGGATTATATTTTTTTATAACTTACTAGAACAAAAGCATGCATCTGTTTTGCAAATTGCAGATCACCAAGGTATGTAAAATGCCTCATTTATAACTAAAAAACATTCCAGAACAAAGTCCACAAATGTATAAATAGGGCTGAATTTGAATACAAAAGAAGAGATCCATTTTTAAAAAGAGCAATGGCAAGCTGAATCTATGCTCGTCGTGTTTTTAAATCAATGTGCCATGAGTAGAGGAAAGATCCACCTTTCCCTTGCTGTTCCAATGCAGTCTTCCGAAAAATCATTGCCCTTAACCTATTTACCAATGAACTGTAATCATGTCTTTAAAAGTTGAATAAAAAATGCTACCTGCCTGACAAACAAGAATCAAAGCTAGATCTAGTCTCTGATAAATGCTGCAAGTAACTGAGGGTCGCTAATAATGATTGATTAAGGTAATAAATTCCAGATGCTGTCTAATAATGCATAGACTTTCATTAAATACTTTCAACTTTAATTTAAATTTCTTGCTTAACCATTTATTAAATGTATTGTAATTCTTTTAGCTGATCCTGAGATCAGAAATTAATTATTAATTAAAAATGATTTGTAAATTCTTACCTGATTTTTAATATGTACTTAACTCTCTATTAACTCTCTATTAAAGGCTCTCCTGCCATTGAACCTCTGTTAGACAATAATAATTTTCTATTTCATTTCATGTGGCAGCAATATTTTATAATTTTTATTACTATATTTTATATTTTTACACTTTGAAAATAATATGCCAATAATCTCCTAAACTCACAAGTATATTAGCTTTCTCTCCTCAAACCCCCCTTCTTTTTATGGGGAGGTTAATTAATGCTTAGTTAAAAACAATTTTGTTATTTTCATTATGGTGGACGCCTGCCAGTTTGGGGAAAACAAGTTAATTATATCTTAATGTTACATTCAAAAGCAAAACAGAAATCTGTTTTTCTAATTAAAAAGTAATTCTAAGAAATGTTTTTCCCAATTTAAAATAATAGCGATAATGCTGAAATTATAAAATTTATTTATTTAAAATTAAATATTTTGTTCGATTAAATAAATTTCAATAACCATCACCTAACTCCTATACATGTAATTATTTGTAAAATATAATAAAAGGACTTAGAATTGAATAGTCATATTTTGTTTCAACGTTTGTGGGAAGTTATATATGCAAATTAATGTAATAAGGGGAGGGGGATTCTCAATTCTAGTTAGATTATTATTTATATCAATTAATTTAAGTTATCCATTACTGTTTAGTAACTCAATCATATCATTATGCTGGATATTCCAAATACGTAGGTAATAATGAAATAATTATATCTTAAAATTCTTATATATGTTGTTCCAAGCATTGTGTGCATACATGCTCCTTTGTTCACTTATATATATATATATAATGTGCTCCATTCCACCGGGTGTATTGGAAAGCAGAACCCTGTTTTGTTACCCCCAAGTCCAAGAACAAGGCTATAAATCCCCCTTGGGACTTTTCTGGTCACTTGAGCTAGCTCTATATAGGATTGCTCCAGGACACCAGTCCATAGCCACTCACAGTGGACTGTTCTTCATTCAGTGAACTGATTCTGCTAAAGACACAAAAAGAAATCGGTTACCATTCTTTGTTAATAACCTGAAGCATCTTTTAGGATCTGAGACTAAATCACAAATAAATTGCCACCATGTATGCATCACTCTCTTAGTTTTCATTCCAAATAAAACCTATGAATAAGCCATAATGTTCTGATTTTACTAAACAGATTTCTTTATAATTTATGAATAGTTTCATGGGTGTGTCATTCTGCAAAGCAATTATATAGATTTCAAACTAGCTTTTCCCCATACATTTTCTTGCTCAGCATAGGCCGAGTTTAATCACTTCATTTATTAATGTTTAATCATTCTATAAATTTCTACTAAATTTCAATAATAAGTGTTAACAAAATTTATCAAGTGCTACTTTTCTCTCTAGGGGTGAACTAAAGTTTCTGAAATATATTCGTGGTATAGCACTATTCAAATCATATTTATATGTATTGTCATTCACCGATTATTGGCATATAAATCAGCGCACTAAAATAACCAATTAATGAATATATTCATGATTTCTTAAATTATAAAAGACAAAAATCTGATATTTTATCTAAATGTAAAGAGGCCAATGATACTTAATGAAGAATTATTACAATCAAATTACTCATGTTTATTTTATTTACATTAATGAATTAAAATTATATGTATAAATAAACCTTCAGAATCATTTCATTTATTTAATAAATAGTATATTTTGATTAATAAACTATGCGTAATATGACTAGATGATATCCTGCCAATCCTATATATAACTAACGAGAAAGGTCACAATCGTAGATATGTTTAAAGTTGTGATATTATTGTACTAAAAGGGGCTTCACTATATTATCATTTTCAAATAGAATCTCTTTGTGTCTCCACTTTGCGATGCCAATGGAGAGATAAAAAATTAGATTGACTATCATTGGGATTGTTGCTCATAATTGGGTAGATCTGGAAAATAGGCAAATAGGGCAGAGTCCGTGACTTATGTATCTTGCACATGATTGGACTCGAGGTACTTTTGCCTAGTTGCTAGCTCTGGTTATATGAACAGACAAAACTGACCAATACAAGGTATAATATTATAGTTCAATGGCAGACAGTATTTTCATTTCATTTATCCTTGATAACTTCTTATTTTATATTTAATCTGTAAAGTATAGCATATTCTTTTAGGTTTAAAAGGTACTGATAAGATAGTGTAATAATAGAAAGTATGATATGATAATACTGAAAATGACTGGAAATTTTAAATTATTTTTTTTAGTTATGTCCTTGGGGAAGGTCCCCTCCCCAAGCTAATAACCTTTTTTTCCATAGTGCAACCCTTTATCCCACTATTTTGCAGTTATTCATTGCATCTGTGGGTATAATTATATATGCTACCCTTTAGCTAGATAGTTGAACTTCACTCATTTTAGATTTTTTCATCAATTTTATAATCTACCTCCCAATCAGCTGATTTAAAAATAATTTCATTTAACTTTTTTTTAATATTCTGAATCTTTCATTAGTATTGATAAATGTTATTATCATCATTATCATTGTCAACCATTATCAATCCACTGAAAGATGAAAGTCTCTCCAAGTTCAATCCATCTTCTCCGGTCTCTAGCCTCTCTTCTCCACATCACCCCTGCACACTTTCTTATTTCATCCATCCATCTCATATGTGATCTCTTTCTGGATCTTTTACAATCTCTTGGAATCTGGTTTAAGATTTTAATTGGCCATCTATTATAATCTCTTCTAGAAATATGCCCATCCCAACTCCAGTCTTTTAATTTTTCAATGATGTCAGTAACACCTGTTTGTTCTCCTACTTATGTATTGTATTTTTGATCTCTTCTTGTTACTTCTAACATGCATCTTTTCATACTTCTTTAAGTGGTGTGAAGTTTCTATATTGCTCTTTTATAAAGTGTCCAAGTTTCAGATCCATAAGTAAGAACTGGTAAAATACATTTTTTTAAAACCTTTCATTTCAAACACATGGGCATATTTTCTTTTAGTATTAAGTTATTTTTACCAAAAGCAGTCCAACCAAGTTTAATTCTATAATTAATTTCATCTATTATGTTTCCATTCGTAGTAATAATCTAACCAAGGTATAGTTAATACCACCAGTGCCCTCAAAGTTATTACAGACATTAGAATTGTTGTAAATTTTATATTGGCTGCAATTTTATTTTTAAAATTTCTTATGGATTCTCATAGTATACTTAAGGAAATCAATTGTGGAAGCACTTACAGTGAAACAATAAGTCAGTATTAACGTTTATTCTAAATTAAAGATTTCCCTATAAGCAGCACATCACTGGTACTTGAACTTTAAAATAATTTCTGTAAGCTTTTATTATTCGGTCTTTCCAAGCACTTAAATGTCAATTGTAAATTACAAGGTGAAAAAGTAAAACAATTCAATGAAAAAAAAAGAAAGATTAAATGCAGATTCAAAAATAGAATGCATTCAGTAAATTCAAATGTTAAAACACATCAAAGTCAGTACTATTTTTTTTTTTTTTTTGACAATATTAGATTTCTTGTTTTTGGATTTTTTTCAGAACTCTCTTTAATATATCACTTACGTTCAATACTTGTAAATTATAGCAATTACAAGCTGAACATTTTTAGCAGCATAGTGCTATGTAAATTGTAAAAGACCATGACAACTTTTATTGAAATATAATATATGTATAGAGGGCTCTAAAAAAGCCAACAACATGGGCCCAAAACATCATTCCTAAGGTTGTCTTGAAATGTCAATTCAGGACAGTTTAATAAAAATTTTATATTTTCACCCTTACAGCTGCTTCAAAATATAAAGCTATTAGAGTATTAGCTATGTCTGCAGCTTTCAGTTATTAATCAAAAATTAATAGGGCAAGACAAGTCTCATTTTTTGATTGAATTAATAAATGAAATTTCTATAATTGTTTACCAGCATCAACTGCACACCCACAAGCATTTTTTGAGGCTCATGTGATTTCATTCAATATTGGATAATACTTTTTGACAATAAAGATGCAATGAATTTTATAGCAATGATGGACATTCCTCAGATATGGTTTCAGTAAGCTGAGGCCATTGTCCATAAGACATGAGCTAAAATTGAGCCTTTGAAAACAAATTGTTGGAAAGAAAATATTTTTGCAGAATTTTATAATCTATTAGCGAAAACCAAAATTGATGAGTGCAACAAGATAGAAAAATTGTTCACAGATGTGTCTACTGACACTTTGATGAAACCTCACTTACTGTCTTCAGACATAATATTATTATAAAAATTGCTGTGACATTTTAAAAAATAATTGTATGTACTTTGTACTTTATTTTATTCATTGTTCTTTTTACCAAAATTTTAACCAAGACCCAAAAAGAAACCCATGTGAGATGGATGGATAAAATATGGAAGTGTACTGAAATGATGTAGAGAAGAGTGGCTAGAGATTAGAGATGGCCAAATAATAGCTGACAATGATGATGGTGATATAAGGAAAGTTGACAAAAACTTGAAAAAATATCTATTACTTAATCAATCTGGCTGTTACAATTATTAGCAATAGATTGAGTAGGAGATTGAATGAGGATTCTCTATAATGTAGCAATGTGTTATATATTTTTATATTTGTTTAAACTGCTTAGTCTTTTTAAATGTTTACAGTCCAGACCATAGTTCACAATACATACTAATCTTATTTTGCTAATTCTTAAGCACTTCTGAAATTGAAGACATAGGAAGCCTACATCTAAAAATAGGAATATAGATATAACTATCTTTTGACTAAAAACTTTCTTATACCATTTAATTCTTAAATGTATGCATCTATTTATTTGAATCGGGTAGATTTGGGGCAAAAAAGTAACATGAAATATTGTAGCCTTCTTGATATTCTAGATCAGGCATGGTTAATCTGTGTTCCATGGGCCGTATGCAATATTTTTATAATTTTTTATATAGCACGTACAATGTTAAGAATAATTCAAGGCATTTCTCAATCTGCTAAAATTAAAATCAAAATTATTCATGTGCAGTTACTTATAACAAATTTCCTTAATATTTAAAAGTTTGCATTTCTATATTTCTGTACAGATACATATAATTTTTAATCTGTGATTCAGAATTATTTGATGATATTGTTTTATTTTGGGTGTTGAAAATTTAAACTACACGTGTTTATGCAATTAGCGAGAACAGAGTTTATAAAAATGAAATCTAAATTAAAATTTATACATTGTAATTACAATTTGATTTATAGATACCAAACTTTCTGCATTTAAAAATGTGACACTACTCACTCTAGATAAAGTCAGTATCAAACTCTCCATGGCGAACACGTGATGTTTTGATCACGTGATATTTTGATGTTTTTACCCGATAAAGACATTGATAATTATAATAAATGAAGAAAACGATATTGATAAAAAAGAGTTATTTCACATACTTTATAATTTTATGGTCCAATGTATAACGAATAACATCTTATAAAAGCCACTGCTCATATAAAATTGCTTATGCCAGACAAACCCGGTTTTAGAACTTGAAGAAAAGGAAGAAGGGAAGGGGTCACAATTTTTTGCATGTTAATACCATTATGTTGATGTTAAATCTAAACAAATGAATGCAAAAACTTTTAACAAGTGTATACTTTCCACAAACATAAGAATTAATCATTTTGCTGACAAAGACCAACAGACCATCAGGTGCACCAAAGGCCCCAAGAAATTGTATGGATTTGCCCCAGTAACAATGTAAATCAAACAAATAAATGGACCAACATAAGGAACTATATTATAAGTGGTAAGTTATTTTATTTGTTCTCTACTCCAGAGCCACCTATGGTAACTTGACTAGTCAAAGGTAATGTTATATCCAAGCCCCAAACTAATTCCACGGATAGCTTTACTATCCAAAATCTATAGATTAGCCAAGCTTAAAATAAATCATTTTGAAATAGAATAAATAGAGCAAGGTACCTGTACTAATGAAAATATTTAAACAAATCAAAGAAAGTCATATGATGCTATGATCATTTACCAGTAAAGAATTAAAAATGTTTTTAACCAAAAATAAACTATGTCTTAATTCATATTTCAGATTTAGGCTTATAATCCTTATTTCAATAATGCTAGTGTATTAGTAAAGTTTAAAAATATATATTTACATAAGATAGTCTAATATTTAATGCAAGTAAAGTATATATACTTTTAAGCTAGATGTAATTAGAGGGAATTTGAACCCAGACTTTCAAGCTCCCTCTAATCATCCACTTCATCTTATACAACTGATAAACATGACCACATATATGTGAAAAAAATATAAATGATCTCCAATATATGTATTTTGTTTTGAATCAGCACTCCGGATTATTATCTCCTATACACATATATATTCAGTTCTCAGTTTATATTTAAGATAGCAAATCTTTAAACTTTAATGGGCAGGCTTCAATATTGTCAACTCTCTAGTCATCCATATTTATACTATACTTGCATTTAAATATGACATATTCAGCCTGTATTCTGTGCATCTCTCTTCTGTGTATTTAAATGGGCTTAAGATCCTACATGTAAGGGGTTAGAATAACACAGTCAACATGGGTATGTCAACAAAATTTGCACACAAGCATTATAAACATGCCATCATCAGATTTTCAATAATATGGATGGCTGGAGAGTAGAAAAGATTGAAACCTGTCTATTAAAGTTTGAAATTTTCTATTTTAATGTAAACCAATCACTGATTATATATATGTGTGTGTGGTAAATAATGATCTGGACTAGCTATTTTAACATAAACCAATCACTGATTTTATGTGTGTGTGTGTGTGTGTGGGAGATAATGATCTGGACCAAATTAAGTGCTGTTTCAGCATGGAATGTGAATATTGGAGATCATTTATCTTTTTCACAACTATGTGGTCATGTGTATCACTTGCATAAGATGGAGGATATGACTAAAGGGAGCTTGAAAGTCTGGGTTCAAATCCCCTTTAATAAGATAGTCTGAGGTAAAATTTAAAGAATCAGATAAGATAAATAAAAGTGAAAAATCACAACACTCTCCTGTATTATAGAAATTCCTCATTCAGATTCTTTTCTGCATATTAGCAATAATTTTATTAAATTGATTGAATGAAAAACAGTCAAGGATATTTTACAACTTTGAATTTCTCTTGTCTGTGATTGGTCAAAATTTTAATAATAACAACAGCAATAAAAATAAAGGATTAAAAATGTATATAATACACCTCTCCTATTATTTCAAAAACTTCCACAACAGATTTTATGGATACGTCTGAGATGGATGAGCGCGACCTCATTGAAATATTGGATTATCCCATTTTCCTCATTATTTGCAATCTTACACTGAAAATGTAAAAGTAAACACTAATTATTATTTCATATATATATATTGCAATATTGTTTATAAAGCCTATAAAAAAATCTCCCTGTTAAGGTTTTAGACACATTGGTTCCCAAAGTTAATTTAATCCATCTTATAATAATGAAAAGCTCCATTACTGTGTTTAAGGTTAATTTAAATTTATTTACCATTAAAATTATTTAATCATAAGAAGTTGATTTACTAAAAATTTAAGTTAATATAATTAATTAAATGATGGAGAAAAAATTAATTATTTTGTAAGATTTAATGAAACATGATTTAATTACAATCATAAAAACGTACTAATGAAGAAAAATTAAAAAAAAAAATTAACTAATTCATTTATTTTACTTTTTAAAAAAATTTTTTTTTTTAAAGTGAAACATATAGATAACAAAGGAGTTTTTAAAACAATATTTTATAAATATAACACATTTAATAACGGAAATATAAATTAATGACTTATTAAATTTATATATTTGCAATATATCATTTTAATTCTGCAATAAATTCTAATCCCAACTACAAATGGTCGAATTTATAAAAGGGTAGAATCTGATAAGTTATTATAAAAAATTGTCTTATTAAAATGTTTTTATAAATAAATAATAATTTTTGTTAATTCAAAAACAGTATTTTAGGTAAAAAAAAATAAAAAAAAGTTAATATATATTTTCCAATAACTCTATAAACATTTACTAATCTTCTTTAAAATAATTTGTTGCCCAACGTTTCAACCATTACATATGATCCATTGGTAAGTCTCCTAACTTAAAACATAGGGGGAAAAAAATCTTATATACTAATGTTGCATAATCTTATATCATCAACCATTATCAATCCACTGCAGGATGAAGAGTCTCTCCTATTTCAATCTAACTTCTCTGATATTTAGCTTCTCTTCTTCACATCATCCCTGCACACTTTTCTTATTTCATCCATCCATCTAACATGAGGTCTCTTTCTGGGTCTTTTACAATCTCTTGGAATCTAATTTAAGATTTCAATTGTCCATGTATTATCATCTCTTCTAGCAATATGTCCATCCCAACTTCACTTGTCTTTTAATTTTTTTAATGAGGTCAGTAACACCTGTTTGTTCTCTTACCATATATTGTGTTTTCAATCTCTTATTGTTACTCCCAACGTGCATCTCTGATTCTTCTTTGAGTGGTCTGAAGTCTCTGTATTGCTCTTCTATTAAGAGTCCAAGTCTCAGATCCATAAGTAAGAACTGGTAAAACACATTTATTAAAAAAACCTTCCTTTTTAAAATACATAGGCATTTTAAGTCTATACGTATGACTCTGACTTCAAGCTTCTTTCTTTCTTGCCAAAATTTCATTCTTATTCAACTTGTACTCTATTGACTATTTTCAGTTCATTTATGTAATAGGGCTAATTAGCATATGTGAACTTCATTAATTATTCACTTTATTATACTGTATGCTAATTTTCTATAATGTGTATTTTAACTGAAGAAGTAATAATAATATGCTATCTGTATGCCATTACCATTTTCAATAAACTTTATAATATATATATATTGTGTCCTTTTCTATAGGTCAGAAATAGCTTATCATAGTAAATTACTAAAAATTTTAAATTTCAGAATATGTTCTCTTGATGTGTTGATTATATTGCATTAATAATATCTTAAGGTACAATTTAAAGCTAAGTGAAAATACATAGCGCATAATATTATAATGATTCACTTAGGAATAGTTAAATAAAATTAAAAGTATTATTTCATATGGTTGCAAAAGCTGGCCATAATAAATAACTCAGCTATAAATATTTAAAAGTATGTTTAAAAGTTCAATTTTAATAGTTTTAAAACTTATAGTTAAGTAAATGTTATATTTAAATTTATAAATCATATTTAATAATCATAATTAATATCGTATATTTTAAAAGTAAGTTTTATGGTAGTGAAAGTTATATTTGGTTCTATATTTTCCAAATTGTTCTTCCAAATTTTTTATAATTGTATTATTTTATTTAATACAATAAGTGTAGCAATTATTATTCCTAGACAGAAATCGGAAATAGTCTGTCTTGATTATTAATCATGTGACATGTAATATAGAGTTGCACACACTTGCTTGCTAGAATTTAGATTAGTCAAGTTCAAAGTATTTTAGAATTGCGTTATAGAATTAAATGTAATTATTACCTATCATAAGAGTTAATATTAAATATTAAGTTAACTATCGTTATAAATGTTTAAATAGTGTAATAAAAATGAAGACAGTTAATAAAAAAGTTAAATATTTTGTTAAAATAAAAAATAGATAAATTAAATATTAAAAGTGGGATAAACTCATTAAATGTTGTTTTAAAAGTTATTTTAAAGGTATTTAATCAATTTAGTAAAGTAATAATTGATTTAACATTAATATTTTTAAATAATATTTAAGGTTTTAATATATCATAATTTTATTTTTTGAAATCTAATTGTGTAAGTTTGCAACATATGCAAATTTGATATCAAACTAAAAGTAAGAATCAACCAATAGGATAAGTTATTCTTACAGGGCATAAATACTGTTATAGTTGATTTATCAGTGTGTAATTAATAATGTATAAAGGTATCTGAATCATATCAGAAGCTATCAAGGTGATAATAATTTTAATTTTATCATTTAGTCAATTTTTTTTAGTGCTCTCGTATAATTTTATTTGCAAAAGCTAATAGATTATTATTATTTTAAAAAATATTTGCAAAAAAGAGAGCATTGTAAATAAAAAAATATTAATAATAACTTCATTTAATATGCCTTGTTAAGTTTTTAAAGTCCCAATATCAGTAGTAATCTTCAAAGTCTAATATAGCTTCGCAGTGAAAATGGATATGCCAATAAGGAAAACTTATTCAATTTATAATATTTTAAAAATATATATAATATTTGTTAATACAGTTTCATTAATGTTGAACAAGAGAACTGTTCTAATGAATAAAATAGCAGTATGCACATTGTACAAGAAACTTAAATGGAAAAACTGTTTGCCGTCTAAAAGTAAAGACGCATGATTTTTATATAGTAAGATAAGCTTGTTTAAGATTAAGAAATAATAAGACAAGTATACTTTATGATAAAATTATAGAAATATCAAGTTGTAAAAGTAAATGTTATATCCTTTGTGAAGGAAACATTAAATAATTCTAGAAGAAATTATTTAAAAAAAAAAAAAAACTCACGGAGAATATTTACTAAAGCGTATATATTATAAAAAAAACCTTAAGTCTAAAAGGGTTAATACGCACTTATAAAAGTTTGTTTGGGAAAACTGAAAATTAAGATAATAATAAAATGCTGAAAATAAGTACTAAATGGAAATAAATTCACTAAGGACGAAACCTATAAAGAAAGTAAATATATGATTAAATAAAAGGATGGAACCATGGAAATATATTTATATTGTGCAGAAATTTATTGGATAGATCAAGCTAAACCAAACAGAATATAATGCATTACTACTCCTATATGGGAAATTTAGGAAGCTTCAAGGGATTTTTTTTTTTTAGTATTATAATTTCAATAATCATCATTCTGGACTATAGAAGTTATAAACTGTTATTTTATTAACTATTCCAGAATAGATTGATGATTATTTTGTTTAATTTTCAAGATTTAAAAAGATGTCATATATTTTTTACTATGATTGTTGTTTTTTTTTGTTTTTTTTTAATTGCTCACTGCCGTCCACCCGACAATCATTCGTTGTAAAGCAAGAGAAACATAGCAATGGGGGAGATTGTAACATTCTCTTGAAATGAACATTTTTTTTTAAAAAAAAGGAAAAACTCTCGAAAAAATAATAAACATTTTTTTTTTAACTTTATCAAGAACCTTGTCAATTGAAGAATTAATTGAAGATATACATAATTATAGCTTGATTTTTTTATTTTATTTATTAATTTAGTTTAAATGTAAATTTTTGATTAAGAAGAATAGGAACATGAATATTGATTATTTATGGTATTAGAATCCTGTAGTATAATATTTAATAGTTTAAATTAGAACATTTTAAATAGAAACATGGATGTGTATTTTTTATGTATGCGATGTTACATCTAGTTGGAGAAAAGAAGACTGCAAAAGTGATAATGATGAGCTAATGTCACTTGATAACAACTAATGAATTATTGATATTATGATGTATTTTCTTGTTTTTCTTTTTTACAGATTGCCTATGCAATAATGTATGATGTATAAATGTTAAAATATATGCATTATACAACCCTTTTAAAACATTGTGAGATCAGGATTTATTTGGAATATGCATACTATGATTTTATAATAGTAACATAACCCAACATGATAATAAATATTTGTGTGATTCTTTGTAAAAAAACTTTCATAATATTGGATGTTCAAGTATTATCTGATTAGTTTGATGTGGTTAAGAATATAGAATAATGAAGTAAGCAGACTTTTCTTATGGATTAATAAGATTGCTCTAATTATAGTTGAATTTTATTTATTATTTGAATATGCAAGCTAGTAATTTGTCGATATAAGACCTGATAAATCTTTAGAAAATAAGAATAGGATAGTGATCTGGTATTAGTAATATGACAAACAAGAATCCATGAGATTATTGAGTTAGGATAGTTAGGGATATGAATAATATTTTATAATATTTGTAGATGTGCGATGCAGTTAACAAAGCCCTGTAATTGCATATTTATTTTGGACAGTGTTTATTTTTCTTGGAGTATTGATGTTCAATAAAGCTAAAGGAATAGCTTGACATCATTTATAGTATTTGAGGACATTAGACAGGAAAAGGTCTTGCCTCTAGTTTTATAAATACACTGTGCCATAGAATATGTTTATTCGATATGAGTTATGAATTATACTCTAATTTTTCTTTCCTATTCTACAATCTATTCGCTATCTAGATTTCCAAAAAGTAGCTACATCATACAGTATGGTATATTTAAAAGAAAATAATAGATGATTTAGAGTTAAAGATATGCAATTGTTTGGAATGAGATGAGTTCATCTACTTGTATGAAGAAATAGAATTTGTATGAATTGGAATTGAAAATCCAATGGACTTCAAATGAAAGAACGATAAACTATGTTATAGATTTATTTTATTTTGGAAATAAATATAAGATCTTAAGAATAAAATATGTAAAGCAAAGTTGCTTTTGAAATATTAAATAATATTAAAATATTTATTTCAATCTTTTTAAAAATGAGTACTACATATTTTAAATATAATTCTATAAAGTAAAAACGATCTACACAATAAGTTTAGGTACAATTTATATTTATTCAATAATAGAGAATGTATTAGTAGTTATAATTATATAGTACTATAATATTGTTATAATGGAATGTATTATAGTTAATAAATAGTGAACAATAGTATCATAATTTAGAAATAAATTATCAATAGATATTTTACATGATATCGATAATATTGCCAAAGTGAAATTGTCTAGTAAAAAAGAGGATATCCATGTTTTCGATTACTATTATTTTATGTTTATCCATACTATGTTTTCTATAGATGTTTTAATATAAAAAAAGAAGCATACTTGAATAATAGCTAAAGCAGGGGTCCCCAACCTTTTTGCACTTAAGAGCACATTCTATAATACTGGCCAGGTGGCAGGTACCATTTATTTTTTTCAACCAGATGGTGGGCACTATTTATTTTTTCAATGTAAATTTATAGTTGGATATTGTTAATAATATACATAATGTACAAAAAAAATATTTATTTCAAAAATAAAATTTTAACATATAATTAACGTTTATATTTTTACGCTGTAAAAGTATAGTATGCCCTACAATTTGATTACAATATAATACAATAATTTATAAAAAAATTTAAAAATTAAATTTATTTGTATCAGATAAATAATTTTTATGGTGTTCAGATAGCGGCAGGCACACGTAAAATGGCCTGCGGGCACCGTGGTGCCCACGGGCATAGGGTTGGGGACCCCTGAGCTAAAGGATGTAAAATATATTTTGAGTAAGCATTAAATAAATGTAATTTTTTTTTTATATAAGATTGATCAAACAGGGATTAATAATATTGTATTATTTTATCTTTTTTTTTTATTTAAGTCAGAGTAAAGACTTAACAGGTTCGAATATAAAGAATGTATATGGCGCAAATCTTTAAGATATTTTAAATGTACATATTGTAAAAAAGTCGTTATATTGTTAATGTAATAATAAACTTTGTTAAATTTGTTTATTCAAAATTTGTGTGTTTGATTATTTGTATACCCCATCATCATCATGCTCAAAAACACAGTGTCACTAGAAATAAACATATAATTTTGCACAAAAGATAAATAAAGAATTATTTTAAGAATTCAAAATAGTTTATTGGTATTCTTTTAATTAAGTAATCATAATTTTACATTATCTTATGGTCATAAATTAGTTATCATAATAATACATTGAATTATATGCTATCCGTCCCCACACACTTTTGTTTGTCAGATTATCAAATGCTACCACGTATTTATTATATTATTACATGAAGATAAAGATTATATTATATTATTTCATTATTTTATTATGGTAATAAAAATATAGTAAAAAGAAAAAAATATACAGAATTAGTTATACAATGAAGAATATTATTTTTATTTACTATTAGTAGTTTAAGTGTAGTAGATTATGACATAAAAATCCCTTAGAATAAATTTTATGAACCTGAGATTTTATAGAGCTAAATTATTAAGAATAGAAGATTAAGATTCAATTATTAGCTTAATCTTAGTGGGTAGGTTTTATTAAAGTCGTAAGAATACTATAAATTTGTTTATTTGAAATAGTAATAAGGGGGGATAGTGTTCTTATGCCATTGAGGTAGTATCCTGTAGGATATTGGCTCAATGTAATCTATCTTGCCACCTGTGTTTTCACTTCCAAGTCTCATAAAAATAATAAATATTTATTTGATTTATTTTTATAAAATGAACCTTATTCGTATTTTAAATTTGAGCTAGTGAAATATTTAATTTTAATGCTGAATATTTTATTTATTAATTATTAACTGAGCTAGAACCCGTTTTATTTAATATAATATACTGCCCGGAAGTGAGGATGCAAACGGACCAGGTTAGAATATATATATATACGCACACATACAGTCAAAGTAAATAGATAAGTAGATATGTAAATAGATAGTTAACTAATTGGTCAAACAGTCAAATATATGGACAGCTACGCAAATAGATTTTGATGGATGGATAGATAGACAGGCAGGCAGACAGACAGACAAACAGATAGACAGAGAGATATATAGATAAATAGACAGATAGAAAGACGCTGCTGCATGTAATTAAATGATATAAGCTTAATATGTAATAACAGGGATTACAAAAATAGTTTACAAATTTATGTACCAACACTGAATTAAAAATTCTTTAATAAACTAAGTATATTACATCCAAAAGATTATTGTGTTAGCAGCTGTAAATAAGATAAATTCTTCTTTTTTAGCCGTGTGTCATATATTGTAGGTTTGATTAGTTAGTGTTTTCAGATAGACTGCAATTTAACATCTAATTTTTCGAATATACAATAAATGCTAAATTAACAAAGAAAGAAGAACTACTCTTGTTTAGTTTGTAAAATTATACAAACGGAAAAATTTAAGTTATGTTACATTAACATATGTCTTGCTTTGCAACTATCTTGGCTACTAGCATGCATTTTAATAAAATATAATCAAGTTATGGTATTGTTTTGATAACCCATTTTGGCGATCCTATGATGATGTTTAATTATGTATATTGGAAGGCAATATAAAGTAATATCAGTCAAAGTCAGATAATGTTAGATGATGTTGGTTACGATTATGTAATAATATATACAGAGTGCACCTGCAATGGAATTTTCTGGAGAAAGTGACTGTTTCCATATGATTATTTATGAAAACTGGTTATGAATTAATAATTCTAGTTCTAAATATTTTCTTCAGACTATATCATTATTTAATAAATAAAATGTAAATAGTTAAATACAACTGTAACTATTAAAAAAAATGTTTTAAACAACTGGCAAATTATCTCTAAGATAAAATATTATTGTTCTTTATTCCTACGTGGAATGGATTAACTAGGCAATAGGGGGTGATAGTTTGCCTTTCCTAGCATTTCCCTATCTCAATCTATTTTATTATCTCAATATTTATTACTTAATACGAAACTTTAATAAAGTCTTTAGAAATATATAACAATACTTAATATTTGCATTTGTGAAACATCCCTACCCACTCATTCCCACCCAAAAGATATTGTTATAAAATTCCTCCTCGCTTGTAGACTCTGAAATATTTTTTTCTTCGAGTTATGTTTTGGTAAGTTCAGGATGGTAATTAAAAATAATAAAAATGCAATATAATAACGGTTTAAAAGAGACAATGTAAAAGAAGGCAAGCTTTTTATTTCAATTATTTAGACTTTTGCTCTGACAAATTTGATTTTTCTTTAGTGAATAGTGACAATTTTTTTTTTCTGAAGTTATGAACTGCTTTGCATTTATATATAAACAGTTATGAATTATTAAGGTGCATTTTAAAATATTAACTATTTATTAAATGAGATGTTTTTTTTACAAAAAAAAGCACTCTAAAATTTATGAAAAGAAAAATTAAGATATCGAAGTTTACCCAAGTCAAGGCAAGCACAATATATAGTTTTACTAAATCTTCAAATATGGAAATTAATGAAGTCTGTTTTATTATTCTTTTATATAAATTATAATAAAAACATGTACAACACCTATATATATTAATAATAATTACACATAAAAAGCCTTTTTTAGCACATGGGTTTGTACTCCTTTCAAATGTTAAGCATCTATTTTAACGTTATGTGATGTACTGTGGCTTCTCCTTAAACGAAGTCAAGAATCACTCAGCAATTATACCCAGAGAAACCTGTTAGCCACTCTAAGTTTTCCCATATTCTGCTCCCACCTATTTCCACAACATAATATTTATCAACTCTATGGCCTTTATATCTAAATCTCCCTTATCTTTTCCCAAACCCAGCATAAAAACCAATCCACTTTCTGTGTAATCACTTTTTTTATATTTATTCTTCCATAACTTCATTATATGTACCCTTTCTGTTTTCAAGCATTTACATTCAATTAACAAATGCCTAATATTTTCTATTCCTTCCTTACATAATTTACAGAGTAAATCACCCATATTTTTCCATTTACATGTATATTCTCTTGTTGCTAAAGATCCCGTTTGAGCCTTAAACAATAAACTACTCTCCTTATGATTATCATATATTAACTCGCACCTAATATTTTGTTTATTTCTATATATATTTAAACTCTTTTTACTCTCCATACTATTTCTCCATCTTTCTAACTTCCTATTCTTTATTAATAAATGTATTCTTTTATCCCATTCCTTACCAGTATAACACTCAACAATCCTCCTAACACAATTATCCCATCTTTTATACAAATATACTGATACAAATTCTTTATCCAAATCTTTTGCATACCGCATTACCTTTCTCACCCATCTTGTTGCCTGACCTTTATCCATAACCCAATTAAAAACTATTTTGGCTATTTTTTTATTATCCATAAACTGCAATTTACCAAACATTTTCATTTTACTTTTTGCATCTCTCATATGAAAACTTGACCATTCCATTTCTCCTTGAATTGCCTCCCTTGCTGTCCATACATCTGCACCCAATGCATGTCTTCCTACTTCCCTTTGAACTTTTTCTAAGTACTCTAATACCCCTTTACTAACACATAATACATCATTACCATATGTTAACCCTGCTACTGCAACTCCTTTCCATATAATTCTAGCTACATCATATTTATTATATGAAAACACTATTAAATCCCTTTCTTTTCTTTGCTTCATTTATCAATTTTTTCTCCCATTCATCCAAATAATTTTTCTGATTACTTAAAATAATTTCCAAATAATTATATCTATTCACCACACTAACTTAATATCTCCCAATAAAAATTCTACATCATCTCTTTCCCCAGTATTAACCATCATTATATTTGATTTTTTCCCCCTAAATTTAATCCCCATCTCTTTACCCACCCTTGCACATGTCTTCAGCATAACTTCCATATCTCCTCTTCTTTCTACGCACAAAAATATATTATCTGCAAAAAAAGACCTGACAAAATATATACTCCCTTACCACCTATTAATGGTATATCTATCCCTCTTCCTAATCTTTCTATTGCTCTTTCCATTTCATTGAAATACAACACAAAATAGGTGACATAGGGCATCATTGTCTTAGTCCCATCCCATTTTTAACTTTAACTGATTCTATATTTCCTAATTGATATATATAATAATTATTTTCATATAATTTCTTAATAATATCGACTAAAGCTTCATCCATTCTCAAATTTGCTAAACTTATTCATAATCTATTTTTATTTCCTCTATCATATGCCTTCTCTATATCTATAAAACTCATATATAAATCAATTAACTTTTCTTCATTTCAGTTATTATTAATTGAAAATTTTCTACCAATTCTCAAGGAGATATTTATATAGTTATATTTTTATCAGTATTTGTAAATATTTTTAAATCAATTTTGTCAAATAGAACCCAATCTAGTGTTTTATAATGGAAGTACATTAACAATAACAAACTATAACATCAATAAAATAGAATTAAAAAATTCCATATAAGAGATTCAATATAACTTCAAAGAATTGGTTATATACTATAACAATATGCAGAATAAATCATGTGTATACTATACAATTATATATACTTTTCCATTCATTTTTAATTGACCAGTTATGAACTAAATTTATTGAAGTTTTATAAATATTCATACAATTATTTAAGTCATGCTTAATAAAAAATATTTCATATATTTGTCTTCTTTTTAAATCTTTAATGTAATTTAAGAGTTTAATATTTTTTGTAGCATCAAAATTTTATGTTCCTATGGTAAGTAGTGAATGTATAAAACAGATTTATCATGTTCTTGGATCTTACCTGTAGTTGTTCCCTGCATGACCATTGTAATATGATTTACTATGGTCATATAGGGAAGCAATTACAGGTAAGAGCCATAAAACATAACAATACAATTAATAAACAAAATGATAAGTCTGCTTTATACATTCATTACTTAACATATGAACATAAAAATATTAAACTTTTAAACCATATTAAAGATTCAAAAACAAGTAAATCTATGAAACATTTTATATTAAGTGTAACTTAAATATCTGTATGAATGTTTATAAAACTTCAATAAATTTAATTAACAACTGGTCAATTTAAAATAAATGGTAAATTATATAAGATAGTATATATATAAAGTTATATAATGTATATATTATGCTATAAGTTATATTAAATCTCTATTATAAATTTATTAAATGCACATTGATTACATAAGTAATATTTACTGAGGCTATAACCTCGACAATATGCGTATAAAATGTGATAGTAGGGACCTCTAGAGGTGTTTTAACCACAAGCTTATGCTATGGAAGAAAAGAGGGGAACCCTTCTTTACTTCAACCTACTTTCTATTTAAATAGGTGAAGCTGAAGTGGTTAGATCTGCGAGCGTGAAGCTATTCAATACTTCACTAATTAAGTCCACATTTCTTATTACACATTAATACTCGCGAAATCTTTCGATTTACAATGAGTCAATGGAAAGATTTTATATTTAGAAATCTATTACAGTAATTTAAAGTTGTAATTATAAATTTATTAAATGCACATTGATAACGTAAGTAATATAAATTTTTATATTCTATTTTAGCTTTCATCAATAATACTTTATTTATCTAAGAGAGTTACAAAAGATTTTTTTTTAAAAAAAAATTGTTATATAGACAATTCATTGTTGAAAATCAAAATACTATTACAAGAGTTCTTGGAAAATTTGAACTGCTGTCTCAAGATGTGAAATTTAAGCTTGTATTTTAAACATATGGTTGAGTTCCTAAGGTAAAGTACAATCAATATTGTCAACTATTTATTGTTTGAGTTAAGTACTGGTATACAATGATTGGTCAATTGTTTATCAGTTTCTGAAAGTTATTTGCAGCTTGGAGATCTTCTAGAATAGAAAGCTGTGCAGGCAAGTATGAGAGAAATAATAATCCAGGAAATTGTTGGCAAATAGTTGAATGGTTGCAGAATAATGAACATTGTTTTGGAATAAAGAGTGCCAATTGTGAATCTTTTATAAATTGGAAGATTGCTTTATGAGTGACCAGGTGGTTGCAAAAATGTCAGGTGGTGCTATCCTTGAGTCTCATGTTTTTAATTGAAGTTTGTTTAGAAAAGTGGAGGAGTGCCATCTGGTATTGTTGCCAAGGGTGAAAGTGCAATTGGTGCACCAGAAGGTAAATAGCATGAAGGTGGCTACACATGCTGGGGGTGTGTATGGCTTTTTAAATGATTGGATTATTATGAATTATTTGTTGTATGAAAATACTATGTTATTGTTTGATGATCTGTTGTATGGGAGTGACAGCTTGACAATCACCAAAAAGGTGTTGTTGTGTCTCTTCTACCACATAACAAGAAGTGCAAAATGGATTAATTCTTTGTTACAGATGATGGTAGAACAGAACAGCAAGATGTAGGCAGGGAATGAAGATTAAAGTGAAACAGAAAGTCAAAAAATTTTGGTTTCAGAACCCATTTTTGACATGATGAAGAAGTGGCCTATTATTGATATTTAGCATGGGAGATTTGAGTGATCCATGTTAGCATTTGGATGTAGTATACTATATGTACACCAGTATATGCATTTGGTATTACTAAAGAAGTTCATTTGACAGATATCATTTTGAATAAAGTGGATAAGTCTTAGAAGATATGAAGTGAGGTGGGAGGAGGGGGTCTGTCAGTGGATGTTACAGTGAATGCATGCCAGAATGACATTAAAAGATTTTTATTCAATTTTATTGATGTTTTATTGTTATTGTTATTATTTTACTTCCATTGTGGAACATTAGATGAAGTCCTATCTGCAATAATTGATTAACATTAAAATAGATGCTTAACATTTGAAAAGGGCACAAATTTATGTGTTAAAAAAGGCTTTTTATGTGTATTTATTATTAATACAGTATTCCTTCGAATTTAAGCATCCCTGAATTTAAGCCCAGTAGAATTTTGAAATTGGAAAATTAAAAAAAAAAATACAAAAATTATTTTATAATAGACATTAAAAAATAATAAACCTTCTTAGTTACTTAAATAGAAATTTTAAAAAAAAATGTAGATGGGAAACTCTCAAATAAACTGCTATTGATGGGCAAAAATAAGATATTAAAATATTCACTTTGAATTTAAACTGCATCTTAATTTTACGCTTCAAAATTTAAATAAAAAGTGTAGCTTAAATTTGAAGTAATAGAGTATATATTGTAATGTATACATATGCCATTACATTATTTTAAAATTAAAATAAAAGGGGAAAATAATCGTAAATAAAATTGACTTATTAAAAACGTAAAAAAAAATTAAAATAGTTATTTTAATATATATATAATCCACAGATGGAAAACTATTAAAAAATAATTATTTTAAAAAAAAATTATGTAAAAAAAAAAAATAGATCTAAAGATAAAGATAAAGTAATGAAAAAAAAAATGTTAATTAGTTTCAATTTAAAAATCATGTTAAAATCTTAATGAATGGAAATGATTGTCCTATTAATTGAATCTAAAGCAAATGAGCCCTTGGGCACATTGTAATGTAAAGATCAGATAAAAGATTAAAAAAAAATTAAAGATTATATGTTTCCTCACTCTGGAACAGATTGATCAAGCCAGACATGGGCCAGAAAGGAAAACATCAGGGCTAATAAGAACAAAGGATGTCATGTGCGTCATCCGAAGAATTAGTGATAAGGGAGGACAGAAATTATAAAAGATGAAATATTAAATTATTAAGGGCCCTTTTACTCACTTAGAAATTCATGAACTGCATTGTAGACCTCAAAATATAAGGGTCTTGCAATGAATTAATTTTCTGTTATGCTCCAGCTGAGGTGACCTCCCAAATTGATGGTTACTGAAAGGCAGCAAACAATGGACCAGTCTTTCCAGAAATGATAGAAATATTAAATGGACTTAGAGTGGATTGGTGTGATGCATCATGGATAAGATGGACTTCAAATCTACCACAGAAAGTATGAACTTTTATCAAATGAAAACCTTTTAAATATCTCTTCAATAAGTGTTTAATTCATAAAAAAAAATATAACTAAGTGAACTCTTATTTGACCAGCAATAGGACTCCAAGTCAGTTAATAATTTTTTTATTTATGTATTAAGTTTGCTAATCAATCATTTTCACTTTTCTGTTATAATTTATTTTATGTTTTTGTGTTTTGTTTAATAACCAAATTATCAAATTTCTTTTAAACTAATAATTTAAAAATGGGTGTAAATGGCTGCATAGATTGTAAGATTATTCTAGTTTAAGTGGGTTAATTTCAGACTATTGGTCTCGTAGTTAAATTGGTGCTGGTTGGTGGATGTATGGGTGTTTTATGTCAATGTGATGTGGGGAGATGCATTGGATTCTCATTCCCTTGTACCATGTTAGCATCAGGGCACTATATCTAATTGAATGCATGGCTAAAAGTGTAGCCATCATGTTGCCAACGGACATAGACATACTCCCTGCACCATTGATTTCCTTACACTCTGGGTGGTGATAGTAAGACAGCCAAGATTGCCACCCCCATTATAGAGCATGCCTAATGTATATATTTTCCAAATGATTACCTCATCAGACAGATGCACATTCCTGTGGATCATTTCTTTTTTTTAAATGATATCAGCTACAGATGCACATTTCTGTTGGCATGGTTTTTTTGTATTCTAATATCCTCATTTTTGCATTGATCGCATCGATATATCAATAAGCTGGCATTGGTTTGGGTGCGAACTTGTAGCCTGGAGTTAAAAGAAAGAATAAAGTATATAAATACATAATCTATGTAACATATTTATGTTTCCCAAATTATTAAATTATATAAAATATCCGTCTGAGCGAACTTACCAAAATATTAAAACAAAGTTAAAATAATAGTAATAAAACCTAAAGCAATGTTAAATAATTTATTCCTCAAATTTATTTTATATATGTACATAAATAAATGTTTGTGTGATTATTACTGGCAGTGGCTTATTTTATTATCTTTTTCTTTATTAAAAATGTGTTTAAAAGTATATATCATTATATCTCAGTTACTCCTTGAGCTTAGTGACTAGGGCATATCGGTCGAATAAAAATGGAATCTTACAAAGAAGTATCTGCCTACTATATAAATTTTCCAGGTTCAAATGGCCTGGTGGTGCCCTGTATGACAGATAGATTAGGAGTAAACTTCCCCCAACCATTATAATATATAATTATTAAAGTGAGTGTAATATATTATTATTTGTATTTATAAGTTTTAATAAAGTCAGCTTAAATCCAGTAATATGTTTCCAGTTCAATTTCCTTACTTGCTATTTTAATAAATTGTTGCTATGGATTTTAAAGTATATTTTATTACATATTAGGCCTGGATATAAAAATTCACTTATAAAATGTTTGTAGCAAGCTATGGCAAATCACCACCAGTAGCAATCAAATACATTTCTGGTTTCTTCACAAACCTTCACCGAGCAATTAGCCTACTGCTCAGAATGACAGAAAGAGCCAGAGAATTCTCACTGATTTTAACTGAGAAAAAAATCTAATTAAATGAATGAAAATATTATTCTCAGCATGTGACTTTGGTGCTTAAGCGTCACTTTAGTCCGAGTAATTTAGTACAGTAACTGAATGACAAATTTTAAAGCTAAAGGTTCATAAAGTGAAGCTTATCTTGGTACTTCCAGTGGTTGTATGTCACATCACTTTCCCTGCTGCTAGTCATTATATTATTATTCACATAACTTGACCTCACAAGCAACTGATCATATGATAAATAAAGTACTGTAAAACCTAAATATGTATAATATTCACTTGGCTTATTTTGAAATCATTGAATTACAATGAAATTTTAAATGCCAGATACAATTCATTCATTCATTATTATGCAATCAGTTCTTTTGAAGTAGAAAAGTTATGGATAGTTTCAACTACCAAGTTGAAAGGCAAAGTGCTCCAGATTTTCCTTTCCATTTGGGAATTGCTTCAGAAACTTTTTGTCTGCTAACTGTTCATTCATACTTTTAGGATAACTGTTGAGAGCAATGCAAACTATATTATCTCTGATAATATAATATTTTATAACATGTCATAATACAATACTTGCAATATAAAAAATATTTTGTTGCTCTTGTAACATCTTCATTATGAAGAAAAGTTGGTCAGTATGGCAATATGATGATATTTTTTTGATCTATTGATGAAGTGCTGGTTTGGCTTTTTAAAAACTAGCTATTTATTATATGTAATCCAGGTCATTTACAAATGGAAATTAGCAGAGATAAATGGGTGATTTGTAATTTTAATTGAGACTTAATTTTATGAAGCCGAATTAGTAATACCAGATGGATTAATTTTAAGCCAATAAACATCACATTATCACCGTTTCTTATGCTTGCTTATAATTTTTATTAAAACAGGCAAAACTCACTATACATATTGCCACACAAAGCAAGCTAGAGTAATAAATAGATGCCAAAAGACTTGTGCATAAAATCCCCATCTAGTGCAGTGCTCTCAGATCCAAGGCTATGCACAAGCCTTCTGGCATCCATTGATTATCCATTGATTGTATAGTGAGTTTTGCCTGCTCTAATACCAGATGAATTGGTTATTGAACCATTAAAACATCACAATGATCAACATTTTAATGGATTAATATCAATCCTAGCCAATAAATATTAGTGATTATAGTTGTAAAAAAAATTTATCAAAATATATAAATAGTAATCTGGGTTCAAATCTTATGACTATAGAGGCAAATTAGCTTGGATTGAAAACATTATTATGTTTTCATTTTGGGCTCATTTTTGACTGAACAAGTAAAAAATAGTTGCTGGGGGGGGGCTATATTATATTCAAAGATGTAGGTGCATTGTTCTCAGATCCAAGACTGCTCACTGATGACAGCCATATGCCAAAAACTAATCAGGGGATATTAGACATGTAGACACTAGATAGAGATTTAAATGCACAAATCTTCTGGGATCTATTGATTACTATAGCATGTACTAGGTAGCACTATTGTAAGGTGAGAGTTGATATTTTGGTCTTGGGAAATATATCAATGGTGATATTAATAAAACCACTATGTAAATGTGTTAGGAAAGGTATGATCAATAGTGGAAGAATAACTAGATCATTGTTTCCCAAATCTTTTGGAATTATGCTTTTTTATTATTGTCAACTAACCTGCAACTTCCAATATCCCCCCCCCCTATTACATTTCTTTTTTTTTTTTAAGTGTTATAGCATCGGCCGGGACGCGAACCCGCAACCTGGGCAACTGCCTGCAAGTGCAAGACAGTCACACTGACCTCTCGACCACCAATGCATTTCTTTATGTTACTTTTAAATAATAAATCAAAATACAATAGAGTAGAAATGTGTAAAAAAATATTACAAAGGTCAGTCATGGCAAATAATTAAAATGATATAAAATATTTAATGTGTATGAATGTAAGAAGCTTTTAATATTTTTTTATGAATCCAATACAGCAAATCTTAAGATACTTCCTTTTTCTTTATCACAAATCAATGTGCCAATGCTCTGTATTGTTTGGAGCATTGGCAGACTCTAGATATCAAATTAATAAAATCTACTCCCATGCGTAAACCATTTGATTATTTTTATTCATTTCCCCCCAATATTATCACTATTTTGCAACACAGCCATGTTAAACAAATAATTGATAAAAATCTTCCATGGTAATATTTCTTTAAGAATAATTGCAATCAAAAATAACCATGGCTATCTATTAGACAACATTGTGTGACTTCCCTTTTGAAGTTTCCATACACAGATTGGAAACCCAGGCTCTAGAACTTATAAAAGAGAGGCTTGGTGAATAGATTTATCTCATATACTCAAGTTTTTATATATTTATATAAAGGGTAACTATGAATAGGAGGGATGCAGATAAGATACCAAATGCAAGAAATGACATCAAAACATTAAAAAGTTCTCAAGGTGTTGTGATCCACACACCCACATATCATTTCTATAATAAGAACTTCATAACTATTTAGGATTTTTTTCTTCATGTAGTATATTCATATAGGTAAAACTTTTCTGGAAATGTTTTTGTCTGCAGTTAACAATATAAGGTTTTTTGTTTTAAATTATAGAAAGTTCTGCACCTAAAATAAATAGAATAATTTGGCAACAGAATATTATAAACGAGAAGTAACTAGATCATTATTAACTTCTGGATTTACATAGTTTTTTTACCAAGCTATCACAAAAATGTAAGATAGGATCCCAAAAATCTTTAATAAATAAAACCCAAGTCTTTTTTTTTTAGTTTTAAATCAACTTGATTGGGTTTACTATATACATTGCAGATTATTTACAAGACTTATTACAACAAAGGAGATTTCAAGTAGAAAAGCAATAAGATAGATGTTCATATAATTTAGCAATAATCAATATATATATATAATACATATTAATTAGTATATTCAATAGCCAAGTCACCGGGTTGTTGTTAATGAGATCAGATTTCATGTAGCTGCAAAAATTAGTGGGTTTGATCTTCGGTCTTAATGATATTTTTTTTTTTTTTTAGAAAGAGTGACTTACTATTGCGAGATGTGGGATTAAAGCTTAGGTAGCACCTTACAAAACAGAGTGTGAAAAGAATGTAGTAATTTTTATATTGGGAAAAGGACTACTTTGTACATTTTTATGAGGTTGTTAATTGTTAGTGAGTTTGAATAAGTCATGTTAGTGATAAGAGTACAACAAGGAAGAAGTGAGAAACAATCCACAAGAAAGTGTTCTGTTTCCTCATTTCTATGACAGAGGGCACATAATGGATCTATATTTGTGAAGTGTCACTTGTATAAGAGAAAATAATTAGTAAGAAAAGATTTGACATTTATTTTTATTAAGAAGTCCAGATATTTGGATTCCAGCTGCCAATATCTGAACTTTTTTATATTGTATTTGTTACTACAAAACAAGAAAGATTGCCTATTATTTGATATATTATTATTATTTTCAATTTTAACTATTTGCCAATAGTTAATTTTATTTAGAAATAGATCATGTGACAAATTAGTGTCTTTACTTATGAGAATTATTAAGGTTTTGATAAAATTATTGTTAATGAGTGGTGGAGTGTCAGTAGGGTTAAAAATTATATTATTAACACTTGGGAAGAAACTAATTAATTTAGTCATTTCATTAATGGCTCACTGAAAATAAAATGTTTGAAATGCCATGTAATGAGAGACCATTGAATTTAATATGTTTTTGTATATTTCTTGTGCTTACAGTTGTTGCTTTTTTAATCCAGATTATGCTTTTTTAATCCAGATTAGTTTGATGAAAAGGGAGTATATATATTTTTTTGAATGAAGTAAATTTAATAATGGGTAAAAAATAAATAATTTTAGGAAATATTAAAATGTTGATTTCTGATGCCTTAGTATATATTGAAAGGCATGCTTTAGATAATGCATTGATGGTACATTCTACTGAAGCAATAAGCTGATTTTGAATAGCAATTTTCATTGCATTATATGAGAGATGCATTGGGAAACCTAAAAATTTATGAGAATTAGAGAAAAAATTGAGAGAAATGGTCTTACCTTTAAGAATATTCTAAGTAGAAGATTTGTTTTATTAAAGTGAATTGAAAAATTGTTAATATAATTATTAAGTACAGTTTCAAGAAACGTAAGGAGTTTTCTTGATGGGAGAAAAATAACTAAGTCATCCAGATAGAAGATGTGATTAACGGTTTGGTTAATTATAGGAATATATATTCCTGGAATTTTGCTTTCTATTTCCAAAAGAAGTGTTGATATAAATTGTGAAGAAAAGAGAGCTACTTTTTTGCTTGATTTTCAGAACATTTTGCATTTGGTTGTGAAAAACGTAAAGTTAGCCTAATTTACAATTTATTTATTTCTTTTACCTTAGACTTCTCAGAGTCAGATAATCTATTTTTTTTAAAAAAAACACACACGCACACATGCCACAAAATTGCTCATATACTTCTAAGATATGGTTGTAGTCAATAGAAAAAATATTTTTTTAATAAAACCATTAAGTACATGCATGTTTACATGTAAGATTCTCTACCGAAAAAACAGACTGCGATTTTCAGACGACACCCCCCCCCCCCCATCCTTTTCTAATTTATATTAGTATTTTAATTTTGACTTTAATGAGTTTGTATCATTAAGACTCATGTATAATATTTAATTATTGTTTATTATATTTATGTAAACCATTCATTTCAACATAAACATGTATACAACACTAAAATATAGAAGCTTAAGGGTTAAATTTTTAAATGTTAAAAGTTAGTATAAAAATATTTCTGAGGTGAATAAAAAATATAAATTTGTAAATAGTGATTAGATAATAAAAATGTATATTTTTATTGTTATTTTTTCCAGTGTATTAATTTAATTAAACTTAGAATAAATTAAATGCAGAAAATGATCAAAGAAATATATTTTATTATCTCTGGTGGGAAGAAACAGTATTACGTCATTTCAAAAACATTTAAGAAAAATGTTTAAAAACAGAATCATATCTAAGCAAAAAAATAGGATCTGGATAATTTAATATTTTTATTCTACATGATATTATTATTAATATTAATTTAATCACCTGAAAAATCTTATAGTTTAATAATCGAATATTATTTATCAAAGCTATAACTGGGATAGGTAAAAATGTGTAACAGCCATATTACTCTGCATTTGAGCTTAATATAATTTTTTTTAAAAATATATACATGTATATAGCTTTAATAAAAATTTTCAATGAAATTTTATATTTTCGTACTTTATGCATTTTAAAGTAACGATTTGATTAAATAATAGAATAACTAAGTATTTTTTTAAAAAAAATTGTAAATTTTAATTTATATTTATTGGTTTGGTGCAATAGTAGAGTGATAGACTTAGAAACTCAAGATCTTTGGATCGCGGCTTAGTCTATCATTTCCGGTTTTCAAAAGTTTTATGAACTATATTATAAAAAGTAAGATAAACTAGATTGAATGAAAATAATGTAAATTTAGAATTAGTAAAAGAAACAACAAGAATCTTAGTTACTTTGATGATACCCATATAACCCTCCAAATCACTTTAAAAATGTAATTCTTAGCAAATAAATGATTACCAGGCTTTAAAGTTGGAAATAAAGATTTAAAAGTTGTTATAATTTTTCCCTCCTTGGAATATTCATCTGCAAAAACAATCTAACAGTTAACAAATTTATCATTAATTGATGACTGGAAAAAAAATTTAGATTTAGAGAAATAGATTGGAATTTTTCAAGAACTTTCTATGACTCTTTATAAGTAGAATAGTAAAAAAAAAAGTTAAGAAAATATTGATGCTTTTGAATTTGTTTGCTGATTGATGGATTTACTTGATCTGAACTTTTGATTACAGCATAAATGACCAAATATGTATTATTCAGAAAAATTGATAGTAAAAAGAAAGTAACCAGTAATAACATAGAAAGTTTGGGCTGGATTCCAACATTACAATCACAAATATGCCTTTGAGAAGCATAGAAGATCTTAACGGATGTGGTATTCTGAATGAGTGTTACCAGAGACATGACATTACCTAAAAAATGAAAATAGTTTGCAAATTGCAATGAGTTCCAGTATAATGAATAATTAATAATTTATAAATTTACTTAGATAACCATTAGGTGAAAAATGGAAGATTGATTATATGCTTTAATTTTTTTCCCCCAGGAATCCTTTAATTTCATGAAAGTTCTTAGTTGCAAGATGATTGGTAAAAGAATATAGCCTTTTCTGAATTATTAGTGGTTTTATTTATAATCACCGAATTCTTCATTTTCATTTGTATATCTATTTAATTTCTCACTTTTTTACTTTTAGATTTGATTAATATTATCTTATTCAAAATTTTATGTTTTTTTGCTGCTAGGAAAACCTGACATAGGTGTAATTGGTTAATGTTTTTTCACATAAACAATGAACGATCCATTCTTTAAAAAATAACATTATCACAGCTTCATACAATATAGACATCATATTCACCATTTCAAAATCTACTAATTCACTTATCTATAGCTTGAAAAATAAAATGTCAATTTTCTAGTTCATAAATAATAGCTATGCCTTATGATTGCATATCCTATTGTATCACAAGTAAGATGGCTGCTATTGCACACATTCGAAATTATAAGTAATAATTTAATTTCACTTAGATATTGTATTCTTTGCATTTCATCAATTTTCATCATAAAAAGAATAAAAAAAAAAGATTAATAACTTTATTTTTAATGACTTTATATATATATATATGTGTGTGTGTGTGTGTGTGTAATTTTTAAAAATATCAAAATGATAAATAAATAAATAATCAATCAAAACAAGATAGAAATAAATAACTATTAATAACTATATTACAATATTTATTAAACCAGCTTTCTTCTCCATTGAGATCTCAAGATATTATACTATAATATAATAATGATGATAATGATAATAGTAGTAGCTGTATAATATATTGAGAATGTCTCAGTGAGATGAAAGCTGGTTCAATAAATATTATAATATAGTTATTAATAGTTATTTATTTAAATATTGTTTTGATTATTTATTCATATATTTGTAACAACCTTATGGACAAATAAATTGTATTGGATATTTGACCATTAGAGTAATACCAAAATGATAAACTTTTCTGTCAATATACCATTAAGTTCTATTTATTGTCTTTTAAAATTTGATTCAGTTTTTAGATATACATCTTTAAAAAGATTTCTTTATAAATATGCTTTTATTACATAAAGAAAATTAAAAAGGAATAAGAAAAAGTTTATAAAATATTTAAAAAATTTTACTTTTAACCTTTCCGAGGGACACTTCATCATTGGCCAAGAGAGGTAAAACTCTGAAAGTTTTAATTGGTCATTTGACAAACTCTTTGATACAAATATTTTCTTCTTTTAATATATATTAATTTTAGTTTCGTTTTCAAAAAGTATATTAATTATTTGTAATGTTAGGAAAGTAAACGAATGTTTTTTTCAAAAATATATTTTTATTTGTATTTTATAAAAATATTCTAAAGCGGAAAAATCAAAGAAAATATTAGGAGCAAATTAGAAGCAATGCAAATGTCATTTATATCCCTCCCAGATTTATGTTATTAAGAATTTTTTAGTAAAATCTGAGCGTCTTTCTACAAATAATTATATTTTCAGTATATTTTAACCAAAATACATGGTAATATGTAAATAAATGCCAGAAAAATATTCTAAAACATTAATCTTTGTTTGAAAATTAAATAAACAGCTTGGGGCAATCTAAACTCTTGACAGAATGTCAAAAAATGCTACCGCTGGTATCGCTGGTTTCTTTTTCAATTTACAATCGTGTAAAGTATACAATTTTTTAATAAAACCTTACTACTTTTGTAAAATAACTATATTTTCAGCAGATGTTATGAAGTAAAAAAAAAAAAAAACTAAATTTTTTTTGGGGGGAAAAAGCAGGGGGGCGGGACGGGGGGGGGGGGGGGGGGGGGGGGGGATATATATTGTACCGGGTTCGAATCGCTGAAGATCAAACATACTCTACTCACTAGGTTCAGCTGGGTTTAAACCTTATTTATAATAAATTTATAATCTTATATTATAAATATTATGTGAACGAACCGGCAGTTCGAGTAGAGTGGAGAATACTATTGATGGCAGGACCATCAACAATACCCACGATCAGACCGAGCTAGGCAACACATAACATGATTACATTTGCAGATCGTGGCCCACCTCGCCTGCTAGATTCAAACCCCTACTATCCAAACACTTTATTCATTTCAGAGTAAACCCCAGGCATGAGCTAGTTCTAAAACTAACATGTTCAGATAGTAGGCCTATAATCCAGCACTTGAAAAATCCCTTAACTAGCTCAGTCTGTTTTTAATCCAATAACAACTTATTCCTTAACTAGTGGCAAAAGAATTGACCGACAAAATTAAGCTTTCAGTTTAAAAAACAATTTATTTTAATTAACATTTATTATACTAATTTTAAATACTTTTGTAAATCTCAATCAACATAACACTGGTATGGTGATCATGTACATTCTTAATTCACACATTATGTTATCATATTACAAAGCATTAAATAATATTTGTTATTTAAAACACTCACATCAATAGTTCCTCTATGTATGCTATAAAGTTCATGTTACTTGACTCTGGGAAGGCTTCAAACTCATGCAATGGCTACTTTAGAAATGAGAATAAGGAAAATGTTATTACCTAGGATTTTAGAACATGGATATTTCTTGCTGTTTGCTGCTTCTAATGAAATATTTCTAACTGGTTAGATTTGACGTTTTCTTGTGGAGATTTTATGCTTATTATTCTGAAGCATTTTCTTTAAGACAATTAGATATTGAGTGACTTCAGATTGTTACTCAGGCATCACTTTTATCGGGCTAGTTGGCTGTTTTCATCGGACTCAGGCTAGAGAAAGTCATATGTTTCCGAGGTTTCTAACACTGCATTTTAAATTCTGGATACATAATAAACTGACTGATAGAACTTCTAATAGATTGTACTGAACTGTTATCTCAACTGCTTGTCCGATGAAAAACTGGACTATTTATACTTAAGGCCTGTTGGAATTTTGATGTCTGCCAGCAATATCTGTTGTAGAAATTCCTTCCTTGTTTTTAATTACATTCCTTGAGATAAGCTTTTAATCCTGTTGTTGGAGATGTTAATTAGCAGCCATTGCAAATGTAGTGTTGTTGTTTTTGTTTAACATAATAGCCATCGCTGTGTTTTTTAATGATAATTTTCTATATTCTTTTTTTTAATATTTACTACACATACATTTATTGTATTTACAATCACACATATATATTTTATTAACAAACTCATTAATTCATCATTTATGCACATATTCACTATTTAGTTTTAAGATTACTTTTTTTTCTTTAACTTAAATAAAAGAGATTTATATTTTTAATTATTTGAAAATCAACTTCTTTTAATTTTCCCCGTAACTATGAATTAATTGTTTTAGCAAAAAAAAAACCTCTTTAACTTTTTTTATAAACTTTTAATTAGATGTTTCTAAATCACCCCTCCTTTTAATTAATTAATTGTAACCTTTATTTCAAAAAACTCTTTGACTTTTAATTTAATGTTTTGAAAACAAACTGCAATAAAAAAACTCTTAAACCTTTACATACTATTTTCTTTTAATGAATAATTTTATTTTAATAATTTTTTAAACAAAATTATATGTACCAACCATGATATTGGTACAATATATATATATATATAAAACACTCCTTTTTAATTTAAAATACATTCTCCTTTGGAATAAAGTCTTTTAATGAGCAGTTATAAATCTGAGAATTTTAAATTTAGATATTCTAGAGTTTTTTTATTTATAAAAGGCATTTTAATTATTTTATCTTGAAAGATTAAAAGTTCATACTTGCACTGTTGATGATTACTTTGACATGAGGCAAACCATCTTACTGATTACTACTTATTGCTGGACTGATTCTTAGCTTACAGGAAACATGGCAGGCTTGGATTCAGAGTTGGAATGTTCTCCTCTCTCTTGGTAGCAGCAACATGGAATCAATAGGTTTTTCCTCTCCACAGATGCACTTTCTTCCTTTTGGAGAATTCCAAGAGGAAGGCTAAACTTGTCTACTCAGAGGTCATGATGGTTATCTGACATCAGCTTACATTCAATGGTACATTAGAGACAGTCTGACTTGGACTGTGTCTAGAAAAATAATGCAGTATTTATAAGCCTGTAACTTTATAAAAAAAACTTTATTCAACAAAACCAAAAAAATCATGTCTAGTCTTTGTTTACTCTTAGTTTTCTTCTTAACACAGATATCATAACTGCCTCCAGACTCAACTTTTGTTAGAAAAAAATATATACCGATTGACTGATTATTAATTTATACTAGTTGGCAAAATCCCATCAAGACTTAATTGAGGTAATAAAATTTTAACTGCCCCTAAAGACAAAAAATAATTACTGTGTCAATGCAACTATATTTTTCCAAATGTTTCAAAAATAAGCCCATAAAAATGTTATTTGCAAAGAAAGAATGAGTCAACTTATTTTTCCATTTTTTTAAGGAAAAACAGAAAGACAAAGAAAATATATATATCTTTTCCAAATATATAACTAAAAAAATATATTTCAACCAAACAATATATATATATGCCCTCTCATTCAATAACCCCGTCACACACACACATCTGTATATCATTTCTAACAAAAAAATGAAAAATCAGCTATTTGATTTATCAACCTAGATTTATATCATTTTTAAACAAATATCATGAAGCTCTGTGTGTGCATACACACTGACTGCTCCAGTATGTACATACATTATATTGTAATACTACAGGGAAATAAGAACTCATACCTGACAGAATGGGTACCATAACATGACCATCAACGACCCTTAGTTGGGTCAACACTTATAACACTACAGAAAATCAAAGTTTAAACCATCAGAGATCTGAGAAATTGTTTGTTTATCCTTAAGTATATATATATAAAATTTAATATCAAAAGTATGCGCATGATAGATCACTCTGAGAAATCATTCTCAGTTAACTATAAGTTCACCAGTACTATCCAAAAGTGATAATCATTCATCAATCATGAGTAAATCAACAGTCAATCTGGTAATTGGATTAAAAATGAGTCTACTATTGAGCCTTTGTCAGTTTGGGGCAGTTATTTAAACCTTAATTTGGTTGCACAAATTTAAGTGCTAATCCATCAGAATATATAATGATAAAAACAATAATGGTGGGATATATTTAAACATGATGATCATCATCAATACTCTGGTCACTTAGTATCATTGATGTACTGGACAACTCTAAAGGTAATTTCTAATATAGACTTAACTAAATAAAATATAGTGTGTGGACTTTAAAGAATATACTTGTTGTGCCAATTCAGAATCATTATCATCATCACCTGGATACCCATACACTAAACATATATGTTCATTATTTTATATAGTTGTTATGCACAAATCTAGCTCAAGATGCAAGAATTTTGTAATTTATTACTGTGAGCAAGAGGGAAATAAATAAATAAATTAGCTTATTATATATCATGGGCCTTTCTACTTATAAATAACTAGTTTTATTGGGATTATTAAAAAAACTAAATCTTAGAATATAAGTTACCATTATACAAGATCACACACATTGTACTTCATGAAACAGGAATTGGATAAAATAAAAAAATTAAGACTAAAAACAATATTTTAAAATCAATTATTTAATATGTAATTAACAACAAAAAACAAAAAAATGCCCATGATTGTATGATATTCCATATAACCATGTCATCAAAAAATATGTTTACAAAAATATCAACCAAACAATTAATTTTTATTCATGGATTAACTTATAACTCAGTTTATTAAACATTTACAAATTCAAAGATAACAATCTTTGATTCAGCTGAGCAAGAAAATTTTTTTTATAATAGATATTTTTTCTTTAAAAACTATTTCACTATTTGTAAGAAAAATTTGACTGAATTTATACAAAAAATGTATAACAATTTGAAATAATTTAACTTAGTGAAAAAATTTGACTGAATTTATACAAAAAATGTATAACAATTTGAAATAATTTAACTTAGTGAAGTATTTACTATTATCAATTATTATATAACACAAAAACCAAAATTGCTATTACTTCTTTGAACAAAAGAAAAAATTCTATTATCACACAGAAAAATAGTGTGCACACACAAAAAATACCTATAGCCATGGCTTTCTTGCTTGTGAAGGCCTTTCCAGTTGCTTTTGATGGAAGTTCTCTTTGAAGGCTTTTAAATATGGGATGGTTAAATTTGTTCTTTTCTAGGTCTATTACAATTTAAGATAAATGAAAAGTCTCAAATTTTGTCCATTTGGTTCTCTTGAATTTCCAACTGAGACATGTAGACAAAGATTAATGCTCTTGGTTAAAGGCTAGATTGCAGATTACTTTAGGGGGTTACCTGTTCTACATTTTCTTCTGGTGAAAGTAGGTCACATGGAAGAAGATGATGCCTAGCTTTTAGTTGAATCTTGCACATGATTTTCATTGTACAAACCATTTTAGGGCTAAACTCATAGTATGCTAAAACTTGATTAAAATTTCTGCTATTCTATTCAATAACTTGTATCAGCTGGATTAAGATTGGGCTTCTCTTTCTTCAACAGCTAAATTAGGAATACTTGTTTTTTCAGCAGCAGAATTAAGATTTGACTGCTCTCTCTTCAACAACTAAATTAGGAATACCCTCTCCAGATACTTGGGTATTATCGCTTATTTACACACACATCCATATTTTTTTCTAGAACAATCTTGCCCACAAGGCATTTACAATTTGTTTCTTACAAGATAATTTTCATGATAACCAATTAGATAAAATTTCATAAAGACAATGGATCAGACAATTCTCTCCTTAATAATAAATCTTGAAAACCAAGTCAAGAACTTGAATTATAATTTTAATATTCTTAACATTCCTTTATAATTAAAAACCAAATTTTCTTGCAAAAAAGATTTAATTTTTCTTTTTCATTAAAGAGAGATAAAGGGGAAAAAACAAATCTGATTAATTAAAAATAAAATTTACAAATATATTGCAATCTTATTTTTATTCTCCCCCCTCTTTTTTTTTAAAAAAAAAAACAACTTTTAAATATATTTAATGTTTGAGAATTCTCGTACTATCATATGGTGATTTTACAAATATTAAATAATGACTCTTGAAAAACAGGTTTAAAAAATGTAAATATTATTTCCCCCCATTAATAAAATAATTTTTTATTCTCAATCCTGAGGAACATGCTTCCAACTATCTAATTATTTATTTTTTTCTAGACCAGCTATATAACCAACTGATTACAATATATAATAAAATATATTCTACAATAGTATTATAATGGTCAGGGAAGTATTGAGGTCTTATTGTATCTGCCATACAGGGAGCCATTAGACCATTTGAACCTGGAAAATTTATATAGTAGGCAGATACTTATTGTTAAGATCTAATTTTTACATATATGTTTTATTCGGACCGTCAGCCCATGCCACTAGCTCATGGAGATGCAGAGATATATTTTTAAAAACTAAATATATATATATTTTAAAAATTAAATAAAATAAGCCACTGCCAGTAATAACACACACAAAAAGATTTATTGACACATATATAAATATTTAAAAATTGAGAAATAAAGATGATCTTAAATTTGTTATTATTTTTTATGTTTAAATTTTAAATTTCAGAAATTCGCACAAATGGATTTTAATAAAAGATTCATTTGAAAAAGAAAATATCCTATAGCCCTTATTTAACCCTAGGCCAAACGTTTGCAGTCAAACCAATGCCAATCTATCCAATATATTGATGTAGTTAATGCAGCATGAATATGACAGCACAGTACCATACTGTCAGGAATACACATTTGAACAGCAGCTGGAGAGAAGAACAATAAAATAAATAAATAGAAAACTCCATAGGCGAGGATTGCAGTCCTTTTTGCTGCCTTACCATCCCATTCTGTAAGCTAAAGAGTTGATCAAGCAGCAGGGAACATGTCTGCTTCTGATAGTTGATAAGAATGGGATTACTTTCCCAATTGCAGCATAAAGGTGATCCTGCATGTAGTGGATATTCATACTACATTTACTAATTACATCATATATCCAATACATTAACCCAATTTAACTGCAAAACAACTAACCCAAGATTAACCCTCCCTTAAACTAACAAACGTAACAAATCTATATAGCTGTCCATACCCAACTTAAATTTAAATACAGTCAAATAATTTAATTAATATGAAATTATTAAAAAAAGAAAAATGGAAATGATTATTAATTTAACTAATTTATACATAAAATTAATTTAGAAATTTTCTTTAAGTCAGATAAGTTCCTTTAAATTAAGTTTAGCTTATTTTGCTTATAGAAGATATATTGAAACAGTCTATAATGACAAAAGTTCATACTTTTCATGGAAGATTACCTGGAGTCTGTTTTGTCTATTTTCATGATCACTCTTGTAGATTGCTTGTCCTTTGAAATAGACCACTACTTGCCATTCACATGGCCAAGAACCATCTTCTGGAGGCATCAGCTTGTTGTCTGGAAATTAAATCTACTGCAGGCACCTATATCGTGGAGCCTCCAATACAGCTACCATTTATAGATAGATTAAAAGTCTGCTTGTATATTAATAGTCAGCATCCAAGACAACAACAGAAATAATACCTTTTATATTTTTATTAGCCTCTTATCAGCAAATTTTCAGATCCAACAAGCAAGACATCACTAATCCTAGAGTCTCTTTTTTGGTCCATGCTGTGGCTTGCTGCTTCCATTGGTCAATCTTTAATTTCTTTATCTATCTCCTATCTGACTTTTTTAAAAATATATATGAGCCCCAAGGGCTAGTTTGCTTTTCGTTTAATTAAAAGAACAATCATTTTCATTTTGAGATTACAGGAATTAATTAATACCTGTTTCCATTTTTATTGATGTTACTTTAAAAAAAAATATTAATCTATAAATCTTTACTTTTTTTAAATTTATTCATAAAAAAGTAGGTTCAAATACTTTTTTTTTTAATTTTAAAAAGAAAAATTACTTTTAAACTTTTCCATCTGTGCGAATATATATATACGTTAAACAACACTTTTTAATTTTAGCTTTTAGTTTTTAATAAATTTATTTTTATTTACGGACTTTTTTTTATTTTAATTTTAAATTAATGTAGTGGCATATTGTATACTGTTACAGTATGTAGATAATTATCAACTATTATAGTAATAAATTTTGATATAATATGATGATAATTGTCTATATACTCCTGTAGAATATATTTTATTACATATTATCTATGGTATATACAAATATTGTGATTTGTTCTTACATTATGTGTGTGTATATATATAATGTTTTCATAGTTATTTGGTGTAAATAAAATAGTTTTCAGGTTAAACCATGTATTATTTCTGATTATTTCCCAATTATTTTGATGAAATATCAGCTATTGTCAACATTATGTCTTTAAAGAAAAGAACATTAGATCTTTAATAGTAACAACATTCAGTATGAGGGAAAGAATTAGATTGAGTATGAAGTAGTTGAGTATTCAGAATCTGTGGATTAACAAAATGTTATTTTTTTCAGTTTCACCATTATTTGATTTCAAGTTCATGTTAGAAGAAAGAAATAAAATAAGTGGTCTCCATAGACTGGAATACATTGTGCTTCAACAGCTCTATTTCAATTACTCCCTTATGGTTCTCAAATCATACTTTTCCAAATTAGCAAGTATTTTAGCTTTATCAAAATCAAGTTTGTGACCAATTTCTAAAAAAAATATAAAATAAAAGCTTATGTATTTAACTTTTTATTGAAGGCATTTTTATGTTCCTTAATTCTGACCTTAATTGATCTAGTGGATTGAGCTACATAGCTTTTTAAGCACTGCAAACATGGAATTTCATAAACACCCTTGGTATTACAAAAGTACTCTGTCTTTAGGTTTATGGAAAAAATCAATTTTTTTGCTCGTAGATAAAGTAATTTTTCTGTTAAAAATTGGATAGTCTTCTATTGATCTTATCAATGACTTCTTTAAAATAAAGTAAAACCACTCTATAACTAGCTGAATTATCAATTGTAACCTCTTTTCCTTTTTAGTACCAATGTTTTGTAATGCATTGTATATGATGTTTTTATTGTAACTATTAGAAAGTAGAATACCTTTTGGTAGTTCAATTTTTGAGTAAGATGCTCTTTTTCAAACAAACTACAAGCTCTCATCAAAATATTTGAGCAGGTAATATATATGTCTATATGCATATATATATATGTGTGTGTTAAACATACCTTTGTAATATAAATATATTAATATAAAATACCTAAATTGACTTTATATATTTTTATTGAAATTAATTGATTCAAGTGTACTTTCAATGCTCATGCATCATAATCATGGTTATTCTGTTGAGAAGACTCATTTTCAACCAAATAATCATGATTATAATGCACGAGTATTGAAAGTATACTCTGCTCGATTAATTCCAATAAAAAAATGTAAAGTCTGTTTCGACATTTATATTAGTATTAATAATGTCAAAATATCAAGATATTTTAAAATATACATATGTGTGTATAGATAAAAATGACTATTTATTACCTTAAAAGTAAATTCCATCATTATAATGGTATTTTATCTTATTTTTTGTGTTTAAACATCAATGTTATAGTTGATATTTATGTAAGCTACCTGATAACTTTTAGCAACAGATATCTATTTTGTTTATTGATGTTAAATTTTCTAACTAAAAATGACATTGCATGTTTAACTTCTAACTAAAGTATTTAGATGCTATTGAAGATTAGAAACATTTAAGTATAGAGACAACCAGAGAAAATAAAAAAGACACTACTCATATTTTGCAAAGACAAAACAATGCACAACATAGACTTTGTTTAGATTGTAAAAAAAAAAAATTATAATTCATCTGTTTATCTTTTCATTAATTTTTTTATAAAAATTGATAATTATTTATTTCTAAATAAGTATGTGATATTTATTTACATTTTATTTCAATATCTTAATTTATCTATGCTTTTCAGAAAAAAAGTAGGCAACTAAAAATTTACTGAGTTTAAACAGGAAATAAACTATAAATACTTTTTATGTAATATTCTTTTTTTTAATAATTATAAGTTTAATTTTAATACTTTAAAAAGAATTTTCATTATTAAACCACTAAACATCACATGATCACTGTATGGAAAGTTTTGCCTGTTTAATTTTCAATATTTAAACTCATGTTTTAATGAAAGATACCTTAACCCCTTTGTCATTTTCTTTGTTTTCATATTCAGCATTGAATTTAAGATTAAATCATTATTACTTATCAGAAAATAATAAATTTGACCATATTTGATACATATTTTTGTTTACAACTGAAATAAATTCTAAATATTCACATTTTATTTTGGAAAATATTAAAAAATGAAATCATAAAACAAAAAGCTTCATATGTCATCATTTTTAGAAAGATTATTTTTATTTTCCAAAATCAACTAAATCTTTGTTATTTGATGTTTGTTTTTAAAATATGAGCAAATAAATATTTATTTCTTTTAAATCTAATGAATTATGCTTTAACAGTTTAAAATTTTTAAATATTTTTTACAATATTATATTTTCACATTCACTATTACCAATTGCATGAATGTTGTAGAAACTAAGCTTATAAATGTCTTCAGGGTAAGTTTGCATTGTTCAAAAATATAACATTCTGTTTTTAAGAATAAATATTTCTGTTCAAAATAAATTATTAATAATTTATATTCTTGATTTGTAATAATTATTGTATAAATTATTGTACAAAAAAAATATTGAATTGTAATAAATTCACAAATAAATAAATTTTTAGTTATTCAAACTATTTTTTCTAAAGTTTGTCATAAAAATTAATGACATCAGAAGATATTGGAATATAAAGAGTGTCTTGTCAAGATAGAGATAAGACAGAGCAAAAACTTTCTTATTTTGTCAAATTTTTGCTTTTCTAGTCATCTGTGGAATTTTTTCTGAACTTAAAATTTTATATTAAAAAATATATAGAAAAATATGTGTATTTAAAAATAAAGCTTCTGAAAATTCTCAGTAGAGAGCAAATAATTTTAAAAATGAAAATCTTCACTTGAAAGAAAGGTAGGGTTAAATATAGTTTCAGAAAATAATTTTAATTTTGTTAAAATAATTTTTTTTAGTCAGAAAATTAGTTTGTTTTTTTATTTGTAAAGTTGATATGTTAGAATTATTTATGCTTTTAATAAAATTTGTAAAAAAAAAATATGGAAGGATAAAATAGAAAATAATTTTTGTCATAAAAAAAAAAAGACTAAAATAAAAATAAATAGATAAAATGGATTCTGCATTTGTTCAGAAATTTTTGCAAACTAGACATTTTTAAAATAAAGATTCTTGTTTTGTAATTTCAACTGCTTTAAAATCTCTTAGACATCATGGGGCATCATGGGAATTTTATCAATTTAAATATTGGTGGATTTTGTGGGATGTTGATATTCTTCCCTGATATATTTCAAAGGACTTTCCTGTATAAAATTGGCTTAATATTTCTCTACCTCCAAACAATATTATATAATTTCATCCTTTGTTTTATAAATACTAGCAGGCAGATAATACAATATATCTTCGTAATGCAGGTTTCATAAGTATCACTATATTTTGTTATAGTAATAACAAATTATTAACAAGTATAAACTAAAGATTCAGAAACTCTAGGAATAAGACAATATTTCATTACTGGTGGATATGCATTATATTCCAATCTTTTTTTTTTAAACAATAAACATTGGACACCTATATGATCAACAAATTATTCTCCAGCTAATATTATCTAGATATCATTTAACAGACAATATCAGATGAGTTGGTTATGGTTTAGCTGTTGAAAAAAAAAAGAAAATTGGCTGGATTCAAATGCTAACTTGTAGCATAATAAATAGATCTACTAATCTCAATGCTCACGTCTTTTAACAGACTGTAGTATAATGAATGCTTTTTAATAAATTCAATGCAAGAGAGAACTTATCAGTATCATTAAAAGAATTAATAGGCTGAGAAAAAGTTGAGTTGGGATATATTATTAGAAGAAATGACCAAGAGATTGTAAAAGATTTAGAAAGAGATCATATATGAGATAAGTGGACAAGATAAAGGAAATTTATTGGAGTGTTAATAGAGAAAATAAGCTATGGATTCTTCAAATGAATTAAACTTAGAGTTCATTCTGCAATAAATTGATAATGTTGAAATGATGATGATTTTAAATTTATCCCCATCTTCTTTTATCTAATCTTTATTTATTTTTATTAATAAAGATTATTTTTAATTATATTTGTTTACTTTTTATCTTTTTTTTTATACTTAAGATCAAGTAACAATCTCTCTCTTTCTTTTTGCCTGAATGAGATGTGCTGTAACTCTTAGCAAATAAATAATTGAAGATTTATGCTTTTTTTAATTCTCAATTTGTAAGATCTTATTCAAATACTAAAACCATAGATAGAATTCTAAATGCTTTTAGTTTTGTTAAAATAGAAAATAAGGTCATCCGAATAATTTATTTAAATAAATACAATCAGATAATTGCGTAAGGAAGATTTGAAACTTCTGAGAACAGATTTTTTTTCTGAGTTTTTTTAAATTAATATATATACTAGATAATTTTTTTTTTGTTGAACTTTAGAGAGTTATTTTAGATTTTGTAGAGCCAAAGTCTTTTTTTTTTGTATGAAAGTTTTATAAAAAAAATTTAATCTTCATTAGTTTTTTTTTTTTTTTAAACCGTGAACCAATTACTTTAACCTATTAATGAGAATGAATTTTCCTAGGTAATGAAATTCTTAGATTGGCCAATTAATAATAGAACTGCTTGCTTAATCTTCGCTTTGATACTTTTAACATTTGATCTCCTTACTAACCGACTCCAGAATAAAGAAAAAATATTAATAATAGTATATCAGTGCTAATAAAAAGATTACTGTGATGCAATGGTATCCTATCTGCATAGGTTTGAATCTGGGCTTAGATTTTCCCCCAGGTAAATAGCCATAACCAATGTAATTAACCCTTGATCAGTAATTGGATATTATCTATGCAATTTAGAATTCAATCTGGGTTTAAATCCCCTCAGGTAACAGTAAATGAATATTTGGCTATTCTTAGCAATTTATAAGATTTGTGAATAATGATCCTTCCTTCACTGTCCTCTATGAGATGCTGTTGGATAATTCATTGTGGTAAGTTGTTTAATGGCTGTTTATCCACCTTCTTTGGTTATTTAAAAATTTGCATGATTTCTGACAAATATTTTAAATATTATATTGCAAATTTAGTCATAAAAACTAATTATAAATTATTGTAATTGGTGCTAGAACTCTTATATTATGATGGTTTATAATACTTAACATCTCCTGTTTCAGTTTGAAATGAGCACCTTAGAGGGCACTTTGGCACTATTCATAACTATTGTACATTACCAATATATATATATATATATTATTTATTTATTACTGCCATCTGGCATAGTTAACATGATATTGTAACATTCAGGGTAATTATTATGGTCATTATCTTATGTGTATAGTTAGCCAACACATAAATAAAATCAAACTATGCATTACATTATTGATATATATATGGATATCATTTCAGGTGAATTGAAAATTATTCATATAAAAAGTACTGATTTTATAAAATATTTTAGCAACAGAATGTTTATTGGTGGCTACTTGTAGTTATGCAGATCTGGATATTGAAATACTAAAAATTATTGAACTAACAAAATAATGATCAAGTATTATTACATGGTTATTTTATTCTGCTGTCAAATTACTTTAATGTACACTTCATAATTATAAATATAGCATGTGATTCTATTAAAAAATCCAACTATATGTAGTATCTACTATTCAAGTAACATGCCTCTTTCCAGTTTATCTGATGAAGAAAAGTTGATAAATCATTTCTTGTGACATTACATAAAGTTTTAATAAATTACATTCATTCTTAAGGATGCTACAAAATAAATTTGAATCACAAATTTGCAATTAACATAAATTACAATACAATGTCAAAGTATATGTTTCCTCAAGATATTAATATTGTAACAACTTTTAACCATATGCAAAATCGATATATTTACATAATGTTATCATATTTTTTCATACCTTGTACAAGACATTTGAAAAATTGTTTAATAACTTTTATAGGAACCATGCACAAAAAATAATTTTGCAAAATACACAATTTTTTTATTATGATAAATGTTTTTGCTAAATTTTATTATCATTAAGAATTACTGAAAAACATTAATTATGTAATTAATTTATGACATAAATATTTGTTTTGAATTTAAAATAAAGTTAATATAATTTTAATTTGAAAGAAGTTTTAAAATATTATGGACAGATGAATGGATTCAGCTCTTTTTCTTCATATTTCAGATCCTCCACATGTGCAGACTCATCATCTGGGATTTCAGTTACCTGCAGTTTAAAAAAACGTTCAGTTAAGAAAACTAAATAATTTCTTACATTGGAATTAAGCCTCCACTTATATGAATGTTATCGCATATCATCTCATAGCCATTTTCTCGTTTTACGTATTTCCGTGTGGACTGAATATGCACTCAGCTATTCAAGCAGTTTTTTCTCATTTTCTTTCTTTTTATATATTTGCATTTTTTTGTTAATTATTTTTGTTGATGTCTTAGTAGCACATAGGCTAATTGCATCACAGGTATATGTATATGTATTATTACACATTTTATAAAAGTTTTATTTTCGAAGTTTTCAGATATTAATGTGAAATCTTAAAACCAAAAGCAATTGATATGGGGAAGGGAATACCGAGATTCACAAATATTACGATAAGATGTACATTTTTATTTTGATTCTGAAATAATGTGATTGATTTTTATAAGTGTTGATTGATTTAATAAAAAGAACATCTCAGACATGATATGTAGCTTTTGAATATGAAAACTTTTGGTTATATAGTTTTAATATGGTATAAAAAATGAAATAAAAGAAATTATAGCCCAATTTCATTGAGTTTGCATTATTAGCATTAGCTGGCTTTTGTATTTTGAATTTTTCAAACATGTTTTGGTGAGTACAAGGCCAGATTTAGACAACTGCACACTTTTTATATTATTTTGGAAATAATGCACAAAGATAAAAGACTCAGAATATATAATATTAATAGCTTGTTAGTATTTCCAACTAGCGGTTTGCCATTTGAAATCCATTGCTTATGCACACACAGTTCTTTAAAGTGCCAAACTATAATGCTATATTTTCATATAGGCATATATTACTTTTTTAACTCTTCTTCATTAGCTATTCACCACAATGTTCTCTTTAGTATATTTTACTGCTCTTAGATTGCTGGGTTTCCAAGCTCTTTACTACTTGCATTTCATTTAACACTGAACTGCTTTCTCTGGCTAAGTTTTTTAACATTCTGCTAATTTAAATAGTTTATTTTGTTTTGAGATCTAATTTGCATAAAATAGTTTCAGTATTATCTCCATAAAAAAATTAGGATATCCAGGTCATTTTGGTATTTGTATATCTTAACTAATCATGCATTTGAATTATTTCTATCGGGATTTTTAGTGTCTTTTATATTGACTAATTTTACATGTATCTTTATTATTATTTATCAAATCAGTCAATTCACAGTAGACTTTAATAATACTCAACCCTTCTGCATTTCAACATGTTTTTATCATCCCTAGTGGTAATTTGAATTAGTAGTTCAACATTTTATTTTAGAATTAAAATTTTATTCAGTATTGTAAATCAATAAATTGTACTTGATTTATTAAAAATATAAATTTACAAATAAAAAAGATTCTAAAAAAATAATATTTAAACTTTCCAAAAATATCATCATCAACAACCATTATCAATCCACTGCAGGAGAAAGGTCTCTCCAAGTTCAATCCATCTTTTCCTATCTTTAGTTTCTCTTCTCCACATCACCCCTGCACACTTTCTTATTTCATCCATCCATCTCACATGTGGTCTCTTTCTGGGTCTTTTACAATCTCTTGGAATCCAGTTTAAAATTTCAATTGTCCATCTATTATCATCTCTTCTAACAATATGTCCATCCCAACTCCACTTTAGTCTTTAATTTTTTCAATGAGGTCGGTAACACCTGTTTGATCTCTTATCCATACATTGCATTTTCAATCCCTTCTTGTTACTCCTAACATGCATCTCTCCATACTTCTTTTGAGTGGTCTGAAGTCTCTAAATTGCTCTTCTATTAAGTGTCTAAGTAGTCTCAGATCCATAAGTAAGCACTGGCAAAACACATTTATTAAAAACCTTCCTTTTCAAACACATAGGCATGTTTCCTTTTAGTATCAAGTTATTTCTACCAAAAGCACTCCAACCAAGTTTAATTCTATAATTAAATGTCATCCATTATATTTCCATCTGTATCAATAATCTGACCAAGGTAATTGTAATTGTTAACTTCTTCTAACTCATCATAATCAATCTATTTTCACATTTTGAGAAAATCTATTAAACATTACTTTAGTCTTTTTAACATTTATCTTTAGTCCTACTTTCCTACTTTCATCTGATAACTCCTGTAACATTTCCTGTAGCTCTAAAGCATTATTTGCAAAAACAATTACATCATCTGCAAAATCTAAATGACTTAAATAATCTCCATTTACTTTCACTCCTTTAGCTTCCCATTTAAATCCACAAAATACTTCTTGCAATACTGCTGTAAAAAGTTTTGGAGATATGGAGTCACCCTGTCTTACACTCTTTCCAATGTTGATTTTCCTACTATCATTATGTAATCTAATTGTTGCTGTTCCATTTTTATAAATATTCTTTAAAATATGACAATATCCTGGATCTACACTTTGATGATTCAATGCTTTAATCACTGAAGAAATGTTTATAGAATCAAATGCCTTTTCATAGTCTACAAATCCTAAGCATAATGGCAACTCATATTTATTTGTTCTTTCTATAATTTCCCTCAATACCTGGATATGATATACTGTACTAAAACCACTTTTAAATCCAGCTTGTTCTCTTGGTTGGTGGAAATCCAGTGTTTCCTGTAGATGAGTTGTAATTATCTTAGTAATTTTTACTGATAAAAGACTGATAGGTCTGTAATTTCTAATATCTTCTTTATCACCTTTTTTAAATATTAAAATTAATACTGCATTCTTCCAATCATCTGGTACATCTTTATCATTTAGACATTTGGTATATAACTTTGCTAAAAAAAAATTCTATTTTTTCACCTGCTTCTTTTTATATATCAATTATAATTCCATCATTACCTGGAGCCTTCCCTTTCTTCATAAATCTAATTGCTTGTCTCACTCACTCATTCAAAATTCTGGGCAATTCAGAAGATATAATAGGTATAGGAGGCACTTGTTCTTTATTACTATATAATTCTTGATAGAAGTCTTCTACACATTTCATGATGTCATCTCTCTTTTTAGTAATAACATCATCTTTTTTTCTTATTGCAGATATAAATTTCCTACCAATACCAAAATGTTGTTTTACACTCTTTAGACTTATTCTCTTCTACAGCTTTCCTTGCTAGTTCACAATTATACTTTCTTGTAACATTTTCAACTCTTTTCTGCATTATTTTACAAAATTCGAGATATTCAATCTTTTTTAATGCATCATGGTTGTATATCCTCATATTCTTTCTTTTCTTCATAAATCCTCTAGTCTCAGTAGAAATTTTATTGTCCAATTGCTGCTTTTTTCTACCAGCTATTTTTGTTGCAGTTTTTAAAAGTGTATCGCTTATTTTTCTATTAATGTCATTCAAATCTGAATCATGTTCAAAATCTACTAATACTTGAAACCGATTTGTAAGTTCTAATTTAAATTCATTAGAATGTTTCTGAAGATTAAGAATATCAACTGTAAATATTGTTTTCCTTAATAATTTTTGTCTCTCTAGTTTTGCATTAACATGTATCTTACTGTAATGTCCATATGTATGTCTATATGCATTAAGACATAATGTTTTTAAGTAATCAGAATAGCGAATAGTCTGCAACAACTTTATCTCTACAGTTTGCTGATGTTCAATTCCCTCGATGTTCATTCAGGCTGGCTGCTACAAAAACGGTTCACAATGGGCTAGGTTTACACATACCTTGACCCCAGTCCAGTTTAGCTATACACGAACGCTTCATAGTAAAGCACTGTGACTGACCTTAAGCTCCTTACAGCTTCTGTCTCTGCAACAGTTTACCAGTAACTCCACTTGAAAACTGCTGGAAACTCAACTCTCTATTCAGCTGCTTTCCAGATGGTTTCCTCAGGCTGTGGTCTTCCATTCTCTGTGGGCCCTTTCCAGATATACCTGTGAACTACATTTCCACTGAGTGCTGGACCTTAACTGCAAGCACTGATGCTAGATATCTCCTGCTGGAATTGAACAGATGTCTACTGGAGATGCACTCAAATACTCTCACGTAGTTGTTACTCAAATACTGCCCGACTCAAATATTGCCTACGTAGTTGTTTTGTACTCTTTTTATAGCTTCCTGATAATTGTGGCAATTAATCACACTGTTCAATAAGGTAATGTCTTTTATCCAGAAATATTTGCAATCAGCAAATATTTCTCGGAATTAATGTTCGCCATTACGGTAATGCCTTAATTAAATTCCTCAGTTATCAGTGCGCGATCTAAAAACGACCTCTCAAATAAATACTAGTTTTTCTGGAGTGCACAAACTTGCATTCAATTTTTATAAAATACAACACTTATATCTTACTAATCGATGATCACTTCCTGTGTTAAATTTATTAAGAACATTACAATCTTGAAATATGTATTTTCTGTTAGTCAAAATATAATCTAATTCTGCTGTACCTTCATTTGGATGCCTCCATGTCCATTTCCTTTTAACATTTCTCTCAAAAAAAGAATTCATAATATAAAGTCGCTTTTTTTCTGCAAACTTCACAAGTCTATGTCCTCTCTCATTTCTATTACCATAACCAAAATTACCTACAGCATTTTCATCTTTCATTTGTTTACCAATTCTAGCATTAAAGTCTCCCATAACAATTTTAAAATGTTGTTTATTCTGATCAAAAGCCTTTTGTACGTCCATATAAAAATCTTCTATAACTTCATCACTATGAGAACTTGTTGGGGCATAAACCTGAATTATCTGCATTTGGTATCTGCTATTAAGTTGTAAAACTAATCTTGCCACTCTCTCTGATACACCATCAATCTCCACAATGTTATTATTTCATTTTTTATTTATAATGAATCCTCCTCCACTTGTACTTCCAATATTTGTGCCTTTATAGTAGAGTATATGTCCACTTTTTAATTCAATTATTTCTTAACCTTTTCTTCTAACTTCACAAAGTCCAATAATGTCCCATTTAATATAAGACATTTCTTCTAACTCTTGCAATCTTCCTTCACTTGAAATGTACCTAAATAAAAAGTCTTCATCAAATGGCAGTCTGAGTCTGCAATCAGGGGATTCTTAGCACTCTCCACCTTTGGCTACCAACCACTGCCTTGGTTGGTGACTTTACAGCCTCCTGGGAATAAGGGCCATGATTTATTTTTGTCTGTCATGATTGTATATATTGGAAAAAATATTCTTAAACTCGGAGGTAAAAAGCCAATAAACTCACCATGCTGGCTAATGCGTGTTGGTGAGCAGCCCATCCGTGTTCGTATACTATATGAATAATCACATAGTAATAACAGCTGCAATGACAAGAACGTATGGAGTGGACATTAGGAATTTGCCCTGCTCGGTTCCTTTAAGGCCTCCAAGAAGAATCAAAGGGTCTCCTTTCAGTTAATAGCAAACTCCTTTCTGCAGCAAAATATATATATAATAAAATAAAATACATAACAATAACAGTTACTTTTTTTTTATTGTCTGATTTTAGTCACACTATTAAAAAAAAAAATTAGCAAAATCTTTGATGATTGAATTTCATTTTGTAAATGTCAACAAATAATTATAAAGTCATTATAAAGCAAAAAAAATATATTTTAAAATTTTAAATTGTATTTATAATCATTAAAATAATGCAAAAGTTTTGACTACATGTTTGACAGAATGTAATGATCTGTAGTTCCCTTGTTATCATTAGTTTAAATTTCTTAACTTGTATTTTTAAAAATGAAATATATTTTTAATAAATCTGAATATACACTAATCATTAATATCATCTACATTCTTTATTACTTTTTACAAGACTTTTTTACAACTCACTATTGACAGTTTCGATTGGTTCAGCAATCTTCTTCAGAACTTCAAAATTATCAATAGTGAATTGTAAAAAAGCATTATAAAAAGTAATAAAGAATATAGACGATATTAATATTATATGGATTTGACAATGCAATAAGAAAAATAAAGTTATAATACACTAATAATTACTATACAAATATTTTTCTCTAATTAAATCACATTTTGGGTCTACGGTCACATTTAAGTAAGAAAAAAGTAAAGAATCATTGACTTATACAAATATTTTGTAAAGATAATCATAAATATTTAAATAAACTATGATATTTTTTGTTCACTGCTAACAACAATTGAAACCAAGTTTACAGTTAATTTACACTTGCAAGATCAAAGAATCTGTTAACAGTGATCTTCTGGGCTTTTCTTGACTTATTTGTTGTTTTCCACTGTGGATTATTCTGTGATCTGAACATCTTCAGATTTTTCAAAACTAAGAAATCAATATTTACTTTACCATATAATGAATCTAACTCTGGAAAATCAGTATTAAAGATAGCTGTAAGAAAGTGAATTAAATTTGAAGTACAGCAGCACCACCACAGTTCTTTTTTAATACTATGCAGTTGATATTCAGTTTATTAATATATATATATATAAATAATACTGCAGATAATAATAGATGATCAGTGTCATTTTAGTTGACAGTTTATTATTTTAAGACATTAAGCTTTACATTTTAATTAAATTAATACAATGCATTCAGTGGTTTTTTTTTAATTAATAAGAAGTAAAACAATTTATATTGAAGAAATAACTCATTAGCACCATTTGTAAAAAGTTATGATTATCGTAACTCTAGAAAAATAAAGCAGAAAAACAAATAAAACAAACTACAAATTAAATGTGAATTCTATCATTCTGCTCTATGCATACCAGTTTGATATTCTATGGGCCAAAATGTTGTTCACGTTTTTTTTTTTTCATGATCTAAGAACACTGGCACATATATTAATGCATTTTCTTTTATCCTCTAATATAGGTATTTATGCTATGTTATCTATGTCATGATATTGATTTGACATTTTCTGTATAATGCTCTTTATCCAGGGTTGTTGCATTGTGCCTTGTGAACTATTTATGGGAATTTTTTTCTATTTTATCTATATTTTAAGAGATAGCCATCTAAACCATTAGTTAGTTATACATGTGCAACACCCTCTGAGTCTACTATACTCAGATAAAAATGAATTCACTATTATTATTTTGCCATTTAAGATCTTGTATATTCATATAAATTAAACAATTAACTATAAAAATAAATTTTAGATCAACCAAGATATTTATGTATTTTCATTTGTAATTGGTTTAAATTTTAATTTACAAAGTAGAGTTAATAAGGCTATATAACCTTAAGATTATGCAACTAGATGTGACAGTAGGGACCTCTACAAATCTTAACACAAGATTAACAACTTTAAAGAACAAGAGCAGCTCTTGTTTCCTTAAGTCGTTAATCTTGTGTTAAGATTTGTAGAGGTCCCTACTATCGCATCTAGGCACATAGTCTTAAGATTATAGCCTTAATATATATTACTCATGCAATGAGTATGCGCTTTACAAATTATTAATTACAACTTTAAAGTAGACTTAATTTAAAATTTAAAACAATTCAAATGAAGTGCAAAAACATTTCGGCTGATTTGAAAGTCATTCTTATAGTTATATTTGTCTTATCTATATGTCTATGTACACTCTCAGATGGTGAGGCGAAAGTGGATTCATTTTCGATCTGAGCATTGTAGACTTTTGCTAAATCATGTTGCATTTATATAACTAGTTGCTTTTAAAGTTGTGATTATAAATGTATTCCCCTCTTTTCTTCCAATGCATAAGCTTGTGGTTAAGACCTGTAGAGGTCCCTACCTTTGCATTTTCAATCGCACATGCTTTAGGTTTATTGCCTTAGTAAACTAGTGTTTTTCTAAGTGTAACATATTTAACAGCATTGTAATATTATATATATATATATAGAGGGGGGAGTAATAATAAGATGTGTTAAAATGAAATTGTTATACTTTTTACTTACCTAAAAAATAATCATTACTTCCTGTTAACTAAGAAGAACATCATGTTTAATAATTGGATATTTTCATTTTTCATTTTTTAAATAAAGCAAGTGAAATCTGCATAGTATAAATGAGATTCAAACCTATGATTTATGATTAGAGAGGTTGGGCTTGGCATAGCTGTTGTGAAACTGGTATTGTGAGCTTGTATTATACTACTTCACATATTACAATTTGGTTATTTCGTAACATCTTTTATTGTAGTAAGCTAATAAAGGATACTTAAAATGCACTTATTCATAATATAGTTTGCACTGATATGGACACACATCCATCTTTTTTATATATAGATAATATAAACTATATTTTGAAAATAGTATAAATGATATAGAACTATTGTTAGAGAAATATGGAAGAATAGAAAGAAATATAAAAATTAAATTCAATGAAAAAAAAAAAAAAAATCAATGATTTTAGAATTTAGTGGAACAAGTAAAATTGAAGAACAAAAAGTGGAAGATATTTATTTGTCTTAAAAAAAATGGAGGAATTAGAGTTGAAAAGAAAAACAAAAAAAAATAGACTGAAATTGATTTAAAATATAGCTTGTTTCTCATATAATAAATATGAAGTATGCAGAATAGTTTGGAATGGGAAGAGAGAAACGATGCATTTTGCATTGGCTGACCATTACACAAATATAGAACAGGATATATGATAACACTAAAGAAGCTTTTTATTTATTATTTATTTGATGCAAAGTCAGACATCAGGCAAAGAAGGCAAAAAAAAAAAAGCGAGGATTTTGATTGTAAATGTAATTTATTGTGAAGATTAGAGAGAGAATATTGAATACTTATTTTTGGAGTATAGAATGTTTAAAAAGGATCAAAACAAATCATATAAAGAATGGAATAAATTTAAAGTAAAGGAAATAAAAGAGGTAGGAATTTTGTGAATTTTTTTATCTTTATAATAAAATCAGGAAATATAAAGGTAGGATAATGAACAAATATAATAGCTTTTATTAAAATGGAATAAGAGGATAAAAAATAAAATGAAAAAAATATTTGGGTAATAAAAAGTAAAGAAGTAGATGAACTTATTGTAATATGTCAAAGATTAGAATAGAGGGAAATGTTTACCTTAGCTAATAGAATTTCAGGCCTTACAGCTTATGCACCAAAGTATCTGACTTCTTTTAAGAAGCCATTTTATATTATAACAAATTAATATTTTAGTATATGTAAAAAATTTACACATAATTAAAAATAATGCATTCTAACTGTAATTAGCCAAATATTTATTATTTGTATCTTCTCCTTTTTTTAATTGACTTTAAATCTTGAATTGTTTCTGTTCTCTGTAACACACTCTCCTTTTAATTTAATAAAACACTTCAACACAATTCATCAACTTAATCATTCATATAGCTAATTCATGTAACTCTCTTACTTTCTCAACTTGTCCATTCAAATATAAACTGTTTCATTGGGTTTTAACCTTTTTAACATATTTTATATTATAAATATTACGTGAATGGACTGGCCCTTCAATCAGAGGGGAGATATCATCGGTAGCAGAGCAATCAACAATACTCATGGTCAGACTAAGCTATGCAAAGCATAACACAACCACATTTTCAGACCATGGCCCACATCGACTGATAGATTCAAATCCCTACCATCCAAAGCATTTTATTTGTTTAGAGGTAAACCTCAGGCACCAGTTAATTATAAGAAGTAACTAACATGCCTGTACAATAGGTACATAATCCAGCACTCAAAATATCCCATGACTAGCTTAATTGAAAAAGTAATATAATAAACTGCTTTAATTAATGGTGTTAGTAAAAGAATCGACCAACAAATACTAATTTCCAAAATAACTTATTTTAAATATTTTAAAATTAACTGAGAACTAATTTATGAATTCATTCATCATTTCTTTTCTGAATAAAATAATAATACATAACATCATATATTATGCACACATATTATAAATTAACATACAATATTAAATAAACATAAGCATTAAAACATTATATATCACGAAAAACACATTTTTCCATAAGTTATTTGTTTATATGATTTGGAAAAGTTCTGGGAGTATTTCTGCTTACATGAACTGCATATAAATAATTCTTTTATTTAAGTTATAGAGTTCATTTATTACACTGACTCTGGAGGCTTCAAAGATTGCAATGTCTACAATATACTAATGACACAATGGGAATAAAGAATAATTAATATTACCTATAGGTTTTCAGATACGTGATCCTGGATAGATGGTTGCTCCTTTCTCCTGTGTGGGTGTGTTGTACCAACCAGTTGGATTCTAGATTTAAAGACGAATGTGGTTCCTTGCTGCATTTCAGTCAGGCAGATAAATGTTTAAATGGCTTAGGTTGTTAGATATTCATGGCGGCTAATTGGAGACTTTTAGATATGATAGGGCAGTCAGAGACTGGAGTACGATGGCATACTTCTTATTAGCAATGCATGTTTTCTTGGCATTCTCCAAAATAAAATTTATTTGTACTGACTGGAATAACACTGCTGGAAAATTATCTGATCTCTGATGATGACTTTTCCCCCCCAGGCCTATTTATATGCTATCATTCTTATTGTTCAGCTTGATTAACATTCTTTTTGATTAGATTTAATAATTAAATTCCCATTATCTGTTCACATTTCTTATTAGACTAATTTTCTTAGGATAAGATCTAACTTTTTAATTATTTCCATTGTTTATTTGTAGCCATCTTTGAATTTAACTTAATTTTTATATTACAAACTTTATTTTTCATTTTTTAAAATTCAACTTCTTTTTATACACATTTAAAGGTATCTTTAAAATCAACTTTTTTTTTTACACACACATATATTTTCATTTCTTTGCGTATTTACATTAACTTTGACCCATATATTTTTCATTTCTTTAAAGTTTAAATTAATGAAAAGAGAGTATTTTTAATTTCATATAAAAGATTTTTTTTATTTTTAAAATTACTTAATGATATCATTTTCCCCATTCTTCTTTTAATAGCTTTCCTATTTTTCTTTTTCTAACTTAGTACAACTTTTATGAAGGATGATGCAACGTTTAATCCCCCTCCCCCCCAGGTTAACTGTACTTTCTTTTAACAAACTCTTTAACTTTTATACATAATTTCTTTAAAAAACCTTTTTCCTTTAAAATCTTTGAGCTGCTTACGAATTATTTTTATCTCAATTTTTTAAATAAAATTACAGACATGTAACGCTTTTCGTTTGTGGTACAGTAAATAATTTATACATAATTAAAAATAATGCATTCTAACTGTAATTAGCCAAATATTTATTATTTGTATTTTCTTTTTAAATCTCGAATTGTTTCTGCTCTCTGTAACATACTCTCGTTCAAATTTAATAAAACACTTCAACACAACTTAATCATTCATATAGCTAATTCATGCAACTCTCTAGCTTTCTCAACTTGTAACTTATTGAGATTGCTTCTATTAACTCTTCTTCTATTTTTGAAGTGGTCTTTCTCTATCATTGCTATATAATACCACTCCCCTCCCCTCATATCATGATATTGCTATTCACATTTTCAATATTAAATAGGAATTAATTAAAAATCTGTAAATTTGAATCTATATATTTATTAAATCTGTCAATAGTGAAACCCATCATAAATTATTTCTTAATCAACTATTTTCTCATATTATGCCCCTGGTCAGTGACGTAGCTATTTTATTCCTATCTAGATTTATAACTGTAATGTTGTTGTTTTTTTTAAAGTGCATTATTCTACTTTTTTAATTAATTATTTGTGTAAATATCTAAATATGTTCATTAAAAAAATTCAAGTATATTGTATATCTATATTTTATAGGGTTGATTTCAGTTATCCTCAGAAAAGTTATGAACCAAATGACAGAATTTATGGGGGGAAAGGAGCTACTACATATTTGTTTTCTTTTTCTTTTTTAAATATATACTTTCTTTTAACTGCAATTTTATTTATTCCTTTAATTTGATACTCAGAAGTAGAGAAGCATATGTTATACCTTCTAAAGACTTAATCATCAGCAAACTTGTTTTTGAAACCTTATAAAAATTATATTACTTAAAAAACGTGATATAATTTGATGCAAAATTTAATCATTTCTACAGTCAGTTGATTATGAAGTGAGAAAGAGTTTTTGCACATGTAAACAATGTCATTAATAATTAATAAACTTTGAAATAAATACATTAGACAATATTTGTTAATTACTTTCAAATCTATTTATCAAAGGAAAAAAAAGTTTTAATGTTTTCTTAATTTAATTTTTAAATATAAATATAGAATAATTTAATCCATTTTTTATTATTTTGTCATTAAGATATGTTTAATTTGTTGAAATTATTTTTTAATTATTATAAAATTTTTAATAAATTTATAAATTATTTTACCATTTTTCATTTTATAATGTACTTTGATTACTTTCACAATATTGCTTTTAATTAGTGAAATTATAATTAGCTTTTTTTTTTTTTAATATTTACTTTAATGAATCAAATTCGTGTAATTAAATTGTCGCGTATTATTGGAGTGATAATTTGTTAAAAAATAAAAAAAATATTATTTTAGATTAAAAATAATAAAAAAATAAAATAAAATTGATTTATTTATTTATGTACATCCAACACATAAATACATAACTCGCATCTAACTATTTTCTCGAAATCAAAAAGTCAATAATGAAGAGAGAATAAATTTTTACAAATTATATATTTAAATGTTACTATAATATTTTGTGCAAATGTTAAACACATGTATTTAATTAAAAGTAGGTTTTCAAAATACTTAACAATTATATCACTAGATGGCGCTAACTCTCAATTAACTTTTAAACTTTTTTTTGACCTTTTTTATAGATGTATTTAATAATCTCTGCCGCATTCTTTTAAAAATATTTTATTTGTAGCAATTTAGTAGCAAAATGAAGAAAATTTACTGGACTATAATACAGATATAGATGGAGTTATAAGAATTTTAAAAATTATATAGCAACCACGGAGAATTAAATTTTTGTTATTAATCTTTCAATTTTCTTCTGTTAGGACAATTTAAAGATTTTGCACAGATATAAATATTACTGATAAGCTAAAATTAATAGCTGAGGTGAAACATAAGTTTATTATTAGTAAGCTTCTATTTTATGGACTTAGCGCTTTCGGAGCCCCTACTGCTCCATAATCATAGTCCTTTTAACAGGCTGTTGATTCTATGCAAATGCATGCAAATTACAACATCCACCTTTTCGAGACCGCAAAGCACGTGTCTTTTCTGTTGATTGACATGGCATCGCTGGTGGTGTAACATGCCTCTTTGATCTTATTGAGCGCTGTTCACCATAAAATTATGCTGATAGAAGTGAAAAAAATATTTTTATTTAAACCTATATTTACTCTTTCAAAGCTCTGATGCTGATATCATTAGCAAAGACGTGTAGGTGTTTGTAATGTTTCAACAATATCCTCCATGGAAAAAAGATAAGAGCTGTATTAGTTTCTTGCTTTAGTCTAGCATCTATCTACTATCTGTTACTGATTAATATTTGATGAAAGGCTGATTGATTATAAGTTGATGCCTGAAAAATCTTAGCTTGGAAATTTCTGAATTACTCTAGTTTCTGATTTCAGATATAAAGGCATGGCAAGTTGATTCTCTAATCAGTATGTCACAATGACCTGCAATTATCTATCGGTATAAAATCAAGGCAGAACCAGCTTGAAGTGATATGATGTGATGCACTGTGACCTCCTTATACGGAGTCAGGAATCTCTTAGCACTATACCCAGAGAAATCTGTTAGCCACTTTACCTTCCCTTTCCATTTCCCACCTTAAGTTTTTCCCATATTCTTGTCTATTCTGCTCCATCCCATTTCCACAACATAATCTTTGTCAACTCCATGGCTTTATATCTAAATCTTCCTTATCTTTTCCGAAACCCAGTGTGAAAAATCAAGAACCCATTTTCTGTATAATCACTTTGTTTATATTTATACTTCCACAACTTCATTATTTGTATCCTTTCTGCTTTCTAGCATTTGCATTCAATTAACAGATGCCTAATATTTTCTATGCCTTTATTACATGACTTGCAGACTAAGTCACCCACATTTTCCCATTTATATGTACATTCTCTTGCTGCTAAAGATCTATATGAGCCTCAAACAGTAAATTACTTTCCTTGCTATTATCATAAATTAACTCACACCCAATATTTCCATTTATTTCTATATATATATTTAATCTTTTTTACTATTCATACTAGTTCTCTATCTCTCCAACTCCCTATTCTTTATTATTGCATCTATTCTTCTATCACATTTCTTTCCACTATAACACACAACAATTCTCCTAACACAATCATCCCATTTTTTTATAAGTATATTGACATAAGCCAATAAATATCACATGATCACCAATATGTATATAGAGTTTTGACTGTTTTTTATATTGACATAAATTTTTTATCCAAATCTTCTGCATACCAGATCACCTTTCTCACCCATCTTGTTGCCCACACTTTACTCATAACCCAATTAAATACTATTTTGGCTATTCTCTTATCATTCATAAATTGTGATCTACTGAACATTTTCATTTGCTTTTTTGCATCTCTCATATAAAAACTTGACCATCCCATTTGTAAACAGTTAATTTATGATCAGAGCCAGTTCCCCAATAAGTGGGGCCTGGAGCAATATTTTCATGTGGGGCAGGGGAAAATGTTAATATCCTATTCCCAGATATATTCCCTTCATTAAAATTTTTATTTATTTTGAAATGAAAATTCACTTAAAAAAAAAAAAGCAGAAAATATAATTTATTGCATTATATTCACTATTAGAGGACAACTGCATTATTTAGAACATTTCAGTATTTCATAATATATCAATATTTCTAGATAATCATTTGAAAAATAATATCTTAAGAGTTACTATGTTCAAAGTATAAAAGCTATTAAACTTATAGGAGAGTGGAATTTAAATAGGGGATAATTCAAAATAAATAGGCATTTGCACAAAAAAATGTATACCTATAAATAATTTCAGTTTTAGTTAAGACAAATTAAGCATATATTGTAAGCTTATCGCCCATAGGAATATGATACCCCTCTACTAATGATGAATACTTATATTATAATTACATTTTTTTGTTCTTAGTTATTATCTTGACACCCGTCTGACCAATCCAGATAAACTCAAGACCTTTATCCTCCAGCCAATAATAGATAAATGCTTATTTTCTAATCAACATTGAATGGTTATTTGGACTGGATGTAAAATAAATAAGTAAAAAAAAAAAAGTCCAAAGTCTTATTGTGACTTGAAAAAATCCAAGGTTTTGGACTGAATTCAAACCTTCAAGTCATGCACTGATCTCATCAATATAATGCTCTTTAGCTATAATATTGTAAAAATAAACATATAGATAAAGAATTAATTTATATATAATGATACTAATATAATTAGAGGGGATTTACACCTGGGTTTTCAAGTTTTCTTTAGTCATCCACTCCCATCTTATACAACCAATGCACATTACCGCATACATGTGAAAAAGATAAATGGTCTCCAATATACATATTTCATGTTGAACCACCAATCATCAGTTGGTCTTGATCATCATCTCCCACACATATATATAAGCCCGCACTGATTATATATGTGTGTGGCAGATAATTATCTGGATTAACTCATGGGTTCTGGTTCAGCACAAATTATAGATATTGGTAATCATTTATCTTTTTCACATGTATGTGGTTATGACTAAAAGGAGACTGAAAGTTTGGGTTCAAATCCCCTGTAATTACAACTAGTTTAAAATATATATATTATACTGTATTTAAAATAATACTAATATTATGTAAGTATATAGAATTTTATATATAAAATTAACATAAAGGAAGATCTGGAAACAAATCAATTTTACATGATTTTGCATATTGTTACAAATGTAGAGGAGAAATTATCTTTCAAGACATGGAAATTAGGTTTGACTGCATTTTCATATATATGGTAGCATAAATTCAATGTTTTAAATAAGATTTTGCTTAAGCTAGTTCATCACTCTGTATCTGCTTTATTAAATAAAAACTGATTATCTTTCTTTATCCATGAATCTGTTCATTGCTGATGTTCTAATATGCAACTACCATTTAAAAAGTGTCATGCACTAACTGGTCTAAACAATATAAATGGTCTTCAAGGAAAAAATATTTTATATTATGGTATGTACATTGTTAAGATTCTGTGGGTATAATATAATTTACTCTTGTTTGCTATGAATGACTTTTAAGCCTCATTCTGGGACATCAACTGAATGCATGATGTTTACTTTGGCTAACTAAGAAGCTGACTTATGTTGCTACCATTCTGGAGTAGGTTTTTGAATTAAGCCCTCAAACATCAAATGATCACCATTCTTTATGCTTACATAAGCTGTTTTTCACAGAGGCAAAACTCTCCATACAGTAGTACCACTCAGTGGAAGCCAGAGTAATCAAGTATGTTGAAATTATTAGGAAACAAAGTGATTTATAAAAATATTTACAAATTCAGACTAATGTTGAGGTTAGTCAGTATAACAATACTTGGAAAACATTATTGCATAGTTAAGAACATTTAGACAACTATTTATCAACTAATACCTCAGATACTGGAAAATACTTGATACTTGTGAGTTTTATTGTAAACCAAGATGGGAGCCTGTATTTTGATAAATCTACAGATTCAGGGGCCGACAAAAATGTTTATAAAAAATGGCTGCTAGGAAGTCATATTAAATATTTATATTTTAATTTTTTATTATTACTGTTATTTTTTTACAAAATAAATCATTGTGGAAAAATTAATTACAATATTTATTCATTGCTTTTTTTGTTGTTGTTTTTTGTGTGTATTAACTTATTAACATTAACATTATTAAAAAAATATATAAACACAATATTTATACTTTATCCATCATGGTGGTGTGTAAATATAAGTGCAGTCAGAAATGAAATTTTAGAGCCTCAAACCACATATTTTATGAAGGGATATTCTGTTTAAACAAGATTGTGCATAGCATTGTCATTGCAGGGGTGCTCAAATGTAAAGTTTCATATCACGACAATTAATGCACATTTTTTTCAGAAAGGTAGGATCCTGTACCTTTGGAAATACTCCACTGCATCATGCTCTGTGATAGGAAGTTCCCAAATTTTGATTATGATGACAATTTACCAAAAAAAAAAAAAAAACTGCAGACAAAAAGAAATACTGAATTGAACCAAAGTATGATAATGTTAGAGACTATCTCATTGTTTCCAAAAAGAAATTGAATTAAAGATTTTTAATGAAATTTATCAGAATTTATTACTTTTTTTAATTTAACAATCAATTTATTATTTTTATTATTATTTACTAACTAACACATCTTTGGGAGATTGTAGGCCCTTGAAACTGTATATTTATCAAAAATACAGGCTACCATCTTAGTTTACAGGAAAACTCACAAGTACTGAATATTCTTAACATTCCATGTCTTTTGCATGGTGGATGCATGTGCTAACCACTATGTCACAAAGTACTTAATATAAATATACTCCATATATAATTTTAATAGTTATAACATTTTTACAGATTTTCCAAATATCACATGGTTACCTTTTCTTTATCCTTACATAAGCTGTTAAAACAACAGTAAACCAAACAATATGTATTGATTACTAGAGTTTGCATAGGTGGCACTACTGTGAGAAAATAATAATTAATTGTTCAATGAGTTGTGCTTGCAAATTTATTTATGTCAGCATGTTCTCCAATTATTTAAAAATTATATTACATTAGATAGTTCTTATTACATGGAAACACATTAAGGGCAGATCTTTTATTTTGTAAGTTAAATTGGACATAATAAAAATTTATTATCTATAAAGAAGTGGTGAACAATAACAAAAAACATATATGACTTTATTGTTCAGGAGTTCATAAGAAGTTCGAGCAACAGAACTATGAGGCCCAGAATCAATCCTGGTACCTTCTGATCCCAAGCCTGACCCTATACCAACTGTGTCAAAATACATAGGGTGAATGAGCAATAAAAACTATCATTAAAATTATATCTACTAAAATCTTTTTTTTAAATTTCAAACTCTCTTTACAATGAATTTAGTATACATATACCTATATTGTTCACTAACAATATTGATGAGTTTTTTTTTAAACAACAACCATATTCTATCACATTTTAAAACATGGTTATAAAGCATTACAAGAAAAAAATAAAGCATAAGAAAAATGAGAAAAAGTACAAGTAAAATGACTATAATGATCCAAAATGTTTTATCATTAATTTATCATTTTATTATCATTTTCAACCATTATCAATTCATTACAAGATGGTCTCCAAATTAAATCCATTTACTTTAATCTCTAACTTCTCTTTCCTACATCACATCAGCAAATTTACTTATTTCATCCGCCCATCTCACATGTGGATTTTTCTAAGTTTCTTTGCAGTCTCTTGGAATCTGGTTTAAGATTTAAACATACCGTCTACTTTCATCTCTTGTAGTGATATGTCCAGCTCATCTCCACTTCAGTCTTTTGATCTTTCAATGTCAATAATACCTGTTTATTCTCTCACTCGTGGGTTTAGTTTTCAATCCCTTCTTGTTGTGACTAATATTACACCTTCCCATATTTAGTTGAATAGTCTGAAATCTCTGCATTGCTCTTCTGTTAAGTGTCCAAGACTTAGATCCATAAGTAAAAAAATGATAAAAAAAACTCTTATTAAAAAACTTTCTACACATAGGCATATTTTCTTTTAGTGCTAAATTATTTCTACTAAAAGTAGGCTATCCATTATCTTTCCATCCATATTCATAATCTAACAAAGTATTTATAGTCTTTAACTTCTATTTTATCGTTATCAATCTTTATTTTGTTCTTTTGAGAATCCATTGAACATTACCCTAGTCTTTTTAGCAAATATCTTTAGTCCTACTTTATACTTTTATGTGAGAACTCTTGCAACATTTCCTAAAACTCTGAACCCTATCACTTACAAAATCTAGATTAGTTAAATAATCTCCATTTATTTTTACTCCTTTAACTTCCTACTTTAATCCATAAAATACTTCCCTAAAAGTGCTGTAAACAAAGTTTTGGAGGTATGGAGTCACCCTGTCATATACTCTTTACAATATTAATCTTTTTAGTATCATTATATAATCCAATCGTTGCTGTATTTTGATAAATATTCTTCGGAATATGACAACATTCTGGATCTATATCTTGATAATCTATTCTTTCTATAATTTTTCTTAGTACTTTAATGTGATTCACTGTGTGAAACCCATTTTTAAATCCAGCTAGTTCTTTTGATTGGTTGAAATCCAAAGTTCGCTATATATGAGTTGTAATTATCTTGGTAAATTGTTTTATATAGAAAATTGATATAAAATGCTGATAATTCTGTAATTTCTTATATCTTCTTTAGCTCTTCTTATTACTACTGCATTCTTTCAATCATCTGGTAGATCATTGAGATATTTGGTATAAACTTCACTAACAGTTTTCTTCACCTGCTTCTTTTGACATATCAATTGTAATTCCATCTTAATTGATATATTAAAAGAAATAGGTAAAGAAATATTATCAAAATAAAACAGGAATGAAGATAGATTTGATATGTCATAAAAAGAGAGAGAGAGAGATGTCATAAAAGAGAGAGAGAGAGAGAGAGAGAGAAAATGAAAGAATAATGAATTGTATATTCACCTCATAAAACTCAAATAAGAGATGAGAATAAGAGATAAAAAATGTGCTTGAATACTTAAAAGGAAAACTTGTGATAAGAATACCAGAGAGGTATTGGCAACTACTACTGTGCCTTTAATTAAACCTTTAAAACATCACATGATCATCTTTTCATATGCGTACCCAAGCTGTTAAGACAATAGTAATGTTTTCACATAATAGTGCCACCTAGTACAAGATATGGTAATTAATAGATTCAGAAAGGTTGTGCATTTTAATCCTTATGTAATGCAGTGTCTATTCATTCAATATCTACAGATCCAAAGCTCCTCACTGACAAAAACCATAAACCAGAAACTGGTCTGAGGATATTGGATGAGTAGGCACTAGTTAGGGATTAAAATGCACCAACTTTTAGCATCTATTGATTATTATAGCTTGTACTAGGTGGCACTATTGTGTAGAAAAAGTTGCTACAGTTTGTATCTGATTGTTGGTGTAGTATATGAAAAAAAAATTCCCAGAAGGCTAATATCCTCTTCAATAGGTCACACTCTTCACCCATGCAGGACTTGTGAATAAAAAAATATTTATCTGGAAGGCTAAATTCTGAAGGAACTTTTTTTATAGCAATTTTCCATCCTTATTGATAACAATGACATGGGTTTGTCACTCAGACATACATATAAAGTCGACGTTTTTTTACATAAATAAGATTAAAATTAACATAGCTTTAAAATATTGAGAAATCAATATTTTGTCTTTTCTTATTTTTTCCCCAGAATTCATTTTTCATCTTTATTTTATTCTTAAACGTGATTAACTGTTTCGTTGCTTGACTGATTTGATCGGAGCTTCGTATTGACTCATTATATTTCAAAATTATTTCACATTGATCAAATAAATGAAGATCATATTTTTATAATAACATTGCGAAAAACAGTTTAACCTTGAAAAGGAAAAAAAAGTTAGTGAAAAATAAACTAAAGCTTTCAAAGAACAAAAGTAATTTATAGTCACTAACTAAATATAACGAGATAATATTTCAAAAAAAAAAAAAATCGAACTTATTAAAAGATGACGAAAAGATGAAAGAAGAACAAAAATATATTAAATATATTCTTTATTATGATCTTGGAAATTCTGATATTGTTTTTAATCTTCATCCTACGGCTCAATAAACTTCCTTTATTTTCTGTTGGTTTTATTATTGACTGTTAACTCGTAAATGAATTTTTTTTTATCTTCTAATTCAAAGGCATACCCACGAGAATACTGTGACTAGGTTTAAATATCATATTTAATTATTAATTTTTATCATATGAATAGATTTAAATTTATCTTTTAATTTCAGTTTAAGATGGCATATCGAAAAAGATAATTCAATAGGTAAATGGATTTAGATTGAGTGAGAATTGAAGAGGCGAAAATGAAATAATAATAATAAAAAGAATAGCATTAGCAATATTTTATAAACCTTTGAAAAGAGAATTAAGAAAAAGAGATTAATTGCTATATATGGAATGCACTATTGTATAGTTGTGAAAAGTGGACATTCAGTAAAAACAGATTGTAAGCCTTTGAAATGTGATCACTAGAAAAGGATGGAAAAAATTAGTTGAATGAATAAAATGATAAACGTAGTTTTAGAAAGAATAACTGAAAAAAGGAGATTAATTGATGAAATTAGAGATAGATAAAGAAACTGGATTGGATATAGAGTTAACGAAATATGTTTTAGAAATGATGAATGGAAACAAAAAGAAAGGATAGAAAAGATCGACTTGCTGGTTGAAATAAGAGTTGGAATGATATATGTGAAATTGAAGATTTGAATAATGAAGAGAATGAACTGGAGAAATAGATAAACTTGTGATGTGGTCACTCTCTGGATCTACCCATGATTCAAAAGGATGAAGATTAAAAAGTTCTTATTAAACCTATTATTTCATCAACATTCTGTAAGAATTAATACATACAAACAATTTTTCATGATATAAAAGATAAATATATTACTGTGTGGTTTAAAGCCTATATCATGAGATAACAGATTGGAGCATCACTATTAGAAGGGTTTATGGTGTGTTAGTATATCAGTTTGACATTCTCAATACTTGATGGAGTGTTTTAAACTTGGAAAATCTTTCTAATAACTAAAATTTCTTAGCAAGCTTTCAGACCCCCCCCCCAATAGCAAATCCATAGCTAAGCTATTAACCATACAACTATCAGTATAAATGTTCAGGTATCCATTTATTTTAAGATTGATTATAAAGATTCTACGTGAGCTCTACATTGGTTATGTTAATGTCAATGTATTGATCATAAAACAAAATGAAGTTATGACATGATGTAGCCTTTTTTTTATTAAGAAAAAAATTACAGTGTCAGGTAGCTACATTTGGTAATTACAATAGTTTCATATAGAAGTTCAAAGTTTTGCTACCAATCTGTGTGGCGTTGGCATCATAATATTTAGTGCAGTAGTCTGAGATGTCGTCTCATCATCACATATGGTTATCTGTGCTCATGTGTCTACAAAGAGAAGCTCTGGCACAAGGAGGCGATCTCTGTTCTTCATGCTTATTAGTATTGTTTTAAAAGTTCTCCAGGGATCACTATGTCATTGTCTGAAGATATGTTGACACCTGGTGATCCATAAGGCATGCAGTAAGCATGCCACTAACCTGATAGTTGCATAGTTTCCTTCTTTAATTGCTCAATCAATTGACAGGACATTGCCATAGCTAGTGATATCAGAAGTCAATTAAAACATTCTCACATTTTTTTCCCAGTGTTATTTTATTGACAGTTTCAACCAGACTAAGTCTTTATCAGAGAAAATGTCACGAATAACAGTAAAAAGCTACATATTTCTAAAAATATGTATATCATCAATAAAAAAGATGAATTAAAAGAAATTTATACAATTTATGCCATTTTTATTTTTGTAACTATCATTAATGTTATCAAGTGAATAATGGACATCAGATGACAATCATATATAGCTCCTCCAAGAATTTTGGGCATACAATGTATTCTAGACCAGTGGTCTTCAACTACCCATCTGTGGACCAGCACTGGGCCACAGAAGTTTTCTGCCAATCCACGCTAGACTGGCAAGAAAGTTTGTAATAACAAAATAATAAGATTTTAAACTTTTAATTAATATAAACAATTTTATTTATTTTTTCATTGCATTTTTACCCGATTAAAAAAAAAGAAACAGAACAAAACAAAATCTAGTCAATTATACATAAATTAATTTGTTTTTCTATTTATCACAGATGTTTATGGGGGGGGGGGTGTAGAATTAAATTTTTTATTATTTTTCTAAAAAAATTCAAAATTAAAAAAAAAATTTTTATTATACAAATTCGGTTGTCTTTTGATAGCCAATCACGGCTGCTTGTCGGCATTGTTTATGTGTTAAAACAATAAAATGTAATGTGACTTTTTTTGATATCTTAAATTTTTTCTATTCCCTCTTTTAAAATTTCATTTTTAGTGGGTTTTTTTGGCTATACGGCAATTTTTTTTTTTTGGCTTTAACTTTTGTTTTTGAAGTCAAGTTTTATTACCTTTTTTTAAAAATAAAAACCAAAAAATAACTTCTGTCTTTAACTTTTACAAAGTATTTCTCAATACAGCTCCCCCACCCCAAAATAGATCAAAACTTTTGACTTTTTCAAGTTTCAGTCTTTTTTTGTTTAAAAATATGGCCACTTTTTTTTGGCCTATAAGGCGATATCTTTTTTGCCTTTATTTGTATACCGCTGATATACTAAAACATTTATTTTTAAAATCAATTTTTATTACCTTTTTTAAAAAATAAAAACAATTCAAAAATAACTTTTGTCTCTATCTTTTGTCTCAGTGAAGACAAAGTATTTCTCAACCCATTCTCCCCCCCCCCCCAATTAAATTGAGATCAACCTGCTCCCCCCAAAAAAATTAAAATAAGATCTTTTTTGGCTTTACCTTTTATTTTTGAAATCAATTTTTATCACCTTTTCTTAAAAAGAAAAATAACCAAAAAATTTCTGTCTCTAACTTTTATAAAGTATTTCTCAAACCCCCCCCCCAATTATTTTCTTTTTTTTGTTGTTGTTTAAAAATATGCCCTCTTTTTTTTTTTTTGGCCTATAAGGGGATTTTTTTTTGGCTTTATTTATATACCACTAAAATACTAAAACTTATATTTTTAAAACCAATTTTTGTTACTTTTTTTTAAAAATAAAAACAAACAAAAAATAACTTTGGTCTCTATCTTTTGTCTCAGTGAAGACAAAGTATTTCTCAACCCATTCTCCCCCCCCCCCTCCCAATTAAATTGAGATCAAAACTTTTGACTTTTTCAACTTTCGTTGTCTTTTTTTTTTTAAAAGATGGCGACTAAATGGCAATTATTAATTTTTTTGGCTTTATTTCTATTATGCGATATCTATTTTGCCATTTTTTAAAAAAACTTTTCCTATTAATTACATTTTTTGATCTTTTCAACACACCAACACAAAAAATTTTTTTTAAAAAAGATTTAAAATATGGTGATTTTAATTACGCGATTTCTATTTTGCCCTTACTACTATCAAAAGACAACCTCCATATATATATATAACTTCATCTTGTATATTTAACATTAATTACATTTGTCATAATCATTGGCCATATAATTACACTAGCTGTGATATCTCCCAACATTCAGGTGAATAACATTTTATTCTTGCATGTTTTAGAAATGCAAGCACATTAATGAGAATGATTGTTATTGTACTGTTTTCTGTAGCAGTATGACTGCGCAACTCGAGAATGTTCAGCATGTGAAGGTAAGCAACACCATTACAATACACAATAACTAGTGTTTTGTTTTGGTTAGTTATAACAATTATGCTTATCTAAGGCTAAGCAGGTTTCATCTTTAAGAAAATTTATCTGTAAACTTCTACCCATTCGTGAAAGCTGATCCTTATTTTTTCTGGTCTTCAGGTGTGATAATGTTGAAGACCACTGTCTCTAGACCATTATAGAAAGTAGAAAATTTAGTAAGTAAAAAGAGAAATGTATAGAAATTTATAATATGTTTTAAAAAATCTGATAAAGCATTAATACAAGAATGCTGAAGTTGAAAAAATTTTTGATATTAGCAATGAATGTGATTTTTAACATCAAATGATTTGTTCAGCTGAATAGATATCATAAACAATAGCACTTTTCCTTTCTCTAATCCAATGCCATCTATTATAAGTTTGAGTAATTAGTATTCACCAAATGGCATTACAATTGATTTCCAGATCAATTTCTGACTTTTATTTCATTGATTAGGCATATGTTAAAAAGGGATTTAGCAAGAGAGATTAAATTGCACTACCATTTAGTAACCTCCAACTTTACAAACTAGTGTGAGAGTGGTGTAGTGAAAATTACATTACAGAAACATTATTCAATAAGTGGATAATCTCTAGTCTAATGAATGACTAATAAAAATTATTAATATACTTTCATTAAGTGGTTTGTGACAATGTTGTGAGGACAGTAAGTTTGACACCTATCAATTAAATTGTAGTAATTGGCTATCTATATATATATACTGAACAATGGTAAAGATATCTGTAAGAGATTGTGGTTCAGCATGAAATGTGCATCTTGGAGATCATACATCTTTTTCACATGTTTTTGGTCATATGTTTATGATTATACCCCTCATTAAGGTATTAAAAACAGATAGAAACTAATCCTTATCTTACGTGAGAACGATGTAGGGAAAAATACACAACAGAATAGTATTCATTTAGTGAATAATCTCTAGTCTAATGAAAGACTAATAAAAATTATTAATAATTGTAGTTAGTGCTAGAAAAGAGGTGTCTTTGTATTATTAAAACTCAAGCAGGAAGTCTTGAGACAAAGGAATGTACTAAAAAGGATGGGAATGAGTTAAAGGTAATTTATGTTGGGATGCGACAATATATTCAACATTTATTTTTAGAATTTAACATGCAGTTTTGATAAAAATAAGAAGGTGTGTGTGTGCACACACTGAAATTGTAGCATATATATAAATATAATGAAAAGAATAATAATGTGAAAAAAGTACAGAAAGACTTTTCTTCAGATGAAAAATGACAAAATTAGAAATAATATAATAAAGAAATAATAATTCTTGAAAAATGATATAAAATAAATGAAAATTGTGTATATCATATGGGTTATATATAGAGTAAGTTAAAAAACAAACTCTTATGAAGCTTCAAAAATACCCTCAACCTCAGACCGCGGTTTCTGCCTCTAGCGTCATCAGTGAGGTGCCTCACTGATGACGCTAGAGGCAGAAACCGCGGTCTGAGGTTGAGGGTATTTTTGAAGCTTCATAAGAGTTTGTTTTTTAACTTACTCTATATATAACATTTGTAAATAGGAGCTTTATTAAAATTAGGTCATATGACTTGATTTTTTATCAATTTAATCATATGGGTTTTACAAAAACAGTATATAAAAAATAATAGTGGTTAATATCTATTATGAAGAATCTTAGATAAAGAGTAACTGAAGTAGACACATTACAAATTGATTCCTATCTACTGATTAATAGTAAACAATCTTCTTTCATTTTGATATTTAAGACTCTAAGGTTTGAATCCAAACCAATATACAAGTATATAATAAAAAGAAATATCATGTTCTTAATTTGAAGTTACAATTTTATATGCATAACTTATAAAATGTATTCTTAGATGTAAGTTATAGCTACATGATGTATGTAAACACACAATATTAAGCAGTTAATTAAAATGCAAAGATGTGTGTAACTAGATAATTACCCGTGTCAATATAAAAAAAAACACCGACGATTATTAAGACACTATACATGTTTAGATCCATAACTGATCTCTCAATGAGGTATCCTAATTGGTATGACATCAGCCTCATTTATTATATAGATATAGTGATATTTAATATTCATATGTGTGTATATAAAAATATAAAACAATCTATAAAACTGTACATAAAACAAATAGTTTATATAAAATTATTTTTTCATTCCCTTCTCCCTTTATTTTAGACTAAAAATGACAAAATGAGTATAAATAACAATCGTCCTATATGGATAGGCATAACGGCAGAATCAGGAATTAAAAGTTCTTGGATCATTTCTTAGCTGAGTAACCATAAAAAGAAATCTTAGTTTGATTAAATGAATAAAACTGTTGCACTCATGATCTGAACAACTAATTATTCTAAAAAATAATGATAAGTTCATTTATTTATATTAGCTGTCCACTTAGAGAAATAGTTTACATGTAATCATGTTCTACCAACAGAACTAGAATGTGGTTTTGTATTAGAAATTTATATATTTTTAAAAATACTAAAGTTATCAACTATACTTTAAGTGTGTTTTCCTGAAGGTTTGTGATGATGGTGTTTTAGTTGCATTTTTATATTGGAATATTTCCATCATCTGATATGTGTATTGAATGTCTTTAGAAAAATTTAACTTTATTTAAATATTCCAAATACATTCAACTGTTACTAAAAGCACATCAAACAAGTTAGTATATGCAAAATGTTTCAAGAGGTAATATTGCCCTCTTCTTCAGGTGTTGCTGGCCTTACCAGTGACAATACTAACATGGGATTCGAACCTGGACCCTTAGATTCTTGAGTATTGAATTTTAAGGTAATGCTCTAACCAATTGAGTCAATAGGCATATTAGATGATGGAAATAGTCCAATATAAAAATACACTTTAAGTGCTTTGTGTAAAAATTGTGACAGTACAACGTTTGTCATTTATAATCAAACTATAGTAATTTGCTATATATATAATAGGATATTGTTATCTGAGAAAACTGATGAGTGCTGGTTCAGCATGAAATATGCATCTTGGGAGTCATTTATCTTCTTCATCTTTGATCATAGATTTTTCAGAATGTGTGATGGAATAAAGTTTAAAATATATTTAAAAATATATGTATGGATGGATAATGACATTATGGCTACATGTAAAAGTAACATATATAAAATGGTAGAATCATGTTCAATGGGCATATCCACTAGTGCAATTATATGTATTCAGTCCTTGGATTATAAAGAAACTAACATAATTGGCCCTTGACTCTATATTATATATAGACAAAAATTATATATATATATGCTATGTTGACAATGTTTTTATATGTACACTGCAAGACAACATCAATCAGATGTTCAGCAAATTGAACATGAATTCAGGATTTCCTTGGACCATTGAACTAGAGTAAAATAATCAAATCCAAAATCTTGAATTAAAACTTAAAGTGGATCCATAATACATTGCAATAGAAAATGACCACCAAAACCCCTCATATCAAAGGATATATAGATGTGAGATCACAAATAGCCACATCATATAAATTTGTAGGATTAAAAAGCATACACCACAATAAATATTTATATCAGTTTGAATCTGATAGACTTAAGAATATAGAGTCTTGTGGAGCTGAAGCAGGATACAACAGAACACACATACACCAATATATACAGCGACTCAAAACAAAAATAGCAAACAAAACCATCAATCATAGAAAGAATAATAAACACTGGATTGCTAAGCTATACTTACCACACATGGGTAACAGAATAGTGCAGATTGGCTTAGACAGACTTAATGTGGGATTTAGAATGTCTATTAACTTAAATAAACATTAACAACATAAAGGATAAAATCCAAACATTGGACTGATCCAATGTTGTTTATGCTGTAGAGTGCAACCAAAAGGCCTGTCCATGTATATATTAGGGTGAGACACTGGTAAACCTTAAAACAAGAATAACACAACATTCTTTGATGTATAGAAAGTCACAGACAAAAATCCAAAGCCACTAATACATCAATCTTTTACAATCATGAAAGGGAGCGTGGCCGTAGTTTTGATCTAAGTAGTGTTAAAATAATGTGCGTAAGAGAAAAATGATGGTAAATGCAAAATAAAAGAGGCATGTTTCATTGCAAAAAATGAATACATAATGAACTGGAAAACAAATATTCAAATCGGCAAAAAAAGTTTTTTTTTAAGCAGAATAACCATGAATATGATATGTAAGTGTTGAAAATATACTTGATGCTAATAGTTCAATAATCATATTTTAACCCTGTTTTAGTTTTTGTTTCATATTAATATAAAATCAGTTGTAAAAAATGTGAACATGAAATTAAATTATAAATTACTATGTATGTTGTTGTTGTTTTTTTTTTTAAAAAAAGTGGATATTTCAAAATGCATACAGAGTAAAAAAGATTGGCCTGACTTCCGGGTTGATGGATAGTCGAAAGCACTCCTAAGTGGATAAAAGTTTATTAAAGTTGTACTTTACATATATTTGTTTACTGTATTTATTAATATTCAATTACAAGATTACATATATAACTTTGAAGAAATACAGACATCGAATAAGAATATCATTACATATATATGTGTGTGCACACGCAGGGTCATATATATATAAATGACATTAAGCAATTAATAAATACAACTTTAAATTATATATTTGTGATTAACATTGAATTGATAAATATCAAGACAAAACAATAAGAAATATATAAATTTAATAATGAAATGAAAATTCTTAATATAGTTTTGATTTATAACATATTCCCACATACATGCACTAATAAATATAAAGTCACACAATAATTACCAAGTTTGTGATGTGATGTATTATGGCTTCTCCTTAAACGAAGTCAAGAATATCTCAGCAATTATGCCCAGATAAACCTGTTAGCCACTTTCTTTTACATTCCCCACTCTAAATTTACCCATAATCTGTTCTATCCCATTTCCACAACATAATTTTTGTCAACTCTATAACCTTTATATCTAAATCCCCCTTATCTTTTCCCAAACCCAGCATAAAAACCAATAATTCACTTTCTGTATAATCACTCTTTTCATATTTATTTTTCCACAACTTCATTATATGTACCCTTTCTGTTTTCAAGCATTTACATTCAATTAACAAATGCCTAATATTTTCAATTCCTTCCTTACAAAATTTACAAAATAAATCACCCATATTTTTCCATTTACATATATATTCTTTTGTAGCTAAAGATCCCATTCGAGCCTTAAACAATAAACTACTTTCCTTACTATTATCATATATTAACTCACACCTAATATTCTGTTTATTTCTATATATATTTAAACTCTTTTTACTCTCCATACTATTTCTCCATCTCTCTAACTCCCTAATCTTTATTAATAAATTTATTCTTTTATCCCATTCCTTGCTACTATAACACTCAATAATCCTCTTAACACAATCATCCCATCTTTTGTACAAATATACTGATATAAATTCTTTATCCAAATCTTTTGCATACCGCATTACCTTTCTCACCCATCTTGTTACCTGCCCTTTACTCATAACCCAATTAAATACTATTTTAGCTATTCTTTTATTATCCATAAACTGCAATCTACCAAACATTTTCATTTTACTTTTTGCATATCTTATATGAAAACTTGACCATCCCATTTCTCCTTGAATTGCCTCCCTTGCTGTCCATACTTCTGCATCCAATGCATGTCTTCCTACTTCCCTTTGAGCTTTTTCTAAATAATCTAATATCTTTTTATTAACATATAAGGCATCATTACCATCTGTTAACCCTGCTACTGCAACTCCTTTCCATATAATTCTAGCTACATCATATTTATTATATGAAAATACTGTTAATTTCTTTATCAATCCCTTTCTTTTCTTTGCTTCATTTATCAATTTTTTCTCCCATTCATCCAAATAATTTTTCTGATTACTTAAAATAATTCCCAAATAACTATATCTATTCACCACACTTAACTTAATATCTCCCAATAAAAATTCTACATCTTCTCTTTCCTCAGTATTAACCATCATTATATTTGATTTTTCTTTACTAAATTTAATCCCCATCTCTTTACCCACCCTTGCACATGTCCTCAACATAACTTCCATATCTTCTCTTTTTTCTGCACACAAAAATATATCATCCGCAAAAAAAAGACCTAACAAAATATATACTCCCTTACTACCTATTAACGGTATCTCTATCCCTCTTCCTAATCTTTCTATTGCTCTTTCCATTTCACTCAAATACAACACAAACAAAATAGGTGACATAGGGCATCCTTGCCTTAGTCCCACACCATTTTTAACTTTAATTGATTCTATATTCTCTAATTGATATATATATAATAATTATTTTCATATAATTTTTTAATAATATCTATTAAAGCTTCATCCATTCCCAAATTTGCTAAACTTATCCATAATCTATTTCTATTTACTCTATCATATGCCTTCTCTATATCTATAAAACTCATATATAACAGTTTATCTGTATTCCTACTCATATCCATAAGTTGTGTAACTACAAATAAACTATCTCCTATATGCCTATCTAATCTAAAACCTCCTTGCATTTCACCTGCTACATTATTCCCTTCCATCCATTTTACAACTTTACTAGCCACCATATACGAGAAAACTTTATATAAAACTAATGTTACCGCTATCGGTCTATAATTATTCAACTTTCTACGATCCTTACCCTTTCCTTTAAATAATAACCTTACTCTTGTATTACTCCAACTACTTGGGAAAACTCTATTCTGTGCCATTTTATTAAAACAGGATAATAACTTTACTTTTGCCCTATATCCTAAATTCATTACCATCTCTGCTGCCCATCCATCTAAACCTCTTGCCTTCCCACTTTTCAATTTCTTCTCTACCTCATTTAGTTCATTTTCTGAAAAGCTAATATTACCATTACTTTATTCTTTCATATTTTCTAACATTCTATCATTCACATCTAACATCTTTTCTATATTCATTACATAACTATTTAAGATTCTCTCTAAATCTTCTCTACAACTACACTCAGTTCCCTCATCATCTAGTAATACTAACTCTCTCTCCCCTACATTTCTCCTTTTAATATAATTCCAAATTTTTTTACTTCCATCTCTTCCACTTTTATTAATATCCTCCAACAATTTACTATTCAATTTCATTCTCGCTCTATAAATATCTATTTAAGCCAACTTCTTCTTTTCTAAGTACTTTTCCCATTTAGCATTAATATCTTTTTCACTTTCCTTATTCTTAATAGCACACTTATATTCTCTACATGCTTCTTTCCTTTCTTTTACACTTTTACTAATTTTAATTTTTTTATTACTTTTATTCTTTTCAATATTTTCACCTAAAACCCTATTTGCAACTTTTTCTACTTCCTTACACCAATCCTTATACTCACCCCCAACCCACTCTTCCATTATTTCTTCAACTTGTATTTTATACTCTTCCAACTTATTCTTATCATTTACTCTCCATCCACATCTTTCACTATTATTTCTACTTTTATTTCTATTCTCCATCACATTACTAACCATTTCAATTACAATAAAATTATGATCACTAGTGCATACTTTTTCTTCATTATCAAATACCTTAATTTTCCGTATTTTATTTATTCCCTCTTTCTCTACCAATACATAATCTATTGTGTGAAATATATTATTTCTAGACCATGTGTATTGTCCCTCATAAATAATTAATAAATTTCCAATACTCAAATTCATTTTCTGACAAAAATTCTTCAAAAGCTGTCCATTTTTATTATCTACATCATCAATTTCTTCAATATGTCCATTCATATCCCCTATAACCATTATTCTCTTCCCCTTTTTTTAAAACTTTGTATATCCTTAACTAAACATTCGTATATGTTACTATTCCACTCCAATATAATTTGACTATCTCCAGTAGCTATATAAACTATAGCCACCATCCATTCTTGTCTACCCAACCTTATTTCAAACCACAAGTTTTCTTGACATTTAACAATATTTAAATATTTTTTTGATATAACACCTATACCACCATGTTCAATAACTTTTTTACAGAAAGGAAATGAATCATTTCTTATATTTATACATATATAAATGTACACATACATTATCGTTATTCAATTAACTGATACTTTTATGAAATCACTCATTTTCATTTGCCAAAGGAGTGGACGATAACATAATGCAAATTAGTTAATTAAATTTGATTTAGATTGTGTCAAAAGATTATTATTGCCTCCTAAAATTATCCATATGCTGTTTATTTAAAAAAAATTATTCATGAAAAATTACTGTTTGCAGTAATGCCAGAAAATTCCATGTATGTCATAAAAGTATCTTGATTACATTTGCTTAGGAGAAACAGTTGGTTTGCTCTATTTTTTTTTCAGTTCTTTGACATTGATCAAAACAATTCTATACAAATACGTAATGGCAATCAAATAAAACAGTTTTATAGAAAAATTAAAATATATTTCAACCAATGATCTTTAAGAAAGTAAAGGAGAAAAAAATGAAAAATTTAAACTATTAATTTATTCTAATAATTTAAGACAAAAAAGCTCTGGAAAAGGGTGTTTTAAACACATTAAAATATCTATATTTTAATTTTTCCATAAAAGTATTTCCTGGTATTTTGAGAGAAGAGTTTTTGATCAAACGTAAAACAGTCAAAACTCTCCATACAGTAGTGACACTCAGTGCAAGCCAGAGTAATCAATGGATGCCAGAAGGCTTGTGCATCAAATCTCTATCTAGTGCCTACTCATCAAATATCCCCAGACTAGTTTCTGGTTTGTGGCCTTCATCAGTGAGGAACCTTGGATCTGAGAGCACTGCACCTAAATCTTAGGATCTAATGCAACCCCCCAGCAGCCAACTTTTATTTCTACTTAACTACAAAACTATAAGAATCAAATTGAAAACACAATAATATTTTCAATCTAAGTCCATTAGCTTATGTAGTCATATGGGATACTACTATATAAGCTAATGGGCTTAGATTGAAAATATTAGTGTTTTTAATTTGATTCTCATAGTTTTATAGTTAAGTAGAAATAAAAGGTGGATGCGGGATGGTTGCATTAGATCCTAAGATCTGGGTGCGGTGCTCTCAGATCCAAGGCTCCTCACTGATGAAGGCCACAAGCCAGAAACTAGTCTGGGGATATTGGATGAGTAGGTACTAGATGGTGATTTTATGCACAAGCCATATGGCATCCATTGATTACTCTGGCTTGCACCGAGTGGCACTACTGTATAGAGAGTTTTGCATGTTTTAATAAGTTATGAGCAAGCATAAGAAATGGTGATCATGTGATGTTCAGTGGTCTCAAACAATGTAAAAAAATAAAGCAAATTAGCATTTCTTTCAGACATTTAGCAAGTCAATCAAGATTGTTCTAAATCCTATGTGAAGAAGTTATCTGTCAAGCAATCATAACAATCATATATATATATTGAACCAGGTAGGTACATATTTACCCTACATCCTACAGGATTTTGACCTACATATATACCAATTATGTCATGTAATTGCACATATATGATTAATAATTTTTGAATGACCAAATTATGACCTCATACAAATAAATTAATGAATTACTCAGAAGCCATGATTATATTCCTAGTCAGCCAAACCCCAGGTGGTAATATTATATGTTCCTGAAAAGCAAATTTATTATTATTGGGTCGTTTTAAAACTGACGCCAGCATCAGTGAATCTTTTCACTGAATGCACTATTTCAATATTAGTTAACATTTATTTTTATTATTTAGTAGTATTATTATTATAATTACTTTTGGGAAATCTTTTCCCTACGTAAATATTGCAAACTACTTAAGTGCATCAGCATTCATTCCTACATGTAGAGAAAAAAATACGAAGATTGCTGAATTCCTATTTTTAAAGCAAACCTTTAATAAAATAAATAACAAAGTAATAAAATTACAATCTATTCATCTCTACTCATCCTTCTTATATAATAATAACATACACATATAACATATATTCCATTATTTACTTATATTAGTGAAAATAATAAAGTCCTTTAAGAAAGTTCACAATCAAGTTCTATTTTCACCTAAGATTCATATATTTTATCAAGAATGAAGTATCAAATAAAAAGAAAGCTTTTACAATTGTATATATATTGCTTATATCTTACCATGGATTTTTCTCTCATTATATAGCTGTTTGTAAAGTAACCATGGCCATTGCATCTTTATCATTATCTTGTCCACAATTGATTTCAGGAATTATTTCATTTATAAAGTTGTTTGGGCACTCAGTGTGATATAGGAATGGCAGCTTGGCTCAGTAGGGTTCTGAAGAAGGCACCAATGGATGTATATGGGATGGGATCTAACCATGTCAGTTATTCTTCTGATGTAAGTAGGAGCACATGGTAAATCATTTTGGTCTCAGGTATCATGGCACTGGAATTCTCACAAAGCAGTTTCACTTTGCATTGGTTTTATCTTTTCTATGGATAACTATCTACTTCCATAAAAAAAACCCACACTGTCTTAAAAGTCTGAGGATCAATTTTTATATGTCTCATGCCATCTCCCATGCATGCACTTTTTCACACTTTTTCTTTTTTATTTCAGTGGGCATTCAATCCCATGCAGTATTTTAAAGTATATTCTTTAAATTTAATTTTTAAATAAATTACAACATGAAACAGATATTTTTATCTGTTTTATACATAGTATACATTTCTATCTGCAAAATAAAATACTCTTAACAGCAGAATAGAAATGTGTATTTTACAAAATATATATATATATATTTGTTTTAAAAAAACTTATATAGATTTTTTCTTTACAAGATTAAAACTAAATTTATCTTCCAATTTCCTTTATTATAATCCAACATTCCTAACAGCAGCCATCTTTAATTAAAAGAAAAACTGTCTTGTTAAATAAGACATTTCTTTTGCTAATTATAGAAAATTAGATTGAGTTTTAATATATATCTTTTAATTACATCCCCCCCCCCTCTGGAATAGATTTCATAATGGTAATTACATTCATTCTTTTATTATTCTCTACACGTTTTTTTCTTTCAATAATCTCCAATTTCCTTTCATAGTGTTAATACCCATTGTACCATGTTAACAGTACAATATTGTTATTATTTAGGAACAGTTGATTGGTGATTATACCTTCACTATAATTGTGACACCTAGTGTAAGTTTTAGTAATCATTCCAGGTCCACTGCTCCCATATCGAAAAGCGCTTCAGACATAAAAATCATAAGCTAGAAACTAGTCTGGCGATATTGGATAGAATAGTTTTAGATGTTGATTTATTGAGCATTATCATCTGGCATCTATTAATTACTAAAACTTACCCTAGTTGGTTAATCATGGTGAGAGAAAAAGACAATTTTCTGCAGAATATACCACTTGTTAGCAATTATTTTATGCACCTCTTAATGATGGTTGTACAAAAATTAATTACCTACTCTTTTATGTAATGCAATTTAGATACTCCACATTTGATATATCAGATTTACACATATTTACAGAAAAAGTTATATGGTGAAGTTTGGATTTTTGATTTTTTATAAATAAAAAAAAAGACTGATTATATAAATTTATCACCAATGTTCTTTACATAGATTCACCTTTTTAGGTACCCTTTTAATACCACCCATTGTTCATAACCTCTGGTTATCAAACACAGTCTCTAGATTAAGTCTCTCAGATTATGATTAGTGGGTCTGCTTACTTTAGTTTAGTATTAATCTAATAGCAAATATTACTCAAGTAAATAATTTATATAATTATTTATTATGGTATTTATATATCAATATATACAACTATAATACAGTATGAGCGGGCCCTAAGGCATATTAAAATAATTATTAAGACCCATGTAGCCTGCAAAAGTTCCTAAAGTTCACTTTAAAACATTATAGTGACAAAACTTTAGATCATCCAAAATCTTTAGAAATGTCAGTTCAAAATTACCCAAACTTAGGATAACAGTCTTTTTATACATTTTATATATTCGTGTCTATTATTTTATTTATTGGATTATCTTGTAACTTTCAAAAACAATATTTTTGAAGAATTAATTCTTATCTCTACCTACAACTAATTATAATTAGTTTTCTAAAAACTTCTTTTAGTCTTAAAACAGACAAAACTCTTCATACAGTAGTGCCACTCAGTGCCAACCAGAGTTATCAATTGATGCCAGAAGATTTGTGCATATAATCCCCATTTAGTGCCTATTCATCCAATATTACCAGACTAGTTTTTGGCTTGTGGTCTTCATCAGTGAGGAGCTTTAAATCTGAGACACTGCACTTAGATCTTAGGATCTAATGCAACCCTCCAGCAGCCATCTTTTATCTCTACTTAACTACAAAACTATGAGAATAAAATTGAAAACACAATAATATTTTCAATCTAAGCTCAATAGCTTATACAGTCATATGGGTCTGAACTCAGTTCAGTACCCATACATTTTGGTGTCTTTGGCTCTTTAACAACCATAGCCACCACTATCCTATTATGCAGGATTCGTGTTAAAACACTAAATATCACATGATCACTCTTTCTTATGCTAGCATATTTTGCCTGTTTTAATAACAGTTATATGCTAGCATAAGAAATGGTGATCATGTGATGTTCTTTTAGTCTGTTCAATTTCTGAGTTTAATTACATTTTCTAAGAATAGTTTATTTTACAATTTATAAAAATCTAGAAACTTCTAAATCATTTAAATTGCAGACTATATATTGTAACAGTCATATTTGTACATTCAGACAACAAATTCCAGAGTTTTAGCAAACCATGCCAAGGCTGATCAAAATGAGGTTGTTGAGACCCCAAAGCCAATCTCACCTCAGTTATTTTATCAATGCTCAAAGATTTACTACCTTACGGATAACATATATGAGGCTACACTAGTATTTCCTTAATTTGTGTGCCAGCAGTAGCGCATTGGTGGAACCTGAGACTATGATGTAAATTGGCATAACTAAAATATAGCTATATAGATGTGGTGCAACCAATAGACATTACTAAATTTAGACTGTGATTCATAAATATTCAAACAATAACTAAGTACTAATTAATAATTAACTAATGAATAATGAGCAAAAATTTAGACACTAAGCAGAGTTATATTTTAAACAAATTTAATAAAAGCCCAAATTTAAATAATAAAGTAAAATAAAACAGTTGAATGACACAAATTTGTTTCATTCACAGGTGATGATGATTGAATAAGTTACAGTCTGTTTAATTTACATATTTAGTATTTGGTCGCACTCACAGGTGATGATTTATCAAGTTACATTTTGTTTAATAACAGTATTTTCTCTCAGTTGCAGATGATGATGATTTATAATTTACCAAGTTACATTTTTACGAGCTCTATTATTACAGCACTACAGATTTATTTCAAGTTTAGCTCATGATTATCTATGCCTTATTTATGCTATGTTTTGTGGCCTAGATTTGCTTTAGTTAATCCGCAGAAATGATCATCATTAATCATAATTAATATTTTATTTGATTGGTACACAATTCTCTATATAGATTATAAGTTTACAAAACTAGATTCAGTTTCAGATCAAAGCTGAAATATAAATTATTATGGAGGGATGAACTGATGGTGGGTAGTAAGACTTCAGATACCAAAGCATATATAAAATATACAATCCGAGTCTGTGCGTTTCGAATGTGTGCTTACTCACAGGATTTGTTACCATGTAACTGGTTCCTTTTCTATTGTACCCATTGCTGTGAAAGAGACTGTTTAGTCTGGGTGATCGAACAGCTTATCAAGATATCTGGATGCTTCTGATCCAGTCCTAGGCGGAGGTAATGGGGTGGCCTTAAAATCAAAGCCCATTGTAAAAAGAGAGCTGAAGGAACTAAATACATGGGGTGGACATTAAACCCAGAAGCCCATTCAAGAGATAACATACAGCAATAAGTATATGCATGTATGCGCTTCCTAAGAACACATTTGCCCCACTGACTACATCATTATATAAAAAATTGAGACACAAAACATTAGTTTCCTTCTATAGAACCACCGTAAATCAGTTCATAAATTAGCATTTATAATTATGCTATTAAAAAAATATAATGAATCTAATTTATTAAGTTATCTATATAGGTATTCATATATATATAAGGAGAACTACAGCATATTTTGGAATAATTATAAGATTAAATTCTCGCTTTATGCTGCATTTAGTCACTTCAGCTAAAAATTAACCACAATTTTCATCTAATGCAAACCTTTTTTTAATAATTTATAATCACTTTATAATCGCTTAATTATATATCTAAACGAAGCTTTATTTATTAATTTCAGAAGGGAGTTTTGTTTGTGCACTAATAAACACAAAATTATCTAAGTGTGAGAACATCTAATCATTTCTCACTAGTTAACTTAAATAGGAGTAAACCCCATTCTGAATAAACACAGCATGAACATATAAACAAATAATTGAAAATAATACTGGCATAGAATTAACTAAAAAAAACACATAAAATTATAAATAAGATTTCACACAAGTGAAATCTAAGGTTTGGTTTTACTTTACTTAGTGAAAAGAAATGAAATTAAGATAGATTAAATACCAAATCAAATCAGGATAAATTACTTTAACTCGGCTTGAATCAGATTAAATCAGGCAAGTTTACGATATCAAATAATAACATAAAATTTACATTTTAGTTTAAGAATTAATATTTGAAAGTTTAAAGTACATTAGTTTAAATTATATTGATCATTTATAGTAATTTTAGCTAGCTTTGATAAGTTATCAGATTTAGTTTAAATGTTCATTTTAAATTTGCAGAAGTGTTACCGCTTTAAGTTCTTTTCTCAGGCATGGTTATTCAATGTTGATTTTGGGCATCCTGTTGCTGATATTGGGCCATTGGTCATCATGTTTCTGCATCTTGTATACCACCTTCAGGAGCTCAGAAAGCCAGTCTTTTTGCCTTACTAGCCCATCATCTTCAGTATTAACAACTGTAGCAATCTGATTATAGGAAGCTTATTCTTAAACTTAATAATCGCAAAATGGCTGCAACACCTCCCCCCCTCTCTTTTACTTTAGCCACATGTGTTTTTCTACATTAACTACATGTAATAATGTGAAAGTTAAAACCACGTTTTTTTTTAGTTAATTAGTTTTTAATTTCAGATCTGTTTTGCTAATTAGTGTGCTATACTCTTGGCAAACCCAGTGATTCCTGCTGCATTATTGATTTTGTTTTACAGGCTTTGGTCAAATTAATTTCTTCCACCTTATTTTAAAATCTGTTTTAATTTTTAACTTTATAAGTAGGTCAAAATATACTGAGATGAATCAATTTTATTAAATTATTTCTTTACAAAAAACAAATCTGAAATCTAGCAAACCTTTATTATATATATATATATATTGTAACCGGGAACATATATTCCTGTTTCAATATATATATATATGTAACATGTTTAAACATAATTTAACTCCATATGCAGAAATATTATAAAACCAAATATTAAATTTATAAAATTATTTAAATAAAGAAAACTTCTAATGTTTACGCCTATAACACTATTTCTTTTCTGCATATATTTAGGTCTTAGTTACATATACATCAAGATTTACATTTATTTAGTAAACAGTAATATATATATGCACATATAAGTTGATTTATTCTACATATACATATGCTTCCTATATTGTATGCTATAATATACATACATATACATAACTATGATTATTACTTTTAAAAATTAGTCTGATATATGAGGATTTGGGTAAATGTGTACGTAAATAAAAGTACTACTATAACATATAGTAGGTGAAACAGTACAATAGACAGATCTGACTGTTTCAATATTATATGTGTGCATACTCAGCAATTATCCCCCAATATCTGTTTTTTGAAACAATAAAATCATTCAGATAAGAGAAATTCTCTTACATCTATGGAGAAATAATTTCCTTTTCACAATCTTTCTCTCCAGAACTGTCATCCGTTTGTGTTTCTTTGTTATCTTCAAGATTCAGATCCTCTGATGATTACTTCTTATTCCTTGCAAATCCAATGCAAGTCCTTGAACATATGTGCTTTTATATGCCATCATAATGTATCACTATTCTCTAAACATACTTCTATCATGTGTGAAAACAGATACTTAGTCACTTCATCTTTAAGCCAATAGTTTTTTTTAACTGGTATCTAACCCATATTTTGCCACATTCAGCATAAATTGAATTATTAATTTCTACTCTCTTTTCATCTTCTTCTGGCAATATCATAGACAGTTTATTCTTCAGCTTCCATACAAACTTCAATTCATTTGGAGATTTAGCATTAGTGGCTGATGATATACATTATTGGTAAAATGTAATTTAATGTTGTCTCATCCATTTTAAAGCTACTGTTTTTGTGCAGGATCAACTTTAATTGTTGCATTGCTTTCACCATTAGTCTATTTGAGTCTGGATGATACAGAGGTGTCAAAATATGTCATATGACACATTCTTATATAATTGATTTAAATTTTGAAGAAACAAATTCCATACTATAGTATGTCATGATGGTGTTTAGATATCCATGACATGTTAAAATTTTCATCAGTTTGGAGATAGTTTCTTCCATGTTCATGCTCTTTACTATTTTACATTTCATTCATCTTAATATTATTTCACATTCCATGTACTGAGTATGTATCTACAAGTATATGACACAAATAGCCTATATATGGATCTGAATAATCCATATGTATTCTACTTTAAGGTTTTTAAATACTTGATCATACAAACAATGATTTTTTTTTCAGCATTGTTTGCCCAGATTCACTTTCTAGTTGCATCTCTTTACAACTTCTTTTTCTTATGGCATTCAACACAGCTTTGATCTTGTCCAATTTAAATTTTATGATGTACTAAGAAATTATATACCCTAAAGAATTAACAACCTTTTGGCAATCCAATTACATTTACCTGCATTCATTTTTGCTCCTATACTTTCAAAGTCTCACAGACTCCTATCTTTAAATGGCTGAATCACCCCTTCCAATATAAATTCATAAACACTTGATTTATTCTTAAATTTTTACTGCACTCATGCTCTCCTATAACTTTTATTAAATTTCAATTAATGTACTTAGATGGTAGTTTATCATAAATGGAAATAACATTTTTCCAATCTTGTAATTATCAATACACTAGCTCTGCTATCAATTTCCATCTTTATTTGTTTGTTAGGACAACAAACATTATATCCAAACTTGATTTTCATCATTTGGCCTCTAGTAGAAGTCTGTTTTTTATAGTCTGTTTCCTGCTTATTTGTCCCTTTTTGTCTTGATGACTCATTTTTTAAAGTGCTATTTCATACTCTGCTGCTTTTTCCTCTCCATTGACAAAATTGCATGATTTGCCATAACAAAAATGAGTAACTTTACTAACATTTTTTGACTTTATTAATAATCATTTTATTAATTTCTGGAGCAATCACATTTTGAAGGTTGTTTGCTTGGTCTTTTACTTTCTTGTAAAGTGATTTCATTTTGATGGTCACTTCATAGATTAGATTAGTTAAAGCCAATAGTTGATTGAGACAAACATTATTTATTTACTGTAATAGTTTTTCTAATAAGGATTCCTTCAAAAAGTCACCATAGAGATGTTTCGCTAACTCTCTTAGGACCTCATCATATTCCCTAAGTATATCCCTTTGAACTTTTCTTTGTGAAAATGTAGTGTAGCAACATGTTTCAATGGTTGAGGGTTGAAATAATTATTAAGTCTTTCTGCTACCATGGTGTTTGGGAGCTTTTCAAGATCTACTAAATAACAAAGTCAGTTAGCCAGTTCGATCACTTTTTGCCACACATAACATAATGGTAGCTATTTTAACTGCATCATTCATTATACCATTCATCAAGAAAGGATTTTTCTGTTCTTTTCATATAATTGAACCAATCAGAAGAGCTATTAGCATTAGATTCATTAATTGTTACTTGCGGTAAAGACATCCTTATGGTTTTCTTGTGTATCACTTCAGGTTCAAGTAGTCATCTTCCCAAACTGTCCCGATTGCATCAATTTATTTGTTGTGTCTGCCTATTTTACCTTTACACTAATATAACATCAAATATTTCCCACCATATTTATTATGCATAAATATTATTCAAGTAAATAATTTATATCTTGAAATGCAGAAAGTATTCTCATATCAATATATATATTTATAACTCAGTACCGAACCCCATAAGGCCTATTAAAATAAGGTACTTACATATAATCTCTTTTCCAGAAGTTTGCAAGGCATTTTTAAAATTAATACATTTTCAGAGGTGTCATGTTTTAAACAATATGGCTCCTTTTTTTTAAAGATGATTTTCGTATTAAATATTTAGTTCAAGTTTTTTTAAGATGATTATAAAAGCACTAGAAATTACACAAAACATCAAACAATTGTAATTAAATAAAATTTAATATCTGTAGTAAACAAAATAAAAAATATGATGAACTTGCTTTGAACATGTTTTTAGATTACACTGCTATTCTGTCTTCATTCACACAAAGTTTTATATCATGCCCATTAGCACACACTTTTCACATGGGTATCCGATAATTTTGAAAATAATATACTGTATCTTCTTCTATCACTGGTAGATTTTAAATTTTAATCATTTTTGCAAAAGAGTAAGGAAAAAAATTAACCAACGGCTTGAATGAAAATGCTATGGTAAACATAAAAAAAATCACAATAATATTAATGGATGTACATGATAATATATGTAAAAAAAAAAAAAATTCATTAAATATTGTTAATGGCAGTTATAAAAAAAGTATTATTTTTAAAACTGAACATGAATTTATATTTGATTTTTTAAATATTTTTTAAACTTAACGAATAACACTTTGATAAAATAATTTTGAGAAGAAAAAAACTAACAAATTCTTTGAGGCCTCTGAAAATGCATAATTAAACAAAAAATACCTGGCAAAAGGAGTGAAGGGATTATATATAAATGCCAAATAATTATAAGGCCAAGGTGTCTTGCACAGTTTGCTAGGTTCACTTTGGAAGACTATAGTGGTCAAATTTACTAGGAAGATTGCCTGACTGGCTGTGCACTTCTTTACATTATCCTCAACCTTCAGCAGTGATGGTCCAAAAGCACCTAAATTTTTATTAATAATCTTTTTGTATATTCCTATTATATTATCTTGTACTTGACAAAAATAATTATTATCTGTATCTTAAACTTTTTTAATCTTTTCTATTTCAGAGTTTAATTACAGTTTACAAATATAGTTTTTTATTTTACAATCTATAAAATCTAAAAAGTTCTAAATCATTTAAATCACATATTATATTTTATTTAAGTAATACATAGTTTAAGGGCAGCTTCAAAGTTATAATTGACTATTTGTTAGTCTGCTTTTATAATAAGTTATATTTAACTATTTAATGAGTTTATTTAAATTTCTTTGAATTAATAATCTCAAATTTCTTTAGTAAAGTTCAATCTTTAGTGTCTATGTAAATATATTAGACCATAAATATAAGTGGCTATCCACATTTATTGAAAAAGGATGTTACCATGACAACAGATTGAGATTGTTATAGATATTGTTTATATGTGGTTCATGTATTTATACACAAACTAAATAATGACTATCAGACATTTACATAGGTATAAAAAAATATATGACCAGCATAAAATGTATTTTTAGAAAATAAAGATTATACTTAACACAAATAAATAATATAAGATATCAAATTAACAACTTAGTAAGTGTAATTTAACGCAAAACAAGTAATTGTGTTCATATCATATCTTGCAGCAAGTAATATATTATAGACAGGTCAATTAATTTATAAAATTGATTTAGAAAATCACAAAAGTTTCTTCTTAAAGCATTCAGAGGTTTATCTGTACTTTTCTTCATATTTATGGCAGTAATTACATGGCTAGAAAAAAATCTAAAAAGAGAATGACATTATCTGATTATTGTGGCATTTTTGCATTGAAGTATAGTATATTTAGACATGCAAAAGAATTTTAATAATACTTACAATCCCATCTGCTGTAGATTATCCATTTTTAAACCATCTTTGAATTCAGCCGGCAAAAGCTGATGCATTATATTATTTTTTCAGTCAATTTTTATGCACAGCCTTTCTCCTTGCAACTTTAGTATGAAGATACTCTTATTGGTTAATTTAAATAACCAATAGTCTGAATTGGAGTAAACAGACTGCAGGCCAATACTTATATTTCTACTAAGTCAATTCCCTAAACAATGTTATTTCAAAAACATATTAGTTATTTTAATTTATGAAATGATTTTTTTTTTTTTTGTAATTAACTTCAGGTAAACACATTAATTACATTTCCTTTAATTGACTTTTAAATATTTTATGATTTCACTGTTTAAATTTAATTTATAAAAAATTTGAAAGTATATTCGACCATAATAAAACGTTCATATTATAAATATAATTATGAAACTTATATTAATTCACCTGTTCAGATTTTTGACACTGTAAAAATTAATACATGCTGCAAATACATTCTCTTTCAACTTCTTTCATTTTCTTTTTTTAATAATACCCTCCCAAATAAAAATAAACCTTATCTAATTTTAAAAATGAAATAATATTCATACTTATTAGAAGAAGTCAACAACTACAAATATCTTGGTCAGATTATTACTACAGATGGAAACATAATAGATGAAATTTATTTTAAAATTAAACTTGTTTGGAGTGCTTTTGGTAGAAATAACTCACATTAAAAGGAAATAATGCCTATCTATGTGTTTAAAAAGGAAGATTTTTAGTAAATATGTATTACCAGTTCTTACTTGCTGATTTGAGACTTGGACATTTAATAGAAGAGTGATACAGACACTTCAGATTACTCATTGAAGTATGTTAAGAGTAACAAGAAGAAATCAAAAACAAAATATATGGGTGAGAGAACAAACAGGTATTACCAACAGCATTGAAAAAATTAAGAGGCAGAAGTGGGGTTGGTAGAAGAGGTGATAATAGATAGACAGCTTAAATCTTAAACTGGATTCCAAGATATTGTAAAAGACCCAGAAATAGACCACTTGTGAGATGGGTGGATGAAGTAAGAGCGTGTTCTGGAGTGATGTAGAGAAGAAAGGCTAGAGATTGGAGAAGATGGATTGAACTTGGAGAAACCTTCATATTGCAATGGATTGATAATGACTGGAAATGATGACAATGATGATTATTATTTAATTATTTTAATTTTACATAAATATTTGAAAATAATCTTTAAATAATCATTGAAAGATGGCAACCAAAGAAAAACCTTAAATTGGTGCCACATATACTTATTTTTATGATTTATTGTGCTTTACAAGCAGTTATCCCGGGTTAGCGGATTCGTTTCCCAGCTGATACTATGATACAGGGGGGGGGAAATTAAGTATTGAAAATATACAGTAATTGATGAACTTTATAATAATCCTAATCACTTCATATTTCCATAATTTATTCTATCATTAAAGCAAATGTCTGTTACCTTAAGGCTTGGTTTAAACACCAGCATGGCTTATAATATATTATTTAAATATTATCATGGTGACACTAGTATCTTAGTATATACACACCATTTTATGAATATGTATTTCAAGTTTCCTTTTGGGGTTTATTTTACTACCTAAAGTACAACAATATTGTTTCTGAGGCTGTTCATGTACATTGCTGTTTCAGTACCCAAACTTCAGCTGATATCTCAAGGTATAAAGCCATTCAATCTTTTTGGAGCATAAGGACCTTGGATCGATTCCAGTTCTAACACTTCCAGTATCCAAACTTCTTCTGATTTCTCAAGTCATAAAGCCATTCAATTTTTTTAAAATATATTTTTAACTAATGGGTTTAGTTGTTTTATTTGATGGCATGACACCGTGAGTTTATAAAATAACTCTGAATATTAGATGCTAGAATGTAATGTTTTAAGAAGTTAGCAAGCAAAAACAAGTCTTCAGTAGGTTGAAATGTTTTGTTATGAATTTTATTATTAGATTAATGAAGTTGTTACTAGAAACAAAATCTTATTGTATAAATTTTTCCTTAAGTAAAATAATTATTATCTAAGTAATTTGTATTTTTATAATAGTACCTTTATGTACATTTGGACCTGGTTCAATTTTTTATTTTTTCCATTTTCTAAAATCATTTTTATTTGATTTATTTGTATTTTTCTTCTGTATTAATCCTTCTTTCCTACTCCGTACCTTCTATTTCTTTTTAGATTTCGTTTCTATTCATACTTCTCTCTCTTTATGAACAAATTGACAGAATCTAAAAAATATTAAAGATTTAGAAAGAGACCATATGTTAAATGTATAAGAAAGTTTTGGTTCATAGAAAACGATGATATATATAATCGTTGTATTAAGATCTCTTTAATATTAAAGTGAACTTTTCCTCCCAAAATGTTCTGTCAAATATAATTATCAATGTCATTATTTAGCACACAATAAATTGTGAATGTTATCGAATTGTCACTCATAGTTCAGATGACATATCACCAAGTACCTATTGATGATATGACACATCACTGATTACTTAATGTGATACATCAAATACCCATTGGTGATGTGTGGAGGCTTTTGAGTCAGCACACCTATGAGATCAGTTATTTAGATCATGTTTACAAAAGTTCAAACAAGCAACTCATATCCTTTTGAGCTTACTTTCAATGTTAACAAGTAATTCATTCAGTTTACTCAAAAAGATTAATAAGAGAAAAACTAGTTGGAGATATGGATACAGTATTACTATTTGGTACCCTGTGTTTGCTTTTGCTTGTAATAGATGTTTCTGATGTATATTATTAGAATAAAACATAGTTTCTATTGTGATTTATAAATGTCATGTAAAGAAGATTAAAATGATTGGATTTTTGCTTTCAATTATCTTGACGTAGTTTTATAAGAATAAGAAAACTACAAAGAATAAGTAATAAATAGATTTTATATAATGTTTCATTAAAATTAGCACACACACATTTTTCTTACAAAATCAGAGAATGCAAAAAACCAGGCACATACCCTAAAGTTCGTATCATCTTCTCTTCCAGTCCCATAAAAAGCCACATTGTTACCACTAAGTAAAAACAATAAATACCACATGGTAATGCAGTTCTGTGACATTTCTATCTTAATGTTGTCAGACTTGCATAATGATCTTAGTGATTAACTTTTACTCTAATTAAAATATTCATACTAATGAATAGAAAGTTTAAACAACTGAAAGTTTTGAATGTATTAATGTATTGTCTCCTACAGGAAGAAGATCAGATTCTGGTCATAAGATTCTAACTGCACTTCCATTTAATGTTCATTGATTTTGTTATTGTTTGGATTGTAGCTTCTGAAATTTAAAAGATGTCCTTAATTTCAGTCAGTGAATGTAATAAAATTACACCTACTTCTAATTTTGGATATCATCATCATCATTATTATCATCATTAGCAGTGCTCATAAATGAGTGTAATATTTCTTATTGCAGAAGAGATGCAAAGATTAAAAAGTAAAGAATAAAAAGTTAAAAATTGAATTTATGATGATATAAACTAATTCTAGAACCATGATTATGTCTACATATATCAACAATTGATTTTTAATCTGATTATGCAGCATTTTTTATTTTTGTCTTTTTACTTTTTATGTTGCATTTATATCATAGTAACAAAAATTGTTTATTATTTAATAAAAAAAAAATTAATTCATAAATAATAAGCAAAATTAAATTTAAGTATATCCTAAAATAATTAAAGGGGATTTGAACTCAGACTTTCAAGCTCCCTATAGTTATCCACTCTATCCAATACCCTCGATAAACATGATCACACACATATGAAAAAGATCAGTGATCTTTAATATATGTATTTCATGCTGAGCCAGCACTCATCAGTTGGTCTGGATCATCATCTCCCACACATATATATAATCAGTGCTCAGTTCTATATTAAGATAGAAAATCTACAAATTTTAATAGTCAGGCTTCCTTTAAAGTGTGTAGATTTTCTATCTTAATATAGAATCGAGCACTGATTTTATATATATGTGGGAGATGATAATCCAGACCAACTGAAGAGTGCTGGTTTAGCACAAAGTATGTATGGTCTAATACGTTTATATAGACAGTAAGTCACTTAACTGAAAGACTGAATTTTGTATTTGGAATTAAATCATAACATGTGCTATACAGTATGTCTTTCTTACTTCGGAAAAAGTGAAGTGGATGTTTCAAAATGCATCCATAGTGGCAGAGGTTAGCCTAACTTCTGGACTGGTGGATGGTTGGGATAGGGTTGAGCTAAAAGTGGAAGATGCATTGATAAAAACAACCAAAAAAAAAACTTTGGGAATATATGTAAATGAACAAATAATAAACATTTGATCTACAAAAAATGACATTAGTACTTACTGATGTTCCATAGGATGAAATACTTGCTGTTACATAAGTTCATCTTCCAATAGGTTTGCTGATATTTATTCTCAATGTTATTACATATTATTTTGGTCTGTGATACTTATTCTTCATATTACTATGTCTGTCTCTGTCTGTCTATCTGTCTGCCTGCCTATCTGTCTGTCTGTCTATCTGTCTATCTATCTATCTATCTATCTATCTATCTATCTATCTATCTATCTATCTATCTATCTATCTATCTATCTATCTATCTATCTATCTATCTATCTATCTATCTATCTATCTGTCTATCTGTCTATCTGTCTATCCGTCTATCCGTCTATCCATCCATCTATCTATCTATCTATCTATCTATCTATCTATCTATCTATCTATCTATCTATCTATCTATCTATCTATCTAATCTAATCTAATCTAATCTAAAACTTTTATTCTTTGTGTTACGTTATCTACACACACACACATCATCATCATCATCATAATCATTATCAACCATTATCAATCCACTGCAGGATGAATGTCTCTCCAAGTTTAATCCATCTTCTCCGATCTTCAGCTTCTCTTCTCCACATCACCCCTGCACACTTTCTTATTTCATCCATCCATCTCACATGTGGTCTCTTTCTGGGTCTTTTACAATCTCTTGGAATCCAGTTTAAAATTTCAATTGTCCATCTATTATCATCTCTTCTAGCAATATGTCCAGCCCAACTCCACTTCAATCTTTTAATTTTTTCAATGAGGTCAGTAACACCTGTTTGTTCTCTTACCCATACATTGTGTTTTCGATCTCTTCTTGTTACTCCCAACATACATCTCTCCATACTTCTTTGGGTGGTCTGAAGTCTCTGTATTGCTCTTCTATTAAATGTCCAAGTCTCAGATCCATAAGTAAGAACTGGTAAAACACATTTGTTAAAAACCTTCCTTTTCAAACACATAGGCATATTTCTTTTTAGTATCAAGTTATTTCTACAAAAAGCACTCCAACCAAGTTTAATTCTATGATTAATTTCTTCCATTATGTTTCCATCTGTATTAATAATCTGACCAAGGTATTTGTAACTGTTAACTTCTTCTAATTCATCATAATCATTCTTTATTTTCATATTTTGAGCAAATCGATTAAACATTACTTTAGTCTTTTTAACATTTATCTTTAGTCCTACTTTCCTACTTTCATCTGATAATTCCTGCAACATTTCCTGCAGATGTGAAGCATTATTTGCAAAAACAACTACATCAACTGCGAAATCTAAATGACTTAAATAATCTCCATTTACTTTCACTCATTTAGTTTCCCATTTTAATCCACAAAATACTTCTTGCAGCACTGCTGTAAAGAGTTTTGGAGATATGGAGTCACCTTGTCTTACACCTTTCTCAATGTTGATTTTTCCAGTATCATTATGTAATCTAATTGTTGCTGTTGCATTTTTATAAATATTCTTCAAAATATGACAATATCCTGGATCTATACCTTGATTAAACACACACACACACATATATAGGAAAAAAAATCCATAAGTTTTGCAAAAAAGCTCTTGAAATATCTTGTATTTAATATCTTGAAGATTCTTAAATATGATTTAACAAGTATTGCCAGATAATAATATCAAACTGGGTGCTTTTGGGGGATTTAAAGAACTCTGTCTGTTTTCACTGTATGTATGGTTTATAATAGCTTGCCTTACAGTTGTTGTAAGCTTTGTTCATGTAAAGAATACATAATAACTTATGAATGACAAAAACTGAAATGAATGTCATGCTCTTTTCCCCAGTGAAACATTAGTTAAGTGGGTATTCATTGTAACCAAATTTTACCTAAGCCGTTTTAATTGGATTTTTCTGTAATATTTTTATCAATGATTTCTCTTCATGTTGAGAGAATTTTCAAAACTTGCCGACTTTGCAGAAAAGTTGCCAATTTGTAAAAGCATCCATTTCTTGAATAAGCTTATTTTAAATGAAATACAGTGCACCAAATTAAAAGTTTAGGCACAACTTTTTATTAATAAAAATGATGAATACTTAATCTTATTTACAAATATTGCATACATCATATTAATATGTTTGTGTGAGCATGTCTGATATTTTTAATAAGAACTTTCTAATTAAAAATAATATGATATTACTTATTCATAATAAATAGCTGGTAGATAAAATAGCATTTAAATAGCCCATTGCAGAAAAATGGGCTTGAACATTAACCCTTATAGCGGAACATTCAATTTTTCTAATTGTTATATGATAAGAATTTGATTTTTTTTCATTCTTGTTTTAATTTTAACTTTGTCTAAATAAATACTCATTTATTGACCAATAGTTAGCTACTTGGATGTGGCTCTACTATGTAAAAAAAAAAATCCTAATCTGCAGAAAAAATTTCAAGTTTGTTTGAATCTAAATCATAATCATGGCAGATAAGTGCACTTAGATTGTAACATGGAAGCTCTTTCATAATAAATACCAACATGCAAATTTTTTATATTTGTTATTTTAGGATTTAGATGTTGCATATGTTGTCAGGTGTAAAATATTTCAAATAAAACATAATTTCAAACCGACTTTTTAAATTCCAATTTTCTGCAATCCACTGTTTATTATAAAAACTTGAAAATTTGACCACTTTTCTAAAAGATTAAAAACTCTTGAAATACGGCAATCAAAGACATGTTAAATCAGTATCACACTGCTATTTGATTTTTAATTGAAGATTGTATTTATGGCAGCACATTTGAAGACTAAAGGTATGTTATGTTACTATTAATAAAAATTTATTATATAAAGGATTAATACATTGTACAGGCTTAAAACTGCATTTATATATGTAATATATGCGGGATTCGAACTCAGACTTTCACACAACCCACTACTCTCAGTGCCATCTCATATTGCTGACCCACCTGATCACACACATGTTGAAAAGATAAATAATCACCAATATCGTATTTCATGCTAAACCAGCAATCATCAGTTGGTCTAGATTACTATCTTCACACATACATATAATCAGTGCTCAGCTTTATATTAAGATAGCCAATCTTCATACTTTAATAGACAGGCTTCAAACTATTCCACCTCACAACTCTTCAGCTTTCCATTTCATTGGAAATCTGATGATGGAACATTCAAAGTCCTTATTAGTGCCAAGGTTGTCATCCTACTCATGTTGACATATTAGGCATTCTGACCCCTCATATACAGGAGAATAATCCATTTTCAACATGTGTGTGATCAGGTGGGTCAGCAATATGAGATGGCACTGAGAGTAGTGGGTCGTGTGAAAGTCTGAGTTCGAATCCCGCATATATTATACATAAAGGATTCTAAAATCTATAGATAGATGTTATCACTGTCTAATATATACAATGGAACCATAAAGTATGTTATACCAGTATATATAATTTTGAATATATACTACTTAAAAAATGTAAACAAAGACAAATGTAAATAAAAAAGCACATTAAAATTCAAAATTTAATACATTTTATTATACATGAACAACCATTTTCCATTTCATGTGCCATAGACAATCACATTCAAAAAAAATTTTATAAATAAATTTGCAATACATCAGCAGTTATTTTCCATTTTGAAAGAGTTATCATGTTTATTAATAAAATTTCTTTGATTATGTTGAAAGTATATAATTTTATTCATCCTTTACTATCTTTTCCAAAGTTAATGTGCAATATTCTGTTTTTATATAAAAAAAAGTTATTGGGAAAAAAAGGAATATTGACTAGGGCATCTTTAATTGTGACGAAAGTTAGGCATTTCATTATTTATTTTATTTAAAAAAATATAAATACAGCAACCTGAGTTTTTTTTCTTCTTATTTTTACAATAAATGAATGACTGACACACATACTGTAAAATGTATGTAAGTGTATTTCTTCAATTTATTATTAACTTTATTATTTTTTAAATTTTGTTTATACTATAATCTTAATTTATATATGCATACTATACATATAAAAAAACCATTATATTATATATATATATGTAAATTTAAAAGTACTGATTTGCATTTCAATAAACAATACTTATTTTATTCTAATCTAAATTTATAAAAAAAAAAACATTTGAGCTATTATAAGCAATATACAATGTGTGTGGGGAAAATTGGATCATACATATAATGAATATTATAATTCCCCTGTATATGGTTTCTAAAATTTAGGGAAAGATGCCACCAGTGTCTGATGTATATCAACTTATATATGTATAAGTTTTAATTTTTATATTTAAATTGTGGATAACTGAAACTATGAATAGAAAGATTGGGAATATACAGTGGAGTGCTTATAAATTAAACCAATCATACCTGCCTTGGTTTATAATTGCTTATCATGGTTTATCAACTTAACATTTGCTTTTTAAAAAGTTTTTTATTTTTTAATTCATAGTGCTTATACAGCCCTACACACATTTTTAAACATGTATTTATACTACAGCCTATAAATATGTGTATTAAAACACATAGCCTGACTTGAAATCAGATATTATAGATACAGCAAGATTATTATATATAATTGTATAATTGAAAACAAAGTATCAGTTTTTGCTAATTATCATATAAATGATTATTATTTTTAGTAATATATTGTATATTGTTAGTAAGTTTTTTTAAAACTTCAATTCCAAATGCAAAATGGAAAACATAGTAGATATGCTGTGTGATCGCAAAGTTAGATTCCTGCAAATAATTTAGGTAATTGATTTTCTTCTGGTATAGCAGCTATTCTCAATTCCATGCAAATTATCTATTTTTATTTTGCTATTTACAACCACAGAATAAAGGACAATGAAAATTCAATGCCTTTTCCAGAAAAAGAGCAACTGGATAATAATCTGAATGAATTAGTGTTAACTAGTTTTTTTATTATTTACATTGTGACTTCTAGAATTGAAAGAAAAATGTTACTAAAGTCATCAACACTAATTCAGCTTTCTGAAGAAAAACTAAAATTCATATTTCTATCATTATGTTTCAAAATTATATGTCTCCAATCTTTAGCATTAATAGCCATTTATAATAAAAACGTGAGCATTCCAATTCAAAAAAGAAACAAACAAAAAAAAAATCCATTAAGTTAAAAACGAATTTTATCATGATTATATAAATCAATCCACAAAGCACAAATATATTTGTATTTATCATTGGCTATCCTTTGTAAAGCCATTGTTGATGCTGACATTTAATTTCTGTAGCAAACTGCTTTTTGAAAGATTTCAACATCTTGCTTAATTATAGCTCTCCACTGGTTCAGTCCTGAAAGCAGTCAACATTAAGCATATTAATGTCTTCAGATTATCTTTATAATATAAACATAATCTGCTTTTCTTGAGAAAACAGGTTAAGTTCAGCATGAAATGTTATTTTAGATAATTTGTTAATTATTAATACATTTATATATATGCTCATTGGATAATGGAAAAGCAAAAAAAAAAAAAAAACTAGAATTGTATATTTAATTGATTATAATAAGGCCTTTGATTCAATTGATCATGCGATATTATAAGTTTTAGAGAAAATGGATGTATCAGAACATTTTATTGTTTTTATAAAAACGTTCTGTACATGATTAAAAACCACAATAAAAATGCTATAATAAAGCTTTGTTTTTACGTCAGCAATACAAGTTAGAGCTACATATTGTCAACCCATCTATTTAGTTTGTATTTGACTACATAATAAAAAAAGCTAAATTAGATTATGATAATAGGAACAGAAACTACATTCAAAATTAAAATGAAGTCATATAAGTATCTAAGAATAATCAACATCAAAAAATCTAGTAGACAAAGGATTTAAAACAGGCAAAACTCTCTATACATATAGCCACTCAGTGCAAGCCAGAGTAATCAATGGATGCCAAAAGACTTATGCATAAAATCCCCATCTAGTGCCTATTATCCAATATCCTCAGACTAGTTTCTGGCTTGTGGCCTTCATCAGTGAGGAGCCTTGGATCTGAAAGCATTGCACCTAGACCTTAGGATTACTCTGGTTTGCACTGAGTGGCAATATATATATATATAGAGTTTTTGCCTGTTTTAATAACAGTTATGAGAAAGCATAAGAAATGGTACTCATGTGATGTTTATTGGCTTAAGACAAAAGATTTATTGCAGACTAACATTGGAAGAATTACAATGAAAAACCTGGGGAATATTTTTAAATGTAGTGACATATTTTTAAAAATAAAAATCAGAATTATTCAAATTACAATGTTTCGTGTGTTATGCTGTGGATATGAAAGTTACACATTGAAAAATGATGGCTAGAAACATAGTGATGTTTTGAACTGTGAAGTTAGTGAAGACTTTTTTAAGAATTTCACGATATCAAGAAAAATAAATAGGTATATAATTGATCAGATCATCTCTTGTACTCTTGTACTTTTGTTGAAATGAATGCACAGAGTAGTAATAACAATGAATATGCATTTGAATATCATACAGGAATGCTTTGAGTCAGTCTATAGAAATCCTATTTATATGATCACAGTAATGATGATGATTTAATGATGATTAATAATGACATTCATCGTTTGCCCATTCAAATAAAGTTGTGTCCTTTCAATAGTAGATATCACCACACTCAGAAAACTGAAAGGCGTATTAATTTGGTCTTACAATATGTTCCAAAATATTAAATAGCATCCTTAAATAAAAAATTTCTATTGCCTTTATTTAAATTTTAAATTGCATATTTATAATTAATACAAATAAGTATTATATTTTTTCCTGCTTAGCACACAAAAAAAGAATTAATTTTATTGTAATTAAAATCTAATTAATAAATTGTATAGTCTCTCTCTTTCTCGTTTAATTAAATATCTAATTAAATTAAAATATCAACCTACTTTCTATGCAAAAACATTGTAAATATTTAAAAAACATTTTAATGAAGTGCTGCCCTCTTTTGATAAAAATATAAACTTTCAGCGATTTTTTTTTATCATTTAATTTTACATTTGAAATAAAAGTTATATATTACGTTAATAATTTTTGTTAATCAATCATTACACTAGAAATTATCCACGTAATGAATAATATTTCTGTAGTGTAATTTATTATACTATGGAAATATTATTCATTGAATTATGTATATCGGCATACGCGAAAGGCTAACAACGATAACTTAATCTCAATAACAGCCAAAATATAGGTCCTCTTTTAACAATTTTTTAAATGTAAAGCAGGTATAATAATGTTGGATTTAATTTGGAAAAAATGTATCAAGTAGTTCAGTGTCAAATGTTATTGTTCGCGAAACTAACTTTGAGCGTTTTTCTTTCTGCAATGATTAAAAATGATTAATACTACGCAAGAAAACTTAGTAAATTAAACTTGTGACGATAACTTTGTAATTTAAATTCTTTTTTTTATTGCCAAATACAACTATTTTCGTGTTACGTTGTTATACTTAGATAACGAATGCTTCTCTTTGGAATTCAACAAAGTCGGGAGTTTTTGTAAGTAAAAGGCCATGTGCCTAGAAATCCTGTTTAGCAAAGTTAATGCTCAACCCTCCCCTTCTGAAATCTTCCTACAATCTCTGCACGTCAATATATTTAAACCATCCATTATCTTGTGTCATCATAAAAGCTTAAACAAACACCAAACAAAAAATTAAAAATATTTTCCTTACAATATTCTTAACTTTATGTTTCTTCTATTCCTCATATAACTAAGCTTGTTCCTCCTTCAACATTTGAAAATAAAGGCTCCATAATTTTCTAATTTTGGAAAAAAAACATTCATTTTGTCTCCTTTTCTTGGTATCCAAATCCTTCTTCTTATTTTAAATAACAATAAACCCCTTTTTGTGTTATTATACATATTTTTGTAGTATATATATATTATGACAATTCATCAAACACGTATAGATGAAATATTGAATTTTGACACATTGTATATATATATATCAAAATACATATATTAATGTGTTAAATCAATCATGTGCAATGCATTTCTATTCATGATTTCATTTTTAGAACTTCTAAGCAACATCCTAAAACATTTTGACTAATTAGGAAATATAATGAAGCATATAATTTAGGAAATAATACTTTTATGCTACTACTGCCATATTACATTAAACTAATCTGAATGTTATTTTGTTCTATGATGGGACATCAACATGTCATTGATTTTATTGTGGATAATATTTTCTCTTTCAAGATAATTTTATTTGACCTATAAGTGAGTTACAAAAAAAAAAAAAATAAATAAAAAAATAACAAGAAATATCTAGTCGAGGTTACAGGGTGGTATATACAGAGAAGAAATGATTCAAAAGTCAGTAGAATATAACCTGTGGATGCAAGGTGAATATTAATCATCTAGTCTATAACGAAATACCTTTGTTAGTAAACCCTGTTTTGGCAAGTTATGGTTGGAGGGTTTTATTAAATCATAATAAGATATTAAGTCATAATAAATATTTTCATATAAATTATTTAGGGGTTGGTTGGAGAGGTGCTGTTTAGACCAGTTGTGAATTCCCATGTTAATATGGCCAGGTATGGATCGGCTTCTCTCTTGTCTGTTTCTTGGATATTTTTAATTATGCTGAGAAAGCAGTTATTGATTTCGTTAAGCGGTAATTTTTGAAAAATCACCTTGCATCTGGTCAACCAGATGGCAAAATTTATGTAGGTGGCGAGCCTGATTTCAGCGAAAATGCCTCTATTTAAAACCCCTTCAAGAGATGTTAGATCTGGACCATTATTATCAATGTGTTTCTGGAAGTTTTGTCTTAGTCCCTGCCAGACCGGACAAAGGCGAAGGATATGGTCCATATCTTCTGGGCTGGAAAGACAGAGACAACATATGTCAGTGTGATTACTATTTAGTTAGGTTTATATTTTATTTTTACTTTTTAAGGGGAAAAAACGTTTTTTTTCAGTAGCAAATTTTTTTTCTCAGGATAATTATGCCATCTAGTGTAATATTTAGTAATCAATAGATATTAAAACAAAAAAGTAAAAGATGGCAGCTAAAAGAAAGATGCAATAGATTCAAAAGATCGAAGTTCAATAATTCCAAATGCAAAGCTTGCCACTGATGAAAGCCATAATCTAGAAACTAGTTTAGTGATATTGGTTAGGACATTACTAGATAACTAATTTATTAAGCACTACACTTGATATCTATTACTTACTAAAGCTCATACTAGGTGTCATAACTGTTGTGAATACAGAATTTACATCTAAACAGAAATTATGTAAGCTGGAATCGTGATATTTTAATTGTTTTTTTTTGTGTGTTGTTGTTAAATTTGTTGAAAATTTCAGTCCGTCCCCCCTATTTTTTCATGACCTCTTGAGAGTTTGTAACTAACAAGTTGCACATCACAATGTTAAACAAAATAATTATTTTTTTGCAGAATGCCAGACTCTTAGCAATCAACTATTCAAAAAACATTATTTAATGACTAAAATTCTAAAGCACAGTTCAGTTTCACATTATTAATTTTTTTTTTATTTATTTATTATTTTAAGTAAAATCTTTATTAAAATCAAAAATTATATACATTTTTAAGTCTATGTTTTATAACATTATTAGCACTAGCAATATATCAAGCTTTCTTAATTTTTTTTCTTATCATTTGATTCATTACATATAATGCTAACTTTCTAAGAACAACAATACACATCTTTTTCTCATAACAAAGAAAACAGAATTAAACTTACATTTTTATACTGACAAATATGTTGTCTTACATGCATAAACAAACTAACCTTAGGTTCGTCAAAGTCAATAGCAGATCAGTTAAGTTTTTACATGCATTGCCATACATAATTTGATTCTTAGCAGCCTGATTTACTCTATTTTTAATATTTCTTTATCAATCTATTTAAGAACAGAAGAGATCTGAATTCAAAATTAAATTTTTTAGAAATAACCTTTTCAATTTTGAATTTAAATTAAGAACATAAGGTAAGGAAACCCTTTTCTTAGTAAATTTAATCTCTACAAGCCCTAATTTGATTTTTTTTTATAAAATAATTTTAAAGGTCTGTATAACAAATTCTCATTGTAACCTATGTTTTCTAAATCTTTACTATAACTCAAAATTCTGCTTTCTGCCTGCTTGTACTTTAATAGAATGCATAATAAAGATTGTATAAATGTCATTACATTCAAAGAATTTATATTATTTTGTAACCAAATTCATTATAATTTTTGGAAACGCACACATCTAACTATTTGAACATTGTTCATTTTCATGCTCAATGATCCACTATAAACTCGATTTTTCCTTCAATCATTTAAACATACTTTCTATTGATGATATACAAGTACATTGTCAAATATACCTTTAGCCAACAATGGCTGATTTGACACTAATAAACTGCAAGCAATAATTTTCACTGCCAAATCCACTGTCCGGCTCTTTTTTTATTCCAAAAAATTTATTTGAATAGCTTACAATAATATCCGGATCAATTAATTTTAATACATCAGTAATAAATTTTGTTTTATGTTTATTTACACTATATAATAACAAAAGGATTTTAATAATATTTACAGGCTGTAAAAAGATCTATTGATTCATAGAATTTACATACATCAAATGATAACATAAATATAATTATTAACTATTTTAGCTGAACTTAATACTTTTATAAAGTCAAAAACAGACTTAGCAGCAAGTTTCCAAAAACCCATTATTTCTTGTAAGCAATTGAGAAGATTTATGACAACAGCAACCTCCAAAATCAACAACCAATCTAATAGGTGTATTTTCTTTATGCAATGTAAAGTTAGCAAGTATCCATGGCGCCATTGCAGCAGAAAACTCTCCAGACAGTAATATCACCCTGCAAACCATAGTAATCAATGGGTGTTATTATCTGATGAAAGTCACAAACTAAAAACTAGTCTGGGGATATTGAAATGATTAGTCACTAGATAGGGATTTTATGCACAAACCTTCTGGCACCCATTGATTACTCTGACTTGCACTGGCTCCTCATTGATGAAAGCCATAAGCTAAAAATTAGATGGGATATTGGATGAGTAGGCACTAGATAGGGATTTTATGCACAAATGTTCTGCTATCCATTGATTACTATGGCTTTCTCTGGGTACTACTGTCTGGAAATTTGCTACTATTTTAACAACTTATGTAAGCATAGAAAATGATCATGTGATGTTATATAATATATTCATGCATGGTTGTGAAACAGTATTAATAAAATTGTCTTTCATTACTTTTAAATTATAATTATCAATTTTTCAAAACTCTATTTATCAATTTTCTGATTCATATTTTTTTCTAAGAATTAATTTGCTTGTATTGGGAATAAGATTGTGAGGCTTCATTATTTAATTCATCAAAGCCATTACATATACTGGATAATATTAACATTGAGTTAATATATAATCAAGTGAAGTAAATAGTGAACACTAAAGCATTTACAAATCACTATTACCAATCCTGACCATAGAATGACAATGACTGTTGTTTTTAAAAAAAACCAAAAGGCACCAAAATGAATAGATACTGAACTGGGTTCAGATCCATATGACTACACAAACAAATGAGCTTGTATTAAAATCATTATTGTTTTTATCTTGGGCTCATAGATTTATAGTTATAAATAGGTAAAAGATAGCTGCTGGAGGATTGCATAAGATTCTAAGATCTAGATGCAGTGTTCTCAGATCCAAGTCTCCTCACTGATGAAAGCTACAAAGCTAGAAACTAGTCTTTTTTTTTTTTTTTTATTTAAAAAAACTATATTTACATTTGATTCAGTACATACATCATAACAATCATTACTTTAAAAAATAAATTAAGTTCAAATGTATCAAGTAAATTACATTATCTCCACCTTTCATTTAATCAGTGTTCTGTAAGTGCATTCAGTTCCACATTTCACACCTTGTAGGAACATAACCACCCCATACCAATAAAAACGTTTTTCTTGGCCAAAATTTCAAACCTTTATAAAACATGTCATCCCATTCTTTTTCCTTTTTTTTTTCCAATATATCTTCTTGTTATCAAAGATGAGAGCACACCTAGATATCCATATTGCTCTCATTACATGCACAATAACTATGGCATTATGAGGCTTGAATAAAACAATGTTTTCTTTAAATAAGAGTCTTAGATTCACAATAGGCTTATGAAAGACCATAGATCTCAAATCACTAAAGGCTGTACATTCCTCCATCAGGTGCAGAAAGGTCTCGTCGGATCTGTTACAGCATTTGCATAGAATATCCAGGCCCATTTTCAGCCTTTGGTTTAAAAAAGTGGTGGTTGGCAAAATTCCATTTATCAATCTGAAAATAAATTTCATAACAGACTGTGATGTACAAATAGATTGGAAATTTTTTAGAATTTTTTTTAATGAGGCATTGAGCCAGGAGTTTTCTTTAGAAAGCTCTTTATTTTTTAGCTCTTTATATTTTAAATTATCTAAGGTCTCTAAGTTTAGATCATCCTGGATATCCCTGTATGCAATCATCATATCATCAAAATAAGATACTCCGTCCAACCCCAGGTTAGAATCTACATTAATATTCTGTGTTAGCGGCCTGAGCGAATTATCATCAATGATCCTTAAATAAGCTCTTGCCTTAATGAAGCTCTCCAATGACTTAGGGTCAATTAAATTGAGACCCCCTTCTCCAATCGGTAGCTGCATTATTTTAGTAGGTATCAGGCTATACTTCTTACCCCAAATATATCTTTTTGCCAATTGAATGATCTTAAGACTAGTGGTATTAAAGATTTTCATCCATGGTATTGAATGAGTAGGCAGTAGGTAGGAATTTATTCTGGCTTGCACTGGGTGGTCCTACTGTATGAAGAGTCTAGCACTATTATTAAAATTTATCAATGTTGGATGAACTTTGTTAATAGAATATTTGATTGTGATTCAGATAAATTTGCCTTAATAACAGGTATAATTTTAAGTTTATTTAAATCTACCAATATAAATGTTTAAAATGAAAAATATTTAACTTCCTGGAATTAAACTAAAAGTTAAATATTTTTTGTTGTTGTCAATCTTTGTACATCACATACATTCATAAAATTGACATATACTGATTAACTCAATAATTTTTTTAAAAACCAAGTTATTTTATTATTTTTGAAATATTTTTTAACTTTCACTTCCTATTAATGTCAAATCATTTCATAAATGTGACATCATTTAAAAAAATATATATCTTAAGAGATTTTACATACAATTTTTCTTCTGATTATTACACAATGAAATGAGTCATAAAAAAAGAAAATTACAAATTTCTTAAAAGTTATTTTCAGAATTATTTAATTAATTTGAAATATGATTGCTAGTATTATTATTTAATTATAATAATTACATTTTATGGATTATTAATTATATTTGTAATAAGTGTATGCGTTTTAATATATTAGATCCAAAGGATTTCTCTTGATTGGTTTTTTATTAAACTATATAATAATTTAAAGTCTGAGTTATATATTCTCTCAGGTTATTTTTAATCATGTGTATGGAAGAAAGTAAACAATATTAAGGGATCTGGTGGTATGTTTTGTTGCTCAATTTAATTAAAGAGTGATAGGTATTGTCTTTATACCTGTGAATTATGGCATGGAATAAAAAAAATAATGGCCAGGTTTTGCAGAAACTTAAATGACTGGAGAAGAAAAAGGGAAGACAGAAAAGGCTGCTTGTATTAAAAATAACCCCTAGCTTTTGATCAACCAATTCCTATCCTACAAAGCAGCAGAAACTCTGGAAATTATTTACTTGATATTCACAATTGACCTTCATATCTAAAGGTCATTCCTATTCCGGTTTAATGGCGGCCTCTGAATGCAGATCTCCTGCATCATCTCTCACCTGATGTGAATATATTTGCACTAAAAAGGGAAAAATTCGAGAGAAAATTACAAAACTATATCTGTGAGTACAATCTTTATTATTCTATGCAATTATTTAGCACAATTTACTACTTTAAAGTAGTTTTGAAACATTAAATTAAATAACATTTATTAATTACGATTAACGCTAAAATGGACTCTGTAATAAAGCCTATACTAAGGCCTAAATGCTCTAATGGCAAAAAATATATATATACTAACCTTAAAACCTCTGATGACTCCCAAAGTTTGGATTACAACAATAAACCCTCCAAAGAACCTAAGAATAAATCTAATCAAAATCAATCTCTTTCTTCTTCGACTACGATAATAAAATCTATGCTAAAATCGAAACACTGTCACATGAAAGGGGGAAATAATTCGAAATTATCTAGTGATTTCCAAATTGTAAATGCAAAGATTGCAACCCCTAATGAATCTAAAAATAGTGCGGAAAATGTTCCAAATGATCATACCGTTAAAAAAAGTATAATTCCGCTCATAAACTCACGAAACAACGGGAAAACTTTGCAACAGGGGAAAACTGATGATTCCCCATTTACAGCCTCAAACAAAAAAATGAGTCACTTAGAGAATACCAAAACTTTACAAACACCATCAAAAACTATCTCCACTAAATAATCCAGAACTGGGAAAACAAATTAACAACAATAATTTATATAATAACACAAATCTAAATGTCATAAAATCTCCAAAACATTTAAAGGAAAATAAAAATTCCAAAACTACAATAATTAAACCAAATCAGAAATCGACCACAAAACATAATGATATGCACTCTCCCACTCCAAAACAATCTTCACTAAGTCACCCAGAGCTTGACAAATTCAGTATCACAGGCCCCGAATACAGGGATTCAACCCAACTATCTCACAACTCTAAGCATAATAAAACCACAAGCCCAATGATGAATGAAATGACATATGCAAACAAGGTCAGAGCTAACATAATGATAAATACACATCATCAAACATCACAACCTGATAAATACATGGAAGCAATTCGACTTTTACAAGAAATATAAACAGAACAGTCTACAACAAACTACTCTAATCCTCAAACATCTACAGATAATCCTACTTGTGATATTCAGAACCATGAAATAATAAATGAACAGTTTAACCAAACCATCCCATTGCCACTCCACAGATCTCTACTCAACTATTATAATGAATGTTCGCTCATACTTTCCACTACAGATAACTGTTTAAATCTATACACATTCCCTACATCATCACTATATGAACTATGTAAAGCACATGGCTGGTGGAAATCGATCCATAAGATCCTCTCTCATCCAAATGAAAGATATCTTATCATCCAGTTCACAAACCAACAAATTAAAGCTGCCTTTAGAAATAGTCATAAACTCCTAAACAACAAATTTCTTGTCTACATTGATCTCAACCGCCCAGTTGTTTTAATAGGGCGAATTCAAAAATGTACCATGGACTTTGAAAAGGCAGACCTTCAACACCACTTCAAAGACTATTGCACCATTACCAAATTTCAATACCTAGTAGCAGACAACGATGATCCCACAGTATACATCAACACTGCACAACTTCAGCTAGTTCTTAAAAAAGGAATTCCATCTCAACCAGTCCCATCTCTAATTCAACATGGCGAATCTCCACTCTAACATCATCTTTCGTGGCCTTTCACCCCAATTCTTCCATTGCAGACAGAGAGGCCATCTAAAAAAAGATTGTCAAGAGAGAAAATGCATAATTTGTGGAGAGATTCGATACAAATTCCACAAATGCGATAGTGATCAAGAAAATCAACATTGAACAAATACATACCCGAGTCTCAAGCAACAATATATCACTAGCAATATCACGGATCACATTACATCATCATCAAAAATTCCTAATGATAAAACTTCGTTGAAAACAGAACAATTTCAACTCACTCCTGAACAGCTGCATACCAATGACAATTGCGTATCATCATCAGATACAGCAACAATCAGCCAAACAGACATGGACACTGATGCTTAACAAAGTGACACTACAATGGCCAACAACAAAATTCCATGTAAAAGAAAACAAAAAAAACAATAGCTCTGAACAATCACAAGAAAGTAGCAATAGCAATGAATTTGACAATCCTCGAGATGCAACAAAGACTAATATTCCCCCACCAGGTAGACCTTGTGAAAAAAAAACGAAGAGACCATTCTCCAAAAGTCACAAGCTCATATAACCTCACAAATGAAACAAAAACAATAGACCAAGATAACAATATACAACAACTGGTTGACCCTTTGTCTTAAAATAAAGTGGCCTCACATCAACATGAAAATGATAATGAACGCTTACTCATAGACTTATCTCCATCATTGTGGCCTATTCCTGAACCTATTCCACCAGACCTCAACTTATCTAAGAACCTAATACAATCTGAACCTTACCATCACCCCACCAATTTGATGCTGGAACAGAATGCTATGGTCTTAGAAACTGGATCACATTCCCTTCAGGCAAACTCTCCCACACGAGAGAGCAGTTTCACTATCGATGATGACTTTCAACATAACATCGATTAATGTCAGAGGCATGAACTCCCTTGGCAGAATCCAAGCATTATCATTCTGGATTAAGCATAATACACCTGATGTTTTTTGCCTCAATGAAACAAAACGTCACACACTATCTGATCAAAACATCATACAGAGAATTCAAAAAATTCGGATACTTCCATTATTCCTTCTCCTCCTCTGCATCTGGTGGAGTAGCAATTCTTTTTAATAAAAAATCTAAAATAACCTTTTTCTAAATAATTCATATAGACTCTAACTGCATCATAGCCATTATACAGGTAAATGGATGGACACTTAACATAATAAATGTTTACATGACCAAAGCATCAGATATAATCTATAGAATCATCCACACTGTCAATGTGGTCTTAAGAACTAACCCTTTTCCTGCATTGATGTTGGGTGACTTTAATCAAACATATGATTCTTTTGAAAGGAGTCACTTAAGATCACTGAGCAACACCTTTACAAGTGGAAGACAGCTTTTTGATGTGTCTGCCTTCTCATTCTATTCATCACGGTTTAAGTTCTTCATTGATCTTTTATTCTTCTCTTCTTCACTTGCTCCCTTCATTGAAGCTAACCTGTGGCCTGTTGTCTTTATGGACCACATGGCACTAGAGGTCCTTATCAGAATTGTGGATAACACACAATCGTAAGGCAACATTCCACGAACAATGAGGATCCTCACAAAGGAATCTGCCACTATACAACTCATCTCTGAGATTTACATATCATTCAACTCCGCTAATATAAACACACTTTCACCATGTGATAAATGGAATAACTTCATAAATATTCTACAATCACATATTCATAAATGCACTCAACATAAAGGTCCCCTTAAATTGCTAAATCAATTGGACAAGATAGCCGACACACTTAAACATTTGCCCATACAAAGGCAAAGTATCCAAGAAATTACTCACCTCAAACTACACAAGCTACCCAACAATCCCTGGCCGAATATCTATCAATTAAATGAGTGCGCAGTTACTTAGCATACCAACACTGCTGGACTCGGGGTTACATCAGATGGGCCCTAGGATCTAATCAACAAAACAAGGCACCTTCATCAATCAAGATACACAGTAAACAATATATCGGCCTCTCCATGCTTTCCAAAATAAGAGACTTTTACAAAAGAAAATTGTAACCTATTGGTGTCACTAACATCCGTAGAGTTTTTGTTACTAACAACCCTATGGAACATAACATCACAGATGGTGTCTTGACAAACTGCAATCACTCCCAGAAAGTGTCCATCCTGGCATGCATGGAATTCCCAGATTTCTACTTTTACACCTAAGAGCTTTTACTATCCCAGTAATCCACGGAATGATAGACCTCATTGCCACTGGAAGTCATCACCTAATAAACCTATGTCCCATCTCCATGGTACCCTTTTTAAAGAAGCGTAATGCACAACCAGATCTTAATAACCTATGTCCTATCTCGATAATTACTCTATTGACAAAGATCATCGAGAGCATCATTAAAGACAAGATTCAGTATAACATAATCAAACAACTTTTGCACTATCAATTTCCAAAAAAAGGCACTTCAACATCCGACGCTGTCAGCCGCTTCAGACTTCTGGTCGATCATGTGTGGAGACAAAGGAAGTCCTGGCCCATTGCAGTCCAACTTGATATAGCTGGGGCATTCAATTCTCATGATGTTCTTCTCAGTATTCTGGAACAGCTAAATGTACCACCCGTATACATTCAAATGATTGAGAACCTTCTTTACAATCGGGAAGGGTTCTTATCCCTAGATGGTCGCATTGCCCCGGGTTTTATGCCCTACGTCTCCATCCCCCAAGGTTCTCCCCTGAGTGCACTTCTCTTTGCTGCCTATATCAATCCAATGCTGTTGAACATCGGGGCCACGTTTTCTGGTATCGCTGTTCCGCTACTTAATGAGAACATCACTCACATCTCCTATATGGATGATGTAGTTGTGTTTCTTTCATCCCATGATGAACTGGGTAAGCTAAAACAAATTCTTGATCACCATGCCAAATTATCTGGTCTCCTTGTCAACCCAAAAAAATCAGCTATTTGGTCAATTCTCACTGTCCAGAAGATCTCTGGTGGATTTGAAGCAGCGCCCCAGAAATTTCTAGGATTTCACCTATCAAAAACATCCACAGTGATGTGTAAAGAGATATAGGACTCATTATTAGAGAAAATTGAAACAACAATCGCATCTTTGTCAAAAATATACCTTTCCCTATTGGGAAAGTAGCCCTTTTAAATGCTCTCATTATTCCAAAAATAATATACTATTTGGAAGGGTTTATCCCCACCAAGGTATTTATCAACAAAGTAGAAACCGCCTGTAGAAAACTGTGTTGGGTGGGCCGATCACCTGTAATTAGCTTGAGAATCCTCCAAAAGCCCAAAACTTTAAATGGTCTCTCACTACACTCACTAACTATATTCAACTTACAACTCACCCATAATGTACTCTACAACATCTTCAAGGAAAATGAATGTGCTCAATGCCCACATCCGAAAAAGGACATTCAACCTACTGATTGGCCACCCCCCAGAGGACGTGCCTTGCTCTTTCAACAGCAGATCAACCCAACATCAACCCTATTTCAAAGAAAACTTGCATATTGGGAAGGGTTCGATCTTCTTGACCATCAAAAACAGAGGATCCCCAGCTGCCTTTAATCAACATCCCTTGAATAATAAGGATGATCCTGGAAGTTGCTGCCAAAAATTGTGGACTTCCTGTTGAAATCGAACCTGCATGCCCTCCCAACAAATGCCTTCCTCCACTATAAAAGGGGGCAAGATATTGACCCTAATTGCACATTGTGTCAAAGACAGGAAGAGACTACCGATCACTTCCTCTTCGAATGCACAAATTTGAACAATTTAAGAATTCATTTTCAACAAAACATGACAAGAAATCAAATCGAAATGAACCTCAAGACAGCAATTGAAAAGGGCATTTTCTCTGAGATCCGGCTTTCGGCCATAATTAACTTTTCCATCTGGGCATTGCGCTGTAAGCTGGTGTTCCAGGCTGAGACCTTGAATAATATATTCACAGTGTCTTGTCAAATACTAAACAAGGAAAGGGTTAGAGATATGCGTACTGCTGACCCCTTTACAGCTGCACAAACCTGGGACTCCATTGCAATTGGATAGAGCTCCCCGCAACTTTGATGTTTATTGGGTGGCTGTTGCTTTTCATCATTTCATAAACCTGAAACATGGGTATTAATACTACCTACTAACAGCATCTCAATTTAATCTTTCCTGCTATGAACTTTAGACAAATTGGGTTTCTATGGTCTATTTTTGGAACAACAAACAAATCACAAATGTTTCCTGTGCAAACATTAACTCAAATATATTCTCTTTTTTTTTTGCATGCTATTTCATAATCATTTACTTGTTTTGTACTTTTTGGTCTGTATTTCTTTGGTCTAAATGTACAATAAATTTGGTTTTTGAAAGATATCTAAAGGTCATTCCATTATTCGCCACCTGTACAGCCTATCATTAGTCTGAGCACCACCTGACAAATGATGGCAAGACATCTTGATAATATGATTATGAATACCATAGTCATATTATATAAACAAGCTCATACCACTTTATATTAATATTTGTCATTTAATCATAATAGCTAACACTTCCTCCTCTTTCATGTATCACTCACCATTATCATCATAATCATCACTGTTACTTCAAGCTAATGTGCTTATATGTATGTTATTCTCTCATCGATAACTATATTTAGTTTCATATAAAATAGTGTACCAAACTATGGCTATTGATGTATTTATTCAACATCTACCCTATAATTTTCTATATATTAATAAATTTTAGGGGATTTGAACTCATATGACTTTCAAGCTCTCCTCAGCCATCCAATCTATTTCATACAATCGATACACATGATCACACACATGTGAAAAAGATAAATGATCTCCAAAATACATATTTCATGCTGAACCAGCACTCATCATTATCCAGATCATTATCTCTCCCCCTCACATATATATATAAAATCAGTGCTTGGTTTATATTACGATAGCAAATTTTCATATTTTAATGGATAGGCTTCAATCTATTTCACCCTTCAACTCTTCAACCATCCATACCATTGAAAATCTGAATAGATTAAAGCCTGTCCATTAAAGTTTGAAGATTTACTATCTTAATATAAACCAAGCACTGATTATATATATGTGTGTGAGATGATGATCTGGACTAACTGTTGAGTGCTGGCTCAGAATGAAATATTTATGTTGGAAATAATTTATCTTTCCACATGTGTCATCATCTGTATCGATTGTATGAGGTAGATTGGATGGCTAAGGGGAGCTTGAAAGTCTGGGTTCAAATCCCCTACAATTACATCTAAACTCTAAGGATATAAAGTATACCTGTATTTAAATATATAAATAAATAAATAAATAAACCAGCTTACAGTATAACTGCCATTCTGAATAGTAATTTAGAGTTAGAATTTTAAAAAAAAATTAAACATATCTCATTAACATCACTTTACATTAACATCCCAATATATGGACAATTTTGCATAATTAGTATCTACTTATGCAATTATATTGTTTATTTAATAATTATCCCTCATTTATAAAAATATGTCTATGATTTTTCTTTTCCTCAAATCATTTTTTACCTGCAAAATAAAAACACTATAAAAATAAAAACTTCTATTACAAATAACCAAATGATATGCAAACAGTTTTAAATATATGCACAAAAACATAATTTTTAATGTGCTGGTTCATATTCAATGATCATCACTTTAATGTAAATTTTGCTCACCAATATAACATTATCCACACTTACTTATCGCTTTATATAGAATTTTTTACAACTGTTGATTTTATCAACAGCATATTTTCCATTTATAACTAACCTACCAGTACTGAATGCAACATTAAAATGATACAAAACAAGTAATGACATTATACCACATACTTTCTTATTTATTTACGGTAATGAAACCATTTTTATTTTTCTCTATTTTTATTTATCCATATGAAAATTTATATAATGTATTTAAAATGCTTTTCCTACTGTATTGTACATTTATATAATTTATTAAAATTAAATTCAATATTGAATAATTGATCATTTTGGGATTTACAGAACATTTTATTTGTAAATAAAATTACTCTAAATCCAGTCAATTTGTGCATAATAGGAATAAATATTCAGAAAACACACACACACACACATAATCATTAGAAACCAGTTAACACTTACACAATCCCAATATAGATAACAATCAATCTCAAACTGTTGTCAAGGCAACCTCCATTTAATAACCTCCTTTTAAAATATATATATTAGTAGCAACAGTAGCTACTTACAAATGAGTATGATCATTCCAACTTCAAGAAAATATACTAGTGGTGAGTTTTGTGATTACTATACAATCCAAAAAACAAAAGATATATAAATCCTCTAATTAATAAGGATTTCATAATCATATTATAATTGGTCCTATTATTTTCTCTCTGTAAGTTTAAATCAAGATATTTTATGTTATATAAATTGTTTCTAGAAGTAAAAGTCCAGTTCAAATCATCAACTTCATTTAACGTAGTTACAAGATGTTTAACTATCATTGGCGGTTCAATGAGACACACATTTTCAATATACCTAAAATAAATTTTAATAGCTAATTGAAAAAAAAATTCTCTCAAAGTAGTCTGATTGTTCAAGAAAGAATATTAATGTTATATAATATTAATGAGATTTTGATTGTTATTTTTAAAATTCAAATGCATACAGCTTTTCAGGATGGCAGTTATATCATATATGGCTACAGTTTTATCTTATTTATTTATTGGTATATTGAAAATTGTAGAGTTAATTCCAATGTTTTGCATTGTTACTCATTATCTTATTTGATATATTATATATATCATAAGGTGGGTGAAAGTTTTTAATTTATTAAAATGCAAAACTCTCTATACGCATTGCCAAGCCCAAGTAATTAATGGATGCCAGAAGGTTTGTGCATAAAATCCCCATCTAGTGCCTACTCATCCAATATCCCCAGACTAGTTTTTGGCTTGTGGCCTTCGTCAGTGAAGAGCCTTGGATGTGAAGTGGCAATACGTATAGAGAGTTTTGACTATTTTAATAACAGTTAAGAGTAAGCATAAGAAATGGTGATCATGTGATCTTTTAATTTATTACATAATATTTCATGATGTAAATTTATAATATATATTTAATATTAAATTATTTTTTTATTCAGATTTATTTTTCATCATTAGTCTTCTTTTTCAACACACTTTTTATTTTTGCCACAATTATAAGCTTTAGTAAGTAAAGAAAAAAGTATGCTGCTTCAAAGAACTATGTGTAAGCTGAAGTCATGTGACAGAGTCTTAAAATTAAAAAAAATTAGCGAACCGGTAGTTAAATTATCCGAAAATAAATTTTATTATTATCCTAAAAAAAGAGTTGAATTAAAAAATTACTTAATTATTTCCAACAATAATCTAGAACATTATTTGTATTTTTTTTTTTTTATTATATCTAATGTAACAATGATTCTTTTTGAACAGATTGGGTTCAAAATGCTTTCCCCAGAATAATTCGACTATACGATATTGCACTTGGAGCGTGTGATATGCGCGATGAAATTTGAGTGATTAAAAATTATTCTCCAAGAAATAATTCACAACAGTTTTGTTTTAAGTAATTAAATCCATTATTTATCGCATTTCAAATTAGTTTCTTTAAAATTATCTAAATAAAAAGTGTTATTTTATTAGTGATAAAGGAACCCATATTTAATTTGTACACAAAGTAAGTAAGAAATTAATCAACTATTAGTTTACTTACATTTAACAGAGGCATTATTAAAATTAAAAATAAATTCGACACAAATGTATTTAGTAAAATTTACTCTTGCTGAAATTATTTTACTTTAAAGATAAAATAACTTCATTCAAAAGGATCTATCATTGCGAAAACAAACAATAACATAAAACCATTGTTCAAATGATTTTGTTATGCCGACGTTGATTTAAATATTTATTTAACTTTAATTTTTTATTTAAATATTTTATTTCTTCACTTACATATTTATCATACAAGATTTGTTTTTATTTGATTAGTAAGTTTAATGGATTACCAGCTGTAGTAAGTTTATAGTACATTATTTTCATTTAGTTTGCTATATCTGATGTAACAGTGTGTCTTTTTTTAATAATGAGTTCAACATATTTTTTCTAGAAGAACTTGGCAAGATGATAAATATAACAATACCTTTGGCTCAACAAAAGGCATGACTCGTTTTCAAATATTTTTTTCTTTTTTTTTTTTTAATTTTTATTATTTTTTTTAGGTTTTTTTATTATTACAACTCATTTTAATTAAAAAAAAAATATTTATGTTTTTTTTTTAAAATAAAATAAAAAAAAAAAATAAAAAAACTTCACAAGAAATGAAACAAAAATGCCAAACAATATCACATTCCTTCATAAAAGATACAAAAACTGATACAGAATCGAAAATGATAGTAAAGGATGATATTTTGAATCAAGTTTTGTTTTCTGTTTCTTCTGATGCAACAGAAAATAATGTTGACAACACAAATAAGCTGCCCAGTTCCAAAAGTACAAAAGATGCATATAAAATAAATGGAGATAGTGACCTTTCTGGTTGCTGGAATATGAAATAAGCCAATGAATTCAAAGAAAAATATTGTGGTTTACTTATTATTGGAAAAAAAAAACTTTATATCAAAATTGAGTCAATAAAAGTGAAGGCAGCTCATGTGTCAAAAGAATGGAGAAGTAATATTGTTCCAAGTGGAAAAAATGAAATAGTTCAACAAGCCTCACTTCAAAAAAAAATAAAAAAAAATAAAGGACACTTTTCATCAAAAGTACACCAGATATGTGTGATGCAATTGAAGGAAAGTGCAAAAAATGCAATTTTCAAATTCATAGACAAAGTTTAAGAGCTCCATCTGTAAAATTTTCAGTACAGTTTGCACTTTAGCAAAATGAAACTGACCATTTTCTAATATTGAACATTTGATAGAATTATAAAAAAGAATGGATTAGATATGGGAGTGGGACTTCATTCTCAATTCCTGGCTGTCAAAATTGTCGAACACATTGAAATACATTAAGTATTTAGCAAAATAATAGATCAGAATTTAAAGATATGTTTACAATTAATGAGGCATCAACAATATCATGCAAACCAGTCCTTATCATTTTTATTAAGGTTAAATATGCAGATTTCTCACCAACAATTTTTGTAGATTTAATGGAATTACAAAACAAAAATGCTGAAACGATTTACACTGCTCTACTACAAAGTCTGCAATCAGTAGGATTTGATAATCCATATTTGAAGAATAATTTGATTGGATTTTGTTCAGATGGAGTAATTGTGATCCTGGAAAGGTGGTCAGAAGTGAATGTTAAATTATCACTATCCTGAGATTATTATTTGGCATTGTTTGAGTCATCACCTTCAGCTTATGCTGGAGGATTTTATCAAAGACATAAAGCAAATGAATCATTTTACAGCATTTATTAATGAAATATGTAAAATCTTCCATCAGTCTAATAAAAACCAAATGGCATTGAATAAAATTTCAACCAATTTGGGAATTGGAAATTCTAAACATTGTAGAGTTTTTGACCCAAGATGGGCAGCATGCTGACGGCATGCAGCATGGTGAGCCTATTCAGCACTATATGATTTTTTTTCTACTAATAAAAAATTTTCTGGAATGGCTAAACATCTTGCTAACAAATATTTTATGAGATCTAGCTTTAAGAATCGATATTCTAGAAGAAATTGCTTTGTTGGCGGATGCTATTCAAGGAAGAAGTGTAAATATATTGCATACTGAACAATTGATTAAGAAAACAATTAAAGCATTTGAATATCTCAGAGAGAAGAGTGGTAGTTATGAAAAAATAATAAATGAAACTATCTCTTCTAAGTAATTTCTGCATATTAATTTTGTTGAAGACAACAAATGAGTGAGTCTTCACCATCAAAAATTACTGAATGTAGTGATAACAAATATGGAATTAAGATTAATGGATTGTAATAGCATATGTAATAATATTCAAGATAGAAATCATAAAATCCATCAATTAGTTAAAATTGTGAACCCAGATGCTTGGAATCTGGAAGAAGCTGTAGTTCTCTGGAAAGAATTTGAAGCGAAATTATCAAATTTTTACAAAGCATTTCACCATGAGATTTCAGTTAATGATGTCCATGATTATGTTGAAAATGTTTTGAGAAATTACCAGACACATGTTGTACATGAAACTATCCAAAGAGCTAAAAATATAATTAAAACCAAGGCTGAATGAAGGTTTTCTGTGGTGAACACAATTTATTCAGATAAAAGAAATCACCTTGAAGTGAAAACTGTGGCAAATTCTTCTAGTAATAAATTGGATAGGTCTTCTGTTAGATCACTGGGATTGCAGTGACTCAGTTCAAGTTTGGCAAGAAATCACAATACAGCTGATGATGCTATAGTCAAAAAGCATCATCAACCTGAAGAGACATATGATGTGACTAGAATTTCACTATGAAAATATCTTGCCAAATAAATAAGTTTTTTTCCAATTATAAAAAGGGTGTAATTCTTTTTTAATTCCATAAGTGAGATTGCAAAGTACATCATAGTGTGCATGTGCACTGCAGCACTTTTTTGTGTATTGGGGGGGTGTCATGCAAAATTTCTGAGAAGTCGCCAAAAATTTTTAGGTATGAAACCAAGAAGTGATTTGCTTCCATGCTTAGAAAAAAGAAAAATAAACAGAATAGGTTCTTAAATACAACTTACGTTTAGAGAACTAGTTCTTGGAAATTTGGGATATCATCACACAGAGACGTGATTTTTTATTTCTATGATTAAAATATCTATTCCCTTTTTGTACTCCTCAGAACTATATACTGGTAATGTATTCTCTACATTATATATCACCTTTCTTACATGAAAATAAATCATTTATTTTCTAACTCCTTGTAAAAACCTTTTTAGACAAACATATTATTTGTATTCTCCACATAACCCAAATAAAAACCGCATTTACAAATTTAATTTTCATCTCTATACACTGTAAATTTCCAAACAAATTTACTTCATTTAAAAAAAAGTCCACATCATCTCACTTTTTCTTAAATGTGCGATCAAAGTTCAACACTTAGTACTGTATACTATTTTCTTTTCAGTTATATCTCAAAATTTCTGGGTAATAGCTAATACAAAGTGCCTCATTTTCAAAGACAAAATAGGCACTGTTATACCTTTTCAAACTATTCTATAAATTCTAGATTTTTATTGTTTTTTCTGTTTGCTTCAATCCTATCTATTCATTGTCAATGTAATTTCTTTACACATTTAAAAAATACCTACATACCCATATTTATTCTCTTCTTTAAAAGAAATATTCATTATCCCCCCTCTCTCCCTTACTGATACTATAGACTTTTCTTCACTGAATTTAATTTTTTCTTTTTATCTTTATAATCTTCTCTAACAATAGCTTCTTATTATTAATTAAAAATGTCTTATTATATGCAAAAAAAAAATGGTACATTGATTTTTTTTTTTAGTTTTCACTAGGAGAAATCTTTATCCCCAACTTTTTATTTCAATTTATAATTCTCTTAGAAACAAAATAAATAACAAGGCGACAAATATAACGTATACATTTATTGTTCAAAACGATTCATAATACGTATTACCTATTGTCAATTTACTTAATTTCTGCACACACAAAAAACCCAAACAAATAAATAATTATTTATTTATATTCGTTTCGTTTAATTTTTTCTCCACTAGTTTTAAATTTAAGATAATAATACGCCATCTATGAAACAAAATACAAAATAATAACAATGTTATAATTTTTTAAAAAATTACGTAATCTTCCTAATTTCCTGGTACAGTTAACCATTAAAAAATTAAAATTGAATGCAGCATGACTGATAAAAGATCGCATCATCATACTATGGCGCTGTTCTATTTTAACTTTTTAATAGTGAATTATAATAGGAAGATAATCTTTTTACTATATTTTTTAAAAAAGATTATCTTCCTATTATAATTTATTATTAAAAAGTTATTATGCTATATAATTTACTATTAAAAAGTTAAAATAGTACTGTTATATTTATTAATTACAAACTATGCTGGTTTTTGGAGAACTGCTAGTTTATTGCTGATTATACGTTTTCAAAATGCTTTTGAAACAGTTTCAAATGAACTTACTAAAATAAAAATTTATAATTTGGAAAAATTTTGTTACATTACCAATTACTGTAATAAACAAATAAAAAGAATGGTTGATAATATATTAGACTGAATTTTAAAATACTGAACCCAGTAGTAAGAAACTATGCTCAAACTTATTTAATAAGATGGGATAGTGATTTTACCTTAAAACAAAGTTGAAAGTCTCTGCACATTGCCCATATATCCAAATATGGATGTTAGCCAAGCTAAACGTTCCTTTGCTCAAAAAGCATTATATTTCATAGTAAATTCATCTACTTCTACTATCAAATCATTTTTCCAGTTCTATTTTTTTTTTCTTATTCCATTTCAATAAAAACTGTTTTTATTGATTTTGCTTTCTTTACTGATTTTATTATAAATATAAAACTTTCTATCTGTTTCTCTTTAAGTTTTTCTATTCTCCATACAATTTATCCTACTTTTTCAGCATCTTAACTCTCCCCCCATGTTCGATAGTTCTATCACTATTTCTACATAAATTACTCTACAATCCAAAATCTGGATTCTATTTTTGCCTTCTGTCCTTACTATCTAAAGCTCCTGATTTTGCACCAAATAGTAATAAGCTCTTATAATGATACCATCTTATCTGATTGTATATATCATAAGAATCCAAACTATTATTTTTTATTCCATTTATTTTTAGCAAGTTTTCTCAAAGCAACCCCTCTACTCTCTTTACCTATTTCTCATAATTATGTATCTGTAATATATTTTCCACTTAAAGAATTCTCAATTTGTTTTTACAAAATCTTTATGATTCCAGCATTAGAATTTGGGATTCCACAACATTAGTTTAGGATTCTAATTAATTATTTCTGTATGCATGCCATATTGTGAGTGGAGTTGCTTTTCTAAATTTTCATCAGCATTTTGTTATTTTTCTGCTTGTATTTATTTTCATAGCAACCTAAAGTCATGCATTTTAATCATTCAATATTTTTTAATGAGATGTTTTAACTAATAGTAAAAATTGACATGTATAATTATAGAATTTTTTTAATCAGAATATTTTAGACTAAATGGGCTGTTTTCAATTGATTATTGCATTTTTTGCTACTCTTTTATATAAGCAAGTGAAAGTACATTTTTTAATTTACTCATTATTGTTAATATTTTAAATATGAGTATATTTTACACATATATTGCTTATAATAACTTCTTTCATATACACTTTAATGCAAAAAAATTTTTCTTAATAAACCTTCTTTATTTTCCTGACAGTTTCGACTGTCCAGCAGTCTTCATCAGAGCTCTCTAACTTAAAATAAAAGTTTATTTAGAATTGTTTTTTGCATTAAAGTGTATATAAAAGAAATTATTATAAGCAATGTATATGAATATATGAAGATATGCAAAGAAAATAAAGGAGAAAAATAAGAGTATATTTTACATACCTGGAGATTTGGACACAGATTTTCAAGCTCTCTTCAGCCAGCCATTCTATGTCATACAACAGATACACATCACCACACACATGCAAAAAAGATAAATGATCTTCAATAAATATATTTCATGCTGAGCCAGCACTCATCAATTGGTCCAGATCATCATCTCTCGCACATATATATTTTAAATCGTATTCTATGTTTTTTCTAAATGTTGAAAACAACATTTTAATGTTACATTTAATTTTAATAAGTAATATTAAAGATGCTTCTTCTTCATTGCAAACATATTTAAAATCAGTTTTTTCCAAGATTTTGAGTAATCATAGACTTTAAATCAAGTTAGCATGTTATTGGTAATGTCTATGGATGTTTGGAATATAGATATTCATTATTTCATTACAGTTACAATGGTGTAATTTTTTTTTCCCTACACTAAAATTTGTTTTTTATGAAAGTTTTTCTAAAAAGAGATTTTTAATTTTTTTTTTTCACACAAAAGAATAAACATAAATATATTTTTAATTGCATATAAAAGTTATCAATCCAATGTGCTGATATATACATGAATCGATGGCTTTAAATCAACAATTTTATGAAGACTTTAGGCATAAAATTTTCTACCAGCTGTGAGCATACTTTCTTTTTCATTTTTTATATAAAATTATTCAAATAATTTATATTGCTATATAATAAAGTCTGTTTTGTGTATATTGTATTTATAGTTTAAACTTAAAAAAATGTTGTATCTACAATTTTTTGTAATCCGCAGTTTATTTTCTAATTTTTGATATAGGTACTATATTTTTTTTATAGTAATGCTTAGAAAAAAATCAAATTATTTTATTGTCATAACTGAAATAGAAAGTAATATCTGACTATTTGTGCACTTATATATTACTAAAGTCTAAGTATAAGCAATTGTATTCCATTTTTGCAATCTATGTTTATTATTTTTTCTACACTTTTATACAAATAATGTATTTTTTATAACACATGCTTATAATCATATTATTTTAATATAAGAATTGTTCTTAATTTTCACTAAAATAATGTTATATACTTAGTAAGCTATAGGTATTTCCACAAGGTGAAAGATAGATCATAAAGGGCATCAATACTTGTGACTATTCTTATTAATATTTAATTTTGCACTAATTAAAAAACATTTTTTATTTAATTATCACCATATGTAGAAAAAATTATATATATATTATAACGATCTGGAAATATCGGAGACTTAACGTATCTACACTACAGGGCGCCACTAGGCATTTGAACCTAGAAAATTTATAAAGTAGGCAGATACGTAAGTAAAAAAAATTTATTTTTATTTTATATATTTTGATTCTGGTCATTAGCCCATTGTCACTAGCTCAGTGGAATAGCAGAGATTTATATTTTATAATAAATTCTTATCTAAGAATATATAAAAAAGAATAAAATAAGCCACTGCCAGTAATTATACACACAAACATTTATTTACGCACATATATATAAAATTTAGCATTATTATTTTAGTATGTTTACTTTAGCATTTAACTACATTTTTTAATTTTATTTTAGATTTTAATTTTTATAAGTTCGCACAGATGTATTTATAAAAGTTTGTTTTATAATGTTGAGTATAGATCGGCTGCATAGATTCCACGGTTAAAAACATTTCAAAATAAGCATAACCGATCAAAATACAAAGTCATTGATAACGTCAATTGCAGAGGGAATACAAGAAACCCAATGGCATTCATCATAAGATGCCGCATTGACATCGATGACTTATATATTCTAACCGAATATGAAAACCACAACATAATTAACCGCTAACGAATCCATGCAACGTCCATACCCAACTTAAATTTAATGCATTTTTATTTAGAGTGTCGAGTATGAATAGACTACATAGATTTGCATTTGAAAAGAAAATATTCTATCCTTATTTAACCTTAGGCCAAAAGTTCGCAGTTAAACCAACGTCAATCCATCTGATATATCGATGCATTCAATGTAACACGAATATGGCAGCACAAAATAGGTTAAGAGAAGAAATTGCCTCTCGTCAGATAGGAATACTACATCTATCTGATGAGAAGAGCAATAAAAAAAAACTCCATAGGAAAGGACTGCGGTCATTTTGCCGACTTACGATCGCATTCCATAGGCAAAAAGGAAGTGTGCGGCATATAAAGCGATTCTGCCCATAGCGAATCTCGTACTACATCTACTAATTACACCAATATATCCAATCCATTGACCTAATTTAACTATGAAACAAATAACCTAAGATTACCCTCCCCTAATATAACTTTACAAATCTATATAGCCATTCACGCCCGACTTAAGTTTAACATTTATATAATTTAATTTAACGAAAAACAGAAATCATAATAAAAACTTAAAAGAACAAAAAAAAAAAAAAATGGAAATGATTTTACAAAAGAAATACATCAAATTAAAATTACTTATTAATAAATAAAGTTGGTCAGATAGGATTCTATTGCAATTATTTAAATATGGAACAAGTTTTAGAATTAAAGTTCTTATTGTTTAGAAATGTTCATTAATTATATATATTTCTTACATTTAGAAAAGTTCATCTTTAAACCATTGCTATTTGGGTTCCAGTATTAATAGTCCTGATGTCCTGGCGAGACCGGTATGCTGTTGTCCATTTTATTGATTCATCCGGTCTTTTACTTTATCTGGTCCTCAATGTAGAAAATGATTGGTCATTTCTCTTTCTTTCTTAGCAGAACTGAAGGGATTGAAGAGTGCATCTTTTCAATCCCTTCTCCTTCAACTCTGCACTAATACATATCACCACTGCTGTCATACATCCCTTCCTCTAATTTTCTTCACTCACTTTTTATAGTAGCCTTTCAGATCCAGTGGACATTATGTCACGATGATGTGATGGTCTTTTCGCTGAGGTCCGATTCCATTGTTTTTCTCTCCTATCTGACCTTTGCTTATACATTTTAAATGCCCAAGGGCTAGTTTACATTTAACTAACTAAAACAATCATTTCCATTTTCTGATTAATTAATGTGTTTTCCAAACTTAAAGATATATTTTTATCTCTAAATATTTTTGTTGAAAGATTTAGTTTTTCTATTTTTAATAAAGTTTTATTTTAATAATTTTTTTATCTGTGCGATTTTATATATATACGAGTTTAAGATGATTTTTTTAATTTCCAATTTTTAATTCTTAAAAAATAAGTTTTTATTGGCGAACTTTTATTTTTTTCATGTTTACTAATAATAAAAAAATAATGTAACGGCGTATGTGCCCATTACAATATATATATTGTAACCCCTCACTACTGATCACCAACAACCACAAATACCCAGGGGTGCCAATTCTATGGATCATAGAATAAAATATTAATCTAACTTTACCCTAAATTTACTTATGAGGCTCTTAATTAAAGTTTCACCTTAGCCTAGCTCAGTTGAGGGATACAGAGGTCTATGAGGTGTAAAATGTACATTAGATGTGAGAGGAAATATTATAACTAATAGGAAATAAAACATCTATTAAATTCTATACTAAACAAGAACTAAATTGGTAAAATTCTACTATCTAAAATTAACCAGTTATAATCTATACTTCACCTCTTCCCAACATTCACATGCATTGAACAACCTCCATCATATTAGAAAATTAAACTAATAAATAAAATGTAACATTTAGAAATTATAATGTATAACAAGTTGGATCTGAACTTAAACTAAACCTATCATTACTAAATTTTAATTATACACTAATCTAATCTAGTTAGCTGAATTTAATATTTGATCTAAATTAATAATTGAATATCTCAGGGAAACTATTTATGGCATGGCTTAATCTAAAATCTCTATCTCTCAATAACTATTATTTAATATTATGACAGTAATGGAATAAATCAAACAATACCCTAACAAAATAACAATAGTTAAGTAATGAAAGAAATGGGGTACATTTTGATTTCAATTCATCATCTAAACAATAACTGAATGATAGACCTTTAGAGAATTTGTAGCTAATTAACATTTCATACAGTGTTTGGATCAAGGAAATCAATATCATCATGTCTAAATATTTATCAGTAAATTAAATTAAATAAAGTGTACAATTATATCATATTAAATAAAATAAATGTGTAAGCATGTGTGGAAATGTGAAACACGAATGTATGGTAAAGAAGAATCCGGAATACAATTTTTGAATAATAAAACATTTATTAAAAAAAAATATAGTTAAACAAACATTTAACTTATTTACAATTTGAACAAGTACAAGTTCTGGATATATTAACATCAGTGGTTGAAAATCTACATAATAGCCGAAGTTACAAGATAATTTTCTAACTTCTTATCTGATACATTTCGTCTATTAAGTCACTTTGATTGACTTATGGCAACACATTATATCTTTAACCCTAAAGAATAAACTAAATAGAATCTTTATATTTTATTGCAAAATTGGTTTTCATTTATCAGTCCCTTCTAATACACATATGGAACTGAAATAGTATAGCCTTACATTTCTGACAACAAACTACAGAATTTATTTTATATTCGATATCTTGTCTTTTATATCACTCTTAAATTATTAATTAATCTAACAAGTCTATAACACACAACATAGGTTAAATATCTCAGTTACATTATGAAATAAAACTAAAATCTTGGCATTTTTACTTTAAAATGCTTTATATCACTCTTAAATTATCAATTAATTTAATAAGTCTATAACTAATACATCGGTTAAATATTTCAATTATATTATAAAATAAATCTAAATCTTGGCATTTTTACTTTAAAATGCACATTAACTAAAATAAGGGGTTTGAACATAAGAATCAATACAAAATAAGATTAAATTATACTTTGCAAAATGGAAATAATTCTATCAATTAACTATGTTTATCTTTGCAAAACAGAAATGAATAATGCTATTAATTAATTATGATTTGTCTTCTTTTGCTTGCTTATACCAGTAATGATTAAATATTATGGAAGCTGATGATATGAAATTTAAAATGATAAATGCAAAATGATTGAAGTTATGCATTAATGATGGATTTTTTTTATAACTTTTAAATTAGTACTTTATATCTGTCTGCATTATGCTGTGTGTCATACAACAAATAATTAATACTAATCAATTCAATTGGTTTACTCATGACTGTGTAAATAAATCATAATACGGACAATGACAATGGACCAAACAAGCTTCAGCACTAATTCTAACACAGCTGTTTTTATGAGAAAATCAATTCTACTTTTATTCTTCTTTTTATCAATAACTTAGCTGGCACATGGCTATGAGTAAGATGAAAGCATTCTATAAGCACATGGGATAAAAGATTTACACAATTCTAATTTCATAACTAACATGACAATAATTCCCAAGTCTACTTCTGAGACTACATAAACTGGTGGGAATAAATCTCATCACCAAACTAATCAGGGAGATAAAATACTGGGCTTCACATACCCTAATTCATAATATCAAATATCAAAATGGAGGATTCATTCCACTCCTATCAAATACTTCTATAACAAAGGGATTTTATCTTATCCCATAAGATATACTAGGCAATCTACCATATCAAATATTCAAATAATAAGAAAAAGAGATTATTCGATCCCACAAGACACAATAAAACATCATTAACTTTTACTACAAATAGCCACTAAATACTTTTCTTATCAAACATAATAAAGAACAATAAATTCATGCTTAAACAAATTCTAATCTTTCAAATTTGAATAGTCCATTCCCATCCTCTGAAACCGATATACTTCATATCCTTTTTACTTGCAAATTACACATTACTATAGTTGAGTTTTTATAATATACACACATATACGAGCATAATAATAATACAGACAATTCAAATTCCAGTAGGTAAAGAACTATTGTAAAAATATTAATTACTAACAGTAAATGCAATAATGGGTAAACATTTCATATCTGATATAATATTCATAACTTAAAAATATATTAATTACAGTTGAGAAACAAGGCAATAATTTCTATTGGCAATGTAAGACAAAATAATCTTTTTTATAGTGCATTTATATTAGCACAAATCCAAAGCAAAAGTTTGGCTTAGATAAATAATAAAGCTTTATGTTCTAGGTTAAATAATTATTGAAAATAATGATTTTCTAATCTATTAAAAAAATGCAAAGATATATTATAGATTTTATGTAATGAAACTCTTTTAAAATAATTGTTCACCCCTTTTAACCTTCAATGGACGTCTCCATTTTACCAAGCGCGTACGTATATATACGGCACACAATAAAGCTTATACTAAAATAATAATAAATACCTTGTACAATATTCCCTTAATATTGTACATTTAGAAGATGTTCTTGGAGACGTAATAAATATAATAATAAAAGCATAAAACAACCTTTATACTATCTATCTACTAAATACAATTAAATAAATAAATAAATAAAGTTCTTTTGTTCTTCTGGGTTGAAAATGAAAAGTTTATTACAGTTTATACATGACATCCCTTGGTCATGTCTCGAATAATAATAATAATAATAATAAAATAATAATAATAATAATAATAATAATAATAATAATAATAATAATAATAATAATAATAATAATAATAATAATAATAATAATAATAATAATAATAATAAAAAAAAAAAAAAAAAAAAAAAAAAAAAGCACACAAGGATAAATATTGACAAAACAACACGTTCCTGCAGGAAAACAAATAATAATATTTTGACTCCAATATAGCGCATTCAATGTTCTTTATCTGAGCTAATTAAATTGCTATCAATGTTATATAAAAGCAGTAATAATTCACATTTTATTCATAAAATGTATTAAGTATTTATTTCATGTTTCTTTTCTTTTTTTTAGAGCCATTCATAAAATGTATACAATTATTTGAACTAATAACATTTATTTAACTTTCCGTGGGCTGGTTGGCAATATTCTGTATGAGAAATTCCATTGCAAACAAGAGGACAATTAATGCAATAAAAGTCATAATCAGTTTCATCGATTTTCTATATCCATTTCTTATAGTAATTAGGAAAATAATTAAATACATAGTTGAATTATATATTTAGTCTTATTTTCTAATAGACATAAAAATTATAAATAGGCAAGTATTTCAATAAAATGATAATAAAATGATTCCTATACATCTTTCTTAACCTTCTTCTTTATAACTAGCACAAAATTTATTATAAAGAGTTCTTGAGAAACTTAATAAGAGTTTGCATATTTTTCTGACATAATGAAGATATGCACACATTGCAGTTGTTCCCTTAATACTATAATTTAAAATTGAGAATAATAATTTTGTAAAATAAACAAACATTCTTCTGTCTTCTTCACAAGTAGAAATAAAATTTAAATAAAATGATTTTGAAATATAATTATGTACTTCCCTCCATTCTTCATATTACTAATTAATTTTAAATATGTTATAATGTAAATACACTCATGCATTTAAAATAATGATTGAGAATTCTGAAACTGTCAATTAAGAATAAAATAAATGTACCTTTAGGTTGTTCACATGATTATCATTCCGAAACCTTTTAGTACTTTAAACTTTCAACTTGGCTTTTTTTCTTGGAAGAATAAGCTTTAATAAAACTGCACTATCAAGCATTGTTTAAATAATACTTTGAAGTTCTATCAGCAGAGAGTTTGGTAGTAGTTCTTTGGTAGTCTTCCTGTAGTAGTTGTCCTTTAGAATTATATTTAATCCTTTTTATAGCCCTCAAAAATTATTACCCAGCATTTATTCTTCCAATCTAAAGTCGTTTTGAAAGTTCAAAGGTCATCAGACAAAGACTAAGGCTTAATTTATGCAAGAAATTTTCTTGTAGAAAGAAAAAAAATAGAAAAAAAAACTATTTCGTCTTTTAAATAAAAAAAAAATTAAATATTAAGTTGAAACTAAGAATTAAATATTCTGTATTCTTAAAGTAAATTAATAACAATTATTTTAACAAATAAAATATTTTACAGCATATTTGTTGCTTAATAATTCACCAGTCCAGTGATCCATCAATTCATTAAAAAGGTAATTAAGCTGGTTTTTAAACTAGTAATGGTAAAATTAAATATTTGGATATGAGATGTGATATTTGATGTTTCATAAAGCAGATGAATGAAAAATGAAGTTGGACAATGATACAGACATAAATGAATATTTACAAATAATGTACTATAGGTATTAAACTGATGTGACTGAAATGACAATTTTAATGATGATGAGTTAAACATATTTCACTGTTTGTACTATATATTAAAATGTGAAAAGCAAATGAACTAGAGAATCACTCAAACAACTCTTAATACTGTTCTGTAAACAAATAAAACCAATTAGAATCAACCTTAACTGAACTGACCACTTTTGTGACAAGCCACCCCCCTTATCCTATCATTGACTATACACTAAATTCAAATATTAAATATCTAATAATCCTCAAATTACACTTATAAATACTTTTAAGCATAGTTTTAAGTCTTTACTAAATTTTTTTAAAAAATTTCATGTTATTTCTTTTTTTTTTTCATAAGATGATATCAGATATTGCTGATACAATAGTACATAATTACAAATAATATTTCTGCTGCCAAACCAGAAGGGCACAATATATATATAAAAGATTTTTAGATTCTCATCCTATCACACTTTTCTTTAATATATGATTTTTTTTGCTATCCTTTTAAAATAAATTTTATTTTTTAATAAATTATAATTTACTATAGTTTTCTTTGCATAATACTTGATTTGTAATAATAAATATTAAATATTAATGCTATTTACTAGAAAGAGAAATTCTTGTAGCATAGGTCTGCAAGCATTGAAGGCTAATGAGACTGCTGGGAAAAAATAAAACATGCCAGAACACCTAAGAAATAATATTTTAGAGTGAAGAATTATCTCAGGAAGTTATGTTATACATCTTTTTTTTTAAGAATTTGAAGAGGAATGTAATTAACCTATCTATAAAAATGTGTCTCTAAAATATAACTCTTCAAATTTAGAATTTATGAAATTATATAAAAATAAATATTTGTTCATTCTAATGCGTTTAAACTAAAGATACTGTATAAATTGTATCTCAGTCCAATTCTGCTAAATTTCAATATACTTTTTCTTTATATAGCAGACTTAAAATGTGCAAAAAGATCTATCATAATATTATTTTTTGTAATACATATAATACAAATATGTTTAAAAATACTGCATTTGAAAGTCACAAACAAATATTCAAAAGAAAAGTATGTATAGAAATAACAACTCACAATAAATAATGATGAGAATGAAAATCTTTAATGATTTAAAATATGAATAAAAGATTTATTTAAAGTTTTAAAAATTATTACAGTTCTATTGTGGAGAGGAGATTTGAAAAAAATTCTGTATGGCTTGCATTTGTAGAAGTAATCCAATGAATTTAGTGGTGAATGAATAATTTGATCTTTCATTACTATTTGGGTCATACCTGCATGGGTATATGATTTATAGATTTTTAGTGTTTTTGAACCTGCAATCATTTTATATAAAAAAGTGGACTTTGTATAAATTTATAATACTATGATTGTGTACAGGATTGTTGGTTAAGAGAAAGTTTTTTAAAAAACATAGCAAATAGTTAATGTTTTTGGTTATTAAACCTGTTAAAGTGAATATAGATGAAAATAGAGATTTAAGCCATTAATATTTCAAGTGAATAAAAGAAAAATATTTTTCCATGATAAAACATTGCTAAATCATAAAAGATATAAATAGAATTAAGATTCAAATTATGCCTGGGTCAGCCTTCCTTTCATACTGGGTACCTTTAAAAAGCTGAAGACAATTTGCTCGAATGAATTCAACATTAGCTTCAGCCCCCTCCTCCTTCCAATCTCAGCCAAATGTTAAACAACATCAAAGACAAATTATCTCCAGATCAAGCTCTCCAAACTATTTATAAAATTAGCTGCAACCAACCAACTTACAAAGTAATTTACTATGGTGAGTCTCATGCCAACAGCACTACTAAATTGATGCAGCACAATTACATATACAAACATGTCAAGACCCCAACTTAAAGTCAGTATTCTTAGTGCAAGAGATTAACTCTGGCCACATTTTTGATCCACCTAATATCAAAGTTGTTTTCGCTGAGCGCAATAATCGAAAAAAAAAAAATATAAAGAGGTATTGTTCATTGCAAATAATACCCCAAGCACTAATCAAAAAAGATTCATATGTTGCTTTATCAGGCAAGTCATATATTTAAATTTACAAATTTGTATACTAATTAAGTCTCTCTTCTATATACCTATATTAATGCTATGAGTATGATTGGCCTAATTGAAAACAGTGCTAAGCTATAAATCTTTAAAGAAGTTGTAAGTTTATAATCTTTCCAGCATAGTGAATCATCACTATCTATTGAGTTATAATAGAAATAAAACTATTTATTATTTAGGTGCATGATCACAAGAAATTCTTAGTCCTTGTTGCATTACATATATTATCCAATAAAATGTTATAAATAGTTTACTAATATCAATCAAATTATGCAGATATTTTGAAACTAATTATTCAGAATATAAAATATCAATTTTTTTTAAAAGTAAATTTTAATCTTTTAACAAAACTAAATATTTTGTGTTAAAAATGTTAGATAATGAAAGGATGACAAAGAGGCAGGGATTTCCTATACAGTAGCCATGCAAATTAAATGCATATTATTTTTGAAACTCACAAAATCATGCAAGAAAGATGTTCAGATTCTGTTTGATGAGAAATTCTGTCAATAAAATTGATAATATTTCTCACAGAATTCATGGCTGAGAATATTAAGCAGAATTGTACTTTAAGATTTTGGTCATATGCTAAATACTATTTACTATTAGATAAGGCAATGAATATTCAAATGTATCAGTTTTATTACTTTATTATTATTATTATTATTAATAAAAAGTCAGATGTCACATGACTTATATATAGCTTGCACTTACAAATATGTAAAATTAAGAGCATGCTAATGAGCTCTAAACAAGATTTTTTTTTTAATGATAAATGCTACTGCAGGAGAAGGCATTCAAATCATTTTTATCTTGGATTGTCCCCATCCCCATACCAGTTTCAACCTATGGGTCTCTTCAGTGAGGAGGTGGGACATTAGATTCCTATATATTATTATTATTATAATATTATTATTATTATTAAAGTATATTCCTATGTAATGATCAATGAATTTTACTAATGCAGAGTCAGATTATAATTCTATTTAGAAAATAAAGGGATGTGAATGATTTAATGTATTTATGCTCTCATTCCAAGACACTTAAGATTGACATATATAAGTGCATTTAGGTTCAAAAATAAGATGGCAATTCTTATTTTCTCAGTCTTTATCTTGTGACTGAAATGAGAGTATCCTTGCATTTAACATCCCTGATTTAATATTATAGTATGATGCAAATGAAGAGGGATTATTACCTTCTAAATACAATTGAAGTATATTCCACTGTGAAAATTTAGACGAATACAACAAGAGAAATGAGATTTAAAATTATTAAATGATTTTATGAAGGCTTGTGGAATAAATTAAGAAATGGGTTGATGTTTATATGCATCATTGTTGGTGTATATAAAAATTATTTGTCAGACATATAGCAGAGTTCTTGTTAGCTCATTTAAATTATAATAAGTGCTTTCAATAAATAATGATAAATTTCTATTAGCAGATCATTTTAGAAATGTTTTGGGATTGAGATAAATTGCTTACCTGGTAAATTTATTCACATAATTGAATCCCGTTTCTCTTTCCTTTCAAAAAAAATTGTGAATAATTTTCAACAGTAATAAATTATGATTATTATTGCAAAAATTATAATATATGAGGGAATAGCCAAAAATAAATTGAAATGTTCTCTGGAAGATAAGCACATTGTAGAACATGCATCTGCTACTAAGTGCTTTATGCAGGGTTCCCTCTGCATCAGTCTTCCAACTGTCCCCATTGACAGAAATCACTGTGTGGCATAGTAAATATTTTTATTAAGTGCATCTTGTTTATTGGTCAATTTTTGCAAAGGTTGAAAAGTTGGAATAGTGTGAAATTCTGTTTTGCATTATGGAAATAGCAGAAGAAACAGATAGAATGTTTGAAACAGGATACAAACAGCCTGTTCTGGGGAAAACACAAGTTTATGAGAGGTTTAAAGAAAATGTTAAATTTATAATATTAATATCATCTATGTTCTTTATTACTTTTTACAATGCTTTTTAAAACCTACTATTAACAGTTTTGATTGCCCCAGCAATCTTCTTCAGAATTAACACACACAATACAAAAAAATGAATACAACTATACATGAACATATAATTTTACATTGTTAAATTTACTATGTCAAGATGCTGCTGATTTTTTTTGATGCAAATGGCATTGTTCATTCAAAATTCTTCATAACAATTAAGCATTTAAAATCTACAAGTTGTGAGATGTTTGCATGATGCGGCAGAATGTAAACATCCTGTTTTATGGAAGAGTGAAAGAGCAAGTTTCATCACAATAATATACCAACCACAAAGCCTTGAGTGTGAAACAATTTTTAATTAAATTCAGGAGAGGTTATTCATCTACCATATTAATTCGATCTTGTTTCATGCAACTTCTTTTTATTTTCTCAAATTTGCCAGATTTAGAAGTGTTGAAGACAAAAACAATGCAGGCATTAAAAGACATCACTTTCCAAGAGTTTCCAGATTACTTAAGAAAGTGAAAAACATATTTAGACTGGTGTGTTGCATAAAATGGACTGTACTTTGAAAGAATTCAATTTGTAACACCCAAAAATAAATGCACAATATTTTATCACAAAATTCCAGTTATTTTTGGGTCTCTTCTTGGATATATATTTAGATTTCTATGCTACTTACTGTAAGTTTTAGCAATTAATACATGCCAGATGATACTTAATAAATCCCTATTATTTGGCATTTATTAGTTACTAAACCTTACAGTAGAGGTGTAAAAAAATATGCTGCTGAATGACTAAGCTGAAGTCATGTGATAAATCATGTGATATTTAGTTATAATAATGGAACATGTTTATTGAAAAATAATATGTAACCATTTTCAATTTTATATGATTATTTTATAAAAATATAATAGTGAAATGGGAGGGGGGTATTTCTCATCTAAAAATAATGACTGTGGCATTTAATGCATAATATGATAATAACTATTGAGATTTCAAATTTTTTATTATTGAAGAATAAACAGAAATTTTCTGCTTCAAAATATGACAATTTCATTGAACAGAAACGAATCAGTCAAATAAAAAATAAATTTAATGAAGTTTCACTTAATGAGTTTTAGTGTGATGTTAAAAAGAAGAATAACTAGGTTTATTCAAAAATGTAGTTCATTGTTTGTTCCCATTTAGTAATAAATATTTGTGTGAAAGTAAATTTCACTCTAAATGCAACTAAAATAAAATAATTAAACAAATCCATTTTTTTTTTATCAATGTAACAATGCATATTCTATTTACTTAATCAATCTGACAGTTTCAACTGACCAGCAGTCTTCTTCAGAACTAAATTGTATATAAATACATAAAATAACATCATATAATTAATACAATCAAACATTATGTCTCATTATAAATTGACTCCTTTTTATATGCTATTACATAAATATATTTACATCAAATATACCACATATACATATATTATACCACATTCAATATATACGTATTCGTTAAATGCATCATCTACATTAGATTTGTCTTATAAAAAGTCAAAGGCAGTAAGTTCTTACTATTTTACATTTTTGTTTTATATTAATATTATCAAATTATAAAAATTATAAAAAATATAGGTAACTTAAAAAAATTATAACCTTTTATTATTTATTAATTAATTTTCTATTATTAATCTAAATATTAATGCATAAACTTTAAATTCAAGTTTAATATTTATTATTATTGAACTTATTATTAACTAATCTTATAAATTATTTTTATTATAAATTGTTTTTTTTAAAATAAATATTATAATAAAAATAATTTATGAAATTAGTTAATAAGTTTTATGATAATAAAGGTAAATGTAAAGTTTATGCATTAATATTTAGATTATTAATAAAAAAATAATAAAAAATTTAAGTTTTTAAGTTAGCTATATTTTTTATAATTTGATAATATTAATTAATATATTAAACAAATTATTAATATTTTATAAAATAGTAAGGACTAACTGCCTTTGATTTTTTGATGTAAATGTAATATAAATTTTGAGTATATTACATATATTGAGACAGACCCTTTGCTATGTCTCAAATATATATGTAGTCAAATAGGTGGGTTCAGCTAAAATTCTACCTGTAAATTAATTTAGAAAATTTCATAATTTTTATTTATTAAACGTATTATAAAAGTATGCTCATTTGTTTTTAAATACTCACACATGAAGTTGGAAAATATTTGTTATTTATTAAAAGTAATATATTTTTAAGAAAAGTGAACTTTGTAAATAAATTTTCTTATCTTTTATATAAGATTTTTTTTTCATATGTCATAGTATCGGCTGGGAGGCGAACCTGCAACAACCAACAACATTACTTTTAATGTTGTATAACAATGCTTAAACTACAAAAAATATTTGACCAGAAAAATGTTTGCTCCCTGTGTTACCATGACTACAGGTCTAACTCACCCACAACTTATCAAAAATAAATTCAGACACCTCAATGGTATTCAGACCATGACCTTGTTAACAGGATGAAAGTATTTAATTTCTTCACCATTCTTGCTACATATTGCTTCAAGCTACTAAGTTATCTTGTTCTCATTAACTCTAAAGCAATTCTATTTCTTTATTTGCTAGTGATCTTAATTTAATTAGTTCCTGTCAGCTGCACAATTAAACATCCCTTGAATGATATTCCTTTTTTCTTCAATAACTTTTTTCTAAAAAAAATGCTGTAGCAGTCTTTTTAACTGCAGACAGTGGCGGCCTCTCTATTTGTTTTGATGCTTTTAAATTCATATCAATTTTAAAATTTATACAAGCACTCCTAATAGCTATTATCCATTTTTAATTCATAGTTAAACACTTTAAATTTTCTGATGTAATTATAAACACTTTACAATTCCTTTTTTCAGTATTACTAAATTTCTAGCTTTCATTTAAGACTTGATTTCACCTCCGGCACTTGAATTTTTTATGAATTCTTGAACAATAAAGACATTCAATTATTTATTTTATTCATCATTTGAGAAAGATACTTTCCAAATTTTTATATATTTCATAAAACTTTTAGCTTTTTGCTTACAAAACATTTTATTATGTGAATATTGAACGATATCAAAATTTGGAAAAGATAAAAAAAAAAGTGAATTATACAATGTATATACTTTCAATGTAACCTTATGTTTTTAATAAACATGGTTGTATACAGAATTCCGAAACAGAAAAATAATTGCTGCCATACCATTAAATTTAATGTTTTTATTATATATATTTCTGGATAATATATAATTAGTATATACTGATACAGTATAGATCACGACTTCATTGAAGTTGATAGTTTCACATTTTGTTAGATTTAATTTGGAGATATTTTATAACTGTATTTTCACTTTTTTAAAAAAAAAAAAAGAAAAAATACAATTTTATAGATAAACAGTTTGTAATCTTATCTTTGATAATTTACCTTTTATGAGTCATTGTTTGTTAATATTTGAAAACTTGAGATATTGCCAAAATATCTTTAAATCTGTGATATTTCCTAAATATTATACAAACTGTTTATAAACATTTCTTACTATTATCTAGTAATCATTGATTACTTAAGTTTATTACAGATAGCACTAGAGTAGAAAGTTATGCTTATTATATATATATATATTATACTGGACAGCCTATACCAAATATTTTTCAAAAGAGGGAACCACTAGACCTCTCTAACCTAGAATATTTATTTTTGGTTGATGAAAATACCCAAATTTCTACTGGATCAAATAGAAATAGATTAACTTTTTTGGAAGTAAATATAAATCTGAAACAACCCTGAAAAGTATGCGTTAATGGTCGCATCACAATATGATTGCACGTTGCTGACATAAATAAAGTGTAATATATTTTTTTCATTTTTCTGTTAATAAGTTAATCCAAAAATAAATAAATAAAAGAATAAACTGTAAATATTGTAATTACTTTTTCCACAATGATTTCTTTCTTTAAAATAACAATAATAAAATGTATATATTAAATATATTTCCTAGCAAGTATTTTTTTTTTTTTTATAAATATTTTTTGGAGTTCCTGAAACTGTAGATTTATCAAAAATATGGGCTGCCTTCTTGGTTTACTTGAAAACTGATGATGATCCATAAATCATGTTCTGAAACATCCATTAACCAAATTAATAAATTGCACGAGATTTCTTAAACAAAGCCATGTTTCTGTGCATAAGTCATGTCTTGAAATATCCATTAACCAAATTAAATATCCTTCCTTCTTAAACCATTATAAACAATATATTCATTAACTTTTTATTCATTACCAAATCATTCTTCCAATTCTGATCCATCTTCTATTTTAATAAAAGCTGTTTCATTAGTTCCACTATCTTATCTTCATATTTCTTTCATCTCAATCAAATTTTTTCCATATAATTGTTTCTCTTTAAATATTCCCATAAATGTTTGACATTCCTCCTCAGATCGCCACATTTACAATTGAAATCCTTATTCTACTTTTGCCTTCTTTTATTGGTATCTAAATTTCCCATCTTTCCATGAAATAGCAATAAGTTTCACTCTAGGGTCATCATTTACCTGTTCATATTTTACTCTTATTTAAACTCTGAACTATCTATACCTACTTTTTGTCTAATCATCTATCTACTTTTTCCACCTCTCATAATTTACCCCAATTTTTACATAATAATACATTGAAATTAAATAAACTTTGTATATTATAATAACTTTCTTGCATAATGTGTTTTTTTCATATAATCCAATTAAATATTTTTAATAATCTACTTTCATTTATATATTGTACTCTTTTAAACATTATTAATTGGCTTTTAGTTCTCATTAAAAAAGTTCACCCCATTTCCTCTTGAATACTTCTTTGCTGTACCAGCTAATATACATCTACCTACATTATTATCTGAACATTTCTAAGTTCCTTGGCCAATATAAACCAGACCATTTCCTGATATAAAAGCAGAATTTATCACCCGTTTCCAAATTCTATCTCATTTATAATAAATAAACCCCAACAAAGATCAATTATTTAACTGATTTTGTTTGGAAGGTTTTGGTTGTTCCAATCCAATCCCTTTTTTAATTGCATAATATTCTATTTCAATAACACTATTGAATATTTCACTATTTCTAATATTACTAAAAAAAAACAAACCACAGACTAAATTTACATAGAGCAATTTTTTTTTTATTACTAATAAAAGCTGCATCATATTCAAATTTTGTTTTTGCATTGCGTTAATATGTCAGTATTTGCCATCGAACTAGATTATTTTGGACTCGTAATTTTTTTTTTTTTTTAAAAATTAATTTATTGATCAATATTAATAGATTAGCTACCAGTAAAAATTTATAAATGTATTAACTACTTCCTTTCACTCTTGAAATACTGAGGAATTCTATAAAAACAGCCATCACTTAACACCTTTTCACTGTAAAAGTAGTTTTGAGCTTACAGACTTTTCAACAATATGAATTAGCACCATTAGGTATTTATGAATTAAGGAGCATTCAAATATGCATTGTTGGAAATAGTTATCAAATATTGTTTTTTAATGTTTTTATTTTATACAATTGAAGTCAAAAGACCAATATTAGGATATTCAATGCCAATCTGTAAAATAGCTGAGAGCTTCTTTAAAAATAAAATTGTCAAAAGATATGTTGAACATTAATGAGAATAAAATATCAAAACAAAATTTTATTTTTCATTTCATATTTACAAAATTAGAAATAATTTTCTTTACAACTTAATCAAGATATATACATCCTTTTCCACTGCTATTAATGCAAACAAAACTACAAGTCTTTCTTGTGGTATATATTTTAATTACATTTATTATTGACAGTGGTACAATTTCATTCACAGATTGGATATTATTTTATAAGGCCACAAATTTACTAGTAGAGATCCAATATTCTTAAGTACATATAAAAAAATTATAGTGCATTATATAATTACTAGAGACAAATGAGTTTTATAATTCATCAATTTTGATATATTTATGGCCAAACGTTTTGAAAATAGTGCCCTTTTTAGTTGGTATAAACTTCTTACTTCAAATAACAAATCTTAAATTATGTGAGCAAAAGCTTGTCTGTGATTGAAATAAGTTGTAAACAAACTGAGCCATAGTGAATGCTCAAGAAAAATCTCTAAATTATAAACACTACTCCTGAAATCACTAAAATAATTGGAAACCATAATTTTTTATTCTTTGTATCTTCTGGAGTTAGAATGATGGCTATTTTTTTATTATTATTATTATAAATGTAAAATTAACCAAGTTAATAAAATTACATTAAAACACTTTTGGTCCATACAATATAATAGTAATAAGGTGGCCTTTTATTGCTATATGCATATGTGAATTTAAAAAGGGCCCAATTCATTTAACAGTGAATTTCACTTAGCAGTTATTAAAGAGATATACGTATGTAAATTATAAATACAATATTTATGTGTATATTTCATTTGATGTGTACTTATCAGAGATGAATAATCCTCAGATTTCCTGATTAAAAACAGCATAAATTAAATTAGTTACTTTTTCCAGAAATATAAAATCAGTTGAAGGTCAATCTTGAGTAAACTGAAAGAAATGAAAAAATTAAAATGTCACAAAAAAGTGGTGATTGACATCAAGTTTTTTTTTCATTCATAGCTGCTAATCATTTTGCATTTCCTAAGCCTTTACCAAATCATTGGACTAGAAAAACTAATTGACAACACATATATACATTAACATTATGTTTATCCGTAAGGTGGAGAAACAGCGCCACGTAGTGGGCTAGAATCTTGGTAGTTTCTGGTAGCAGATGATGTAAGCTAGATGTGTTTACATCAATCAGCGCCACCTAGGTGGTAACAGACGACGTAAGCTATATGGGCTTACGCATGGCAACCAGCGCACCAGGCGAGCAGCTTTGCTGCCAGTTAGCTTGTGGAAGGTTCCTGTGCATACGCCTGGTGAACAGCGCCACCTAGCGGCTGGAAAAAGCATCATGTGCTTTCAGGGCCCCTACCCTGTATGTTCTGTGTGCTAACACAGAAACAGTGCCTCTAGTAGCCTACGTCGGGTTAAACTACTGTTTATCCAAAGATAGATTGAAATAACTAGATAATAGAGTGCTACAGCCAAGCCAATAATTCTTAAATCCCATTATTGGTAGTTTAATGTTATTATTTGCCATTACATATATTGAAACATATCTCATAATTTTGAATTGGAAATTAAACTATTTTAAATCAAATTAATACTTTAATTGTAAATCAGATCTGTAAAATTCTATTAAACTAACCTAGTTATTAAATGGTTGGTCAAGATTATAAACAATACGAGCTATTCCAAATCTAAAAAAAATTGTTACTGTTTTTGCAATGACAATAAACTGATACCAAATATAAAAATAACTAGGATTTGATAAAATTAAATAACACATTGACATCTGTAGATCTCAAAATAATTCCATGTGAAATAAAAGCATCAAAACAAGACAGTTCTGTTCAAATATTATTTATTACTTTGTAATATTTACTATCTTAAATCTTTTCTTCCTGAATAGTTTTTCATTTTCATATATTATTAATATATATTACTGGAATTATTAATATCAAATAGAAATAATAAATATATGACCCATTCATGTACAGTAGTTATAAATGAATAATCTAATAGTTGTGTCAACAATTAAATAAAATAACAATATAATTTTGTTACATGAACATCAAATGCTTTTTCACAAGATATATATATATATAAAAACTAAATAAAGATTAAGAATTCTACAGATGACAACAATGATATATTATTTTTGGAGAAAAAAAACCCAAAATAATACGACAGTATAAAGAAAATTAATGCATCACAATATTTGATTATAGGAGTGTTACTGTAAAGCATTAATTTGCATTTTGTTGTAGATAATATATAAATACACTATATTGCGATTTAGTTTTATTCATATTATTTTTTCTGCGGAAAACATGTTACCAATTGTTTTATGAATATTAAATAATTATAGAAAAATTATTTTCAGTAACAAATATATCTTTGTGCTTTATGATCTTTTTATCTGATGATTTTTTTTTTTTTTAGTATCTATATTTTCCCAACATTTTATTAGTTATTTCATAACTGAAACACAGGCTTATTATATCCCTGTGTCTATATATGTAATATATAGGGTATATGAGCACAGACTTTCACACCACCCACCACTCTATTTCATAACACTGATACACTTGAACACATATATGTCGAAAAGATAAATAATCACCAATATATATATTTCATGCTAAACCAGCAATCATCAATTGGTCCAGATTACCATCTCTACACATATATGCTATAAGTGCTCAGATATATACTAAGATAGCCAATCTTCATACTTTAATAGACAGGCTTCAATCTACTCCACACTCCAACCGTCTACCCAATTGAAAATCTGATGATGGAACGTTCAAAGGCCACCCTGAGACCGAGATTCTTGTCATACCCATGTTGAATTTCAATTGGGTGGACGGTTGAAGAGTTGGAGTAGATTGAAGCCTGTCCACTAAAGTATGAAGATTGGCTATCTTAATATATATCTGAGCACTTATAGCATATATGTGTAGAGATGGTAATCTGGACCAACTGATGATTGCTGGTTTAGCATGAAATACGTATATTGGTGATTATTTATCTTTTCGACATATATGTGTTCAAGTGTATCAGTGTTATGAGATAGAGTGGTGGGTGGTGTGAAAGTCTGTGCTCATATACCCTAGTTATTTCAGTGAAAATTTATAATCAATCAAATGAGAAATTTTGTAATACCATTATGAGGTAAAATTTGTAAATTATGAAATTCACTGCTCTAATTAATCTTTCATAATTCAAGTAAATCCAAACTTGTCAAAAATGACATTTGTATTGTAACGTTTATTTATATACGTTACAAATATATTGGCATTGGGTAAAAAAAAAACTAAAAGATAAAAGTGGATTTAAAATTTTGTTGAGTAATTTTTTTAAAAAAAAAAAAAACGTACAATGAGGGTTGAATTATTCTTCTTATTTTTTTTTATGTGATTAGTAATAACAGTAATTGGAGAGAACAAAAGAATTCCAAAAGCAAGTAAAAAAAGATAAGCTGAAAGTAGAAATACTCAAATTAATTAAAGATGGCCGAAAACTTGAAGAAAATAAAGACTTTATACATAAAATTTATAAAGACTGGATAAGATTAAAAATGCATGGTACTAGCATGCGCAGAAGTCCTGAAAACTGGATATAAAAAGGAGGGATCCGGTTGAAGGAACGTCTTGTTCGTTTTGTTTCTCTAGTTGGTCTTGGATAACATTGATATATCCAAGATCGCTCTTCGCTGAAGGAATTCGGCATGTCGCAGTGAACCGGAGCTTCTGAAGACATCGGACCTAATGATGTACACCAGGAAAAGCCTTCGTGACCGACTGGGGAAATGGACCACAAGATCAAGCAATAACCAAAAGGCCGAGCTCATTATAACCAAAAAACTATGCATAGTTATCTACTACTGAATTCGTGAAACTTACCGGTAAGAATAATTATCCTGATTGTGACAAAGTTAACTATTTAAAACTACTCGTAAAAATATACGTATAAAAGAATCCCGATAGTGACTTTAATTTTTCTATATGAGAGACTCTTATTTAACCAAGAACTTTTTGTTTATTTTAACTGATATTTATATTTTCTGGATATTTCCCACCAGAATTAAATGTGTTCTCTCCAAGGTATTAATTAGCTACTTAACATGAAGTATTTTAGTTTGTCAAAATTAAAAATATTTCTAATATCAATTCTCATTTGTGCGTTATTAATAATAATTATTATTTTTTATTATGAAATTTATTTTTAGTGTAATAAGATTTAAACGTAAGTTACCTTTGTCAATATGTTTCAATACGCCCAGGACTAATAATCGTAAAAATCATTAATTCTCATTACGGTCGAATTACCGCCCCTTAAAAAAAAAAATATAATAAAAATCTTTTTATTTTTTTTTGTTTTACAATTTGCGAGAGGTGCTGGCGACATATTTCAGCGGATTCTTAGGAATTCTGGCGCCCATATTAAATAAAATTAAAAGTTGATTTTGTCAACAGCACAATTCGTAACAATTAATAGGCTGAAGTTGATCAGGAAAAATAGCTGTGTTTTTAGAATAGAAATACAACTTTCTTCTTTTTTGACATAGCTTGATCAACTCACACGCAGTTTATATTAGCGTGTAAAGGCCTAGCAAAACGAAAAACATTACAGTATATTAGACAAGCAGTTGATATTCAAATGTATTCAGTAATAAATTCATTAATACAATCTGATATTTACAGTTTATGCAGAGTTTAAAAATTCAATGATTTCTCTGTCCTAACAAAAATAAATCATTTTTACTCATTGGTCTTTCAAAACAAAACATTTTAAAATTATAGCTTTACAATTTACGCAACACGAAAGTAAATGATCAATCAAAATGTTTTATAATAAAATACACCTTGCTGAGCGGCATTTGAAACAA